>CAWUFW010003789.1:877500-1477500 GCA_963921515.1 Calotriton arnoldi
TATCTGTCTATCTATCTATCTATCTATCTATCTATCTATCTATCTATCTATCTATCTACCTATCTATCTAGCTATCTATCTATCTATCTATCTATCTATCTATCTATTTCCGTCTGTCTGTCTATCTATCTGAATGTCCACCCATCCTTCCCTCTCTCTCTCTTGCTCTATCACCCCTTTGCTTCTATCTATCTATCTATCTATCTATCTATCTTATGTAACAATCTTTATCTTTTTTACTCTGTATAGGCTGCTTCTTTTTACTATATCTATCCCCTCTATCTTTATATTTTTCTTTCTATTCCTCTTGCTTTGTGCTTTTTTTTACTACATGTTTTTTATCCTTTTACTTCACGCTATCATTTTCCCCTATTTAGCTAATAGTCTACATTTTTATCTCTTTTTCTAATTCATTGTCTTTCTTTTTGCCTCCTCATACTTTTTTGCATCACTTTTATTTTTCTCATTCCACAACTTTCATTTTTTAGCTCCATTCCGGGAAATCAATGATGGGGTCTTCCATTTTTGCTTTATCCCCCTAACTCTCATTGGCTAGCTTTCTTTCTCTCCATGGAACATTATCCCAGTTTTAGTTTTATTAATGTACTGAATATTTCAATAGTAATGTAAATCATCTTAATACCATGTAATGTGTCTGGTTTCACTGAGTCAATTTGAGAAAAACTTCAAACTATGGACGCATTACGGCCCTCTTGCTTATAGTTTGAATTTGTTACTCCTTATTTTTTAGGTCGAGCCTCGAGTAGCGCGCAAGCGCTGCTCTGGCAAGACTTTATGTTAGGGGCATTTGAAAGCTGACCAGACGCTCGTGCGTCATGGCCTTTTCCCTGCGGTTACCCGCAGGGCCGACATCTGTTTCCAATTATCGTGCCCAGACGCGGGCGCAATAATTGGAAACACATGCCGGCCGTGCGGGTAATCGCGGGGAAAAGGCCACGACGCACAAGCGTCTAGTCAGCTTTCAAAAGCCCAGGCTGCCGCGCTCGCTCGTTTTTCTCAGGCTTTCAGCCACAGCCGATATTGCCAGGGCTCCCAATAGAATCCGTTTTGTCAGACCTTCCTCTCCGTGTAGTGTCGTCAAGTGTCCTACGAGAGCCACTGTAGCTAAAGTCACTATTGCCAGACATTTCGATAGAGTCGTTTTCAGCAGACAGGAAGTTGTTGCCACTGTTGTCAGGCCTCTTCCTACCACAACTACAGATAATGGCACCGATTTCAGACCTATTGGCAATGGTAGTGTTGTTAGGCCTGCTGACACTGGGATGGCCACCATGTCTCGTCCTGCAGCCATTTTTGTCAGGACGCTTGCTGTGCTCGCTCTTAGGCGCCACACACAAGTCCTTACTGTTGTGCCCCATGCTGCGCTCACCACTGTTCGACCTTACGGTTTCAGGCCTCTCGGTAGAGTCAATACTGTCAGACCTCGGACTGCAGTCCCTGCTGTCAGTCACCATACTGCAGTCTCTGTTGTCAGTCCACCAGCTACACCCGCTACTGTCATCCGCCATTGTGCATTCACAGGTACACTCGCTGCTGTAAGGCTCTCGGAGGCCATCACAGTTGTCAGCCCTCAAGCTCCACCTTCTCTGGCCATGTCTTCGGATCGAAGCTTTGATAAGGCGTCTCTTGGCGAGAGACGTCCTTGTGCGAGATCTCCTAGAGAGAGCCCTCTCAAGACTACTCTTTCTCTGTCAGGCAGTGCCTTTCAGACGGATGGAACTGTGCTTCCGTTTACAAGTCATGCCCTTTTAAACACTAAGTTTGTTTGAAGTCCCTTTTCAGACGAATCCTTCAACGACTTTCTAAACGCTCTCTCTAGCTGACAGGGTGTCCACGGTTTCTCCAGACCCCCAACGCCCTTTACCTACAGGGGTGCCACAATCTTCACCAGCAGACAGCTCGAAGACCGCACAAAATGACAGTTGCTCTTTCCGACAGTCATTATTCTCGAATGCCTGAATTCGGATTGGTCAGACCTTAGTGTTTATGTTCTCTTCATCCAATCAGGTTGTTCGGAACTTGAAGGCGGCAGCATTCTTTGTACCTGACAATCTGTATCCTCGAGTGGCAGATCACGTTGTTTTGAGCGACTGACCCGTGACCTGCCTTGCGAAGGCACACTTCAAACATGTGAAGTGTCTAGTCTTATCCAGGGTGTAACTCTAATTGAGTGGTGTGTCCGTACAAGTGGGTTTTACCGTTCTGTGGGTCACATTTTTTTGAGCTTTGAAAAACTGGTTCTTTTGGTGTTACCATAATACCAAATTACTTTAATTATTTTGCTTTAAATAACAGCACCCGTTACATTAGTGGCGTAGAATGTGGAGAGGCCGCAGGGGTGGTTGCCCCAGGCGCAAAATTCTTAGGGGGCGCAAAATGTTAAAAGAAAAATACATTCGTACTACAAATTTTTTTTCTTTTAAAATTTTGCGCCAGGAAGTCCTAACTGTCCACGGGTTGCCCCGGGCGCTGGCAACCCATTGCTACGCCACTGCGCTACATTGTGTTGGTGGCTCTGCTACAAAGGTTTCTGCACTCGCAGTTCTGTTGAGCCTAGTGCCCCAGCGCTACTCATGCGTTCTGTAGCAGCTCATGGAGGCCTTAGTACATGCCACCATGTGCATGTAGTTGTCCTGCCAGATGCATCTTCAAAAAGTTGGGACTTTAACCTTCAGAGGACCAGGATGAGGAGCCAAGGCTCCTGAAGAGAATATGTGATGTTACATCGCGGTCTTCACACCGCGATACCTTTACAACGCAGGCATTACAAAGCAAGTCGTTACAACGACTTGCGCTGGAGGGCGCTGGATTTAGGAATAGTATGATTTACTATTCCAACTCCAACCTACGTTACAGTAGGGAAGGCGTTGGAATAGTAAATCATACTATTCCTTAGCTTAGAGAGCCATCCAGCGCAAGTCATTGTAATGACTTGCGTTGTAATGCCCGCGTTGTAAAGGTATTGTGGTGTGAAGACCGCGATGTAACCGATGTTTCCCTCCTGACGAATATACTCCCTCAATGACCATCTTTTGCTAGTTTGTGCTGCTCAGAGCCTTTTGTCTGGAGGTTTGAGGCTACTGCGAAACTGCTGAAATCAGGTATCCGATCTGGGGTCTCTTTCCTAGGCTTCTGCATCCTGCGTTGCCCCACTGGAGTACACACAGCTCCAAAATGAAGATAGCATTCTTGACTGGGCCAGACCTTTCCATCACAGTATACCTGCAATAGCAAGGTCCTGGGAACCCAATAGACACTTTGGAATTTCTTCAAGCCTTTTCACTTTAAACTTTAAAAATCCTGATCCATTTTCATACTTTTGGGCTTGTTTTAATCATTGAATGTTTCTTTTTCATTACTAAATTGGTTTGAGAGTTTTCCCGTTTTGTTACTCACTTTTGTTTTGTTGCTGTCAAAATTTTAACTCATTTCTTTAGAGAAAAGGCTGCTGTTTTCAGCCATTACCCCCTGGCGTTAAACCCAGGTTTTCTTATTGAAACTCTGTTGTAACTAGCAGGTACTTCTTTACTAACTTTATGGGAATTCATACCAGTGCTTCATTTGTAAAATAATAAGTACCAGGGCCCTGACCAGGAGGCCACTGCAGCTGGAACCACCCATCACCCCTGTAATCGCTGCCAATACAACTACTAACCATCTCTCTTGCCTGCAAGTGTGACAGTTCCGATTATTACAGGTCCCCAAAGCTAAAGGAATGGCTGGGGAGGCATGTATTAGTAATTTTTAATGCATATTGTATCAATAAACAATCGTTGTTCTGCTCACCTCTAAATTAAATGAGCAGCGCCACCATGTGACAGACTCTCATAAGTGCAGTGTTGACAATTATGTGCCTGTGCCCAACACCGGAAACCACCGGCTCAAATTAAGCACTAGCTCATACTTTGTCCTTGCTTCAATTGATAATCCCAAATCTCACAATTAGTGCCTAAAAAAGGGATAGCTGAAAATTTAGTGAGTTTGAAGTAGTACCTGCTTCTTGAGTCTAATTGTCCTGCAGTTACACAGGCTTAAGAGTACTGACTGACATTGGTGGCAAACAGTGAGGGCTCTAGACTCTATTTCTAGTAGAGCCTGTACACCAAGAAGTTCATGTAATTTATTATCAAGTGCGGTTGTATGTCAGAACATTGAGCACAAAAATATAATTCCATTAAAATATCATGACCAGAATATTGATTACCATAATATCATGAAGGTAGGTATAGATATAGGTAAGTGAAGATTTACTCTTCTTAATCCACATCTGCGTACCTTGAAGGTATTTATAGTCTTCGTACGCACATGTGGATTTATGTATCTTTTTATATTATGGTAGTCGATAGTCTGGTCCAAATATATTTGTAGGACACTATTTAAATCTCTATATTCTGGCATTACACCTCAATGGCTTAGTAAAGATTGCAGCAATTCAGCCCTACATTGAAGTTGAAAGCGAGGCTATTCCCAGGGGCTGTGCATAACTTCCCAAATACATATTCAGCAGCTCTGGTTTAGAGAATAGCAATACCTTGATGTATTTACCACCCAACTCGACTGACCACACATCACCTCAATTGGTACCTTATAGATGGTCCTTACCATACACATCCTGCACCTCTCCAATATAACATATTTGGGCTTCATCACACGCTACCACCAACATCACACATCACCGTTCCACACTCACCTACAAATGTTCAGATTCACACAGTACAATCTAGACAAAGCCCTCTCTTTTATGTGTCGACAAAGCCCAAATCCATATACTTGGCAAAGCACTCCCAAATTAATAAAATGTACTGTCATGCACCACATCAAAATACACCCTAGAAATATGCAGCTAAAACTAGCATGAATGTAACACCTGGTCATGCACACAACCTTGCTTCGCAAGATAACCAATCTGGATTGTGATGCACATATCGAATATACCACATTCGACATGGACAGTGAATATTTGACTCCACAGTCAATAGAAAAAAAACCAGAAAAATCCGTCAGCACACCCACCCTTATATATAAAACAGCACAGGGACCTTCTAAGATCACACTCACTTTACTTTCTGTGGAACTCACACAAAACTTTTCAAAAGGTACTGAACAAACTCTACTAACTACACACCAACAAAACAACATGATCTATCAAACAATGGTTCCTAGATTTAGATCACTGGACTACCAAGACACATATGAAAATGTGCCCAGATTGATTATGTACTGCAATGCTAAAACAATGGTGGGTGCTACCATACAAATGTTACAAAATGTAACATAATGTACTATATATTAGAATATTGGAATGTTGAGTGCTCCATTGTAGACAATGGAGTGCTCCAGGCTTCTAATGTCTGGTAGAATCCCGGAGCTCCAACATTCCAATGTTTGGTCACAGCAGCAGCTGTGAACAAAGGCCTCACAGAGCCCGAGAGGATTTCAACCCTCTTGGGCTCCTTGAGGCCTTGTTTTACGTATTAGAACATTCTGCCCACTAGTGGCGGATGTTCTAATAGCCTTTGAGCCCTCCGTAGCGGCTTCTACTGGCCTTTAGAGGCCCGCTCCCTTGTTAAAGGCCCATACCTTCGGCTTGGCCTTTTAATGCTGGAGGGGGCCTTTAACGGCTGGTAGAGCTTGCCACGGCGGATTCTAATGCTATATCATACCTGGCTATGAGTGGATAGTGTCTGCACCCTCCTTTCCAGAGCTGTTTCCTAGTTGGAGCAGAGATGGGGTGGCAAGAGGAATACAGAGATATTGTTCCAGAACATGGGTGCGTAAATGCGGTTGGCACGTTGCCTTGTTTTATTTTTTTTAACTTCTTTGTCTGCAGTCTGATGGTGTTCTAGGTGTGTGTGTACCAAGAGCCACAGCAGGTGGTGAGCTTGTTAGCCAGATAGGCAGCGTGCTGGTTGTGGTGGCTTTGTTGGTGATGCAGCTGGTTTTTAAATGATGTGGACTGGCAAGGGCAGCCAGGGAAGTTGTATCAGTTCCTTCTCTCTGCCCAAAGTGCCTAGTTCGAGACGTACAGGCTTTGCTAGATCTCATTACTTCGGTTACTTGAACAGATTTATGCTTGAATGGCTGGAATGAATCACAACACAAATGTTGCTGATTTAAAAAAGATTGACAGCACGAATATGTAGGGATTTTAATCAGCTATGATTTGTAAAACTAAGAAACATCACAACAGGAGAACTCCACGCTACTCTTGCATGCCTTTGTGAATTATCCCCAAAACATGTAAAATGGGAATAAAATGTGATTAGTCAGGGAATATTAATGTAGAAATAGAATGGACTTTGCCGTCTTTGCACTTTTACTATTAGGGAGTTCAACGTTTCGGGCAAATTTACAAAGGCATGTAAGAGTATGTAAAAGAGTACTCCGGTAATACTAGTTCCAGTACTCATAAATGCTTTTGTGAATCAGTCCCAATGTTGAGAAATTTAGCACCTTTGTTAAACTTTACTCCAAAAAAGAGTTTTGCTGGAGATGTTCTCTACAAAAACATTTTTGCTGCTAATTCTTCCCAAAATCGTTTTAGTATGGATGTTCTTGCAAAACTTACTTTTGCAGCATTTTCACTTACACATACTAATTGTTTAATCATCACCACATTTGAGAAGTTGGAAACATTTAATACAAACTCTACCTAAAGTTTGCAAAGGCCAACTATGCAAACTTTTTTGACCTCTACCACTACTGCAGCTACTATAAACTGACTTGAGTGTCAGCTACTATAAACTGACTTGAGTGTCTAGGCTGGCTGTGATCTCGGTGAGACTGAGGGGCATATTTACAAGGAGCCAGCGCCGCCGCAATCAGTTCTCCACACTGCTCCTTATTTTCAAACTGGTGCATTGGGCCCAATAAGTCAGTTTGTAGAGGCCTGCGTGACAATATACCTGCAATACCAAAGGGGATGATGGACGGAGCGCTTGAGCTAATCAAACACTCACCCCCAGTCAACTGATCTGGGTATAATCCATCATCATTCTTTAGCTCACTCCACCACCCCAGTTCAGACATGGCCATATGCAAATCAGTCTGACCCTGTGCCTCATGGGAACAGTCCAGCCCGAACTGCCAAGCCATGTCTTCCCTGGACCGGAAACAAGCATCCTGGGACCGGTTTCTGGCCATTCAGCCGTCATCAGCCAGGCTAGCTTGAATCCAGTGGCAAAGTGAGCAAGGGACCCACGTCTGGGCATACCCTGCCAACTTAGGGCGAACAAAGCGATACCAAAGGGGATGATAGTCAACTGATCTGGGTATAATCCATCATCATTCTTTAGCTCACTCCACCACCCCAGTTCAGACATGGCCATATGCAAATCAGTCTGACCCTGTGCCTCATGGGAACAGTCCAGCCCGACAATATACCTGCACCAGGTATAATGTATGCAGGGTAGTTCCCATGTTAAAAGCCACGTAGATCTGACTCAGTAAAATGTACAGCTTTTCACTGCATCATTCTATGACTTGACTGCGTCAAAATTACTATGCCTTCTCAAACCAGGCATAAGGATTGATGCAGGGCTTTTAACATGGGACTCGCCTCTGTGTTCTGATGCATTGCTGGAGTTGCATCAGTCTTACGACCAACTAGAGCAAAGCGTTACTTTAGCGCCAAATGATGCATCAGAATTTCTGACGGATCTGTGAATCCTTGCGCCATGAAGCACTCTATTGTAAATACAGAAGATCCATGGTGTCCTTTGGGCATGTACGGCAGGCGCAAGAAATCTGACGCATCAATGCCGATGTGTCAGGTCTTGTAACTATGCCCCTGGATATAATACTAGTGTAAGTGAGCTGTAGTGAACATTTCACCACAAATCACATGCACCTATAAACAAAGGCATTGAATGTTCTGCTTGTCGTCATAATGTTTCAAATGGTGAGCTTATGGAATATAGCAGGTAGAGATTGTTGACTTCATCATCGTGCATCACAAGCAATGCACTTGAGTGTGTCACATCTCCCACCACAACTTTAAGAGATTGAGCTGTAAGAGTAGCACAGCTCCTGCAACAGGCCCATCAGGGCCCTTGGTGTCCAGTGCCTTCACTTGCAGTTTACTTGAGCACTAGTTACATTACACAAGGACACATTTATTTTAGTGGGCATAGGGAAATGAAGTGATTTGCCCAGAATCACTGGATGCTGAGCCCACGCTGAGATTTGGAACTGGTTCCCCTGTTCCAAGGTCGGCAGCTCTGGCCGTTATGCCAAATCCTCTCCCCAGTTGCCGTTTATGGTGGGCAAGGAGAGGGGGTAGGCCGAGTCATTCCTTTTGCAGGAAAACAAAAAAACGGGCATGATGGGTGTACAACAAGAACTCTTGCACCCATCCTGCAGGACCTCTTATTTCAAGCATGAACTAATTGGTAGGGAAAAGAAGAAGAGGGCAGCTAGCTAGATTCAAATAGGTGATAAACTCAGGTGAACCAACTTATTGTTTGCATGTCACCTGTGGCTTAATGAGGGAATCCACAAGTAGTAAAGTTGTGCAATGCCCCTTTTAATTTGCAATGGGACCAAAATTATAGAGCTCTGGTTTACCAATCAGACCCAGAAGCAAGAGGAACTGTCCTTAATTTGAGGAACAGACATGCATCACATGCACTAGAATGTAAAATCCACAGTTCTTCAGGTAGAAACCAAGGAAAGCAGGTGGACAGAGTGAATAATTGTCCTTAACGTTAAATTATGCATGCAGCTAACTGAGATCAGCTGAAGGAAGATGCCCTTATTTACTAGTCAGCGCACATATTTGCTGAATAAAGAAACATGCGCTCTCGCAATTTGGTTGCAGTCATTGGTTGGGCTGAAATCATGAGTGTAGAAAGGCAGGCATTAAGCTAAATATTAATTCAATAGCTCAGGGCTTTGAAGTTTAGCATAGTCCTTCCATAGGTGAATAATGTGGAATTTCATCACTTTGGGAGACTGTGCTGTATCCTGTGTAGTTAGCTTCTGTATGCCAAGAATTCACCAAAACATTCACAATCCCCTGAAGGCAGCGCCTTGAGTGCACTCAGCGAAAAGGAGGACAGTGAAGAGAGTCTCTGAGACACTTTGAAGCCACAATATTGTGACTATGGGAAGAAGAGGGGTGGGATTGGCAACCTAGTTAATGTATATATGCATGTATCGGGCAGGTGGGTAAGTGGTGAAGAAAGTGTGGGGGAACTCTGTGGGCTTGGGTAACATGCATATAAGTACAGGGTACCATGGTTATGTGTGCTTATAAGTGCAGTAAGAAACCAGAAAGGACATAGAAAAGGCAGTTTTTCAGAGAAGGCAGACTGGAAATGTAAGCACTAAAATTGGCATGTAATTACCCCTCAGACTTCCTCTTTCCAAGGCTTGTTTGGCATGTCATGATAATTAGGCATTTGGCCTTGTGTTGTGTGAAATTTTAAAGCTCAGCATCATTTCCATTGTGCCAGGAGACTGTCCTAGGCATTACAATTCTGTATACCTGTATTTGATCCAAATATTCTGGCGTGAATTGGGCAAGGGTCTGTTTTGGCACCCTCCATAGGACTGACGCCTGCCCTTGAAGTAAGCTGCAGTCTTAGTCGAGCTTAAGTCATAGACAGTCTAAGATCACAGGATCCTCACCACAGCAGCTATCATGTCAGCCTAGAGGACGGTTTTGAGCATAGAAAGCCAAGGCCAGAACACAGTAGGCTAGGTCAGTGCGAAAGGCGAGCCATCAATACCTTGTAAAGGGCTTCTGCTCGACCCCTGATGCCTCTGTCCTCCCAGAATCCCAGTCAACTTGGAAAACGTAACACCACAGCATGGCTCACTGACAGAATATCGGAAACACAAATATCTTGTGGACAGAATGTCATGTCAACAACACAGAGGACCAAGATTTACTATTCTTTACTCCACATCTCTGCACCTTGATGATATATACATCATCAAGGTACAGCTAGGTGGAGTTATATATAGTAAAATTATACTTACCTATAGAAACTTACCTTGACAACATTTTTGTACTCTATATTTTTGACAAGATGTTTTGTTCCACAATATTTGTGTTTCCGATTTTCTGTCTAAATAACCCTCAGCACTCCTTTCTATCAATTCACTTTCAGCAGTCGGGGAACTGGTAAATATGTTTGTTAGAGAGAAAACTTGTATGTAGATACGTGGAGAAGGGGTTGGTACAGTAATGTGCCTCAAAGCGCTCTCTGTGTATGGCCGTATTTCTCTCCAACAGCATACCGTGATTTTAAACTCTCAGTAGTGTCTTTATTCCATCCACGGTCTCCTAACACCTTCCCTCCCCATCAGAATTTCTTCTACCTTACCGCTCTTGTTTCCTCCCGTGCCCCTCACCCAATACCTCCCTTCTCTTTCTACCTTTCGGTCAGTTGCCTACTACTAACTACTCAAAACTCACTATTGATCTTAACATTTAAGGAATACAACTTCATCCATCAGGGTCCTTCTTCATTCCCTGTAATCTTCTCCCTCTATTCCTCCCTTCTACTTTCTAATTTCTTTATCTCTCTCCTCCCAACCCATTACAATGAAATTATGGTGATGTAAAGTGCTACAACAGTGTACAACATAGGCTGATTGGTCTCACTGCCTGTCAGAAGTACAATTATGATGGATTCAGACCTCGCCCTACAGAATCCACTTTATGTACCATTTCCCTACTTGCTTACCTTTCAGATATCCCTATAATTGATTACCACAGGCCAGGGATATGCCACAAATTAGTTCTCATCCTTTACTCTTGCTCTATGCGGATGATGCCGTTTTGCTTGCCTGCACAGGGATTGGACTTCAACATTTACTTGATAATTTTACAATTTATATGGTGACTTAATATCTCAATGTCAATTTTAGCAAAACTTTTATACTGATTTGGATACAGAATACATTGTGTAACAACCATTCTGATTGACTGTTGGAAGCCAATAAGACTTCCCTGGGCAGTCCACACCTCCTTGGACCCTATTTTGCATTTCAAGAAATCACAAGTCGCTCAAACGCAGTTTGTTTTCTGAGCTAGTACCTGCATGCAGAAATTTTATTTGAAGCTTTCTACAAATCCTCCCCTGAACTAAAGAACAGATGGACTACCCATAAATAATTTTCTACCATATCTTTTCACTTATGCCTACTCACAGTCATGTAGCAATGTACTTCCCAGACCTATTCTGATTACTTGATTTACTCCCACTGATTATTGTAATTGTAATTGCATTTATATAGCGCTTATTATCCATGAAGAGGCGTCAAAGCAGTTTTCTGCGAGTAGCACACTACTCCAGAACCCAAAGAGGATTAGTGGGGAATTAGTATAGGGAGATATTAAATTAATTTGAGTGGTGGAGATGTGATTTTGTTATTTGGATTGAAAAAAGATAGTGGAGGGATAGAAGAGGGAAGGGTTTGCATTTATAGAGTGCGTACTACCCCTGATGGGGTGTTGAAGGGCTTTTCGGTGGGTAGAATGCTGTTTCAGAACCCAAACAGGATTAGTGGGGAATTAGTTTAGGGAAATTTGAAGTGGTGGACATGTGAGTCTTTTAGTTGGATTGAAAATGATAGTGGAGGGATAGTAGAGGGAAGGATCTTGAAAGTGTCATTTTGGATATCATAGCAGTAGTTGGAGGTTTGGGATGAGCAAAGGGGAGGTGGATGGAAGAGTCAGAGGGAAGGGTTTAGAAAGACTTGTTTGGGAGATCTGAGTAGTAAGGAAGGTTTGAGATGATGTAAGGAGGGGTAGAGGAAGGAAGAGTCTACAAGGGTTAATTTTGTGGATCACAGTAGTAGAATGGGGTTTAGGATGAATCAGAGAGTGGATGTAGAGGATATACTGAGAGAGGTGTAGGGTAAGATATAGGGTAGTGCATTCGAGATGCTGCATTAGAAGTAAAGTAATAAATTTAAAGACACATAAGTACATGGAAGGTATATATGTATAAGTAAGGTAATATATGTAGATTTCATTTGTATTTAATAAACTCAGACTTTCACGTGTAGCTGTACTTTACGCTAATTTATTTGTTTTTATAATTTATTTTTATTTTTATAATTTAATAGTGAAGCAATTGTAGATAAATAGTATGATGAAAACTCCCATGGATGAAAGCAGAAAGGTGTACATTTGTGAAAAGTTGACATATTTTTTAATAGGGTTACTCGTGCGGAATGTTTGTAGTTTTCGCAAAGATACTAGTCATTGAAATGAAAAATAACTAAAGCAAGTAGGAAGAACTAGAAATAAGTGAAACTGTTCTCATGGTCAGTTTACAAACGTAATATACTGTTACATGCATCAGACACTTCTGGTCCAGTAATATATAGTCTTTGCTGGTTGTCCTAAAACACACAATACTTATAGCCATCAACCGCGCTGTAGCGTATGATAATTTTTCATTGTGAACGTACCATGCATCAGTTTGTAAGGTAAAATGAAATACATAAAAAATGGTATGAAAGAAGCTATGCATTAGTGGAATTTACCTAATAATCTGCGTTTAGGAAAAATAGTTTTTATATGACTCGGATTTTGGGTTAGCCATAATATCATGTAAGTCAAGGGGTGTTTTACAAAATGTGTTCTTTCTTCCATAGTGGCTTACATCTCGGTCTAGGGTTGGCTGGCACCCACGGAAACCTACCAAACCCAGACATTTCTGAAACCTGGAACTCCAGGGGAGTCCTTGGTGGCGTGGCTTAAGTGGACCCCATCTCTTTTTCCAACCCAGAATGCCTTGCATAAATAACAGATTTTCCTCACATTTCTGTGATCATGACTCCCCAACTCACTACAATTTTTTTTATCCAGCATTCCAAATTCTCACATTCAAAAAGGCAGAACAAAAAATAAATGCAACCTTTTTACCAACAATTCAAACCTCTCGAAACATTCCAATGACAGACAGCCCTCCCAACAACATTTTGGAAAACACACAAAGCTTCGTCATAGTCAATCTATGCCACTGCACAGATTTAAACCCCTGCGTGCTGACAAGGTTACACATTGCACAAGAAAAATCAGCATTTTAGATTGTTAGAGAATGCAAAGTTAAAGGGAGGCAAAAAACACATAATATCTTTCTCACTGTTTGTTGAATCAGCATGAAATTTAGTAGGCAAGAGTTTATGCTTGGGACAGGTATCTCAAAATTCATGCAGCTCCAAACGGGGGTCAGGGGACACCAAGTGAAAGTGGAGGTCAAAAACTTTCACTTGCTAATAACTTTGGCATCATTTGACAGATTTGCACAAACACTGAGCTACCAGAATTGGAATTAACTTGGAAAGGGGTTATATACATTGGATGTTAGTTGCTTTTGGCAACAACAGCGACACACAGCTGAAGAACACAGGGTTTTCTGCAACACCATACAGAGGCATCATCATTAGCCACCGCGCCTACCATGCAATCACCACAAATACATAAGCACCAGTAAAATGATGGGAAAAAAATTAATGAAATTATTCCTTTAAAAAAATCACTGAAACAGAGTTAAAAGTGAGTCATGAATTCTGTAGTGCAAACACTTTTACCTTTCCATTTGAAGAAATATTCAGAAATTTACTACAAAAACCATAGTTAAAGTGGCGTTCTGGTTCCATAGTCCATTGCTAAAACCTAAAACCACGTACTATTCTCTAGTCACGGTATGCTGTGTGAACTGTAATTGGTGCTCCTGTCATTCACTACTGATAGCATGAACTGAACTGATACACCTTGTATAGTATAAAGAATGGAGATTTTCTCATAATACTACAATTATTTGCTAATCAATGCATTTTTCTTAAATCATTGCTGTATACACATATCACGACTGCTACTATGGCAACATTGCAGTTTTTCACAACTTTGCTGACTATATATCATTCCTGTATCAATCTGATCAGCGGATTGTGTACACAATAATTGAAACTTTTCTCAAATCACTGCATTTGTCTTTCATTTCACTGTACCTTTCCGTACAGCTGGCTTTATCTCATCAGTCTAGCTTTTATCACATCACCACAGTTACATACCTCTGTTCAGCTTCCCTAACATTACCCCAGATCTTCTTTCACTTGAACATTTCTCACAACACTGCACCCTTTTCACAATCCAGCACTGTCCTCACATAAGCAGCATTTTACATTGCACAGAAGCATTTTTCATTTCTCTACAGCATTTTTCATTTTACCGCAGCATTTTACATTTTACTACAGCATTTTTCATTTTACTGCAGCATTTTTCATTTTACTGCAGCATTTTACATTTTACTACAGCATTTTTCATTTCCCTGCAGCATTTTTCATTTTACTGCAACATTTTTCATTTCACTGCAGCATTTTTCATTTCACTGCAGCATTTTTCATTTCAATGCAGCATTATATCACACCTTGTAAAACGCAAACACCTATTCAGCTTAGGTTTCTAAAATGTAGTATTTAAACAAGTACCAGTGAGTCTCAGTCTAACTCTTAAGATAACGCTGGTATTCATCTTCAATGTCCATGTGTTGTTAGTGAATAACCCTAATATGTTTGCGAACAAACATTACACTAGATAAATAAATTATATCAAGACTTCTCTGCATTTTTTTGCAAGATCAAAATGTGGAAAATGACATGAAGAAAATGCATGTTTGAGGTATTTTCTGTATAGCAACAAATAACAGGTGAGAGGATGTGGCCTTACTGCTAGAGCGGTGGACCTCGAAGCTGGGGAACCCGGTTCGAGTCTCGGCAGGGACGCTCAACGTCCTGTGATTCTGGGTAAATAATTTAATCTCCCCGTACATAACAAACAAAATGAATGTGTCCTTCTGTAATGCAACTGGTGCTCATGTGATGCGCTCTGATACCTTCAGGTCAAGTTTGTGCCATATAAATCTCCCCCCCCCCAAAAAAACCATTCAAATACAAATACTTGGTAAAATCTCATATTGTTCTGAATAAAGCCAAGGTAGCAGATCTTTACTGCTTTCTCAGTACAAACTGCCAAACTCTAGAACTCATTACAAGCCAACATTAGAAGCAACCAGGAGCATTTACACTTCTGTAGACAGTTGAAAACATGGCTATTTCCTAGATAACTTCACCAACCACATCCTGGAAACAGACCACAGAAAACAATTGCACCCTCAAAAGAAATCCACAGGTTAAAACCCACGAATGGCAACAACTCAACTAGCAAACTGCCTTTGAGATGCAGGTAAGCTAAGAAGGGCTAACCGATGGTTCGCTGTGGCATTATATAGTTATGCACTTGCACATATAACAGGTATGGCTCACAATAGTACTACAACCATAGTTTGCAGTGGTCAGCAACAAATAATACAAATACTTGGTAAGATCTCATTTTGTTCTGATTAAAGCCAAGGCTGCAGATCTTTGCCACTAAGGAAACATATGTGGACTCTTGCAAAGGCTGAAGACCACAGTCTCAATATAGAGTAAATTGTCTTTCCGGATAGATCCATATTTAAGCCTCTGTACTCCTATGAATTTTTCTGCCACCTAACCACCATTGACTTCTTATACTCTACATAAACACAGAGTGCAGCATTTCTTGCCTGCTGCATTTTTTACCCCCTTTGCTAATGAAAATATGTCATCTTCTACAAATGAAATGGATTTTTAAGATAACAAATTTTGCTTACTATAGCAATCCAAAATGGTTATTGTATAGCCCTTTACACCAGAAATCACTGTTAATACCCCATCTCATACCACGGTGGCTCGAAAACAATACAGCAGGGGGAAAGAGCACTCCGGGCAGACAATAAAGAATAAGGAAACACATGTTCAGACTGTGGGGCCCGGGGCAGGAAGGAGAGGAGGATAATGATGTGGTTCTAAAATACTAAATTGGGGAGATAATGAGACCCCACTGGCCAAACATGACTCCGCATTACAGAGCCAGTGACCTATTCTATTAATTTTGGGCCCTGGCTCCCCGGATTTCACAATTATCTCTCAGGCAATATATTCACTATATTTCAAGATAAGGTCTTCTGCCTACATATACTACTGGCCTTCAGAAGACTCCTCAAGACCTGGCTCTTCGATCAGTAGCAGCACCACCCTCCTCTTCCCCCAGCGCCTTGAGACCCTCGCGGGTATGTAGTGCGCTTTATAAGTGACATGATTGATTGATTGATTGATATATGATTGAACCAGGAGCCCATTGGCCCTCCTTTGCTGTTGCCTTGCACGGAATCCAATGACACCACAGAAGGTTGCCCACGGTTCTTTGTACTTTACATCCTGATGAAGACCCGCCATTTAGGTCTTAAATTGCCATATTTATCCCCTGGGTTGAAACGTCGACAAATTCATACCAGCCTGGATTCGTTTTTGATTATCCCTATGATGAATGTACTTCGATTCATCAGCCATTTGTCTGTATGGGGATATACAATAGATAATTAAGAGACTTTCCTGGACAGGCTTAGCAAAGTGGCACGTTTCTTGCTACTGTGGCCAATGGTTTTCTGTGATATTCTTTCCTTCTCTACACTCCTCACTTGCACACTTCTATGAGCACTTTTCTTATGCACTTAATGGAGCAACCAGAAAGAAATTATTGATAGTATGTTTTTTTCTCGAAGAATAAAAAGAAAAAATATATATAAAGTTTGAATTGATTTATACATTTCATTGGCATTGGATTTTTTCTCTCTCTTTCTCTACTATGAATCTCTCAGATTTCATCATGGAACACACAGCTATGCTCTACTGCTCATAACACGATAACTACAATTCAGTGGTCAACATGCACAACATGGAAACACTAGCCATATAGGATCAAAACAAAGACAACATCCTTTCAACTACACACCTAACACGGTATAGCGAGCTTCTCATGTAGGCAGCACCCCACATAGGGGTAGTAAGCACTATATAAATATTGTAATACAATACAATAATGTAACATTGCAGGAAAACTCAATCAGACCCAAGAGTCATGGCTATCCAAACAGAAGCGCAAAGGCCCACACTGAGGTATATCTTGACTGCGGCACGACACTCTAAAGAAACTCTAGAACAAAAGATAGACACCATTCATATAGATCTTCTTAACCTATTAAGGGCAGATGTTCATAAAATACTAGAGTGGGAATGGTGGAGAAAGTGGCCCAAAAGCACAGTTGAGGTGAAAGTCCTTCAAGGCATAATAACCTAACTGAACTGCCTCACAAAAACAGCCAGATTTCAAGGGGGAAGATGCAGCGGTGTGCTCCAATATATGCCTGAAATGGGTTCCGGAGCAGATGGAGGGATAGTGCACAGAGCGCTTCATGGAAGATCTGATCCAAACTGGGATGGCCGCAAAAGCAATCATGGAAAGAATATTCAATTTTACGAATAAGGATGCTATCCTTCAAAAGTCAAGAGAAGGGCCCTCTGAGAGCAGAGGGCATTAGTATCATGTTCTTTTAGAATTTCTTACAAGCGGTCAAGTAACAACACTGAACGTTTGATACAATGAAACATGAGCTACAAAACAGAGATATAAAATATAAGATGATGTTCCTGGATGAGCAACAGACTGAGGGTTGAAGATCGAGAGGGCAAGGAAATAGACTAATAATCGGTGCCCAGAAAGAGAGCATTGCCCCTGGACCACACATGAATGAGGGACAAAAAGGTGATGACTAGGAGCTCGTGTAGGATGGAGGCAATCCATAATGTGAGCAGTGTGTAATAATCATGGTCCCCCGTAACTGAAACTTTTGACGATGGTAAAAAAAAGGTCTGATATCAGAAAGGCATAAAATAACTCTGTGTTCCATTGATTAGAAAGACAAGATTTAAAGAAGGAAGAAAAATATGGTAGATTCTCCCATTTGTTATGTGCCAAGAGCACTATACATAAAACATTAGTTATGGTACAGTTGTTGGGGCGATAGACACTTTGAGCATTGGGTGTGAGCAGTTGCAGGCTCATTGCATAGGGGTAGGTAGGGATGGTTAAGTAAAGGGAATACGCTGGTTGTCTAGTACCAGAGCCAAACAAACAAAATGCTTGGAAGTTACAAAATGAGACATTGATGTCCTCCTGTGCAAAAACACTTCAACAATACTTAGCACAAACTAACGGCAGGGTAGACTCAGACAAAACCATGTGGGAGGCATTCAAAAGTATGATTAGGGAGCAGAAAGGGAGGTACCAAGAGATTCTGAATATTGAGCAAAAAGTGCAGTTATAAATAAGCAGCAGATGCAACCAAGACAATTATACAATGTTTGTAATAAGGAAGGGAAGCTGCTAGTGTGGCTTAGCAACAGAGGGGGATACAAGTAGATATGAAGAGTGAGACAGGTGAATGGCATAGGAAATGCCAAACTATGTCAAGTATAGCCAAATTCCTTGATTCAATTACATATTTTGCATATGACCTCTCTAGCCTTTCGTCTCACAGGGACAGAGACCCAGAACTTGGAGGCAGAAATTACCTCTGAGGAGATTATGCCAAAAGACTTAACCCTGTTAAAAAAAATTGTAAATCATCAGGTCCAATGGACCTCTAGCTGAGCTTTTCGTAAAGAGATTAGAGAGTAAGTTAGTACATGTATTAGAAAGCAAGAGGGAAGGGGTGCAAGTCTCCTGACCACCATGAGGCCATAGTAGTGATGACACTTAAACTAGTAGAGCCCCCGGCATAATGCTCCTCTTTCACTAGTAAATGTTGAAAATAATGTATAAGTAAAAAAATAGCAAATAGATTGTACAAAGTTTTGAAAGCTTTGATTAACCCCTGACCAATCAGGCTTTAAGCGGGTGATCTTGACAAGGCACAGCCTCAGAAGAATGCACTGTTGCATGTAGAGACCCAAACAGTGAGAGAGCCAATAGCATTTCTCCCACTAGATGTCAAACAGGTGTTTCACTCAATAGAGTGCCCTTCCATTTTGCAGAACTGCGCGAGATGGGAGTTGAAGAAATATTCGGTGAACTGATTGTTACAATTGGCCACGAAGAAAAGGGTTAAAGTCAACTGGATATTATCAAAGCCTTTCCTACTGGATAGCGGCGCAAGGCAGGGGTATCCACTCTAGACTATTTTGTTTGCCCTGGTAATAAAGCCTCTAGCATGTCTGATAAGGGATGACCTCCTACTCAGAGTTCTTATATGGACAGAGGATAGGATATCTATGTTTGCAGATAATTTCCTTCTTTACTCAGCAGACCTGGAGTCATCCATTGAGGCAATCCTATACATCATAAGAGTCTTCGGTCAATGTTCTGGATTTAAAGTAAATCGGGGATGTCTACGATATTCCTCCCAACTGCCAGTATGTCTGCTCCCTAGACATATGCGCCCCAGGTTAAGAATAACTTTGCTTTCGTTTGTTGCTCTGCAATGTCAAACTATGCAAAAATCTATTAAATAAAAAATACAGGTGACAGTTCTTGGAGCACTCAGTATTCTATTTTACATTTGACCAACAGATGACTTGACTATTTACTTACTTATGCCTACTACACCTCCTGAGGTACAGACTGTCAACCAGGACTCCCCAGCCACCTCTGTCTTGGGCTTTTCTTTCAATCTGTCTCCAGGTGTAACCCCTTCTCCTAGCAGTCAGCCTTGAGGCCTCAGCGCCAGGTGTTTCTTGGCCTTTTACTTTTTGATTTCCTTGAGGGTTCCAGGTCAGGGCTTGCCTGATGGTGTTTGACGCCGGATTGCGAAGGGTGTGACCTATCCAGCTCCAGCGTCTTTTCATGATTTTTCATAGGCAGGGAGTTGAGAAGTCTCCTGCCATAACAGGGGTTCCATATTCTATTATCTTCAATATTTTACTGCTGGTGCCTTTACTGCATTAGAACACTGTCCACCGCTCTAATAAGAAAGGTCGGTAGCACTCATTTTAGGTATATCTGCGGATGGAATTGAGAAGCTGTAGCTGGATATAGGATGGCTGTGCCCAGATATGGGGTAATCTACCTTGATATATACTGGCAATACAAAGCCATGCATGTCTGTATCAGGGCATATGAGGTGGTACAGGGCCTTGTAAGGCTGACCCTGGGCATATGAGGCAGTACTTGGACAAAGAATGCCCTACCAAATGGCACGAGAACATAACTGCCATATTATTATTGTTGAAGCTGGACTTCTAATGCTGAAACTCATACAACATAAAGCTAAATTGAATTCGTAACCCCCTCTTCTTTTATAGATTTATGTATTCAAAAGCGGCTACACTCCATGTGGCCTGTTAACTCTCAGGCCATTCTATATCCAGCATAGGTTGCCCAAGAACTCTTTATGGGTGGAATTGCTCACAGTTTTACTTAGAAATTTGTGTCGTCATTTATTCCAAAATTTCCAATATATAGATATAGCAATATATACCCTTTCTATAAATTATGATTCCCAATACATTTCTGGATAAAAGAAAACCCTTCTTCTAGGGAAATTGCTTTCATGTACTGGCTTTTGTCAAACCGTCTTATTCCGTACTACAAGAGTCCATCTAATGCTAACCACATTGGCTTTGTCAACGCTCATTGGCAATGTTTCTTATTGAGGATTTTAGGCTAAGATACGTTTTCAGCAATGTTATATCTCTGTGCATTTGCTGTTATAATATCAATTGTTATTTGTGCTACGTATTAGTGTGATTGAACTGCAATAAATTATTAAGGGCCAAATTTACCAGTTTCACATGCAGCGCAGTGCAGCAGCCGCAAATGCTGCGCTGAGCTGCATGAGAAGGAGAGAGCAGCAGAGTGCCATATATACAGAAATATGGCTGTCTCCTCCTCTCTCCCTAGTACCGGTGCAGGAATGTAAGGCCGTGTGATACGGATATACCTTTGCTTCATAGTACAAGGGTATCTAGTCAAGCATAGGTTTTGTACTGTAAGGATTCATTTCCAGTACAAAATACAATGCTTAGACTAACTTTAAACCTTTTCCCACTTTGTATGTGTGCTCTACAGTGCGGCACACATGTAAAGTCGGAAAATAAAGGAGAAATAAAAGTATTTCTCTGTCATATCGCCTATACGAAATGAGCTTTATTTTCATATGCTAACCTTATCTACTTTTTTAAGTAAATAGGGCTTAGCGTCAGAAACCTTGGGTAGTTGCATGGAAACGCCCATGCACCATCCATTGTATGCCCCTTTGATGCTAACTAATGCAAAGCAGTACTATGCGCTGCTTTGCTTTATTTTAAGTTATTTTCGAGCGCAAAACGGGTTTTACGCTGGAAAGTAAATAGGTGAAAAAAGTTTTAACGTCATTTTGCGTCACCTTTGTGACGCAAACACAACGCAAAATCTTTGTGAATAGACCCCTCAGGGCCTCATTCACAAACCTTTGGTGTAGGGCAGCACTGCAAGCCTTCTTGCTGCGCTGCCCTACGTCAAAAGAAAAGGGCAGGAATGCGCTATATCTATGAAATACGGTGCATTCCTGTCCTCTTTCCCAGCACTGGCCCACAATTGCCTGCCATGCGTCAATCCAGGCACCCTTGGACGATGCTGCAAGGGTGCCTGCATTGGGGTAATGATTGTTTCTTTGCAGGTAGGGACTCCTTCCTGCACAGAAACAACAAATGGAGGCGTATTCCCCCGTCTATGTTTTCTGCTGAATGCAGCACACATAGAAAGAGGAAAAAACAAGGAGAAATAAAGTTATTTCTTCTTGTTGCGCCTCCCCTATGCCTCCCTTGGGGAGGCGTAGGCTATGGACATATTCCCAAGTTTACAGAACGTTGTAAATCTGGGAATGTGTCAAATGCCATGGATGTTACTTGGGAACGCCCTTTGTAACACCCATGATGCGCCTCCCCATGACAGTGGGAGGCAACGTGCGACTTGTGCTGCGTTGCCTCACACCACATCTACAAGGCCATGAAAAGCCATGCAGGGTGGCTTTAGATGGCCTTGTAGATATGGCAATGCACTGTGCACCGCCGGACGTCAATAAGAGTGACATTCCGGTGGCACACAGGGGCTTGTAAATGAGGGGCCTCAATTGCAATATTTTGACACAGCGCAGCAAGCCTTCCTGCTGCGCTGCCGTGCATCAAAAGAAAAGGGCAGGAATGCACCGTATCTACAAGATATGGTGCATTCCTGTCTTTTTCCCCTGCGCTGGCGCACAATGGGCTGCAATGCGCCAATGCAGGCACCTTTGCTTCATGGTGCAAGGGTGTCTGCGTTGTAGGGGGTGATTGTTTTTCTACAGGAAGGGACACCTTCCAGCACAAAAAACAATCACAAGAGGTGTTTTCCTCTTTCTATGTGTGCTGCAGGATGCAGCCCAATTAAAACAAGGAAAAACTAGGAAAAATAAAGGTATATCTCCTTGTTGCACCGCCTCTGGGGAGGCTCAGGAATCTGACGCTTCCCCAGGTTAACAAAACCTTGTAAATCTGGGAATACGTCAGGTTCAATGGGTGTTGCATGGGAACACCCACAGCAACGGCCATGGAACGCAGAGTGATGCGTGAAAGGGGGCCATATTTACAAGGCCATGAGAAGCTATGCAGGGTGGCTTTACGTGGCCTTGTTAATATGGGTAGACACACTGCGTCGCCGGTGCGTCAACAAAAGTGAAGTATCGGTGGCACAATGGGCTGGTAAATACGACCCTCTGCCCTTAGTGCGCAATAAACTGTAAGATTTTGGTAACCTTTAACAACTTACATTTTGGATCTTAGTTAATCTTATTTGAGTCTTCGTGTGAAGGCATTGGTAATATTGTGTTCCCTACTTTATGCTAGCTAGAAGAATCTGTACTCTGTTCTCTACAGTGAGACAAAACCCTGTTACAAACTCATCTCTGTGGCCAAAAATAAGTAGGCCATGCCTGACAAACAGACCACGCCATGGTTAAAAAGGAAGGTTTGGGAAGCAGCTGAAGACACAGAGGTATACAATGAGAAATCAATAGATACAACAGGCGGTTGCTACAATATCTGCTGCTTATAAACAAAACTTTCTTTTAACCCTTTAAATGTTTTCTATATGCCATGCTAGCTTTCAGGCCTCCCTCCACAGCCTTGCAAAAGTGAGCGGTTCCCTTGCATCAGCCCAGATATCTAACTCTGAAGAAAAGAATCCTGTGTTGATCTAAATACAAAGAAATGGCACTCTCCAGGGAGAACCGGAAATCAAAAGGGAAGATCTGCTTCCAGGTAGATTAAAGGCCTGAAGTGTAAACAAGATAACAGCCCTGCCCTTTCACGGAAAGGTGGGTCAGTGAGACCGCAGGAGCTCGTGTTTCTCGAGCTGATGGGAAGAAGCCTCCCCTCTGCTCTGGGATACCCCTCAGAACAGCCCCCTCCCCCTGCCCCCCCCCTCCCCTGTCATCAGTCTTGTCTTACAAGGTGCTTGACCTGCATGAGAGAGAAGCAGCCCGACTGCGGCCGGCCAGAAAGCAAAGGGATTATGTTTTCTCCTCTCTAGGGGTGGGAAGGGATACAGAGTGGGGCATTCCTGACATAGCTGCTCCCATTCATGACCTAATTTCAGACGTGGATTGAGAGCAACTCCCTTTGAGGTTCAAAGCGAGCAGTACTATCTGTAAATCTGAAAATAAGGGACACAAAACCTTTTCTTGGCTGTTTCCTCTCACATTTTTACACAGTCCGGGACGCCTACCAATTTGATTTTTAAATCGGAGTTTAGTCCCAAAATAAAGATTACTAAAAAGTGTTGGTCATTTCCTGTGAGAAGGTCATACAATTTCATGTTAAAAGAGGGTTTAGTGGGTAACTTTCTGCACAAAAACTGTGATGCATGACTTCATGTCCCAGCTGCCACACTCGATCACATTGTGTGATATTGGCCACATCATTTAATCTTCTTATGACTATATCACCCATAAAGCGATAGATGGAACAGAACCGCTCTTCATCAGGAATAAAATCACCAAATAAATTCAACAAAGGAACCTCCACTCTAGAGTAGCACCTCGCCTCAAAATAACACGATAAAATAAAAAACCAAGGGTGGCACATCCTCTGTTCAAGCAGCCAAACTATGAAACTCTTTTCCCCACGAACATAAGAGCCACAGATAACCACCTTATCTTTAGAAGACTACTCCAGAATTGGCTCTTCCCCACATAACCACCATACTCAAACATAAATATACAGCATATACCTCTCAATATAAACATTTATTTGGACTGTAGATATGTACCTACCTATGTGTATTGCTTTGTATAAACGTGTATAATAATTATGTTTTTAAAAATATAGATATTCGTTAGTTCTGCTTAAAATTTTTACATATTACTTATAGTTACATTATTCTATGTTTTAACATGTATATAAGTGACAGCATAAATAGGTAAATATTTTATCATAACTATTTATCTACAATTATTTCACTAATTACAAAAAATAAAACCAAATACATTAATTTAAAGTACAACAGCACTTGAAAGCCAGAGTTTATTAAATGCAACTTTAATCTACATATATTACCTTCCTTATGCATATATATACCTTCCATGTACTTATGTATCTATATATTTATTACTTTGCTTCTAACCCAGCATATCCAATGCACTACCCTATTTCTCATCCTATACCTCTATCAATATATGCTCTACCTCCACTGTCTCATTCATCCCAAACCCCATACCATTACTATGATCCCCAAAATAACCCTTTCTAGACTCTTCCCTCCTCTACCCTCCTTGCATCATCTCATGCCTCTTTAACTATTCAGATCTCCCAAACAAGCCTTTCTAAACCCTTCCCTCTGACTCTTCCCCCACCACCTCCCCTTTACTCATCACAAACCCCCTCCTACTGCTATGAACTCCCCCAAAAAAGTCAAGTCCCTTCTCTCATCTATCTCTCCACTAATCCTTTTCAATCCAAATAACAGACTAACATGTCCACCACTCAAATGAATTTCCTATTTCCCTATACTAATTCCCTACTAATCCTGTTTGGGTTCTGTGGTAGCATGCTACTCACCGAAAAACGCTTAAACACCTCATCAGGAGTAGGAAGCGCTATATAAATGCAATCCTTTTCCTTCTTCTATCCCTCACTATCCTTCTCAATCCAAATAACAGACTAACATATCCACCGCTCAAATAACTTTCATATTTCACTATACTAATTCACCACTAATCCTTTATGGGTTCTGGAGTTGCTCGCTACTCGCCAAAAAAGAGCTCCAACACCTCATCATGGTGTAGCAGGTGCTATATAAATGCAAACCTTTTCCCTCTTCTATCCCTCCAATATCCTTCTCAATCCAAATAACAGACTAACATCTTCACCACTAAAATTACTTTCATATTTCACTATGCTAATTCACCACTAATCCTGTATTAGTTCCAGAGTAGTGCGCTACTTGCCGAAAAAGTGATTCAACGTCTCGTCAGGAGTAGTAGGCACTATTTAAATACAAATACAATACAATATGAATGTCAGTACTAAATCAGAAACATTCTTATTGTCTCATCAGATAGTCCTGGAAGTATGTGCTATTGCTATTGCTGTGATAGTGGTAGTTTATTAGCTAAAATATATTTTGAAACATTCTGTTTTTTAGCTACCCCAACTTGAGGAGTCTCAGTTCATCGTGAAAGTCTGGCCTGCAGGATAGGATCATCTATCATGTGCATCTCCAAGCTACATAGTTATGGGGCCTCATCTATGAAAAGTGTTGCATCACTGGGGGAAACCAGCGATGCAACAGTTTTCATAGTGCCATCCTTGCGACACCATGGATGCGCCGTATTTACTGTACGGCGCTCCATGTTGCAAGGATTTACAGATACGTCAGTGTTAGACCTGGCACCATTGGCGTGGGTCTCCCCTGCATTTTTTTGCCTTTGCCTCCTGTGTTTTTGCTGTGTGTTGGACTCCATTTGCTGGTCTAGATGCTTTGGGCAGTTTGCCACTGCTGTTCAGTGCCAAAGTGCAAGTGCTCCCTTTGTAAATTGTTGTTATGGATTAGTGATTCCATGATTGGCATATTCGATTTATCTGTCAGACCCTAGTATAGTGCACTGTGTGTGCCCAGGGGCTGTAAATCAAATGCTGCTAGTGGGCTGCAGCACTGATTTTGCCACCCACAGAAGCAGCCTGTAAAATGTAACTCTGGCCTGCCATTGCAGAGCCTGGGTGCAGCCTGGGACTGCCATGTCGACCTGGCAAGTGCATACACTTGCCAGTCCCTAAACCTTCCCTTTTCTACATATTAGTCACCCCTAAGGTAGGCCCAAGGTACCCCTGCCTGTGGGCAGGGTGCAGTGTATGTGAAAGGCAGGACATGCCCTGATGTTTGTGGCATGTCCTGATAGTTAAATACTGCCAATTTTGTTTTTTCACTATTGCAAGGCTACCTGTTCTCATAGGACAGAATGGGGAGTTTGTTTATAACATCTTATAAACATTACTGGCCCTGGGAACAAGGTAGAAAAATAGAGTTTAGTACGCCTGAACTCAGAATGTTAAAATGCATCTTTTAGTGAGGGTGATTTTTAAATTCTGTGTTTGAAAATACCACTTTTAGAAAGTAGGTATTTTCTTGCCTAACCATCCAGTGTGCCTCTGCTAGGTTTGTGTATTGCATATCTGGCTTTTGGATGACAGGGGCTGGAGAGGGGCAGCGGCTCCAGAAGTCTGACGGGTCAGCGCTGGGCTGAATAGACCTGGGCTGCATTTAGAGTAGGGGGAGGAGATTTTCTTTCACCTGAATGGGCCTGGTCTGCCTTCAATAATGCTGTCTCCACCTCCTGCCAGGAAGCTGCACCAGTGAGGACAGAACTGGTGTTGGCTATGTACAGACACTCTCTGCCTTCAGAGAACAAAGGATTTTGGTGTATAAAAAGAGGGGCCCAGACCCCAGACTTTTTGATCACTTCTGGGAAAACAAGAGGAACCTTTGCCAAGAGGAAGAGCCAGAGAAGCTGAGGAGGAATTCTGCCCCTGTGCTGTTTGCTGTCTGGGGTTGGCCTGCAGTGGCTACTTGCTGCCAAGGAAAGGAGAAAAGGACTTTGCTGCTTGCTTTGTCCCACCTGCTTGAAGAAAAGATGTCCAAGGGCTTGAACTGAGCTTGCCCTCTGTTCTAGAGGTCTCAGGAACAGCAAAGACCTCACCATGTCTGTGGGCACCGTCTCTGATTGTCGCCGCAGAAGAAAAGGGTAACCGACTCTGTCATCGAGTCCATCGCAGGATTCCGTGTCCTGAAAGCACCACCGAGAGCAAAGCCTCACTTCGCAACGCAACCGTGGTCTCATCGACTCCGTCAACGAGCCGCTGCTTGCACTGCGCCTGTGGGCACCGCACTCCGCAATGCTTCGCTACACGCTGCAAGGACGTCACCGACTCTGTCGCTGCCCGACCTGTACATCGACCGGCTCCGTCGCCGCACGGTGACCTGCCAGCACCGCAGCGAGCACCGTTTCACCCTTCAACGCAAGCCCTGGTCTCACCGACTCCGTCAGCGAGCCGCTACCTGCACCAAATCGTGAGGACATCATCCGCCTCAACGCTCCGCTTCACAATGCAACTGCAACGTTTGCCCCGACCGACTCGCACCGACGTGCTGGTCGCAACAAGAAAGGTACTGTGTCCGAGTCTGTCAACGCTTTAGCTGGCTCGTATCGATGCTGTCGGCTGGAATTGTTAGACTCTGTCATATTCAGTATCGCGGTAGCCCCAGGAGGAGCTACAGAGTCAAAGGAACTGTGTTTTATTGATTTTCCTGCAATTTAAAGGTTATTTTGCACAAATACTATTTTCCCAGAGTATTGTACGTTAGATTTTTATCATATTTGGTCTTGTTGGTTTAGATAAAGATTTACTATTTTTCTGAACTGGTGTGGTGTCCATTTGTAGTGTTTTCACTGTATTACTGTATGTGTTCACAAATGCTTTACACACTGCCTCTGAGATAAGCCTGTCTGCTTGTGCCAAGCTACCAAGGGGATGAGCAGGGGTTATTTTAGGAGTGTATCCCCCTTACTCTGACTAGAAGCAAGGGTCCCTATTTGGACAAAGGTACCTACCTCTGCCAACTAGAGATCCCCATTTCTAACATTGGTGGCCATCGGTGAGGATCCTGGACTTGCATTTGTGATTTACATGCAGTGATTGGTGTACACCACTAGCATAGTGCAGACCATTACGTGACCACATACTTTTACTGAACTTTTTCCCTTCGATTGTTTTTTCTGCAAAGTAAAGAACTGCCAATTTTGTCATCATGACCAAGCCAGCATCCATTGCATCCATTGATATCGAATTTGAGGAAGATAGGGTGGAAACCTACACTGTGTCTCAACTGAAAGCTATCTGCAAAAAATGTAAAGTCTCTGTTAAAAGCCTCACCAGGAAGGATGAATACCAAAAGGTGCTGGGGGCCTGGTTGGAATCCAGAAATGCCGGTGGGCAGGATGACGAGCCTCTGGTGGAGGCAGAGAATGTGGATGAGCAACAGGAGAGGCAATTGAATCTGTCAGGAGGGAGGGTACCTTCCGTGGATGGCAGCAGTGTTTCTCAAAGGGGTCTGTCTCCAGAGGAGTTGGAGGACAGAGAGAGAGATAGGGTGCATGAGAGGGAGCTTGCTAAGCTCAGGCTGGGGAAGGAGGGTGACATAGAAAATAAGAAGTTGGAGTTGAAAAAGCAGAAATTGGCCATGGAGGAAAAGAAGATGCTTTTAGAGCATGAGAGAGGGTTGAGGGAGTTGGATCTGAAAGCAAAGGATTTAGAGATCAATCCCTCTGGTGGCAGCACACCATCAGTGCCTGGGGAAGGAAAGGTATACATTCCCAAAAATGTTATTAAGGATTTTATGAAGCATGAGGATATTGGCCAGTGGTTCAAGGCCTATGAAGTAGCAATGAGGTCCCACCGGGTCCCTGAGAAAGATTGGGGAGCAGGGTTGTGGGGCCGCTTTGTCAGCGAAGGGAGGGAAACCTTGCTGACCTTGCCCACTGAGGATCATATGTCCTATGCCCGCATGAAGGAAGCCTTGATAGCCAGGTATGGGTTGACCCCAGAGCTTTATAGGCAGAAATTTAGAAAATGTAGGAAGCTGGAGTCAAGTACCTGGGTGGAGTATGTGTCCTATTTTTGCAGAGCACTGGATGGTTGGGTGAAGGGTAGCAAGGTGAATGATTTGCAGGGACTCTATGATTTAGTTGCATGTGAGCATTTGTCAGATAATTGTTTCCCAGAGCTACGCCAGCACCTGATTGACGGTAAGCTGACTGATCCCAGAAAACTTGCTGTGGAGGCGAACCGCTGGGTCAACACCAGGGTCCAAAAGGGTCGTGTGGGAGACTCCGCCAAAGGTGGGCAGGGTCCCCAGCAGAAGAGTCGGGGGGACAAGGGTAAACATAAGGAAATCCAAAAAGGGCTCAAAGTAATCCCCAAGGGAACCAAGGTAAGTGTTTCCAGCCTCCCACTGAGAAGAAGCTATGGGTCCCGACCGGTAAGCCTGTTCAGAGGTGTCCCAAGACCTGTTTTAGTTGTGCTCAGGTGGGCCACTTCCGGGGGATCCTAAGTGTCCCAAACCGGTTACCAACGCACCCACTGGTGCACCGCCCGGGCAGATGGCTAGTGTAGCCTTGGGGGAGAAGTCGGTGCCCAAGATGGGTGGGGTCCCGCAGAGATGTCCCTGGTCTCTTTAGGAGACAGTGAGATGGTCCCAAGAGCTCATCTGCATGATAACACTAAGAAATACAGGCAGTGGGTGACCATCAATGGCCATAGTGTGGAGGCTCTGAGAGACACAGGAGCCAGTGTGACAGCTGTCAGTTGTCGACTGGTGTCTGAAGAGCAGGTGGTCCCCAACGCATTCTACCGAGTAGTTGCAGCTGACAATTCAGAGTGCCTCTGCAAAGTGGCACAGGTTCCCTTAGAGTGGGGGGGCTCAGGTACCTTAAAAGTAGCTGTGAGGCCAGCCATGCCTGTTGACTGTCTGCTACGCAATGATTTGGAGAGCTCCCCTTGGGAAAAGGTGGAGCGGAGGTCTCATTTAGAGATACTGGGTCTGCCTGAGTGGGCGTGTGTGACCACTCAGTCCATGGCAGCCGGTAAGGGCATTCAAGAGGACCTAGAGCCTAAAAAAGTGTCCCAGGTGCCTGCCAGAAAGAGAAGAGGCAGGGGGCACGGGAAACCGGCCCCCGAAGTTCCCATGGTCCAGGAGGAGGCAAACCTTGAGGGGGATGCCCTGGAGCCTACAGGGAAACAAGTGGCTGAACTAGGGGACCTGCCTGAGTTGACCCATTGGCAACAGGAAGGAGGCCCCTCCAGGGAAGAATTCTGCCAGGAGCAGCAGACGTGCCCTTCTCTTATTGGTTTGCGGCAGCAGGCTGCATACCAGGCAGCAGGTGATCAGTCCGGATCACATTGGATATACTGGGAGACTGGTCTCCTGTATAGCGAGCCTAAGGTTGCTGAGCCTGGGTCAGCCTGTGTGCTGGTGGTACCCCAGCGCTTCAGAGCCTTCCTACTGGGTCTGGCTCATGATGTGCCTTTGGCAGGACATTTGGGGCAAGACAAGACCTTTGAAAAGCACCCACTTTTACTGGCCCCAGATGCGCAAGCACTCTGATACTCATTGTAGGTCTTGCAAGACTTGCCAGGCAAGTGGCAAGAGTGGGAGGAACTGTAAGGCTCCTCTCCAACCTTTCCCTGTGGTCAGCACCCCCTTTGAGAGGGTGGGTTGTGACATTGTGGGGCCTCTGGATCCCAAGACAGCCATGGGCAACAGGTTCATCTTAGTCTTGGTGGACCATGCCACCCGGTACCCGGAGGCCATCCCTCTCCGGACTGTGACAGCCCCCGTGGTGGGTCGTGCGTTGATGGGGATTTTCTCCCGTGTGGGGTTCCCCAGAGTGGTTGTGTCCGACCGTGGTATCAACTTCATATCGAAGTACATGAAGTCCCTGTGGCAGGAGTGCGGTGTTACATACAAGTTCACCACTCCTTACCACCCCCAAGGTATTGGGCTGGTTGAGAGATTCAACCGGACCCTGAAGGGCATGATTATGGGTCTTAGTGAACCCATGAGGCGTAAGTGGAACGTCCTCTTACCATGCCTTTTGTTTGCTTACAGAGAGGTGCCCCAGAAGTCCTTAGGGTTCAGTCCCTTTGAGCTGCTGTACGGCCATCCTGTAAGAGGACCTCTGAGTCTGGTGAAAGAAGACTGGGTGAAAGCTCCCAGTAAACCTCCCCAGGATGTATATAGCTACATGCTGGCCTTCAGAAACCAGACTAAGTGCTTCAGCCAACTCGCTCAGGCGAATCTGGAAGCCAGCCAGGAGGAGATGAAACGCTAGTATGATCAGAATGCCACTCTGATCGAGTTTCAGCCTGGACAGAAGCTTTGGGTCATGGCCCCAGTGGAGCCTTGTGCGCTCCAGGATAAGTAGACCGGACAATTTGAGGTGGTGGAGCGCAAGAGTAACGTCACCTACTTGGTGGACTTGCAGTCTCCTAGGAACCCTTTGCGAGTCCTGCATGTGAACCGCCTGAAGCCCTACTTGGAGAGGTCCGAAGTGGGCATGCTCCTAGCAACAGATGCTGGGATGGAAGAGGAGACTGAGCCTCTTCCTGACCTCCTGTCTGCAAAGGAGCACAATGGGTCAGTGGACGGTGTAACACTCTCCCCTGCCCTGACTCCTGAACAGCAGAGTAACTGCTGCCAACTGTTTGGACAGTTTTCTGATCTGATCTGATCTCCCTGACCCCCGGTGCCACCCATGATGTGGACACTGGCCTGTAAAACACAAAATGTACAGAGTGACTGACAGGGTCAAGGCTTGCATCAAGGAGGAGGTCTCCAAGATGCTAGAGCTAGGGGTGATTGATCGCTCAAACAGCCTTTGGGCCAGCCCAGTGGTCTTGGTCCCGAAGGCTGCCGCACCCAGTGCCACACAAGAACTCCGGTTCTGTGTGGACTACCGAGAGCTCAATTCAGTCATCAGGACTGATGCGCACCCCATCCCCAAAGCTGATGAGCTAATCGATCGGTTGGGAGCTGTCTGGTACCTCAGTACGTCTGACTTAACATCTGGGTACTGGCAGATTACCTTAACTGATGGGGCAAAGGAGAGGTCAGCATTCTCAATGCCAGAGGGGCACTACCAATTCCGGGTGATGCCCTTTGGGTTGAAGAATGCCCCTGCCACCTTTCAGAGGTTGGTCAAACAGGTGTTGGATGGACTGGAGGATTTCAGTGCCGCCTACCTGGATGACATCGCAGTGTTCAGTGCCACTTGGGAGGAACATCTGCACCACCTCTGGGCAGTGTGAAGGCTCTGCAGAGGGCAGGCCTCACGATCAAGGCGAGTAAGTGCCAGATCGGGCAGGGTTCTGTGGTGTACTTGGGATACCAGGTAGGGAGCGGCCAGGTGGCGCCCCTACAGCCCAAAATTGATACCATTCTGGCTTGGGAACCCCCCAAGACCCAGACAGAGGTGAGAGCCTTTTTAGGACTCACAGGGTATTACAGGAGATTTGTCAAGGGGTATGGCACCATTGTTGCCCCCTTGACAGAGCTGACTTCCAGGAAGCAGCCCAAGAGAGTGAACTGAACTGACGCCTGCCAGAAAGCTTTTGATGCCCTGAAATGTGCCATGTTCACGGCGCCTGTGCTTAAGGCACCCAACTTCTCAGAAGAATTCATTGTGCAGACAGATGCTTCAGAGCATGGTGTGGGTGCTGTGCTCTCACAGCTGAATGAAGAGGGCCTGGACCAACCTGTGGCCTTTATTAGTAGGAGGTTGCTTCCACGGGAACAGAGGTGGAGTGCGATTGAGCATGAGGCATTTGCTGTGGTCTGAGCGCTGAAGAAGCTGAGGCCATACTTGTTTGGGACTCACTTCTGGGTTCAGACAGACCACAGGCCCCTCAGATGGTTGAAGCAAATGAGGGGTGAGATACCAAAGCTGCAAAGTTGGTCCGTTTCCCTACAGGGGATGGACTTTACGGTGGAACACTGCCCTGGTACAGGACACGCCAATGCTGATGGTCTGTCCAGATTTTTCCGCCTTAGTGAAGACAACTCCTAAGAGAGTGGGTAGTTCTCTCCTCATTTCAGCTGGAGGGGACACGTTTTAGACCTGGCACCATTGGCGTGGGTCTCCCCTGCATTTTTTTGCCTTTGCCTCCTGTGTTTTTGCTGTGTGTTGGACTCCGTTTTGCTGGTCTAGATGCTTTGGGCACTTTGCCACTGCAGTTCAGTGCCAAAGTGCAAGTGCTCCCTTTGTAAATTGTGGTTATGGATTAGTGATTCCATGATTGGCATATTTGATTTACTTGTCAGACCCTAGTATAGTGCACTGTGTGTGCCCAGGGCCGTTAAATCAAATGCTGCTAGTGGGCTGCAGCACTGATTGTGCCACCCACAGAAGCAGCCTGTAAAATGTAACTCTGGCCTGCCATTGCAGAGCCTCTGTGCAGTCTGGGACTGCCATGTCGATATGGCAAGTGCATACACTTGCCAGTCCCTAAACCTTCTCTTTTCTACATATTAGTCACCCCTAAGGTAGGCCCAAGGTACCCCTGTGGCCAGGGTGCAGTGTCATGCCCTGATGTGTGTGGCATGTCCTGATAGTGAAATTCTGCCAATGTTGTTTTTTCACTATTGCATGGCTACCTGTTCCCATAGGACAGAATGGGGAGTTTGTTTATAACATCTTATAAACACAACTGGCCCTGGGAACAAGGTGGAAAAATAAAGTTTAGTATGCCTGAACTCAGAATGTTAAAATGCATCTTTTATTGAGGGTGATTTTTACATTCTGTGTTTGAAAATAGCACTTTTAGAAAGTAGGTATTTTCTTGCCTAACCATCCAGTGTGCCTCTGCTAGGTTTGTGTATTGCATGTCTGGCTTTTGAATGACAGGGGCTGGAGAGGGGCAGCGGCTCCAGAAGTCTGATGGGTCAGGGCTGGGCTGAATAGACCTGGGCTGCATTTAGAGTAGGGGGAGGAGATTTCATTTCACCTGAATGGGCCTGGTCTGCCTTCAACAATGATGTCTCCACCTCCTGCCAGGAAGCAGCACCAGTGAGGACAGAACTGGTTTTGGCTGGGTACAGACACTCTCTGCCTTCAGAGAACAAAGGATTTTGGTGTATAAAAAGAGGGGCCCAGACCCCAGACTTTTAGATCACTTCTGGGAAATCAAGAGGAAACTTTGCCAAGGGGATGAGCCGGAGAAGCTGAGGAGGAATACTGCCCCTGTGCTGTTTGCTGTCTGGGGTTGGCCTGCAGTGGCTACTTGCTGCCAAGGAAAGGAGAAAAGGACTTTGCTGCTTGCTTTGTTCCCCCTGCTTGAAGAAAAGATCTCCAAGGGCTTGAACTGAGCTTTCCCTCTGTTCTAGAGGTCTCAGGAACAGCAAAGACCTCACCGTGTCTGTGGACACCGTATCTGATTGTCGCCGCAGAAGAAAAGGGTAACCGACTCTGTCATCGAGTCCGTCGCAGAATTCCGTGTCCTGAAAGCACCGCCGAGAACAACGCCTCACTTCGCAACGCAACCCTGGTCTCACCGACTCCGTCAACGAGCCGCTGCTTGCACTGCGTCCTGTTGGCACTGCACTCCGCAACGCTTCCCTACATGCTGCAAGGATGTCACCGACTCCGTCGCTGCCCGACCCGAACATCGACCGGCTCCGTCGCCGCACCGTGACCTGCCAGCACCGCAGCGAGCACTGTCTCACCCTTCAACGCAAGCCCTGATCTCACCGACTCCGTCAACGAGTCTCTGCCTGCACCGAATCGTGAGGACTTTGTCTGCCGCAATGCTCCGCTTCACAACACGACCGCAACGTTTGCCCCGACTGACTCGCACCGACGTGCTGGTCGCAACAAGGAAGGTACTGTGTCCGAGTCTGTCGATGCTTTAGCGGGCCCGTAGCAACGCGGTCGGCTGGAATTGTTAGACTCTGTCGTATTCAGTATTGCGGTAGGCCCAGGAGGAGCTACAGAGTCGGAAGAACTGTGTTTTATTGATTTTCCTGCAATTTAAAGATTATTTTGCACAAATACTATTTTTCAAGAGTATTTTATGTTGGATTTTTATCGTATTTGGTCTTATTGGTTTAGATAAAGATTTACAATTTTTCTAAACTGGTGTGGTGTCCATTTGTAGTGTTTTCACTGTATTACTGTATGTGTTCACAAATGCTTTACACACTGCCTCTGAGATAAGCCTGTCTGCTTGTGCCAAGCTACCAAGAGGGTGAGCAGGGGTTATTTTAGGAGTGTATCCCCCTTACCCTGACTAGAAGCAAGGGTCCCGATTTGGACAAAGGTACCTACCTCTGCCAACTAGAGATCCCCCTTTCTAAAAGTCAGTATTCCTGACGTATCTGTAGGTGCAAAATTGTCGCATTGCTGGAGTGTGTCTGAAAATAGACGCAATTCCAGCAACGTGTCATTTCACATTGGGCAATCCCCATGTGAAAGGGCCTGCATCACTCCTTACGCCTGCTTCAAGCAGGCGTAAAGATTTGACGCAGTGGCATCCTAGAAGTGGGGTAGTGAAATCTCATAGATTTCACTGCACCACTACTGCAAGGCTTTTTTGGGGTGGAACGCCCACCCTGCATACATTATACCTGACGTAAGTATAATGTAGTGCAGGGGTTTACAAAGTGACGCATCTGCCTAGATGCGTCACTTTGTAAATAGGGAGCAGTGTGGTGCATATTTTACTCCAAGGCAGCATCTAAAAAACGGGGGTGTAAAGGTGTGTAAAGGGCGTAAAGGGCTCATATATAAGGCCCATGATGTTTGGAATAGTAAATCTATATATACCTGTATATACCTACTTTCACAATACTTTAGTAGTCAATATTCTTGCTGCAACGTTTTTTGTAGCATGATATTTTTGTGGTTGGTATTCTGACACACAACCACATTAAAACTAGAATCCAGTGGAGTGAAATCAAGAATGGAGGGATGAATTCTAATTTGTGGGCCTTCTTATTCTGAACCATCTGAAAATGGAGCAACACAAATTTAGAGAATCTACAGTAGAGGGGGTTCCAATAGTAAAGTTACAAGCCTATCGTAGAGATGACCACTGACAATAATGCATAACGTGGCAGAATTATCGTCAAGAGCCTAGTTTAAAAAAAAGGAACCAGTTTTACAGGTTTGAGACATTTCCAAGCTTCATTTAGCAAAAGATACTCACTGCCACTAACACTCAGTACCTTATTTTTATCTGAGCTAAGGTTTAGCTAGTTGCTGACCACAATCCCACAAATCAATTAGCACCACTAGAAACTGAAAGTATAGCAAATGTGCTACCAAACAGCAAGAGGAGGTATTTCTTCTCAGAAAGTAATTTATTCTATTACAGCATACACGTTGGTGTGAGGCAGGGGAGCAGGTGAAAACTTTGTCTAAAACTTTAGCTTAACAAAAGATAGTGTGAACTTTGTGCTGTTGCCTAATGTACTTGTTAAGCAATGTCAGTTAACAGGCCTTGTGGTGTGACATCAAGTCTAGGCTGCAGCTACAGGAAAAGCTGTGTGCATTGTATTCCAGTCAGCAACCCTGCATGCCCTGCAAGGAAAAGGTGTTGTTCATACTCCACACTGAAGGTACGGCAGGAATTGCAGGAGGAGTTGACACTGGTAAGAACCAATACTGTTTCTCACACAATAACTAACTCACCCTCTCCACACTTGCACATCCATTAGCCATAATGTAAGCCTCTACACTAATGGCAACCTATTCACACAACTATGCTAAGTGATGTCTGTCACAGCTCACTATGTTCTCTGTGCAGTCATAATCTCCCACATACTTACTCAGGCACAACATTCTCATTAAAACAACTCTTAGAAAGAACACTATCAAAAAGGTGTCATCTTACATATGGATATGAAAACAATCTGTCCGTATGTACAGTCAACATATATAAAGTAACTCGTAACAAAGTAAGCTCTATCCACAGTTATAGCGAATTAACCCTCTTGATATCATGCACTATGAATTAAGAAAGGACCTTCCTAGCCCTCCCTTGGTCTTGCGTGTGCCTGGCCCTTCGATCAGGGAAGGCGCTTTTGGACCCCTCTCAACCTCTCTTCATTTTCTCTGTCCCTTGCACTCCTTCTCTCTCTCTCTCTCTCTCACTCTCTTTCTCTCACTCAGGTTTTGTCATTACTTTGATTTTCCCTGTTTTCTATTGCTTAGGCTTTTTTTATTTCCACTCTCCACTTTTAGCTTTTTGTTTCTTTTTTTTGCTTCATCATTATTATATTCTACCTGTTGTTTTCACTGCTTTTTAGGTCTCGCGCCTAGCGTTGCAGTGCGCAGCACGAGACTTCTTGTAGGGGCTTCTGAAAGTTGACCAGACGCTCGTGCGTCATGGCCTTTTCTGTGCGGTTACCCGCACGGCCGGCATCTGTTTCCAATTATCGTGCCCAGACGCGGGCGCGATAATTGGAAACACATGCCGGCCGTGCAGGTAATCGCAAGCAAAAGGCCATGACGCACGAGCGTCTGGTCAGCTCAGCAGGCTGCCGCGCTCGCTCGCCCCCGCTCCTCTCTTGAAAGCTTTGTTTTAGTTGCTTTCACTTTCGCGGCCGCATTCTTACAGCGCGCGCAGGGGCCATCTGGTTTACAACTGGGTCTGCTATGATAGGCAGACATAATGAATTGAATTCTTTAAGTTGGACGCCCGGAATGACATAATTTGTGAGGATTTTTTGGGGCCTTGGGCAGAATTGGAACAAGTAAAATCCCTCGAATTTAAACATGACGTACCATCATAGAAAATGACATCAATTGACCATTAATATTCTGGCCTTGTTGAATCGACTCTGCAAGAAGTACATTTCATGTGCAGCTATTAGTAAAACGATATAAAAAACATTACTAGCAAACCTAATTAAACAAACACATTTTAATTCTGGGGAGATTTAGAGCGGACGACCTCGAAGCTGGGGAACCGGGTTCGAGTCTCGACAATGACGCTCAACATCCTGTGATTCTGGGCAAATCACTTAATCTCCCCGTGCCTAATAAAAACAAGCATTTGCAATGCAATAGGTCTCGCATTTACGCGAAGTTTGAGCTATTGACATTGCAAATAACAATGCCTTTTATTTTAGTTTTCGTTTTTGAAACATAAATAAAAGGCATTGTCATTTACAATGCCAATAGCTTAAACTCGCGTAAATGCGAGACCTATTGCATTGCAAATGCTTGTTGCCTTTTGTCTCTGCCTTGCCTTAATCCCATTGCACTCTGCCTTATTCTTAATATGTTCTGCCTGTTTTTTCACTGTTTTTTTGCCTTTTTTTGTCTCTGCATCTGCCTTATTCTCACTGCACTCTGCCATATTTTTCTGTGTTCTGGCTGTTTTTTTCACTGCTTACTTCCTTTTTGTCTCCACGTTTTCCTTTTTCACTGCTCTTTGCCTAGCATTTGCTGCCTGTTAGCACTACCACTCTGGTATTTCTCCCACTCTTTTCCTCCTACCCGCATACTCCTTACCTTATTCCCACCTTCCCAATCTCCTACCTTTCTGCTATTCTGCTTCCCACCTTCCATTTTGTTTTTCCAACCAGGTTTTATTAAGTTTTCAAAATAATAGCAGTACTCACATCCATTAGTCTTGCTATAACCATTACATATTACACCATATTGGTACTCTCTGACAGGCATGGTTTAACACCCCTTTTAACACAACATTACCCCCCAACCCCCTTGAGTTGCGCTTAAGTGAGTGCATTCTGATCTCTAGGTTCTATTGGGTTCTCGCGAGATGAAACTTTCAATTGTGGTATGAAATGCTGCCTATTGTCGCCTCTCCAGTTGTTCATTCCTCTCTCCTTCCCGTTCCGGCCTCGCCGGCTGTGGGGAGCTCGCCCTGCTGCTATCTCATTCACTCATCGTCAGTTCATTCACTAGATTTTCCCACTCCCTGGCCCTATCTATCTTACCTATCCCTCGGCTAGCTTCCCTGAGGAGCAGTCTACTTTCCATTCCTGCCCATTTTTCTAGTTCTTTTTTCCAGGAACCAATCTGGTCCCCCCGGTGCTTTCCAGTTCCTGGCTATTTCTCTTTTGGCCAGGACGTAGGCCGGGTCCTGGAACTTCCCCGTCACCTTGTTTTTGGCTGTATGTGGGAACCATCCCAAGAGGAAGTGTTCTAGGGTGTGCGGGAGCGCTTTGTCAATGAGGTCACCCACCACCTGTCTTATCTCCTCCCAGAAAAGTTGCAGTGTGGGGCAGCTCCAAAACATATGGATTATGTGTGCCTCCCTCTCCCCGCATCGCGGGCATGCGGCTGTCTCCATCCCAAAGTACCTCCTTGTTAGAAATGGGGGTCTCTAGTTGGCAATGGCTGGCCACTGTCCAAGTAGGGACCCGTCTTCCTAGGTCAGAGTAAGAGGGCTACCCTCCTTGATACCCCTGCTCAACCCTGTGGTAACGTAGCACGAGCAGGTAGGCTTATCTCAGAGGCAGTGTGTGAAGCATTTATGACCATACACAGTAACACAGTGAGGAACACTACAAAGGGACACCACACAAGTAGTTATACAAGATAAGTATCTTTATATAAAGGCAGATTTATCACAAGACCAATAACTGTAAAAGCCACAATACTGTCAAAAATAGGATAGCTGTTGAAGGACTGTGAAAAATAGTTCAAAGGTTGCAAGAATAAGGTTCAAATTCAAAGCAGGGGTCTCTGCGACTCTTTCTCATTCAGAGGTTGCAACAATAAGGTTCAAATTCAAAGCAGGGTTCTCTGCGACCCTGTCTCGTTCAGAGATTGCAAAAATAAGGTTCAAATTGAAAGCAGGGGTCTCTGCGACCCTTTCTCATTCAGAGGTTGCAACAATAAGGTTCAAATTCAAAGCAGGGTTCTCTGCGACCCTGTCTCGTTCAGAGATTGCAAAAATAAGGTTCAAATTGAAAGCAGGGGTCTCTGCGACCCTTTCTCATTCAGAGGTTGCAAAAATAAGGTTCAAATCCAAAGCAGTGGTCTCTGCGACCCTTTCTCGCACAAAGTACCTGAATTCAGTAGCAAAACCAACAAAATGTCGCAAAGAAGTGGTAGCGATGATTTTCATCACACGAGGCCGGCGATGCGTTAAATCCTTGCCGCAAGGGAGGATGATGCGCCGATCTGCTGATGCGTGCGGAGACGATGCGACCAACTTCTGCACGCTAGGCCGCCGATACGATGACTTTCTTGCCGCGAGGGAGAAGTCGATGCGACGAGCCTGTTGAGTTGTGCGATCGTGTTGCGATGCAAAGAAATGGCGCTCCGCGAGGGAGCGACGAAATCCGGTGCGATGCGATGAAAATGGCGGACGCACGGCGTCCGCAATGCGATGTCTTGAAGCGATGATTTCTTTAGGGGTTGCGAGCGCTCGGCGACAGCAGCGCGATGATTTTTCCAGCGCGTCTCGGCTGCAGCGGCTCGCAAAGAGGCGTTAGCGATGGTTTCGTGTTGCGAGCACTCAGCGGCAGCAGCGCAATGATTTTTCCAGCGCTCTCGGCTGCAGCGGCTCGCAAAGGTGCGTTAGCGTCGATTTCCAGCACTCTTTTCTCTGAAGCAAACTAGAGGCCCTGGAACTCACAGGAGCCTCATCAGCAGATAAAAATCCTCGCAGGGAGGAAGCAGGAGGTTGGTGGGGGAGTCTGATGTGCCTGAGACTCCAGCAGGAGACTAGCTCTTTTCCTAGCCCTTGGGTAATTGCTGTAACAAAAATAAAAGTTCTCTCAAAAGTTCCTTTTCCTCTTCAAGGTCCAGTGGTCACTGCTGCAGGCCAGTGCAAGAAACAACACACAAGCACAGGGACAGTCACTTCCTGCAGATTCCTCCAGTGGCACGGACAGAGTTTCCTCTCCAGATCCAAAAGTAATACCAATTGGAGGGGTTTGAGCACAGATATTTATACCACAAAAGTTTTTGTTCTCAGAAGCTACAAGTCACTGAACCTAGCCAGAACCAGTTCTGCTCAGGCCTGGAGCACTTTGTTTACCAGGCTGCATCCTTCCTTTCAGAAAGAGGGGGTCTGCTAGCAGACACACAGTAGGAGGTGGAGCCAGCATTCACCTTGCCAGGCACAGCCCTATTCAGGTCAAGGAGCCACCCCTCCCCACACTCTAAATGCAGATCTCTATTCAACCCAGGTCTGACTCAGCCTGCCCTGCCCCTCTAAAACCAGACAGCCAATACACATAACAGCAGAGCACACTGGAAGGCTTAGGCAAGAAAATACCTACTTTCTAAAAGTGGTATTTTCAAACACAGAATATAAAAATAAACTTCACTAAAAGACGTATTTTAATATTCTGAGCTCAGGCATACTAAATTCGTTTTTCTACCATGTTCCTGGGGTCAGTTAGGACTATAGAATGTAATAGTCAAACTGCCCATTCTAGCCTATGAGGAACAGGTAGCCTTACAGTAGTGAAAAACGAAATTGGGTGTAATTCACTACCAGGACATGCTACACTCACCAAGGCATGTCCTACCTTACACATACAATGCGCCCTACCATAGGGGTGACTTACATGATGCCAAGGGAAGGTTCAGGGGCTGGGAAGTGGGTGCACTTCACAGCCAAGATGGCAGTTCTGGACTCCACACAGACACTGCAGTGGCAGGTCTGAGACACACTTTACAAGCTGCTTCTGTGGGTGGCACACATCAGTGCTGCAGGCCCACCAGCAGCATTTGGTTTACCAGCCCTGGGCACACACAGGCCACACTACTAGGGACTAACAGGTAAACCAAATAAGCCAATCAGGGACATACCAATTCATATAGACATATTTACAAAGGGAGAGCTTATGCACTTTAGCACTGAACAGCAGTGGTAAAGTGCCCAGAGTCATGAAACCAACAGAAACAGGTCAGCAAAAATACAGGAGGCAGGCAAAAAGTTTAGGGGTGACCCTGCAAAAAGGGCCATTTCCAACACAACCCCCTTCTAGCCAAAATGCAGGGTAGACCAATCACTACTTTGATGGGCTTCCCTGCTTCGGGCGATAGAACACTGAACTGGCCCGCAACTGCAGGGGCATATGCCAGCTCTACTCCAATCTGAACCCTGGTGGATCCCTCTGTCCACACTCCTAGGGCCCACTAAGATAACCAATGGGGAACTCTTCCCCTCACCTTTGGACACCACCTGTGCAGCATCTAACCTTAACTGGCCCCCAGGTGTGTCCCAACAGATAAACAACAAGCCCCAGTAATCACTGACAGTAGTCAGTGATGAAATCCAAGCCCTATACCTCTCAGGGCTCTCAAACGTTTGTGGCATCAGAGAGTGAGGGGCAGTAACCCCAGGTGTCTGGCACCTTTTGTCCACTCTCCCTCCTGTCAGGTCAGGCAACGCGTCCTGACACTGACCCACCAGCCCTGGGCCTGTACCCAACGGTGGGGCCAGCGACGGGGTGGGCTCCCCACCCCGGTCCTTCTCTTTGGGGCTCGGTACCCTCCCACTTGGAGCGGTACCCCCTCCAGAATTGTCAGGGCACCTGAGGCAGGTGTCCTGTATAATTCGCCCACCAGTTCAGGGGTTCTATCCTGCAACTGGTATCCCAGCATAGAGTCTGTACCCTTAGACTGGGCGGAGGTCAGGGGTGAGGCTGCCCTCTCCCCGCCCCCTTAACTGGGGCCCGGCACCCTCCCACCTGGAGAGGTGCCTCCATAACACAAACCGGGAGGGGCACTGTTAGCAGTTGCCCCTTCCTCCAGATCAGGGGGACACCCTGAACCTGGCCCCCCAACCTAGGGTCTGTACCCTTAGGCTGGGCCTGTGCCTGGCAACCCAGGACTTCTGGGGAGTACACCAATTCCCCCAAGGAAAGCACACTCCTCTAGAGTTGTGCGACAGTCTGCCTGGCACACCAGGACTTCCTGGGGAGCACACAGGCCCCCCTCAAGGAAAACACACCCCTCCACCAGCTCAGGGCTTGGACCCTGCAACTGATCTACCAACCTGAAAAAACCCTTAGGTTGCACCGGGGTCAGAGGCGAGGACTCCCTCCATCTGCACCCCCTTCCAGCATACTGCACCCTCCCACCTGGAGTGGTGCTCTTAGAAAAAAAAATGGCTGTGACACTGCTTACAGTTGTCCCTCCCTCCAGGTCAAACAACACCTGGACCTGACTTACCATTCCAGGGACCAACCCCTGTGGTTGAACAACTGCCTGGCCAACCAGGGCTACCTGAGGGTGACACATACCTAGCGTGTCGTGTGACAGTCTGCCTGGCGCAGAGCTCACAACCTCCTGCCCTCTGACAGTGCGTGAAGATGCCCCAGGACAGAAGTGGCATCACCATGGCCAATCCTATGAGGCTCAGCCCTTCTGGCTGGCCCCTGACCCACTGGTTCTTCCACTGGGGACTCTTTCCCCCCTCACCCCTCACTCTGGCCTTCTGCACCCTCCCAACTGGAGCGGTACTGCCAGACACTAGAACTGCTGGAGGTCTGATTACAGGCACTCCCAGCTCACCTAACACGGGGGGACCCCCCACAATGGACGGTCCATCCGGACAGACTAGGCTCCCTACCTGGTGTTCCCTCATGGAACCATCCAGTCCTGGAGACTGAGGTTGGGGCACTTCGGGACCTATCCCAGTCTCCCTCCTGCTCCCACGAGACAGGAGGTGAGGCCCTACAACCTCCTCACAACAAGGGGACACAGCTGTAACAATCCTAACCTTTCCCACCACTCTGGGTTGGAAGACATCTGAACCACTCCTCTTAGGGTCATTCCCCAATACCTCTACAGAGCCTCTGGTACTCACCCAGAGGTCTGCCTCCTGCGCAAGTTCCCTAGGATCAGAGAACTCGCACTCTAACACATGTTGGTTTAGTTCTGGAAAATAGGAACTCACAATATGCTCTCCCACAATTGGATTACACAGTTCCACGCAGGTGCTAACCTTTACCTCACAATCCAGTGTCTCACACACGTACCCCACACCACTCTCTTGAAATGGGCGAGACATTAACTGACTGTCTCTATCACTCAACCCACCCTCTTCTGGGCGGTCCTCACACTCATACACCAGGACTTCAACCACGGGGGAACCCCTTTCCCTGCACCTCTCATCCAGAGTCGGTAGAGTATCCCTCCTTTCACTAGGACTATGGGCCCCTGCGCTAGTTCCCCAATCCACCTCAGGGACACTGCCCATTAATGGAGCTACCTCATATCCTTGAATCCCCTGGTGTAGATCAACTCCCTCCTTCAAGTCAGGTGCTACATCTCTGGGTGGGTGTACTACACTGTCATCACTATATATCTCAATTCTGCTGCCACCACTGGACCCCACCCTCTCTGGGGAATCCAGACAATTAAAATTGCGCTCCAGGGGTAACCTACCCTCTTGAGCTAACTTCTCCTTTTCTGCTATCTGCGCTAGGTGCGCCTCCAGCTGGGCAATCTCTATTTGGAGCCTCTCCAATTCCAGCTGGTACTCCCTCTCCCTCTGTCTGCCCAACTCCTCTGGGGACCATGAAGGGGATTGGGTGCTACCCTGTGCACTAGACCCAGCAAGGGACTCCCTACCTATGGGACCTTCCCGCCTGTCCACCAACTCCTCTGGGGACCATGAGGGGAATCTGACACTACCATAGGCACTAGACTCATCAAGGAACTCCCCACCTATGAGATAGTCCATAACACTTTCTTCCTCCTCTTCAGACTCTCCAGAGCCACCCTCAGACCAACTACCCTCTTGGTAGGTGTACTGGGACTCCAAGAATCTCCATCTGTCTTGTTGCCAAAGTCTCAGGGATGTCTGCAGGGATAGCTGAGTCTCCTTCCTACTCACTGCTAAGCCCCTCTCCTCACAGAACATCCTTAGCTCCTCTAGACTGTAGGTCAACAGATCATCTATATAAAAGGTAGGTCTCATTTCAGCAAGACCCATTGTAGCAATAACTGGCAATATCAATAATAAAAAAAATAGGCTTGCCCGTTGTACAATCACGGGCAATATCAATAAAAGATAGAAGAAAATTTCTCAAGAAAATGTATGCGGGAACTATCACCTGGCAATATCAATAAAACATAGGCTTGCCCATTGTAACAATCACGGGCAATATCAATAAAAGATAGAAGAAAACTTCTCAAGAAAATGTATGCGGGTAAAACAAATCACCGGCAATATCAATCACAATATAGGATCCAACAATTCTCAAAAATGTATGCGGGTCCTATCACCGGCAATATCAATAAAACATAGGCTTGCCCATTGTAACAATCACGGGCAATATCAATAAAAGATAGTAGAAAACTTTTCAAGAAAATGTATGCGGGTAAAAAATCACCGGCAATATCAATCACAATATAGGATCCAAAAACTCTCAAAAATGTATGCGGGTACTATCACCGGCAATATCAATAAAAAATAGGCTTGCCCATTGTAACAATCACGGGCAATATCAATCACAATATAGGATCCAAAAAAAACTCTCAAAAATGTATGCGGGTGCGTTATGGTCTGCACTCACTAGTAGTGTACACTATAATTATTGTATGCGAGCATAAATGCAAGTCCAGATCCTCACCGCTGACCACCAATGTTAGAAATGGGGGTCTCTAGTTGGCAATGGCTGGCCACTGTCCAAGTAGGGACCCGTCTTCCTAGGTCAGAGTAAGAGGGCTCCCCTCCTTGATACCCCTGCTCAACCCTGTGGTAACGTAGCACGAGCAGGTAGGCTTATCTCAGAGGCAGTGTGTGAAGCATTTATGACCATACACAGTAACACAGTGAGGAACACTACAAAGGGACACCACACAAGTAGTTATAAAAAATAAGTATCTTTATATAAAGGCAGATTTATCACAAGACCAATAACTGTAAAAGCCACAATACTGTCAAAAATAGGATAGCTGTTGAAGGACTGTGAAAAATAGTTCAAAGGTTGCAAGAATAAGGTTCAAATTCAAAGCAGGGGTCTCTGCGACCCTTTCTCATTCAGAGGTTGCAACAATAAGGTTCAAATTCAAAGCAGGGTTCTCTGCGACCCTGTCTCGTTCAGAGATTGCAAAAATAAGGTTCAAATTGAAAGCAGGGGTCTCTGCGACCCTTTCTCATTCAGAGGTTGCAACAATAAGGTTCAAATTCAAAGCAGGGTTCTCTGCGACCCTGTCTCGTTCAGAGATTGCAAAAATAAGGTTCAAATTGAAAGCAGGGGTCTCTGCGACCCTTTCTCATTCAGAGGTTGCAAAAATAAGGTTCAAATCCAAAGCAGTGGTCTCTGCGACCCTTTCTCGCACAAAGTACCTGAATTCAGTAGCAAAACCAACAAAATGTGGCAAAGAAGTGGTAGCGATGATTTTCCTCACGCGAGGCCGGCGATGCGTTAAATCCTTGCCGCAAGGGAGGATGATGCGCCGATCTGCTGTTGCGTGCGGAGACGATGCGACCAACTTCTGCACGCTAGGCCGCCGATGCGATGACTTTCTTGCCGCGAGGGAGAGCCTGTTGCGTTGTGCGATCGTGTTGCGATGCGAAGAAATGGCGCTCTGCGAGGGAGCGACGAAATCCGGTGCGATTCGATGAAAATGGCGGACGCATGGCGTCCGCAATGCGATGTCTTGAAGCGATGATTTCTTTAGGGGTTGCGAGCGCTTGGCGACAGCAGCGCGATGATTTTTCCAGCGCGTCTCGGCTGCAGCGGCTCGCAAAGAGGCGTTAGCGATGGTTTCGTGTTGCGAGCACTCAGCGGCAGCAGCGCGATGATTTTTCCAGCGCTCTCGGCTGCAGCGGCTCGCAAAGGTGCGTTAGCGTCGATTTCCAGCACTCTTTTCTCTGAAGCAAACTAGAGGCCCTGGAACTCACAGGAGCCTCATCAGCAGATAAAAATCCTCGCAGGGAGGAAGCAGGAGGTTGGTGGGGGAGTCTGATGTGCCTGAGACTCCAGCAGGAGGCTAGCTCTTTTCCTAGCCCTTGGGTAATTGCTGTAACAAAAATAAAAGTTCTCTCAAAAGTTCCTTTTCCTCTTCTTCAAGGTCCAGTGGTCACTGCTGCAGGCCAGTGCAAGAAACAACACACAAGCACAGGGACAGTCACTTCCTGCAGATTCCTCCAGTGGCACGGACAGAGTTTCCTCTCCAGATCCAAAAGCAATACCAATTGGAGGGGTTTGAGCACAGATATTTATACCCCAAAAGTCTTTGTTCTCAGAAGCTACAAGTCACTGAACCTAGCCAGAACCAGTTCTGCTCAGGCCTGGAGCACTTTGTTTACCAGGCTGCATCCTTCCTTTCAGAAAGAGGGGTCTGCTAGCAGACACACAGTAGGAGGTGGAGCCAGCATTCACTTTGCCAGGCACAGCCCTATTCAGGTCAAGGAGCCACCCCTCCCCACACTCTAAATGCAGATCTCTATATTCAACCCAGGTCTGACTCAGCCTGCCCTGCCCCTCTAAAACCAGACAGCCAATACACATAACAGCAGAGCACACTGGAAGGCTTAGGCAAGAAAATACCTACTTTCTAAAAGTGGTATTTTCAAACACAGAATATAAAAATAAACTTCACTAAAAGACGTATTTTAATATTCTGAGCTCAGGCATACTAAATTCGTTTTTCTACCATGTTCCTGGGGTCAGTTAGGACTATAGAATGTAATAGTCAAACTGCCCATTCTAGCCTATGAGGAACAGGTAGCCTTACAGTAGTGAAAAACGAAATTGGGTGTAATTCACTACCAGGACATGCTACACACACCAAGGCATGTCCTACCTTACACATACAATGCGCCCTACCATAGGGGTGACTTACATGATGCCAAGGGAAGGTTCAGGGGCTGGGAATTGGGTGCACTTCACAGCCAAGATGGCAGTTCTGGACTGCACACAGACACTGCAGTGGCAGGTCTGAGACACACTTTACAAGCTGCTTCTGTGGGTGGCACACATCAGTGCTGCAGGCCCACCAGCAGCATTTGGTTTACCAGCCCTGGGCACACACAGGCCACACTACTAGGGACTAACAGGTAAACCAAATAAGCCAATCAGGGACATACCAATTCATATAGACATATTTACAAAGGGAGAGCTTATGCACTTTAGCACTGAACAGCAGTGGTAAAGTGCCCAGAGTCATGAAACCAACAGAAACAGGTCAGCAAAAATACAGGAGGCAGGCAAAAAGTTTAGGGGTGACCCTGCAAAAAGGGCCATTTCCAACACACCTAATGCGGGATGGAGTGAGGTACGCTCTATGCAGTATGAAGAAATTGATTAATTTAAAGCGTGCATTTCGGGACACTTTCAAGGTTCGTTCCAGGATCTTATCCCACTCCACCTCTGGAATCTGTTTCCCAATATTCTCTTCCCACTGTAATCACAGGCACTCTAGTGGCTGTTGCATGTCCCGACTGATTGCCTTGTAAAGGCAAGAGACTGTCTAGATACTCCCCGCTGATAACGCAACATATCGACATCCTGCTAGCGCTCGCGGTTCTGTCCCTCCCACTCCCCAGTGCTTCCTGATCCTTCTAATGAGGGCCCTATGTTTCAGGAAATTGCCTGCTGGTAGGTCGTACGCTGCCTGCAACACCTCAAATGGGAGTAATGTAGAGTCTTGGTACAAGTCCCCCATCACTTTCAGTCCTGCCTCTACCCAGTCCTCTAGCCCCGTCCAGTGCTCTCCCTGCGGCAGACCACTGAGTGCTGTAATGGGTAGGTCCGGGGAGTAGGGAATTTTGGCTCCTACCCATCTCAAGTATCTCACCCAGCAACGCACCACCCCTGTAGTTTCCATTGTGTCCTCTGTCCTGTTCCTTCGCACCCGCAGCAGGATCCTCGCCAGGTCTGCGGCGTCCGGCGCATATGGATACTGTTCCCTCTCCGGGTTGCGCTCCGCCGCCAGCCATTGGATCAGCCAGTACAACTGGGCAGCTATATAATACCCTTCAAAGTCTGGGGCCGCCAGTCTACCCTCCGTCGGGGGGCGCTGTAGAGTGGTTAACGCTACTCGTCTGCGTCCCGCTCCCCAGATAAATGACGTGGTCAGTGAGTCAAGGTCTTTAAATATTGCTCTTGGGATCCACACTGGGAGGGCCCCGAAATAATACAACAATCGTGGGAGCGCTACCATCTTTAAGACCGCTACTCGCTCAGCTACCGATAATGGCAGCGTTCCCCAAAAGTCCATTGCAGACTTTACTGACCGTATCACTCTGCCCACATTACCCTCTAACAGGTCAACCGGGCCATGATATATTCTGACTCCAAGGTATGGCAGGAAGTTGGGTTCCCACTTCAGATTCTCTAGGTCAGGAGGCGGGCGGGTATTGGGCGCCATAGGATACAAACTGGATTTCCTACAGTTAACTTTAAGGCCGGATATGGTACCAAATCTAGCTAGCATGTCCCGCACTCCTCTCAATTCTCCCGCTGTATCGCTGATAAATAGTAAGAGGTCATCTGCGTATAGGGCTATAAAGTGCTGCTCCGCTCCCGTTTCCAGGCCGGCATAGGCCTGCCCATTCCTTGCCTTGCACGTCAGTGGCTCCATGGCCAACGCAAACAGGAGTGGGGAGAGAGGGCATCCCTGCCTCGTACCCCTCTCCACTCGTTGCCTGGGTGAGATTTTCCTCCCAGTGTGCACCCGGGCAGTAGGCGATGCGTATAATAGTCGCACCCATGCCAGAAAGGCTCCTCCCAGTCCCATCTTATCCAGGACCTCATATAGACAGGGCCACTCTAGGCTATCGAAGGCCTTCTCTATATCTACCGCAAGTACTGCCGCCTTCTGTTTGTCATACCCATTCGAGCCCATGATGGCTAGCAGTCGCCTTATATTTATGGCCGTGTTCCGCCCTGGGATAAACCCCGCTTGGTCTGCGTGGACCAAGTCCTTCATGTGGGGGAGTAGGCGTATCGCCAAGATTTTGCTCAGGATTTTGTAATCCATGTTAAGCATGGATAGTGGCCTGTATGCTATGAAATCGTGTGGTTCTGTCCCTGGCTTAGGTACCGGTACAATGAGGGCCTCCCTAGTACTTTCTGGCAGCATACCCTCCTCCCGGGCCACTTGGTACATAGTGACCAATCTTGGCGCCAGCTCCTCCGCATATGTCGCGAAGAACTCCGCCGGCAATCCATCAGTGCCCGGGATCTTATTCCGCACCATACCCTTGATGGCGACCCATACCTCCCGCTGTGTAATGTCTGCTCCGAGCTCTTCGGCTTCCTTAGGGTTCAGCCTCCCCATCTGCAGATCTACAAGGTATTCCCTTGCGTCTGCTTGTGTACCTATTTGCGACCGCCTGTATAGCCTTGCATAGTAGTGGGCAAAGACCTCATTAATCTTCAGCTCTGTATAGTGTCTAACCCCTTCCTCATCCTCTATTTCCACCAGTGGCTGGTTCCTGCTCCCCGGGTTTGCCAACCATGCCAGAAGCAATCCCGATATGTCTTGCTCTGCATGCGTGCGCTCTAGATATTTCTTATAGTCAAAGCATCTGAGTCTCTGTCTGTCTTGCCACCTCCTCCTTGGCCTCTTAGACTGCTTGCTGGAGCTCTGGATGCTCTGGTCTCCTACATTCCAGGTCCCTGAGGGTTGCCTCTGCTCCCTCCACTTCCCCCAGAATAACACGCCTAACCCCTGTGGAGCGTGTTATGCATTGGCCCTGCAGGACCACCTTAAAGGCATCCCACTCCGCGTTCGATGAGGAGGCCGTCCCTGCATTAGTCTCCAAATAGTGCGCTATCCCCCCCCTAATCTCTTCTCAGAAGACCTGGTCCTCCAGGGTATCCGGGCGGAGCCTCCATGTGGGGATCGCCGACGTCGGCTGCCTCCAGTTCAAGGAGAGGACCAGTGGGTTGTGGTCTGATATCGTGCGCACAAGATATTCCGCAGTAGTGGCAGTGCGGTGGATTTCTACTGAGCCTAAAAAGACGTCGAGTCGTACGTGCACATCATGCACTGCTGAAAAATAGGAGTAGTCTCTATCATGAGGATATAAAACCCTCCAGGTATCTATTAGTCCCCAACTCTGCCTCCAGGAATTGAACGCTTGTGAGGCACGCGCCGCTTGGGAATTTCGCAGCGGGGGATGAGATCTATCTAGATGTAGGTCATCCACACTATTGAAGTCACCTCCCACTAGAGTATTACCCGCCAGATATTGCGCCAGACAATGACTCAGCTTCGCAAAGAAGGCTGGTTGCTCTGCATTAGGGGGTATATGCTAATTATGTTGATTTCCCGGCCCTCTAGCCGCCCTCTTACAGCTACAAAGCGACCCTCCGGGTCTATTATCGAGTCCAGCAGCTGGAATGGGACCCCTGCTTGGATCCAAATTAACACCCCCTGCGCATATGCCGAGAAGGTTGTGTAGAAGAGCTGGCCCCTCCATCGTCTCTGCAATGCTTGCCCCTCCTTCTGAGTTATGTGCGTCTCTTGTAGGAGGGCTATCTGGGCTCCCTGCCTTCTGACAAATGATAAGACTTTATGGCGTTTCGTCATTGTGTGCATCCCTCTAATGTTCCAAGTCATACATTTGTATCTCTGTGCGTCAGCCATTGGGTGGGTTAACAATTCTCTGCCCGCCATGCTCCTCATGCACCTTCGAGGGCCTCCTCTTCTCGCTCAAACTCCTATAGTGCTCTGTGCGCTGCAACTCAAGGCGTCCCCCCCATAAAAACTGTAAACATTTCCCCCAACTCCCGCTGCCCAGGATAAGTAGGAAAACACCCCCCATCCAAACTGAGGTTTAAAGTCCACAAGTGACTACTTGCAGTCCTATCAGTCAAGTGCAAGGGGGGAAGGCTGCTCATCCATCTCTCTATGGGTCTCTGAGGCCGCACTTTTCTCTAGTAGTCCCAAAGGAGCCCCCATAGCGCCCCCCTCCAGCAACCCCAGTACTTCATTGTTTGGTCAAGTTCACCTTGCGTTGCTGTCGATCCGCTCGCGGCGAGCCTCAGCCCCCCTCCTCTAGGCTATATCATCGGCCGTCTGCGGCGTGACGTCCGGAAGAACTACACTCTGCACCTCGAAGTCGCTAGATCCCTGCTCTGAGCCAGAGTCAGCTGCCGTCTCGCTGCTCTCGGGAGGAGCCGGGCTGCTCCCCTTACCACTAATCCTTGCCACCACCTGCATCACGTTTCTGCGCTCAAGCTGTGTTTCTTCTTGCGTGGGTGCTAGAGTCTCTCTTAAGGTTCTCCGGCTTCGGGGGCGGCTAGTTCTTCTTCTTCTCCTTTTCGGGGCCCGTAGCAGCGCCATTCCCTCATGTCTCTCCAGCCAGTCTGACGCCTCTTGCGAGGTCTTGAAGAACTCTGTGCCATTTTCAGTGACTACCAGCAGTGTGGCCGGATATTGCGTTGTGTATTTATAGTTCAGTTGCCTGGATCTTTGTTTCACGTCCCAGTAAGAGCCTCTCCGTCTTTGCACTTCAAGAGAAAAATCCGGGAATATTCGCACCACTGAGTTGTCTACCGCCATATCTCCCTTGAGACGGGCCTGGGCAAGGATGTGGTTCCTGTCTCTGTAATGTAGTAACTTTGCTATCACCACTCGCGGTGGCGCTCCTGGGGCAGGTGGTTTCGCAGGGACTCGGTGTGCCCTCTCTAGGGCAAAGAAGCTCGTTAGGCCTTCAGGTGCCACTTCTTCTCGCAGCCATTTTTCCAGGTAGTCGATCATGTTGCGGCCTTCTATTTTTTCCGTCAAACCTATGATTCTGAGGTTACTTCTGCGCGATCTATTTTCGGCATCTTCAGCCCGGAATTCCAATGTGCGCACCTGAGTCTCGAGCACTGTAAATCGTCGCTGCATTATTGCAATGTCCACGTCCCCGACAATTGGTCCTCAGTTGTTTTAACGCGGTCTGCCAACTTTTTGTGGTCTTCCCGGAGCAGGCCCAGATCCAGCCCCAGTGAGTCTATCTTGGTCTCCAGTCGTTCACTCGAAGAGGTGATGGCCTGTAAAATGTCCTGTACGTAGAGTCTCCGGGGTGCTCCGCTTGGCGTTGGGTCCTCCCTTTCTCCTCTGTCAGTTGCTCTGTTGGAGCCTCCTCTCTGTCCTTTTTCTTAGGGACCTTCCCCATCGTGTCTTCTAGGCCTGTGGGGCCTCTGGTGCCATGTATGCTCGCAGGGCTCCTTTAGCAGACCTCTTGGCGTGCAAGTTTACTTTCCCTACTTGGCACTCTGCAGTCCGTTGTGTAGTCTAATTCTTGACCCACCGCTCCCCCTCAGTTCTTTGGCGCTCTCTCCGAGGGCCCCCAACTAATACCGCATTCTGGCCTGATGCACCTGTGCGCGCCGCCCAGCGCAGTATCCTCTTCACCTCAAGGTCCCAGACCCTTGCCCGGTAAGCTTGTTCGGACCCTTTACGTTGCCCTCTTTCGTCCTTGCCCTCGCTCCTTCCAGGGCTTTATTTTTTGGTGCCTGCACCCTCCGGGGGGGGGGGGGTCTCTCCCCCACCATGTGTAGCGGTCTCTGGTTGCAGTGGGCTGTAGGATCACTCGCTGGCTCCGTCAGTGCTGCCAAGCTCGATCTACTTTTCAGTGCTCCAGAAGCTTTGCCGATCGCTTTCCTCCTTAGGCCACAGTGCTTGTCTGCTGCGTGGCGCTGTCGCGAGGAGGCCCTGCATCTCTCCTGGCCTCACACTCTCAGCCTCCTCCGTTGCTGGGGGCCCTGGGCGCTGCTGTTGACCCCTCCTGAGCGCACTCCCATAAGACTCCTCCCCGGTGGGTCTCCCAGCCTCTAATTTGTTCTGGTCTCTCCCGCGGTGCAGCCGCAGCTCCGCGATTCTACCGCACACTCCTGTCCTCTTTGGGCTGTACCCTCTCTCATGTGCTCACTGGCATCTTCAAGGTCTCGCTCTGGGGGCCCTTCCCGCTTCCTCCGGTCACAGGTAGTCTCCCAGCGTGGCCCTCTAGGTTGTACGTATCAGCAGCGTCTCTCTGCTGCTCTGCGGGTGGCGTCCTGGTGCAGGCAGTCCCTAGGCACACTCTCTAACCTCAACAGTACAGCCGGGCGCGCTCGCCCGCACCAAGTCTCCCTGCTGGCACTATCCCCTGGCTGCAGGCCTCCGTTCAGGCAGTCACTCGTTGGGAGGTCGTAGTGCTCCTACGGACCTCCGGTAGTTGCTGCCTCCGCTAGGCTCCCTGGTTAGTTCCCCCACGAGGGCCCGTTTCCCGAGGGCCTCCTGGCTCGTAGGGTACACAGGGCTCTTCACCGCTCACGCCGGGGCCAGTACTGTGTCGTTCTCACCTGGGGAAGTGCAGTCACTTTCCTCTGCGACCTTCCGCCGAGGGTCCGCGGGCCTCGCTGATCCCGTCCCACCAAGAGGGGGAGGAAGGGACCTCCTCCGCTGTCGCCTCCTTGACTGCCAGTCAGGACAGCACGGCGGTCTCCGGGGATTATCTGTCACCTCCTCTGTTCCGCAGAGGAGGTGACTCTCATGAAGCTGTCCAACACAGGCTCATTCACCAATCACCCCACAGAGATCTGGAACCTGCTGCATGGGCAGGTCCCAGAGCTTCTGTTCTTCACAGAAACCTGGTTGAACCTTGCATCAGCCCCTGACATTGCTACATCCATCTCCACCAGCTACAAGATCACCAGACAGGATTGTCAGCACAAGCCCTGAGGCAGAATCCCCATAATCTTCAAGGACACCTTCTGCTGCCCCATTTTCACAGACACACCCACTACCAAAATGGACCCTCTCACGCTCAAACCTCACATTACAGCCAACTTTACCCTGAGTGGAACCCTTGTCTGCATACCTCCAGGACCACGGACTAACTTTGCCAGCGACAGCACAGACTTCCTTCTGCCCCTCATCATCGACGCCAACTTCCTTCTGCCCCTCATCATCGACGCCAGCACCTTCATCCTCCTCGGGTACCTGAACTTCCTCCAGTAGGACCGCGTTAACCCGAACTCAACAGCTCTTCTAGAAAACATTGGAAACCTCAGCCTCCCTCAACATGTGACCGAACCCATGCACTCCACCAGACACCTCCTAGACCTATCTTCACCCCTTCTGACAATATCACAGTTGCCAAGCCAACACTGATCACCTAGACAGACCACACCCTCGTCAGATTCAGCATCTCCGTCCCGCACCAACACAGACTAATAGGCCTGCTCACCAGAACTGGAACAATATCAAAAAGGAGCGCTTGATCACTGCTGTCTCCGCTTTCTGGTCCAAACACACCAGGGGCCTGCCAGAAACAATTATAAACCTAGGCAGCTGGATCACCACTTGCGCCAACACCACTGGCCCCACTGCAAAACAACAAGATCCAGACCATAAGCCAGCTGGTACACAGAGGAACTCAGGATGACAAAGCGCCATTGCAAACAACTGGAGTGTAGATGGCGAATGAGCCAAGACATCACAGACAAAGACACCACCAAAGCTGCCATAAGACACAATCACCTACAGATACGGAACACCAAGTGCACTACACTTGCAGACCGCATCGACACCAGCACCAACAGCAGTTAAGAGATATGTCACCTCCAACAGCTTCACCCCCTCGCAGCCTCTGCAACAAGCTCTCAGGATCAAAATTCTTCTACAGCAAGATAACCTCAATGTACAGCAATCTCAACCCTCAGCTGGGCCCCAATATTCTTGCAGTGCGACTACTTTTTATGACTAAAGAAGGGACTAAGACCTCATGGCCCAGCTACACCCAGACGAGACTGCTGCCACCATGAAGTCGATCCACTCCAGAGGCCCATCAGACCTCTGGCCTCATCACAGCTTCACCAGAGGACTTCAACACATCAGTGAAGCACTCATGCCTATCCTCAATGTCTTCATCTCTCCAGCTATCTTTCTGGACACTTAGAAATATGCCACAGTCCTCCCACTACTCAAGAAACCCTCAACATACCTATCTACATTTGCCAACTACAGACATGATATCCTTACTACTGTTCCCGATCAAAATCCTACAGCAACTCATCAACCACCAACTCCTCGACACCCCACCCTCTGGCTTCAGACCCAAACACAGCACAGAAACAGTCCTCATCACCACTACAGTGGACATCCGCATGATCCTGGCTGGAGGGGACATGGCAGTCCTTATCCTCCTGGACCTCTGAGCAGCATTCAACACTCTCTCTCAACCCATCCTCATCCAACACCTGCATGAGATTGGAATCCCAGGTCCTGCTCTCCACTGGATTTACTCCTTTCTGACTGGCAGGACTAAGCAGTCATCCTGGACCCTTACTCTTTGGATGCCCGCAGCTTAATAATTGAATTACTACATGGTTCAGATCTCAGTCTGACCCTCTTCAATGCATACATTATCACTCTAGCCAGGGCCATCTGAATCTACAACATTGACATCCTTTCCTACACTGAGGACATGCAATTCATACTGTTCCCTGTGGATAAAACTCCTGACACATGGAACAAGTTTACTGCCTGTATGATCAAAGTCGCCAACTGGATGTAGTCCAATTGTCTCAAACTCACATCGACAAGACAGAAGTTGTGATCTCCGGAACCAACTTCTTGCCATGGGTCTCAACCTAGTGGCCAGCCAAGCTAGGACCCACACCCACCACAAGCACCCACACCACGAATTTAGGGAGCATCATAAACAGCAAACTGGACAGAACCGCTCAAGTCGATGCAATCACAGCATCCTGTTTCCACACCCTGAAGATGCTGAGGTAAATATTCAAATACTCAAATGACTCCCAAACAGCACCCACAAGACTATCACACACACCCTCATCACCAGAAAGCTGGACTATGAAAACACCCTCCTCCTGAATCAACAAGCAACTCATTGGAAGACTACAACCCACACTAAAATCGGCAGCCAGGCATACCCTCACCCTCCCACCAAGCACTCACATCACACAGCTCCTCATAGAGCTCCATTGGCTCCCGATGCACAAACGTGCACAATTCAAACTCCTCACCCACACTTTCAAAACACTATACAACATAGACCCTATCTATCCTAATAGTCGCTTCTCCTTTCTCAACCCTTACAAACAACTCTGCTTGTCCCGGACTCCTACTTTACACAACCCATGTATACATGGAACCAGATCCGAAAGTTGGGTCATCTCCTACATCGCTCCTAAAGCGTGGAATGACCTCACACTACAAATCAGAGCCTCCTCCTCTCTTCTTGAGTTGCACAAGAAGATGAAGACACAGCTCTTTAAATAGACCCCCCTTTCCGCCCCAGGCGAGGCAAGACTCTCGCCTGCTCAGCACCAGATTATGTGCTATTACAAATAAAGATAACATAACAATATAATACAAATTATTGGTGGTAGTAGAAATTTAAACAGATGAACCCATGTCATTAGGACTACAGTGTTCCAGTTCTGGTTTTGGAAATAGCATATCACTGCATTGTGGGAATATATTTTTATTTGTTTCATGTCGAAAAAACGTATTTTCAATTTTACCTAAAAGCTAAGGAATGGCCAAGTGGAGTCATAATGAAATGTTTCCATTTTATCTACTACGTAACACTTTACCTTTACACACATTATCATCACACATATCAATACTTCACTTATTTCCTTCAAAAGTTCAAGGACCACTCATTTTTATTAAAACAACAAACACACATAGATGGCCGCATCTACATAGCAGCTGAACTACAATGTGTATTTATACCTTTCTCAAAAGCACTGGAAAGTAACCTGTATCTGCTGGCAAGAGTGTTTCAGCTGTTTCTCTCAAGTCTCACTTTTGTTTGGGATAATACAAATATACATAGTATTTCATAAAATAGGGGTAGTGTTTCACTTTCATGTATATCTAGCTAATAGACCTAACTCTACAAAAGGGGGTTGGTGGAGTGACAGCGACTCAGCTAACACAGATGTCTTTGACTCCCCACCCTTATATTGCCTATCAGATATTTTGTTAAGATCACGTTTTCCATCTTAATAGTGTAGCACTGTTATTTGTCCTTCAATTCACAAAGACTCATTTTGAATGTGCATATTTCAAACTGCCCAAACTTTTAATATTTCAATCATATTGTGGTGTATGCCCTCAATACACTCCATAAGAAGGCTAGGATTGCTCTACCTTTATAATATTTACCTACAACTATTTTGGGGCCACTACTTCACAGATGTTTGCTAAGTCATAGAACGATTGGACCCTATAACAGGAGAGTCAAACAGCTCACACATAGTTTTTCAGCCCTGGACTGTGAAAATACAATAAACCTCACCACGCAGTATTAATCTTTTCCAACATTTTGCAGAGTAATGCACAGTACAAAATCTGTAAGGCCCCTAAATTTGACCAGTAGTGTAAAAATACATTGAAGAACAGTTTGATTTTATAAACATGAATAAAAGCCAAATGATTTGGAGTTGATATATAACCTAAAAAGATATTCACTATCTTTGTCTATTTTTGTTCCCATCTTTTCAAAATCAAGCAGAGAGATCTCAGTCATCACTGTCAACTGCATTTGCTACTCTACTTGAGGGGAAAAAATCACATGCCTTTAAGCAGTGCTCCTGGCAATGAGGATAATGTTGAAGTCCACCCTGTCTCATCAGGTTTGTGTGGCCCGCACCCTACGTATCTCCCTCTCCCTTAGGACATAAGATCTCCTATCTCCATTAGGCAAATCAGTACCCCCAAATTCCACCTGTGGCCCCAACCCATTAACAAATTGTGGCCTCCTCTGTCAGCTATAATTCTCTGCTGGGCAGCCACCCAGTCAGTGCTATAGGGCAGTTATGTAAGGGTATGAGCAAGAACTGCTACATGGAGGGAGGGTTAGGGAGGTTTAGGGTGCAGCCACCAAGGGTCAAAACCTGATTGGTGACATATGTGACAGTTTGAATAGCTGGGCTAGATTATTGAACTTCTAAGGACTAAGTATGATCTTATAAGAGCCCACTATGAGATCCTGGGGTGTCACCTTCACATTTTGGTGTGGTAGAGCTTGGTTTCAAAGCACTGTCTTGAGTAGAGTCTAACTTAGCTGCTGGTCCCCATGGGCAAGTACCGTCTGCTGCTAGGTCTATCCCAGAAACATCTACATCTACATCTGGCAGCTCCATGTAAAGCAAGAGACTGTTGACATGGTGCAGCCTGTCACCACGTCCCTTGTTGACACTGAAGCCACTTCAGTGGCCCTTAAAAGGGGTTGTTCATCTGACCCAGTTGAAAACAGCAACCAAAAAACCACCACCAAGAGACACAAAAAGTGAGTGTTTGCACTATTCACGTTATCCACCTTATGTCCACACATTTTCAACCCACTCATGTACTGCTGCCAGAAAGTAATGGGCCTGCAGCACTGCTTATGACACAATCTTAAGTAGCCCTCTAGCCTTGTCTAAGGCCTGCCATTGCAGTGCCTGTGTGTGCAGTTTACGCTACCATTTTGAACTGGCAAAATAAACCTTTTGCCAGGTACAAACCTTCCCTTTTTATACATATAAGTCACCCTGACTTATATATATAAGTATGTAGGCCCTGGACAACCCAGATGGCACGTTGTAATGTATTTAAAAGGTAGGACATGTACTTTTAAGTTTTACATGCACTGGTAGTAAAAAACTCTCAAATGTGTTTTCCTTACTGAAAGGCCTATCTCTCCCATAGGATAACATTGGGATTACCTTATTACATTTTATAAGTGTAATTCCCAATTGGGAAGAGATAAACCCTTCAAGTCTAGTGTCTCTATAATCACAATTTAAAATCCAAATGTATGGTGGAGTCAGATTTTAAATTGCAATTCTGAAAATGCCACTTTCTGAACTTTAGCTACCACTTTCTCTGCTGTTATCTACTTAAACAGACAAGAACCAATACCTGATTCCATTGGTCCTGGTTATTTATTCAACCATTCTTTCATTTTTTTTATTTTTTCATTTTTCTGTTTTCATACATGTCAGAAATAGAGAAAACACTTTTTGTTTCAAACAAGTGCAAAAATTAAATTATAAACGTAATAAACAATAATACATGAACAAAACTTCAAAGTATTACACCAGTCAGTCATTTCATAAACTTCAAACATGCAGAAATCCCATTGTGCTTTTGCACATGATTTAAACAGTCCTTTTTGAGGGGATGCTGCCCATTGGGAACAAGCTTGAAGGCAGCTCGGGTTAAACCATCACAATATTTCCCTCAGAGCTGCTCGTGTTCCTAAATTCCTATTTCCTCAATGGTGAAAAATGCCACGCCGACGCGTTTCGAGTCCCAGTCGTACTCATGGGGCTCTTTTCAGGGCTTTGACTTGGTGTGATCTACAAAATAAACAATGTTGCTATTTTAGAAATGGTTTCGTACTTAATATTGAAATTTAACAGTACGATCAGTGGTTTGAACGTGATGTCAGAACTATCCAGGACTTAATAGTTATCTCTCATCTTCCACTCACCTCAACTCCCAGCATGCATCATAATGTATTCCGTAACTGGGTGGTTCAGAATGTTTGCTTTAGCCAAATGCCACTGTATGCGCTGTATGTTCAAAGGCACATTGAGCTATAATAGTGCCAACGATGTCTTCATTAAAAAACCATGAGTTGTCCTGTAGTGGTAGAATTACTACATCACCCAGAAAGCCATTTGTGATTCACCATAACGGGGATGTTTAAAAAGCCAATCAAAACCGGAAGTAACCGCGAGCGCCGCTGTGTGGAAAGACGGTCACTGAACGACGTTGGTTCTCCGATTATAAAGTAAGCCTGCTTGTCTTTCTTATCCGCATTGGAAAGCGGCAACAACCAAGACGTGACTCTAACTGCATGTCTGTTTTCTGACTTTAGAAATAAACAGACTCGTAATTCAACGGTCCCTACGCTCCACTTTCGCGTGTTCGGAAAGACGATTTCCGAAAGCCATTGCTTCTCCGACCAAAAAGTAAGCCTTTTTGCTCTCCTGGTCCGCATTGTAAAGCGGTAACTTTCACTGCCTGACATGAATTGTATGTCTGTTCTTTGATTGCAGAAAGAAACTGACCTACATTCCAAGAACGGTGCTTCACGTTGTACTACTGTGTTCCTAATAAGGACTACACATCGGCGGTAACGCCGCCGCGAATCAAGTAAGATGCTATAATAACTTATTTGAGTGTCTCTTCAAATTAAATCAGGCATCAAGATGCTTAAAGGTTCCCTTTCATTTTCTCAGATCCCTGACAGAAGAGTCAAGGAATTTGTTTTTAAACTAATAGCGAAGAAGAGCACTTTACCTGGCAGCAAAAAACACACACGCTAATCAGGTATTGTGCGGTGTTCAAGATAACTTACACAGTTGATATTGAGACCCCATTTATAAAATAGCAACATTGTTTATTTTGTAGATCACACCAAGTCAAAGCATTGAAGAGAGCCCCATGAGTACGACTGGGACTCGAAACGCATCAGCATGGCATTTTTCACCATTGAGGAAATAGCAATTCAGGAACACGAGCAGCTCTGAGGGAAATATTGTGATGGTTTAACCCGAGCTGCCTCCAAGCTTGTTCCCAATGGGCAGCATCCCCTCAAAAAGGACTGTTTAAATCATGTACAAAAGCACAATGGGACTGCTGCATGTATGAAGTTTATGAAATGACTGACTGGTGTAATACTTTGAAGTTTTGTTCATGTATTGTTGTTTATTATGTTTATAATTTATTTTTTGCACTTGTTTGAAACAAAAAGTGTTTTCTCTATTTCTGACATGTATGATAACAGAAAAATGAAAAAATGAAAAAAATGAAAGAATGGTTGAATAAATAACCAGGACCAATGGAATCAGGTGTTGGTTCTTGTCTGTTTAAGTAGATAACAGCAGAGAAAGTGGTAGCTAGGTTCCTTGCTTTGTTACTTTATGTAGGCCCTATCTAGCTACCGGTGCTTGAGCCTACCCCCTTCAATTGAACTTTTTGAAATTTGCATTGTCTTACTTTAGCCATTTGGTGCCTGCTGCCTGTCTCTGATCACATGTCTGGGGTGGGTGACAGCTGGGCTTTGTAAATTTCCTCTAGAGAGCCACATACAATGGGAGCATAGGTGTGACTTGATGGGCCATTCTGGCAGGAAGGGAGGGAGGAGCTGGTGTGTGGAGCTTGGTAGCTACCCTAGAGGTATCGCTACCTGAGGGCTACATGTCCATGGGAAAACTGGTTTGGTAACTGATTTCCGCTTTCTGTCAAGATGCCAACCTGTCTACCTGAAGAAAAAAAGCAGCCCCTCTTGTGTGTGTCCAACATTTGCCCTTCAAAGGTGGCTTCCCCTTTGAAGCTTGCCTTTTGGACTAACACCCTGTGTGGCTTCCTGCCAGGAAGAGGTAACACCTCCTCCAACAGGAGTCCTCTATTATGTCCATTCTTGGGAATCCTTCACATCTCTACTCAGAAGGGCAGAAGGATGTCTCATGGTCAGCTACTGTAAATGGCCACTTGAATACTTGGGAAACAGAGTGGCAACTTTCTAAAGTTGCCTTTTACTCAAAAGTTACAATAAAGTCAAATTGGGCTGTCAGGTTAAATGTAATGATGCTTTTGATACCTTAAAGTACCAATCAATCAATCAATCAATCAATCAGGGAATTGTAAGCGCGCTACTCACCCGTGAGGGTCTCAAGGCGCTGAGGGGGGGGGTACGCAGATCTGTTTAGCCGAAGAGCCAGGTCTTGAGGGTCTTCCTGAAGGTGTTCAGGGAGGGGGCGCGTCTGATGTCTGCCGGTAGCTCGTTCCAGGTCTTGGCTGCAATGTGAGAGAAGGATCTTCCGCCTGCTCTGGCTCTGTGGATGCGCGGGGTTTCGGCCAGTGCGAGGTTGGAAGATCGGAGGTTTCTTTTCGGTACGTGGAAGTTGATTCTGTCGTTGAGGTATTTGGGTCCGTTGTTGTGTAGGCATTTGTAGGCGTGAGTGAGGATTTTGAAAGTGACTCTTTTCTCCACGGGGAGCCAGTGGAGACTTCGTAGGTGTTGGCTGATGTGTTCGTGTCGGGGGATGCCGAGGACGAGTCTGGCGGCGGTGTTCTGTACTGTCTGGAGTTTGCGGAGTAGGGACTTGTTGATGCTGGCGTAGAGTGCGTTTCCATAGTCCAGTCTGCTGGTGATGAGTGCGTGGGTGACTGTCTTCCTTGACTCAGGGGGATCCACTTGAAGGTCTTGCGGAGGATGCGGAGGGTGTTGAAGCACCTGGAGGTGACGGCGTTGACCTGTCGGTTCATGGAGAGTGATGAGTCAAGTACGATGCCGAGGTTCTTGGTGTGGTCTGAGGGGGTAGGTGGGCTTCCAAGTGCGATCGGCCACCAGGTGCTGTCCCATGCAGAAGGGGTGGTACCGAGGACGAGGACTTCTGTCTTCTCGGCATTGAGCTTCAGGCAGCTGTTAGTCATCCAGACTGCGACATCTTGCATTCCTTTCTGGAAGTTGATTTTGGCAGTGGTGGGGTCTTTGGTGAGGGAGAGGATGAGCTGGGTCGTCGTCGGCGTAGGTCCGTGTTGTCGGACGATGGCTGCGAGGTGGGCCATGTAAATGTTGAAGAGGGTGGGGCTCAGTGATGAACCCTGTGGGACTCCGCAGGTGATTTTCGTGGGGTCGGAGAGGAAGGGTGGGAGTCTGATCCTTTGGCTTCTTCCGGTGAGGAATGATCGGATCCAGTCCAGGGCTGTTCTTTGTATGCCTGCGTCGTGTAGTCTGACGACTAGTGTGCGATGGGAGACGGTGTCGAAGGCCGCTGATAGGTCGAGTAGGATGAGGGCTGCGGAGTGGCCTTGGTCCAGGAGGGTGTGGATGTCGTCTGTGGCGGCTAGTAGGGAGGTCTCTGTGCTGTGGTTGCTTCGGAATCCGGATTGGGACGGGTCGAGGACGGCGTTCTCTTCAATGAATCGTGTCAGTTTCCTGTTGACTGTTTTCTCTGCAACTTTGGCTGCGAAGGGGAGGAGCGAGATGGGCTGATAGTTCTTGAGGTCGGTGGGGTCAGCTGTGGGCTTCTTGAGCAGGGGTCTGACTTCTGCGTGCTTCCAGTCGTCTGGGAAGGTGCCTGTTTTGAAGGTGGTGTTGATGGTGCGTTGTAGTTTGGGTGCGATGGCGGCCACGGCTCTGTGGTAGATGTGAGGGGGGCAGGGGTCGGTGGGGGCCCCAGAGTGGATGCTTTTTATGGTCGAGGCGGTGTCTTCGGCCGTGATCGGTGTCCAGTTGGAGATGGTGGGCTGGCTGGTGTTTCTGGGGGCGGGGGGCCGTCTGTGGCGCCTGGTGGATGGTCGATGAAGTTGTCGTAGAGGTTTTTGATCTTGAGGTGGAAATAGGTTCCAAGCTTGTCGCAGAGGTCTTGGGATGGGGTGATGTCTGTGGCTTCGCTGCGTGGGTTGGTGAATTCTTGAATGACACTGAAAAGTTCCTTGGAGTTGGTGGAGTTGGCCAGGATTTTGTTGTGGATGAAGTTCCTTTTGGTGGCTCTGATCTGGTTGTGGTAGTCCGTCATGGCGTCCTTGTAGGTGGTGTGGTTTTCGGTTGTCTTGGTGTTTCTCCAGTTCTTCTCCAGGCGTCTGCAGGTGCGTCTGGCTTCTTGGAGAGCGGTTGTGAACCAGGCGGCTTTCCTGGGGCGTTGTCTGTCGGGGTTGCGTAGAGGGGCGAGCTCATCTGCGCAGTTGGAGATCCAGGTGTGGAGTTCTCTGGCTGCGTCGTTTGCGCTGTTTGCGTCGGGTGCCCAGGTGTGGTTGTCTCGGTCTCGGAGGGTGGAGTTAAGTTGCTCGTCAGTAACCTTGCTCCAGTTCCTTCGTGGTGGGCGTGGGGCTGGTTTGGGTGCCTTGGGTTTGATGATGGCGAAGTGTACGCAGTGGTGGTCGGTCCATGGTGGCTGCGTTGTGTGGCTGAAATGGACGCTGTTTCCTGCCGCGAAGATGGGGTCGAGGGTGTGTCCTGCTCTGTGGGTCGGTGTGTTGACGAGTTGTTTAAGTCCGTTGCTGGCGAGGTTGTCACGAAGGATAGTGGAGTTGGGGTCACTGGGGTTGTCGAGGTGGAAGTTCAGGTCTCCAATGAGTATGTAGTTTGTTGAGGCGATCGCGTGGGGTGCGATGAAGTTGGTGATGGTGGTGGCAAAGGGTGTTCGGGGCCGGGGGGTCTGTAGACGAGGGTTCCTCGGAGTGTGGCTTTGGGGGTGGTCTGGATCTTGAAGTGCAGGTGTTTGGCGGAGGGGAAGGTTTCGCTGGAAGTGGTGAGGCGGAGGGTGCGCTTGTGGGCGATGGCGAGGCCCCCTCCTGGGTGGTTGGGGCAGTCTTTCCTCTGGATCTTGTATCCGTCTGGGATGGCGGTGCTGATGTCGGGGGCGGAGGATGCGTTGGTCCAGGTCTCTGTGAAGAAGGCAATGTCGGGCGAAAGAGAGTCGAGTAGGTTCCAGATTTCCATGGCGTGTTTGTGTACGGAGCGTACGTTGAGGAGGATGCATTTTAGGGTGTCGCCGGTGCTGGCGTCGGCGGTGTTGGAGGCCGGGGTGGCGGTGAGGGTCTGGCGGCAGTGGAGGCAGGAGAACTGGCCGTGGGTCGTGTTCGGCGAGGCCTGTTGGCATTCTCTAAGTCTTCCAGGGTTAAGTGCGAGGAGGGTGGTGGTGTCGTAGCGATGGGTAGTGGGAGGTCCAGGGTTCCTGGCGCTGGCCGCGGTCGGGGACGGGCGCAGACGGGCTTGCCTTTGGCGCGCCCGCTGCACGCGTCCGCTGCGCGATCGCGCAGCGGCTGCCATTAAGTAGGGGAGGTGGGAAGGAGGAGAGGCTGGGAGGCGGGAGCAGGGGAATTCCGGGGGGAAATTCCGGAGGGGAAATTCCGCGGGGGAATTCCGGGGGGGAGGGGCCGCAGGGGCAGCAGCAGCGAAAGGCAAAAGGAACAGGCAGGCACGAGAAAATAAAAACAGTGGTGGAATTAGAGCAAGACACAGATGGGCACAATAACAGTGGCACAACAGGGAAAAAAAATTAAGAAAAAAAAAAGCGGCTGAGAAGGTTACGGTGGTTGGAAGCAGTCTGGTCCCAGTTGGAGCGTGCAGCAGCCTCGAACCTCCCAAGGAGGAGGTCGGGGTCTGGAGGCAAGAGACGGCACAGCGGAGCAGTGGGGAGAGAGTGAACCTAGACCAACTGTAGTAGACTCATTCAAACGTTAGCACATCTGATTTGTCAACATGTAACCCCGTGCTTGCCAATGGGGTTACTAGCCTCTATACAGTAAAAACAACAATTTGGGGTTGTTACTGTTAGGACATATAAAAATACATATCCTACTTTTTAATATACAGCACCATGCCATACGGCTTGACAGTCCTAACTTAGGGGATATTTATGTATATTAAAAAGGAAGGTCTGGACTTTGTCATTAGTCTAAATAGCAATGTTGAGTTAGCAGTTTACAACTACTCTACCAGTCTGCAGTGGCTGGCTGGGAGACATGTTTTACTTTGTCATGCTCATGGTGGCACAATAAGTGCTGCTACCTATGAGGGACACTATAACTTACAATCCCTGGGTACCCCTGGTATCATGTACTAGGGACTTATAAGTAAGTTAACTTATGCCAATCGGGTATAACCCAATTAAACAGGGCACTGGCACAGAGGTCTGGTTAGCAGTCCTCAGTGCACTCTCAGAGTTGTAAAACCATCAGCATCAGTCCATCATTTGAGGGTGATCATAAAAAAGAGGCATTTCCTTACACACAGTAAAAGAGAATATGCCTATATTGGATTGTTTAAAAAACAAAATTCTTTAAGTCAAGTACCGTCAGGTAAAGATGTTTTCAATGAATTCACACCTGAGGTCACTGCCTTCATCATCACTACTGTCATTATGCTGATGCATCTCACCAACACCACCCTAGGGTTCCCACTGGTAATCATCATCAGAGATGACTGGAATATTTCTCCGCAGGTCAACTTTGTGAAGTATTTAACATAACACAACAATCTTGCAGACCTTCCTACGAGGATAGAGATGGACCACTACAGTCTTGTTCTGACCGGGATTTCAGGAGGTCTAATGCCCGCTCCACAAACCCCCTTGATGGCACTGGCCCTCATTGAAGCTCACATCCCCTGGCATTGTTGGATTGCTCAGGGGTGCTGAAAGCCACTAACAGCTAGAATACCCTGAGGCCCCTGAACAAAATAATCAACAGTGAGTAGTAAGTGAAATTCTGCTTGGAAGGCCCCACTTTCCAGCACAAATATGAACGGTTATCAAAAAGCTAGACCCTCCTTGGTGTAAGGTCTGCCATCTGTTGTGGTATAGAGCTGTTGTGTAACACTAGCGAATAATGGTTAGAGCCTGTAAATGTTGCACACACACTGATGATGTAGCGATTTGGAATGCAAACCACCTGCAAATCGAGTCAAAATATTTCCTATTGCGGTACACTTGCTGCCTGTTACGAGGTAGCACCAATGCAATGTGGCTTCCATCTATGGAACCAACAATAAGTGATACACCTCCCAAGCCATAGAACTCAGCTTTGGTATTAGTAAATGTAACATTATGAATTGGAAATTTTATGTAGTCATTCATAAATTTGAGCATAACATCCAGGATCTTGCTGAGGAAAGGTGAAAAAGTTGCCTGCGACATCCCATTGGAGTAACTAACTGTGTACTGGAAGGAACCAGTAGCACAGAAATGTAACAGTATAATATTTTACAAAATAAGTGGAATGGCAATCTAAATTCTTACGTCCGGCAACAGTTCATTTGTGGTGTTAACGAGCCAATTGTATCACTGTTCATCCTGTATTTCCTAATGAAGTTCCTCCCTTGCATAGTTTCGAAATCGGAACGGGGTTTGTACACTCTCTCATTTCATTGACATATCCTTCTCTGTCCTCCTTAGGCTGGTGCAACATATGAGTGTAATATGTCAATGTTGTATGTTCGCACATGGGACATATGTAAACATTTCTTTGTTTTAGCTTAGGTGAGAGGGCATGCATATATAACATTTCCACATTTAAATTACATTTTCTCACCATATGGTTATATTTTATAAATATTTCTTAAAACATATATAAACATGTACAGACAATACTAGAATTGTAAAAATAAAATCACTAAAACATAAATAAACAAATAGTTGTTTAAAAAACACTTTAAATTTAAAGAAAAGATTCCCTAATTGTTCACATTAATTTCCATTATTGTATGTATGCTCTAAACTTTTTTCATATTATTTGGTGAACACTCCTTCAGGGTTGATATAGATTGCACAGCAGACTGTGTATATCCATAGTCTGTACTGTAGACGTTCTAGTACTCATTGATGGAAGCAACGTACAATATGAGGGATGCTTCCATCGATAAAGCATTACCGGTCGCCATGTTGTCAGGCATACCCTGTGGTGACACTGTTGGTTTATGATGGTGGAAAAGACATGACGGATGCCTGCAATATCCATTATGGGCAACGGACTACTATGTTCAGTTTGTCCCTACCTTTTACAGCGTCTGTGGTCCTGCATTATTTATAATGGTCCATGATGATGGATTCTGTCATCCGTCGTATAAACATCTGCTGAAATCATTTCCATTATGGTGGGGTACACATTTTTTAAGATCATTAGTAATTGCCTATTAATTATCAAGTGTTGCAGATCTCTTCAATTGTTGCTGCTCATTTTCTTCTGCTGTTACCAACCATGGCTGAAGGAGCATGTGACAGAACCTCAACTTCGCTCCTAAGGAATTGGATGCCTTTTGCAGAGGGGGGGCCCTGACCAACTATAGCGAGCTATATGGGCCAAGAGAGAGTCACGTAAGCTCCACACATGAAATGCACTTAAATTATTATGCTGAGAGCTTTAATAATATTCCTCAATGACTTCACAATCTCAAAAAATTAATGTTTTAATACTCACATCCCCATTAAAAATGAATGTTTCTTAACCCTATGATGTGTCCATTTGTAATTTTCACACAAAGTAATGTAAACTCACATTTAATTTAGACTTTAGATGTCTAAACTATAAATATGCTGCCTTTATGTACCATATAATAATATAGAAGTGTGAGAAACAGGGGCACCCTATGTAACTGCATGGGTTTTAATACTGAAAGGCAATGGTTGACCTAATTTTCTTATTTTTTAACAAATGTGTATGGATTGAACATTGTTTAGTTTCTGGGTAATTTTGTGAAATCCTGTATGTCAATAATTTGTACTTAATGTACTCTGTTAACATTAGTGATTAGTACAAAAAAATCTACATTTACATTTTGAGCCACAATACTTTACCAGCAAGGTATGTTTGAAAATAATTGATGAGGGCATGCAAGACTACCCTTTGACATGGGGAAGCTGTGTGGTCAACCAGGCCACCAGCAATAAGAGTGACAAAATGATGTAACATCCGTGGTGTGAGTAAGCATGTCATATTTTAAGGTGAATATTGTTTTAGTGTCAGCTAAGTTTAGGGCATGACACTATCAGATGCAAGGGGAGCCCTGGCTGTGGATTTTTACTTTCCATTTTTTAAGTCATTGGTAAAATTGCCTTTAAACAATTCGAACGGAACTTGACTTTAACAATAACAATAAATGTTTTCTTTTGTGAACTGGATACTCCCTGATATTTTGAAAAGAGTTACCTCTGCATACAGCACAACCGTTCTGAGTCACCATTAGGCAGAATGGCTACATCATCACAATGTGACATGTGGGCTATACCTATAAATAGGAGTCATGCACTTTAGGCGGCATGTTTTGGCAAAATTAAAACCATCAGAAAATTTATTAATTTCCTGCCAGACTCAACTCGCAAAACCGTGGTCCATGCTCTAATCACCTCCCACCTCGATTACGCTAACGGCCTGTATATGGGCCTGCCACTTGGCCTGATCCATAGACTTCAGATTATTCAGAACGCGGCAGCCCGACTGTAGGGTCCCGCTTCGACAACGCATCTCGCCTTACCTCAGGCAACCGATAGCCAAACGCATCGAATTCAAGGCCCTGACATTTGCCTTTCGAGCGTATCAAGGGAAGGGGCCTATCTACCTGAGGAGGAGACTTCACCCATATCAACAAGACAGACCTTTAAGGTCCAACCACAAACGCTATCTTTCCATCCCTCGTTTTGTGAAAGCAAGAATGGGAGGTAGAACATTCGAGGTGGGGACCACCAAATGTTGGAATAACCTCCCTTCCCATTTACGCATGATGCAGTCCGAACAGGAATTCAGAAAGCCCTTGAAGACCTGGCTTTTCAGTCGGAATGACTAGAATTGCGCTTTCCTCTACCTTGGTCACTGTCTGCATTAGCGCCGGGACACCCCATTTGGGGTAGCTGCGCGCTTTATAAATGCCTTTATTATTATTATTATTTAAAAGTCACTTTTAAAAGGTGGATGGCCAATCCATCTCATTGTCATGGAGTAACTTGGCTGAAAAAAGCAACAAATGTCTCTGAATATGGCCATTAATCCTTTCACACAACAGTGAGTGATGGGCAAAGTATGTTTTCTAAACAATAATAAAGTAAAACATTACACATGATTTGTAAGTTGTTAGACATTTTATTTACTCACAAAATAACGGATATCCCATAAACCAGATAACATTTAATATTGTATATCACAGTTTTTCCATCACATTGGAAATGCAGTAACATGTCAAAAAATGTCAATCTCCACCAATGACTGTTCATACAAATTAATAATATATTGATAGAAGTGTGTTGGTTAATTTGTGTGGTTTAAATAAACATGATTATTAATGTAGTTTTGAGTTTTTGTTTTGTTTGCTTACTCTTTCTAGGCCAGCTCCCACAACAAAATGAAGATCTGGCAGGCCATTGTCACGCAATTGTGCCAGCAGGGGGTTTGCAAGTGCCACAACATCCACTGCCAGAAAAGGTGTGAGGACACTCGGCAGTCGACCCGACTCCTTGCAGGACAACCTGGGAAGGATATCTCAGTAAAAAAGGCAGGTGCAGCAGTCGCAGACCCCATGATGTGGCTCATTTTGCAGTGGCCTATCGCGGTTTGGATGGGGAGCTACAGACCATGGAGAAGCAACAAGGGGGTAAGTGTATACACCTTAAAAAGTTACGCATATTCGTCATAACCATTCTTCCCAGTTTTCAGGTTGCGATATAGTGTCGCAATTCTAAGGTCCTCATTAAGGACTTGATTTAGAGTAGTGCACACTGGATAATCCTTCTCAAGTGTAGCAGATATCCCATCTACCTTATAACAAGTGCGATAGGATATCATGAATTAGTAATAAGATGGACTGGATATAGGTCTCGTTTGTGAGAGTAACCAGTCCACAAAAATCTAAATCATAGCTGCAGTGATTACAAGCACCATAGGATATATTAGACTTCGCGCCAAATAATGATTTTGCTGGACAGCTGTTCCATCACAAATGTGACAGATATCCCCTCCGCTTGTGACGCAATAACATAAACATCAAAATATAAAGTGGCACAGTGGCAATACTGGAGCTGTAACTTTGCTGATGTCATATATGTTACAGATAAAATATTTCTAACCTGTCCTTTCATCAAGTAGTTCATTACACTCATACTCCTGTGGTGCACGTAAATAGTTTGGTTGAGCTTATGTATATACTAAACAATATGTCTTGCGACAAGTGTGTCCTAAATATATCTGACACGGAAAATATCCCTTGACTATAGCTCCAGGTTGTATTATGTATAAGACATTCAGGGGCATATTTACAAGGGAAGTGGCGGAGTAAGGCGTTAGCCTTCCTGGCTTAACGCCTCACTCCGCCACTTCAGAAATGCAGGGCTGCACCATATTTACAAGAATTTGGTGCAGCCTTGCGTTTCCCCCTGCACTGGGGACCTTCCTGTGCATAGTACATAAACAATCATTGGCCTTTTGCTGTTTTCATGTGTGCTGCACAACGCAGCACACATGAAAACAGCAAAAACGAAGAGAAATTAAACATTTCTCCTCGTTGCGCCAGGGTAAGACCAGGTTTTCCCTGGTCTTAATTCTGGCGCTGCCTCCTATTTACACCTCACTTGTAAATAGGGGGCAGTGTCAGAATCAATGGGTGTTGCGGTGGAACACCCACAGCAACACCCATTGCTCTCCCCTTTCACGCTAAGCATAGCGTGAAAGGGGGCCTTATTTACAAGGCAGTGTTAAGCCACATTAAGTAGCTTAGTGCTGCCTTGTAAATAAGGTGAAGCCCCTATCGCCACAGGAATGCCGTAAAAAGTGACGTTCCCGTGGTGATAGGGGCTTGTAAATATGTCCCCGAGTTCCTGGGCAAGTGTATGAACACACTATTGTTAAAAAGATGGAAAGATGGCCTATTGATAGACATACACTAACTTTTATTATTAAAATTGACCCCATAAGGTCATTCAAGTGTGAGGTCATCTATGTAGAAATGTAAGTGCTGGTAAGGGCCTACACGTACACACAGTAGCGGCCCGTGGTGGGAGTGCTGCCGGGCGGTGACGTGGGGCGGGGGAGGGGCAGGGTGGGGGGTAGTAAAGTACGGAATACGGCCGAATAGAGGTAAGTAAACATATATATTAATAAAACGAATTTCGTTGCGCGCGCTGCATCGCATTTGGCGATGCAGCGCGCGCAACGAAATTCGTTTTATTTATTTATATGTTTACTTACCTCTATTTGGCCGTATTCCGTACTTTACTACCCCCACCCTGCCCCTCCCCCGTCCCACGTCACCGCCCGGCAGCACTCCCACCACGGGCCGCTACTGCGTACACATGATGTGCACCAAGTCGGGTCTGGTTGCTTAGTGGACTAATGCATCCACTGTAGTGGCCTGTGTTCAACATCATGGTCATAGGTTCAAGTTCTGGCTTAAATCACTCCTAAAGTGTGGAACTACCTTCTACTTCACATCAGAGTCTCCTCATCCCTTCTTGAATTGCATAAGAAGCTGAAGACCTGGCTTTTCAATTAACCAACCTACCGTAGGCAGGGCTAGACACACATGGTGATAGTGCACTTTACAAATACAGATCAGATAAGATAGCATAACATGACATAACATAACAGAGAATTGCCACATCTGAGTATTTATGAATCCAGGTAAAACGCCATCACACATTTCCCAAATTCTTGCAATCTCAGCACACTTGCCCTTGATTGACTGAGCATGGGATTTGACCTAAAACCACCTCTTTGTGTTCTGGAAATTGTCTAGACAGAATAGGTGTGCACAGTTCACATAAAACCTTTTCACTCCTGCTACCCCTGTGGCAATACCAGCATTTTTTTTAAATTGCAAATTACATTTTTTAAGAGCCTTCTAGTGTGCAGCAGTTTTTGGGGAAAGGGTTTATGGAAAAAATCGGTGAACATTTTACGGAGTAACAAGTCTCTCTGAAACGTAGAGAGAAAATGGCCACACACACTCAGCCAGTAAGTAAGAAGAGAACCCCTAAATCCAGTCGATTGTTTTATTGGTTGGTGGGCAGCTCTCCCTTCCCTCCTTAGAATTCCACGAGGTTTATCAACTCCACTATAATAGCCCTGGTGCATACTCCATCCTCCTTTGGAATTCAGTGCCATTCAAACCAATCGGATTAGGGAGCACTTTACATTCTGATGGAAAGCTTTGCGTCCCGCCGAAGTCAATGGAATACATAAGCGCTTCATCATCTCTGCAGCCCCTCAGACTTCAATGGCACTTTAAATTCAGTGACTCGCAGGCACTAAACAAACAAACTAGCAGAACGCCTTCCTGATAATAGTGCTTTCAATATAAACCCATTCGATTTATATTTCACCAGTCATAATTTAATTCAGGTTACACACGCCATATTCGTTCATTTCAAATGTACATACATTTAGCCATTATTTTCCAAGTTCTGGGCATGCACCGAGTAATTGTTAATTTGAATATCTATGCCTTGTCTCGTTTTCTAATCATCTTTATTTTACAAAAAGCTGCTGATTTGTAAATGTACGAGTTATTATTGGATGTATTTACAGAGGGATAAAATATTAATTTGGAAATGCTCTAATTCTGTTTTCATGTCCATTTTCACATCAGCTAGCCAGTCTTAATAGCAGAATTAGTATCACTGTACTTATAGAGCGGACAGCACCGCTGACTATCACCAGGGGCCAGATTTTGAAAAATTGCTTTCGCAAAAATGGTTACAAGTTATGCAACCATTTTTTTTACAAATGGAATAGAATTTTGAGAATTGATCTATGTAGTGATACATGGAATTAATTGAGCTATTTTCCTGAAATTTGCACTAACATACAGCCTCCTAAACTTTTTTTGCGACTATTATCGAGGGCTATTATAGCAAGCTCATTGATTCCAATGTATATAGGGCCTGTTGGATCTATGGTCGACCTTTAAATTATGGATAGGGCGTGAGGTGCACCCTAAGGTGGTAAACTTTGTCCATACTGGTCTCACCTGTCTGAAATAACAAAGGGTAAATAAGGCTCAGAAAAGGGCTTGAGCCATCTTTGTTCAAAGAAAGATCTCTCAGTTCAGTTTCACTTAACTGTGTTAAAAGTGAACTTCCATAAATTAGAAATAAAAATGAATGTGTTTTAAATGTGCACACAGGAAATATGCTTCCTGTTTTTTCTTGTTACCTATAGTCAGAAAGGTTCCTTCTGCTCTGACAGGTTTGGAGCCTTTTTGTTTTCTTTTTAATTGCTGTATTCTCAATTTTAGATGGTGATGGCGCTAGGCTTGTGCCGGTGCACAGACATAATATCAAGTTTTTTATTTCGAACTACAGAAAAATCGAGTTGCAAATATCGAAGGGAGAGAATACCGACATCAAGAATATCGGTGACCAGAATATCGACCTGAAGGTAAGAAATATCGTTTTTGTTAATATTGAAGTCAGTAATATCGTTTGCAAAAATATCGTTGTCAATAATATCGATGTTTATATTAGTGTTATGTATTTTAGTATGTATTTTATATGTATGTGTTCTATATTTTTTGTTAAGTATTGTATTGTTTTTTAAATATATGTATTACATTTTTAGAAGTTAGTAATTCTTTTTAATGTAAATTTTGCGTTTTAGTACCGTAGCAGGTTGTGGGTTTATAGGGGAATAGGGTGGGAAGTAATTTAATTATAATAAAGTAATTATTAATTTTTATTTTTTGGTATTGATAATTAATTTATTGTTAATTAATTATTAATTGGTAATTAATTTTTATTAATTGATTAATTGTTAATTATATTAATTGTGTTAATTTATTTTAGGAGCGGGTTGTGGGTTTATAGGGGAATAGGGTGGGAAATAATTAAATTTTATTAAAGTAATTATTAATTTTAATTTATTGGTATTCATAATTAATTTATTGTTAATTAATTGTTAATTGGTTATTTAATTAAAAAAAATATGTAATTGATAAGCATGCTAATTTTAACCCTCTGCTATCCAACACTTTCCCTACAATTACACTCTCTGTAGTGGGAATAGTAATTTTTACCCCTCTGCTATCCAACACTTTCCCTACTGTTGCACTCTCTGGAGTTGGAATAGTAATTTTTACCCCTATGCTATCCAACACTTTCCCTACTGTTGCACTCTCTGAAGTGGGAATAGTAATTTTAACCCCTTCGCTATCCAACACTTTCCCTACTGTTGCACTCTCTGGAGTGGGAATAGTAATTTTACCCCTACGCTATCCAACACTTTCCCTACTGTTGCACTTATTGGAGTGGGAATAGTAATTTTTACCCCTATGCTATCCAACACTTTCCCTACTGTTGCACTTATTGTAGTGGGAATAGTAATTTTTACCCCTACGCTATCCACCACTTCCCCTACTGTTGCACTCTCTGGAGTGGGATTAGTAATTTTAACCCCTACGCTATCCAACACTTTCCCTACTGTTGCACTCTCTGGAGTGGGAATAGTAATTTTTACCCATACGCTATCCAACACTTTCCCTAATGTTGCACTCTCTGGAGTTGGAATAGTAATTTTTACCCCTACGCTATCCAAAACTTTCCCTACTGTTGCACTCTCTGGAGTGGGAATAGTAATTTTAACCCCTTCGCTATCCAACACTTTCCCTACTGTTGCACTCTCTGCAGTGGGAATAGTAACTTTTACCCCTACGCTATCAAACACTTTCCCTACTGTTGCACTTATTGGAGTGGGAATAGTAATTTTTAACCCTACGCTATCCAACACTGTCCCTACTGTTGCACTCTCTGGAGTGGGAATAGTAATTTTAACCCCTACGCTATCCAACACTTTCCCTACTGTTGCACTCACTGGAGTGGGAATAGTAATTTTTACCCCATCGCTATCCAATACTTTCCCTACTGTTGCACTCAGTGGAGTGGGAATAGTACATTTTAACCCCTACGCTATCTAACATTTTCCCTACTGTTGCACTCTCTGGAGTGGGAATAGTAATTTTTACCCCTACGCAATCCAACACTTTCCCTACAGTTGCACTCACAGGAGTGGGAATAGTAATTTTTACCTCTACACTATCCAAAACTTTTCCTACTGCTGCACTCTCTGGAGTGGGAATAGTAATTTTTACCCCTACGCTATCCAACACTTTCCCTACTGTTACACTCTCTGGAGTGGGAATAGTAATTTTATCCCCTCCGCTATCCAATATTTTCTCTACTGTTTTAGTTAATGTAGTGTATAATTCATTTTAAAAAGATTAAAAATATTGTAATTTTTTAATTTCTTATATATATATTTTTTACATTTTTATTTATGTTATTGTTTTTTTTGTATATATGTATTTATAATTTTTAAAATGTTTTTCAACAATTTATAAGTTATTAAAATAATTATTTATAAATATTATTCAGTATATATATTATATTTTATACGTATATATGTTTAATTTATTTTTACATTATATGTATTAATTATAATTTTAAACATTTTCAAATAATTTTAACTATGTTTCTTTTAATTATATGTATTATTTACTTTATTTTACATTATTTTTTAAACATTAAAAAAAACGATATTTTTAACGATATTTTTGTCGATATTTTTTTCGATATTTTTTTACTTATCATAATGTAGATAGGACTTCGAAATTGTGGACATCGATATTTCGGCTCCGATATTTTTGTCGTCGATATTTCTGTCGCCGATATTTTGTCAGTGATTCGTTTGTGCCACAGAGGTGCGCCTGGACCTTCCTTAACAAAAATAACCAGGCCCTGTGCAGAACTTTGGTACTGCCCAGAAAGGTTGCAAATCATTTCCTTCTATGCTTGGCCAATGGATAAGATGGGGTATCTCTATAGCATGCTCTGAAGCTGGTTTGACTCTTCCAAGTAATAGTGCATATATGCGCTAAAAGAGGAATGGTTGCTTCCTGGGTAGAGTCTGGAGGGTCATCTATTTCAGATTAATTATCCAGCTCACTTAATGCTCAATATTGGCCTGATACTAAAAAATCTTCAAGAGAGCTGCAGAAGGACTCCACGATCAACAGCGAAAATTCTACTGACGGATTAAATGGAAATGTAAACTACCCAAATCCATGAATAGGAGAGGGCCACACACCAAACAGATGAAGCGGGAATTTGAGTAATGCCAAACCCTGAGCATAATTGGTGAGATTGATTTTGACAGTAGGGATAAACGTGTAACTATATTGATTTTGTCAACATGTGTGAATTTAAAAGCAGAGGTTTGCCCAGAAAGTTCACATTTCTACACATATTCCATATGGTGAAAATGTATCTGAATATTAAGAAGATGTTTTTAAATTGGTGACCTAATGCGCTCTAAAGACCACCATAAATGAGGAACAAATTAATGCATCTTTTATTCTTGGACACCAGAATTTATCTTTCTTTTATGTTTTGCATATGGTACGTTGTGTTGGTTTAAATGTATAGAGGTCATCCATTGATGATAACATGATATCTGAGTTCTAGGGGTTCCCATTTATTCTCCAAAAACATCAGCAGGACTGGTATCCTGCACATACGGCTTGAGGGCTGTGTTCTGAGACATCTGTGGTATATGAGATACTCAATATTTAATTGAGCACAATTGAAGAAAAATACCAAAATATTCTTTCATAGCTTAAACTCCATTTTGGATCACTCTTGCATCTAGAAACATCAAATGCCCAGACATGAGTCTCCTACTGTGCCACAGAATCTAAGCTGGTCCTCACTGTTTGAGGCCTAAATATGTCTTAACTGTTCCTGTTAGAGCATGGCCATCACAAAACATTTGCATGATTGTTCCTCTTTTGAAAGGCGCACTGGGAAACAAATGATGGACTGGAATGTAACATAGCGTGTCGGAGGCTGAAACTTTTCCAAGCATTCCTTCCATCATTGCTTGATGTTTTATTGTGACTCCGAAAGTGTAACGGGTATGCCGAGACTTGGATCTCCTGCTCGCTGTGCCATAGAATCCTCTGATGAGCCCCAACTAGTGTAAAACTTGTCTTGGTAGCTTGTGTTCTCGTTCAGAGTAGCTGTGGTCTGGTAGTTTGGGCTGGACTGTTTCTTTTAGAGCAGTAGCAAGACCTATATGTGACAGCTCACCATCTGGAGTGCACAGTGGGCAAAAAATGATGGACTGGAATGAGGCCAGAGCAATTCCCATTGACTTATAATTTTGAAAGTTTTTCAACAATCACCTTTTGTTGTTTTTTGCCAATACCCATCTGATCGTACAGTACAATACCTGGTTTTGTTGATCATCATCCTATGTCTGCACGGGCACCAGAAGAAGGTAATACGGTTCTAGACCTGCCCTTGTCGGAGCGGTTGAACAGAATGGGGTTGCTAGGTGCCCAGGAAAAAGAGAGGCTGGCTGAAGGCTCAGCAGATGTTAGTGCACAGTAGCGCTTAATTTGTAAAAGATTGAGTGCCACGGCCCAAATTTTGTTAAAAAGTCCACAGCTAGCGCTATCGAATGTCGGGGTGCTGAATATCAATGGTGCATAGCCTTGATTCTACCTCATGTCTCTTTCATACTACCAAGCAAACACATGGAGATGATGGACGAAGCGCTGACACTTTTCAGACATTCACCCCCAGTCACAGATCTGGGTTGAATCCATCATCGTTCTTTAGCTCACTTCGCCACCTCAGTTCAGACCCAGCTATATGCAAATCAGTCTTCACCCTGTGCCTCATGGGAACAGTCCAGCCCGAACTGCCAATTCAGGTCTTCCCTGGACCGGAAACAAGCATCCTGGGACCGGTTTCGGGGTAACACCCCTCATCAGCCAGGCTAGCTTGAATCCAGTGGCAAAGTGAGCAAGGGACCTACGTCTGGGCATACCCTGCCAACTTAGGGCGAACAAAGCAAACACAAGGAGATAATGGACGGAGCACCAATGGATTCAAGCAAGCCTGGCTAATGAGGGGTGTTACCCTGAAACCGGTCCCAGGATGCTTGTTTCCGGTCCAGGGAAATACTCTAAAAAGAATCATGACAGGCTCACAGAGCCGGCCAAAGGCCATATCTCATAATATTCAAAAGTAAAATTAATATCTAAATGCCTCATAAGAGATGTAAAAATTGTACTGATTCCTGGCGAATGCAGTAAAACAACTATCAGTGCTATCTCGCCTTGTAAAATTAGAACCTGTAGCATTACAACGGCTGTATTTTAGTTAGTAGTGATTCCACTTTCAGAAATTCTGAGATCAGATTTACGAAGCACACACAGACGGAGATTGGAGAGTTGTATTGAGGTGTTCAAAGTATTAATCTGTCTGCAGTGGATGTGCTGCTGCAGGCAGTGCATCTAGGAAACGGAAGTAGACATGATTGTGTCTGTCCACCTTCTACATGCACTATCACTACGCTGCTGCTGAGACATTTACTGAACAAAGAGGCATGCACATCTTCTATGTGTGTTTCGGGAGAGTCCTCTCTGTAGCAGCACATGTGCTGCAGACAGCAACTTCTTGAAACAAGCAGTAGCAAAGCCAGTGGGTCTCACTTTTTCTAACTAATGGCTTTACCAATGCTTTTTAGTGATGCTATAAAGCATCGGTAAATAGAAATAATTTCGCAGATGCTGTCGAAAGTCTGCAAAAGAAGAAAAGAATGATAGGAAAGCATGTATGTGTGTATGTCATTATGCTGCAGGTGGCAATGTCATTTTGAATGTGTGCGCATGAATGATGACATATGCATGTGTATGTGTGATGACGTAGGTGCACATATGTATTAACATGCATGTGCTTGCCTACAGAATGTTTCAGGCACTTTTTTAGTTTCTTTTTTTACTCACTATTCCAAGATGGCAGGCATCACTTGGTGGGGTACATTTTAAAACATTACATTTTATCTGCGCAAATGTGTTATAGGCCTGGGCGTAGTTCGCTGAGTTTTGCCACCGCGAACTCTGTGAAGTTACATAAAAAACTCTGCGAAGTTCCGCGAGTGGCGGAGTGCAGTGTGAACTGCAGTTTGTGCTGGTATTCCTGCCGCTCGGGTTGAAATTCTACCCGAGCGGCAGCTCGCGCTTGCGAACTTACTTTTTGCGATTGCGAACTCACCGTTCGCGATCACGAGCAGGGAAAAAACTCCGCTGCACATCGTGAAGCGGAGTTTTCTGCACTCCGCGAGCTCCGCGGAGTGCGGAGTGCAGAAAACTCTGCAAACTCCGCGAACGGAGCGAAGTTCACCACCCAGGCCTAATGTGTTAGTCTTTTTAAACGGAGCAGACCAGCAGCAAATTGCAGCTGCTGGCCCTCGTAAAAAACTGTAGAAAAAAGTTTTCTTTTAAGGACTTAGAACAGTGGGATAACATTGGAGAAGTGGGTAGCGGAGCACTGTATGAGTCTGAGTGTGAAGGGAGGAGAATAAATAAAAAAATATATATTTAGAAAAGCCAAAGTGGGGAAAGACATGGATGGATGAAGAAAGGAAGGAGGGAGGGAGCAACATGGAGCATGTGGTATGGGAGAGTGAGTATGTGAGTGTGGATCTGCAATGCTAAAACAAAACACACAGTGCAGAGAGGGAAAAACACATGCACTCCCACAGAATGCTAATAGCAACAGAAAAAAGAAGTTCCCTGGATTTGAGCTTTGGAAGGATACAAGTCAACCAATCAAAAGTATAATAAAGAATCTGTGCTTCACTTGAGAGTGAAACAGAAGAGGAGGAAGGCAAACCATTGAATAGGAAGCAAGCAAATGAGATAGACAATAAGGCCAACCAAAAGGTAAGCAATGGGGTAGCACAAAACCTACTGTAAGTTTTGGTATTGTCCACAAGAGGTCTTTCACAAACAGACAACTAATACTAGTCTGAGACCTAAAAACATGTGCAAAGCTCCAGTGGCGTAATTAAACTTGAGGGGCCCCCCTGCAAAGTACATAGAGCAGTCCCCTCTTGACTCACCCAGGAGCTCTCAGGCCAGGGTACTGTGCCTAGGGGATCCCCAGGAGCTCGCCCCACCCCCGCACTGCGAAGGCTGCTGGGGCCTTTGTTATGCTACTGCAAAGCTCAGTCATCCATCTGTGTGCAGTAGCATCTAACATCATACATTTCTGTAGAAGAGTCAGGGCTTCAATCAATCAATCAGGGGTTTGTTAAAGCGCGACTACTCACCCGTAAGGGTCTCAAGGCGCTAGGGGTGGGGTGGGGGGGGTGCAGGTTCCATCCATCAAGGAGTGGGTCTGTCGAAGAGCCAGGTTTTGAGGTTTCTTGCGAAGATGGGGAGCGATGTTGTCTGTCTGAGGTGGAGCGGAAGGGCGTTCCATGCTTTGGCCGCGAGGAAGGAGAAGGAGCGGCCTCCCGATCTGGTCTTTCTGGTGCGGGGGACCACTGCGTAGGAGAGCTGGGCTGATCGTAGGGTCCTTTGGGGTGCGTGGAATTTGAGTCGGCTGTTCAGGTATGCTGGTCCGGTGCCGTGGAGGGCCTTGTGTGCGTGGGTGAGCATCTTGAAGGTGATTCTCGCCTCGACAGGGAGCCAGTGGAGTGTGCGCAGGTGCTGGGAGATGTGGTAGTGTTTTGGCAGGTTGAGGACCAGTCTTGCGGTGGCGTTCTGGATGTTCTGTAGCTTGCGGGTGAGGTTTTTGTTTATTCCGGCGTAGAGTGCGTTGCCATAGTCGAGTCTGCTGGTGACCAGGGCGTGAGTGACGGTCTTTCGGTGTTCGAGGGGGATCCATTTGAAGGTCTTACGAAGGAGGAGGAGGGTGTGGAAGCAGGAAGACGAGACAGAGTTGATCTGGCGGTCCATTTTGAGCTCGGAGTCCAGGATGATTCCCAGGTTGCGTGCGTGGTCCGTGGGGGTTGGCGGGTTTCCGCGGGCGGGGGGCCACCAGGTGTCGCTCCAGGCATTGGGGTTTGGGCCCATGATGAGTACTTCTGTTTTGTTGGTGTTTAGTTGTAGGCAGCTGTTTTTCATCCATTTGGCGACGGCTTCCATGCCTTCTCGAAAGTTGCGTCTGGCGGTGTTGGGCTCGTTGGATAGGGAGAGGATGAGCTGGGTGTCGTCTGCGTATGACACGATGTTGAGTCCGTAGGTTCTGACGATGGGTGCGAGTGGAGCCATGTAGACGTTGAAGAGCGTCGGGTTGAGGGAGGAGCCCTGGGGGACTCCGCAGGTGGTAGGTGTGGGGTCCGAGAGGAAAGGGGGGAGTCTGACCCGCTGCGTCCTGCCGGAGAGGAAGGAGCGGATCCAGTCGAGGGCCTTGTCCTGGATTCCTGCGTCGTAGAGTCTGCTTATTAGGGTGCGGTGGGAGACTGTGTCGAACGCCGCTGATAGGTCGAGGAGGATGAGGACTACTGTTTCTCCTTTGTCCAGTAGGGTGCGGATGTCGTCTGTTGCGGCGAGGAGGGCGGTTTCCGTACTGTGGTTTTTTCTGAAGCCGGATTGGGAGGAGTCGAGGATGTTGTGTTCTTCAATGAATGTGGCGAGTTGGCTGTTGATTGATTGGGCTTGATTTAGATGTTGATATTAGGGCAACATCATGGTCTTTTCTGTGTCTGAGCACAGGTCTGAGCACAGGTGCAATAAAGAGCTATGTGCTCATTTTCAGTGAAATATTTGGTCACCAACTGCAGACCCCGCAGCTCATAAACATGGACAGGAACTCATTGCTAATTGTTTCTGAGCTCTACTGTCTGTAGCTCATTGTTAGAAGCTGGCTTGGTATATGATGTCCACTTATGTAAGTGGGCACCTTGCACCAGTCCAGACAACCCTTATGGTGATTTAAGAGGTCTTAGAGAACCTTAGAAAGCTCTCTAAGTGGTAGCTGTGGAGAGCAGCCTTCAGGCTCAGTCCAGAAGGAGTGTAAAGCATCTTCTTTTACCAAAATGAAATCTTAGAGTATAGATTAAGTGAAAAAGAACCACAGAAGGTATTTATAAAAATATGTATTTATTATATAATACTCTTTAACACATACAAATATCTCCTACCCGGAGATATGCTCAATGCACACAATACTTTGCAAAGAAACACAGTAAATATCACTGAATACACAGTGGACCCCAGGGGAGAACCAAACCATATACTAATAAAGTGGTATAAGAACCACGACTCGGGTCAAGACAACGTCGAGAGGACGTAGAAGTGCTGGGGACCCAAGGAACCACCCAAGGTGAGTGACTAGGAACCCCACGGAGAGCGTGTGCAGTGTGGAAACACGACTGCGTGCTCCGTACAAGTCTACGTGTAAGTCTTGGTTGGATTTTTAAAGATTAAGGACCCTTCCCAGTGGACCCTGAAGAACCCCATGGAAGACAGAAGGTTGGAGAGCCACCTCACCCGTTGATACTCTAGTACCCACGTTACCTACACCAGGGAAGTCGGGTGCATACGTGTGAAGTGGTGCGGAAACCACTGTCAAACCCAATGGAGGATTTCAGAAAAGTGCCGCTGCTGAAGAAGGAGAAAGTGTCCGGTGGAATCCGAAGGTGGATTCTAGTTGAGAGGTTCCTGCAAGCAGAGGGGACAGAGTCTATGTCACTCAGGAGTGACCAGGAGACTTGGAAGACGAATGCCCTTCCATGTCGGGTGTTGCAGGAGGGTTGACAATGACTTTGACTCTGCAGCTGTGAGGACCAGGCGATGTTGAGGAAGACCAGGAGCCATACACGAGCTGTCCCATGAAGGATGTCGAGTGCTGAGGGGTCGGTGTCCAGCGGGAGTACCAACAAGCCTTGTCAAATGCAACCAATGCAGGAGCTGAAGAAGGAGCAACGTCGGGACCAGCAAGGTCCAGGGGATTCACCACAAGCAGGGGAGTCAGGGCAGGCCCCAAGCAATCAGGAGAGCCCAAGAGAAGCAAAGGTGACCCTCAAATGGACCCACACGCCGGAGGCACTGGAGTCGCGAGAGGACCTCAAGCAGCTCACCAAATGATGCAGGCCATGATGCACACGATGCAGTGTGACCCAAGATTCTGGTCACTGGAGATGCCCGAGGTTGGGCTACTTGGAGCCCGAAGATCTTCTTAGAAGGAAGCCAACAAGCCTTTGCAACTCCAAGTAGACAACATGCACAGGGGTTCGGTTATTGCAGCCAACACGAGGGATACTGGCCTCAAACTTGGTGAGTGGACAGGGCAGGTCTCAGTAGCTGTGGAAAATCACCACCTGTGTTGCAGAATCTTTCGGAGTCCGGAGGAGCTCTGGATCAGCAGACCAGTCGACTTAGTGCAGTGCCTGCGAATGCAGGGGAGTGACTCCTTCACTCCAAGGGAGATTCCTTCAGGTGTCTTTGATGCCTACAGGCCTTGTAAGGTTCCTATATGGTGCACAGACAATGCAGCATAATGGAAGGGAGACGAAGTCGAGTCCAAATGAAGTCCAGCGAAGTCCAGAGTGCCCAGACGGTAGAAGAAGTAGTGGTGTCTGATCTGAATCTTATCCCACGACGAATCTAGGGACCGACACCCAGGTAAGCCCTTCAGTACCCTAGGGAAAGGGTTGGGACAATTCAGGGGACCCTCCCAGGGGAGGGTTTGGACAGTGGTGAGGCTACTCCAATGTCCTTTGTCCAGTTTCGCACCAAAGCGGAAGCCAACGGCTCCCAGTACTGGTTTGAAGTGGACTATGCATGGGGACACCAAATGTGCCCCTCATGCAGACTGAGTGGCGCTGGCATGTGCACCCACCCTGCCCTAATACACTAAATCCTGTCTGGGAGGTGTTCACACCTCCCTGTGACAGGATGCCTATTGTTCTGCCTTCCCCTGCTTGACCTTGGCTCAGCAGCAGGAGGGCAGAAACCAGTCTCTGGTCGGCAGCAACCATTTTGTGCTGTCCGGGTCTGAGAGACTGGTACCGGGGAAATGGAGAGCCTAACGGAGGGCTCTTCCAGTGCTTGGAATCATACCTCCCACACCGTTTACGGTGTTAGGGTGAGTCCAAATGTTTGATACCAAACATGATAGGATTCGTTGCAGCCAGTTTGGAGATGGTCATTGCGTAATTATGCGTAATTATGCAGTGCCCCTCTATATGGTATATGGCTGCTTCACTGACAACCCGGGAGAATGGACTCTGTAGGCGTTAGGGGTGTCCTGCTCATGCAGGGGTACCCTCTTTCTTAGAACCAAGCACCCTGTCTTCAGGATTGCAAAGGCCTGCTGTAGGGGTGACTTATAGGTTTTAAGTGCAGTGACCCTAGATACAGGAAACCTATGGGGAAAATTTACAAAGCCCTTGCGACACTATTGCGCTGTTGTTACATCACTTTTGTGACGCAGCGGCGGCGTAAAAAATGCGGCCAATTTACAACATGACGCATCTAGGGAGATGCGTCACGTTGTAAAGCCCTGCGTCACATTATACCTGCGTCAGGTATAATGTATGCAGGGTGGGCATTCCCACACAGGAAAACCTCATAAAAGTGACACAGTGAAATCTACGAGATTTCACTGCGTCACTTCTAGGACACCACTGCGTCAAAATCTTACGCCTGCTTGAAGCAGACGTAAGGAGTGACGCAGTGTAGTGGGAATAGGCCTCAAAATGCATTGCTTGTTTTTGCGTTGTGCTAGCGACACGACTCCAGCAATGCATGACTTTTGCCCCAACAGATGCGTCAGAATTTCTGACGCATCTCTCCATCCTTGTGCCATGGTGCACCGTATTATAATTACGGCGCATCCTTGGTGGGGCAAGGGTTTCTCAGGGTGGCGCAGGGAAAGTGACGCATCTCTACAGATGCGTCACTTTCTTGTAAACCTGCCCCTACATTTTTAGTAAGTGGTGCTAGCACCAGCTTACACAGGCTGCAATGGCAGGCCTGTAGTTCCATTTTGAATGGTCTCCCATGGGTGGCATAATGCATGCTTCAGCCCATGGGGGACCTCTGGGGTACCTATGTCCTGGGTACCTTAGTACCATATACTAAGTACTGATAAGGGTATCCCAGTATCCAATCTGGGATGTACCTAAGTACTGAACATAACAAGTTAAGGGAGAAAGCAGAGAGACTGGGGACCTGATTAGCAGGATCCCATCCAAACTAGTCAGTAACAGCTTAGCACCAGGCAAAAAGTGGGGGTAACCATTCAGAAGGATCCTACCTTCCTACACTCATGCACTAAGTCATGGAATTAGAGTTATTGCGTGGGCTCTAGATTACATGCTGCCAGCAGCACAATTTTGTTAAAATGAATTCTTGGCCTTCTATGCATATATATACTGCAGTAGGCCAGGATCGTGATATGGCCAAGGAATCTTTTTGATTGGCCTCAAGCACGAAAAACATGAAGGAAGCATGACATTACACCAGACACTGGAAGTGTGCACATTTTGGATTGCTGCGCTGACACGTTCAACCTTAACCCCACCCAGCCTGGGATGCAAGTGCTTTCTTTGCTTCCCCTGCAGTCTTTGACATTTTATTATTTATTTATCAACAGTTTTATATGCCACAGACAAGTCCCAATGGGTGACAGAGCGCTTTACATAGTACCCAGTTAACATGTTTCATGGTGTAAGATAGCTACTGCATAAACCATATTTAGTGTAAAATAATAGACCAACAAAATGTTGTAGGTTCAAAAGTGATCACTGCATTTAATGCATATATATATATATATATATATATATATATATATATATACATATATATATATATATATGTATATACATATATATATATATATGCAGTGAATCTCCTTTCGCGGTCTCTTGCTCTGACCGCCGAAAAAACGGAGTATGGACCCAAACTGGATATAAAATCAATCTTTATTCAGCTCCTCACAACTCCACAGCATGACGCGTTTCGATCCCTGAGGATCTTGATCACATGACGCGCTCACACAGAAGGAGGTACCATTAAATACTTTTTTTTGTGATTTCTCTTAAAGTGCCATACACCCAGTTTTGTTTGCTCAGAAATGGCGGACCTCACTTAACAATGACTAGATTTTAAATTAATGGTTTTATATATCTATTAGCTGATAAAATAACAGAAGAAACATCTAAAACCAATTGATGTTAAGAAAAATCAAGAATCTTAAAATCAGACATATGCAATGCACTATAAAAGCAAAATGTTCATTTTTTAAAAAAACATAAAATGTATTGTTTTTTCAATGGAAGCAATTATTACCAATCTCATAATAATACCAAAGATAAAACATTCCTATATATAAAAATTCCTATATATAAAAAATGTTGAAAACATGTCCAGGTCTAAATACCTTTACGTTATTTGTTTTCTACAAGCAATCAAAGTGCTATTGTGCATACAGTACTAAAGGAGTCGCCAGCCCCATTGGCAAACAATTCAACTGGGAATGTGATGTCAGTGCAAAAATACAAATAGATAAAGTGCTAAGTGCCATAAAAAACCAAACACTTCTAATGTGTCACCATATACATTAAATACCTAAAACTATGTGTAATAATAAAAACAAGGAGACTGGAAGCGGAAGCCTGAAAGAATTAATCATAGACGTAATGTCTGTAATGTCTTTTTTCTTTTTTTCTCCTTTCAAATGACTATTGGTGCATTTCCACTTCTAAAACTAATTATTTGTAGTTTATGGTGCAGCTTTTGACTTGTTTTAACTACTTACGCTCATCCTACTGCTAAGAAATTGTCTGACTTCATTCTAGAGACAAGTATATAAATCCGCAGTTTGATTAAGGCCCCCGGATGCTTGGTATCTAAATTGAGAATGTATTTTGTTTCCAATTGTCTGAGGGCTTTAACTCTGTCACCTCCCCTCCTTCTGATAGGGATACTGTCAATAATAAAATATTTCAACAAAGTGGGATCTGCATTGTGGTTCTCTTCAAAGTGTCGGGCTACCGGATATGTTTGGTCACGGTTGTTAATCGCCCTCATGTGCTGGAGTACCCTCTTGTGTGCCTGTAGTATAGTACTACCTATATATTTAAGCCCACAGGGGCACTCCAGCACATATATGGCATGATCCGTTTTGCATATATATATATATTATCTACTGGCGGTCGCCAGTAGATAGTTATAGTTACAACCTATTATCCATAGGAAATCCGCGACATTCTATTTGAAATAACTCTCTTGCCGGTTGACGTATCTTCGCAAAATTTTCAAACTTTGTGGGGCGCTCCGGTCCGCTCCTACCCTGAAAGTCTCGGGGGATTCGTCAAGAGGGGGCCGAGAAAAAGGGGGTCCCAAAACGCGTTTTCCCCATGCAATTTTCCATAGGAAACTTTAGACACGGCTACAGCCCGAACTGCTGAACAGAATTACACCAAATTTGGCAAAGAGGTAGTTCTTGGTTCAGAAAGAACCCTTTTGTTAAATGGTGTAAATCCGTTCAGTAGTTGCTGAGAAAATCAAAAGTAAAAGTACATATATATCTATGGCCGAGTAGGGTCCGCGTACCCTCAGCACACCCTGCGCGCACCGTCCCGATCACGAGCTGCATGTTAATTGGCTGTCAGCTGGCTGTCAACATTCCGATTCAGGAAATGTTGGCAGCCATTTTGTCCCTCGGTAGAACCGAGGGACAGAAACTAAGTGCGCAAAGCGCACAAAGGGAGCAGGGTAGAAACACCCTGACCCCCTAGGTTTGCTCAGGGGTCCCACAAGGACCCCTGGGCAAAAAAGATTTTTTTTTTTTTTTTTTAAATCGGCAGGATGCGCTCAGGGTGCGCGAATCCTGCCGAAAAAAAAAAAAATCGAAGCGCGGTCTCCCGCGCTTCGATTGCATTTTGCCCCCGGGTGGCCCAAGTCCCGGGGGCATGGTGGGGGTGGGTATATTGTTTGTATGGGGGCCTCAAAGGGCCCCCAAGCCCCGAGGACCGCCACCCCCGGGGCTTTATAGAAAAAATGGTGCGGGAGGGCTCTTCTGCCCTCCCGCAGCCCCGGAGACCGCCACCCCCGGGGCTTCTTTTTTTATTTAAATAAGGTGTGGGGGGGCTCCAGCCCCCACATGCCCCGGGGACCACCACCTCCCGGGGCACTTATAAAATAAATGTGGGGGTCCATTACGGACCTCCAGAGCCCCGGGGACCACCACCTCCCGGGGCTGTGCAATTTAAGGGAGGGGGCCGCGCGGCCCCCTCCTGGAGCCCTTGATGGCCCTGGGGACCGCCACCCCCAGGGCCGGCTCCTGCAGTGTCCCGGGGTGCCTACCCCCGGGACACTGTAGTTTGCTATGGCAGGACGGGAGCCTCGCGGCTCCCGTCCTGCCATAGCAAACTGCTTGGATATTGGAAGAGAGAGCAGGGAAACCTGCTCTCTCTTCCAATATCCAAAGCCGACTGCTTTCCACATGGGGAGCTGCATCTTAGCAGCTCCCCATGTGGAAAAGCAATGCCGGCTCCCAAGGGACGCGGGGAGCCGGCTGGGACTGTGGGGGATTGGGGACCCCCACAGTCTCCAACGTGAGGCCAGGCCCCGGGGGATGGGGTCCCCGGGGCCATAAGTGGCCCGGGAGGGGGGCCACGCAGCCCCCCTCCCCAAAGTTTAAAAAAAAAACACACAAAAAAAAAAAAGGGTATGGCCGGCCCCGGGGGATGGGGTCCCCGGGGCCTTAAATGGCCAGAGGAGGGGGGCCACGCAGCCCCCCTCCAAAGAATAAAATGTAGAAATAGAGGCCATGCCCCGGGGGATGGGGTCCCCGGGGCCAATACAGGCCCAGGGAAGGGGGGCCACGCCGCCCCCTTCCGGTTTTTTTTTTTACATTTTAATTAAAAAAAAGGGGTAAGACCCTGGGGGATGGGGTTCCCAGGGCCCAAAAACAGGAAAAAGGAAGGGGGGCCACACAGCCCCCCTTCAGGGGACAAAAAAAAAAAACGATCGGGCCCGCAGGCCCCGCCCCTTCCTTCGCCACTCTGCAAACGCGCCCCTGGCGCGTTTGCAGAGGGGGACAATTCCCCTTGAATACTGGGGGTCCCTGAGGGCCAACTAGCCCACCAGGAACCTCCAGTATGCGCCAGGGGCTGCGTTGCAGAGAGGTGTACAGAGGCCATGCCCCTTTTACACCTCTCTGCAACGCAGCTCTGTGGCGCTTTTTGGATATACCTGTTGGGCTAGTTGGCCCCCAGGGACCCTCAGGATTCAAGGAGAGTTAATCCCCCGACTTAAAACGCGCCACGGGGCGCGTTTGCACAGTGGTGAAGGGAGGGGCGGGGCTTCAGGTGACATCTGTGCAAGCGCGCCCCGTGGCGCGTTTTAAGTTGGGGATTAAATCCCCTTCAATCCTGAGGGTCCCTGGGGGCCAACTAGCCCAACAGGTACATCCAGAAAGCGCCACAGAGCTGCGTTGCAGAGAGGTGTAAAAGGGTGTGGCCTCTCTACACGTCTCTGCAACGCAGCCCCTGGCGCATATTGGAGGTTCCTGGTGGGCTAGTTGGCCCCTAGGGACCCTCAGGATTCAAGGGGACTTAATCCCCCAACTTAAAACGCGCCACGGGCGCGTTTGCACAGATGTCACCTCAGGCCCCGCCCCTCCCTTCACCATTGTGCAAATATTCTTCTAAAATCATCCGAAATACGAATTCCGATTTACTCACCTGTTATAAGGAGAGACCTCAGTGCTGTATCTTTCAGTCCAGTACTGGTCCTGAAAAGTAATTTTAACCGTACTTACCAGTAACTTGAATTTCCTTCCATAGGATATCATTGCCTGCTTTTTGCTGAAAAAGTTTCTAAGTGTTGATTTTTGAAACCTACAAATATTCCTCTAAAATCAGCCGAAATACGAATTCCGATTTACTCACCTGTTATCAGGAGAGACCTCAGTGCTGCATCTTTCAGCCCAGTACTAATCCTGAAAAGTAATTTTAACCGTACTTACCAGTAACTTGAATTTCCTTCCATAGGATATCATTGCCTGCTTTTTGCTGAAAAAGTTTCTAAGTGTTGATTTTTGAAACATACAAATATTCCTCTAAAATCAGCCGAAATCCGAATTCTGATTTACTCACCTGTTATCAGGAGAGACCTCAGTGCTGCATCTTTCAGCCCAGTACTGGTCCTAAAAAGTAATTTTAACCGTACTTACCAGTAACTTGAATTTCCTTCCATAGGCTAACATTGACTGGTTTCACTTGGAAATTCTTCTAAGTGTGGAGTTTTGGAACTTTAAATTATTCTTCTAAAATCAGCCGAAATACGAATTCCGATTTACTCACCTGTTATCAGGGAGAGAACCCAGTGCTGCATCTTTTAGCCCAGCACTGACCCTGAAAAGTAATTTTAACCGTACTTATCAGTAACTTATCTTTTCTTCCATAGGAATCCATTGTCTGGTTTTCAGCAGAAAAGTTTCAAAGTGTCGATTTTCACAAACTACAAATATTCCTTAAAAATCGCCTGTATGACTTAAACGCATTTTTTCAACTGTTTACAGGAGATGCACCAGTGCTGGATCCAGGATCCAACACTGAGTAAGAAAAAGTAACGATAACAGTTTTTACCTGCTAAGTGAATTTCCTTCCATAGGATAACATTGGTGATTCTATGAGGAAAAGTTTCAAAGTGTCAACTTTTAAAATACAATAATATTCCTTAAAAATCACGACTGTAACCAAAACGCTTTTACTCAACTGTTTACAGGAGATGTCCCAGGACTGAATCTAGGATCCAGTCCTGTGGTTAGAAAAGTAATCCATAAAGTAACTAATTGCATTTAACTAGAAATTCACATTGAGCTGAATGTTGCATTGTGTTTGAAAATGTGTTGCCCATTGCAACAACTGTAACTACTGTACTTAAAAGTCTATTGCCTATGTGCAAAGTATTTAAACTAAAGTAATTCATTCTGAGAAAGTATTTTTTGTAATGTAATGTATAATGTAATTACAATGTAATTTAAAAAATAAAATATGTAAAAGAAATTGTTTCTAAAAATGTAGTAAATCAGTATGAAAAAAATTAATATAAAAATTAATACATTTAAAAAATGTCATTTAAAAAACTTTTGAAATTCACTGAAAAAACCGTAGGTTTCAGGCACGTTATAGTTACAAATTAGCATTTAAAAAACCTTTGAAATTCACTGAGAAAACCATAGGTTTCAGACACGTTATAGTTAGAAATTAGCATTTAAAAAACCTTTGAAATTCACTGAAAAAACCATAGGTTTTAGGGACTGTTATAGTTAGTTGGACATTGCACTCGTACAAAACCCGTGAAATTCCCCCGTTATAGTTAGTTCAGCTCACTATAACTCGCGCCCCCGCAATGCACTGCTGATGACGTCACATATTACATCACTCATGACATGGTCAGTGACATCACTGATGACATCACTGATGACATCTCAAATGACATCACTGATGACATCATCCACGTGATAATCTGATGCAGCTCTTCACACCCTAATATAACCTTTGATACACCCAATCTAAATTACAGACTGCCATTCGCAAAACCATAGACACTCCAACACCAATAACTACATACCCACTCACTGATTCTTAGGACTACACACACACATCCACTCACTCACCCGTACAGTCACTCATACTTATGGTCACTCAGTACAGGACTATCATATGCACTCTTACTCCTATATAGACACTCAAACACCGCCACTCATCCATAGAGGTACTCACACACCTAGTCAGTCATGCAAATAATTAAACACACTGCCATTTACTCACCTATACAGTTATACACACACCAGCTCACTTAATCATACAAATACTAGCACATTGTTACGCTCTTATACAATCACTGATACAAGCACACACTCATCCATACAGCCACTATCACAATCACTCACTCTCGCTTATAGCTATTTATATACTCTAACACACATATATACTGCCTTTCACATATGTAGTTACTCACGCATGTACCACTGGGACATACATTCACTCACTAACACACTCTTACACACACTTACCCACCCATACAGTCTATCACAGATGCACTCTTTAAACCATCCACCCAGTGAATCACCCACTCACACATCTATGCACAGTCGCACACACCCCATCCACACAAACACTCAGGCACCCATACAGATACTCAGACAACAAATCAATAACTCTTATAGACACTCTTGTAGCTATTCACAAACCCATGCAGCCACTTACACAGCAACAGACAGATACAGACATTCACCCAGTTTAGTCACTAACCCATGCATTCAGTAAGATACGTTTAATCACTCACTTATAGAATTAGTCACGCACCTACTAAATCATCCATACAGACACTTATACACCCACTCATTCTTCAATACGCCTTTCCCTATATATATTAAAAATGTTTAAACTTTACAGAAACACACAGTCACTGGATGATGTCATCAGTGATGTCATTTCAGATGTCATCAGTGATGTCATCAGTGATGTCACTGACCATGTCATGAGTGATGTAATATGTGACGTCATCAGCAGTGCATTGCGGGGCGCGAGTTATAGTTAGCTGAACTAACTATAACGGGGGAATTTCACGGGTTTTGTACGAGTGCAATGTCCAACTAACTATAACTGTCCCTAAAACCTATGGTTTTTTCAGTGAATTTCAAAGGTTTTTTAAATGCTAATTTCTAACTATAACGTGTCTGAAACCTATGGTTTTCTCAGTGAATTTCAAAGGTTTTTTAAATGCTAATTTGTAACTATAACGTGCCTGAAACCTACGGTTTTTTCAGTGAATATATATATATATATATATATATATATATATATATATATATATATATATATATATATATATATATAATAGCACAATATTTTTGGGATTGATATTCTGACGTACAATCGTTTAGTGAGATGGAGTACTATAGGCAATCCCAGAGGAAGATGCTTTATTGACCTCTCTAACTTGGAGGAAGAACTCTCAAGAAGCAGGTTTTCACACTCCAAAGTTCATGCTGGACTCCAGAAACAGAAACTTTTTAATATCTCAGAGTGGTATACCTCATATGTATTGTAGACTATTTTATATGTACCTATAGCCTCAAATAGAGCCATTTCAGACTGAATTAGAAGAAAAAGGTCCAACTTTCTGGAGGCAGTGACCAGCGAGCTATAGCTTGTGGGCCACTCTGAGATGGGCTGGTCGTGGTGCAAAGCATTAGCGATTGAATCCCTTGTTTGAATTTATCGTCTGTGATGAAAGATTTAATATCTCATAGAAGCCTAGTTATTGCTGTACCCCTTCAGCCAATGAGTTGATGTGAATTTTTTGGCAGATTGTTGTCCAGAAATAATCCTAGAGATCTAGGACATCCCACATTATTTCCTTTTCGCTTTTAATCCTACATCTATTGATTCCAGTTTTAAACTGTGATCTTATGCAATATAAGCTGATGCTCTCTTGATTGTACACTTATTATACTAAGAAATATACACGTGACATGATGGTAGAGTAAACGAGTGGTTTTTTTCAGAACTATCATTCAAATTCAGAATTATTCTTTCCACGGTGTATGTGGTGTTTTAGCTAGTGTGAGCCACATGACATTAAACATCTTTTCGAAGGGATGTGTGAAGTTTCAAAAAGTTTTTGTCACCTTCACAAAGATGTATGAAAAGCTTCAGTTAGCCTGCAAGGTAATTAGTGTTGAGACATACTAGTTAAAATCGTGATTTCTGAGCGTTTTGAGCCAATTTATTTCACATTATGATTTCCCTTAAAAAAATGCTCTTCAGAAAAAAGATTTTGCTGAAAACAATTAAGCTCTGATTTCGAGTAACTCTGAAATAATAATTTGGGAGAAACTGGAGTTTTTGCCTGAATCAATATTCAAAGTTAAGTGGATAATTTTGCTGAAATATTCCTACAGCAGGTAGTTAAGTCGACCCATTTCACCAGGTGAAATACAAATAAATCTACACCCTGGAATAGGGTCAGCATTCAGGATTTACTTGCGGAAATCACTACGGTAGCAATGATTTCCTCAGTAATTCTGTATTGCTTACCGAAAATGGCCTTGCTCTGTGACATCATGGAGTCAATCCCTTCGGAATCAGTAATTCCAGATGGGAATTCCATGCGTGAAATTACTGCGCTGGAAATCCCAATGAGTTCAGAATGATTGCTCAGTATTCTGTTCATCTGCAATGACAGCATGCACAGAAAAGCGCCGCGAAATGTAAGTCAAAGATGTGTACATGTTTTCACATGACGCAATTACGCACGTAGCGTAAATAGCGCTCCGCGAGCAGTACTGGCCCAGGCTCGTCATTCTGGAATCCTCCCGCCGCACTGCAGGTCAGGTAGCTGCTTTCAGGGCAGGGCGGGGCGGGGCGCCATGACATGACACATACATGCCCCCGTGGCTCCATTCTAGGGGCTGCTGGGATGAGCATTTTTGCCAGGGCTTATTTTGATTTCCACTCTGGTACTGGGGGTCAAGCTGATTTCTGTTTATTTGAAAATAACTATTAATAAAAATTGAATGTGCGGAGAGATATCGTGGCAAGGGAAAATAAAAACATGAAACTCTGCAAACTTTTAATAGAGTTAAATTCGTGATTTTTTTGCAAGAGTTTATCAGCGAAAACAACCCTTCACAACCCCTACTGTGTTTATTATTTTCCTATAGATTATATATTTACCCTGTGGAGCGCACGGTGTGATAAGTGAAACAGTCCTTGTGTGACGGGCATTACTGCGCACGGTGTGATAAGTGAAACAGTATTACTGTGTTTGTATCACGTCACGCTGTGCGCGCCGGAGGAAACTGTTTTCTTACTTTCAGGCAGTTGTCAAATTTCTTGGACAGGGCAGGGCGAGTGAAAGGGGCTGCCACAGACAGCATTTTGTGATGCACATCCATACTTTTTTCAAACATCATCAATCTCGCGCGTCAGTCAGACGAACAATTCCGCGCGGCGGACTCGTAAAAACACCCGCTCGCATCCATCACGCCGATAACGAGTTGGCAAATTGCTGTTTTACTGCAAGCTAAAGAGGCAACCACTTCAGGGGGTGTCACCGCAAGTGTGAAGGAAGTGTCCCGGGGCAGTTCACAAGGACCCTTTTTGAAAGCATGAATGGGGGGCGCTTTATTGATCTTTAGAAAGATCGCACTTTCCTGCTACTCCCAGTTCATGTTGTGAAGAGATTTAGCTCTCACGGTGGATTTTATTTAACCCTAGTGATTTCTCAGCAGCAGCCACTGTTCTGTGGCTTGTGGATGGGAGCAACAAAAATGGAATGTGGGAGGGATTAAAGTACAACGAAAAGCACTACAGCTGGTATGTTAACCTGACTACATTGGTTCACTATTAAACAAAATGTGGCGCAACGACCAGAGCAGTCGACTAAAGAGCTGGGCAACCGGGTTCGATTTTTGGCGTCGGCTCAATATCCTGTGATTCTGGGCACATCACTTAATCTCCCCGTGCCTATAAAAATGAATGTGTCCTTGTGTAATGTAACTGGTGCTCCATTACCTTCAGGTGGAGTTCGCGCTATATAAAACTGCAAAAAGAAAAAGAAGGATGAGTAGACAAAAACTTTGTTTGAAACAGGCCTACCTGCAGAGGGCAATGGATAGAGAGTGGAGGAGGGAGAGGCAATGAGAAAGAGGGAGAAGGAGGGTAGAGAAAGAGGGAATGGAGAGACATAAAAAGAGGGTAAGAGAGGAGAGAGAGAGTGTGTGTGAAGGAGAGAGCAAAAAAAGAGATTGAGATAAAAAGAGAGAGTGGAGAGTAAAGAGAGAGAGAGAATAAGAGTAAGAAAGAGAGAAATGGAGTGACGGATCAAGAGAAAGGTTCTGAATTCTGAAAGCAGAAAGGTCCGACCGTTCAGTGGACTAATTCGTCCACTGCTGGGATCTGTGTCTTTGACCTCATGGTCACTGGTTTGAATCATGGTGGCTCCACTCAGCCTTTCATTACCCTACAGCCGAGTTGATAACCTCAGTATTATTGAGGTGGGTAACAATATGCATGTGCTATTTACTGCCAAGTAGGCCTGGCCAGTAAACTCGGCTCCGCTCATGGAGTTTGCGGAGTATTTCCTCTCTCACGGCTCGCCAACATTAAGTTGGCGAGCGAGGAAAATCCAACGCTAGACCAACTCCCGGCGAGATTTCTCAATGCGGGCGGTTGCAGCAGTTCACTACCGCTCGCATTGAGAAATCTGCTGCTCGCGTTGAGGAAGCCGCTTGAGTAGAACAACGACTTGAGCAGAAGAAAGAAGCTGCGCCCTCTTGCGCTGCGCTTGGTGCCATTTGCACTGATTTTACAGTGCGGGACAAACACCCAGCATTAAAAATCAGCGCAAGCAGCAAGACTTACCTCACTCTGCCGCTTGCAGAACTCCGCAAAGCACGGCTGAGGTTTTTTGTCACTTTGCGGAGTTCCCCGTAGCGGAACTCTGCAAACTACCTCCAGGCCTACTGCCAAGGCACCCACCGGTGAGTGTGTGCTTTTAAAAGTAGAGGTGAGCGTGCCAACAAATTAACAGGGAGAGCCGAGTCAAGGGCTCGACTTGAGTGTAAGACCCGTGTACGAGCTGAGCCCTTAAAATAGTTGCCATGTAAATTGTGCAACAAACATGCAAAAATATTGTATTGTAATTGCATTTATATAGCGCTTACTACCCCTGACGAGGCGTCGAAGCGCTTTTTCGGCGAGTAGCACGCTACTCCGGGACCCATAGAGGATTAGTGTTGAATTAGTATAGTGAAACATGCAAGTACATTTTAAGTGGTGGATAGGTTAGTCAGTTATTTGGATTTGGAATGATAGCAGAAGGATAGCGGAGGAAAAAAGGTTTGTATTTATATAGCGCTTGTTACCCCTGATGGGGTGTTGAAGCAAGCTACTCCGGAAGCCCATAAAGGATTAGTGGTGAATTAATATGGTGAAATATGAAAGTAGTTTCAGTGGTGGATATTAGTCAGTTATTTGGAGTGAGAAGGATAGCGGAGGGATAAAAGGGAAGAAAGGTTTGCATTCATATAGCACTTGTTACCCCTGATGAGTGCTGAAGCGCTTTTCTGGCGAGTAGCACGCCACTCCGGAACCCATTAAGGATTAGTGGTGAAAATTAGTATAGTAAAATATGAAGTAATTTGAGTAGTGGATATGTTATTCAGTTATTTGGGTAGAGAAGGGTAGGTGGCGGCATAGAAGAGGGAAAGAGGTTTGTATTTATATAGCGCTTGCTACCCCTGATGGGGTTTTGAAGCGCAAGTAGCACGCTACTCTGGAACCCATAAGTATTAGTGTTGAATTAGTATGGTGAAACATGAAAGTAATTTTAGTGGTGGATATGTTAGTCAGTTATTTGGATTGAGAAGGGTTGGGGAGGGTAGAAAGGGAAAAGGTTTGCATTTATATAGCGCTTGTAACCCTGATGGGGTGTTGAGACGCTTTATTGGCGAGTAGCACGCTACTCTGGAACCCATAAAGGATTAGTGGTGAATTAGTATAGTTGAAAATGGAATTTGAGAATTGAGCATGTTAGTCTGTTAATTTTGATTGAAAAGGATAGTGGAGGGATAAAGGAGTGAAGCATTTTTATTTTTTTTAGGTCTTAGCAGTAGGAGGAGGCTTTTTGCTGGGTAAAAGGGAGTTTTGGAGGGGAGGAGTCACGGAAGAGTTTAGAAAGGTTTGTTTTAGGGGATCGGTATAGTAAAAGAGGTGTCAGATGATGCAAGGAGGGGTAGAGTAGGAGAGAGTCTAGAAAGGGTTATTTTGGGATCATAGTAGTGGTATGGGGTTTGGGATAAATGAGAGTGTGGATGTAGAGGATATATTCATAAATGTATAGGATGAGAGATAGGGTAGTGCATTGGAAAGAGTAGGAGAAAGAAGTTTGAGATGAGTCAGAAGATTGGGCTAGAAGATATTGAGAGAAGTATAGGCTGAGAACTAGGGTAGTGCCTTGGAAATGCTAAATTAGAAGAAAGTGATAAATATATAGATCCATAAGTACATTGAAAGTATATAGATACATAAAGGAGGTAAGTATATGTAGATTAAAGATATTGATAGAGGCACAGGATGAAAAATAGGGTAGTGCATTGGATATGCTTTTTCAGGAGAAAAGTAACAGAGACACACATCCAAGTACATGGAAGGTACATAGATGCACAATGGAAGTAAGTACATGTAGACCAAAGATGATATTTATTTATTTATTATTATTATTATTTTTTTCTCTCAACAACATAATTATTCTACATGTTTATACAAAGCAATACACAAAGATAGGTACATGTCTATAGTGAAAACAAATGCTTATATACAGAGGGATATGCTGTAAATTTCTGTTTGCGTATGTTGCTTATGTGGGGAAGAGCCAATTCTTGAGTAGTTTTCTGAAGATAAGGTGGTTGTCGGTGGATCTTATGTTGGGGGGTAAAGAGTTCCATAGTTTAGCTGCTTGAACAGAGAAGGATGTGCCACCCATGGTTTTTTTCTTGTATCTTGGGATTTTGAGGCGAGATGCTCCTTTAGAGCGGAGGTTCCTCTGTTGAATGCGTTTGGTGATTTTATTCCTGATGAAGAGCGGTCCCATTCCATGTATTGCTTTGTGGGTGATACAAAGCAGCTTGAACGTGGATCTTCTGGCAACCGGTAACCAATGCAGGGCTTTCAAGGCAGGGGAGATGTGGTCTCGCGGTTTGATATGCAAGAGTAGTCTGGCAGCCGAGTTCTGAATCCGTTGTAGTCTTTTCATGGTTGTTAAAGGTGATCTGTGGTAGAGGCTATTGGCGTAATCGAGTTTGGACAGAATAAGGGATATGGTAGCTTGGACCTTGTGCGGAAATCCCAAATGAGGGAAAATTCGTCGCAGCATTTTTATAGTGACAAAGCTTGATCTTGCTAGTTTGTCCACTTGGGCATTCATCGACAGCTTGGAGTCATGGTCATTCCGAGGTTTCTTACTTCCTTCAATACTTTAGGTGGTGATCCCAGTTCATTAGGCCATGCGGCAAGCGGGTTGTAATGTTTCCAATCGCCACACGTGAGTATTTCCGTTTTTGAAGTATTCAATTTGAGATGGCTCCAAGTCATCCACTGATCCACGGCTCTGAGACAGCTGAAAATTGGTGATTTTCCAATGTCTTTGGGGCATTCCAGTTGAAGGAGTATTTGCATGTCATCTGCATAGTTATAGCACGTGAGGTGAAATTTATTGATCTGTACTGGTAATGACTTCATGTAAATGTTGAAAAGCATGGGCGAGATGATAGAACCTTGAGGGACCCCTGCTTTTGTGGAGTACGGTTTGGACGAGAAAGGTGGGGTATGGATGACATTAGTTCTGTTTCGAAGGTAGGACGCGATCCAGTCTAGAGCAGTTCCCTCTATGCCGGCTTCATAGAGTCTTTGTTTCAGAGTGTCATGATCAACCGTGTCAAAGGCAGCCGAGAGGTCCAAGAAGAGTAGCGCAGCAACTCCGTTGCGGTCAACTGTATTTTTCAGGTCATCCCAGATGGCAAGGAGGGCAGATTCAGTGCCTCTCCCCAGACGGAATCCTGTTTGGAAGTCTGAAAGTATGTCATTCTCTTCAATGAATTGTGACATCTGGGCGAACGCTTCTCTTTCTATCAGTTTGCCCAGGAAAGGTCCATTTGTAATGGGTCTGTAGTTGTCAGGGTTCAGCAGGTCCAAGTTTGTTTTCTTCAGTAAAGGGCGTATGTGTGATTTTTTGAGTTCTTCTGGAAATATTCCGGTAGTGAAGGAATCGTTGATGATTCTTCTTACTGGAGTGGCAGCAGAGGTTGTTAAAAGAATTGTCTTGAAAATTTGTGGTGGACAGGGGTCAGAAGGGCTGCCGGCAGGCCTGCTTGCTTTGACCAGGTCCATAAATTCATTGTGTGAACATGCAAAAATATGATAAAGTCTCGTAAAAATTCAATCAATTATATTGCTTCAACACGTGGAAGCATTTCACTTCAGTAATCCGATTTATAAAAATGTATACTGACGTTCCCATTCCTCTATACAGGCTTTATTTTACTGACATAAATGTTCGATTTCTAAAACAGGGTCGTCCTTGTTTGAATTCGTACGTTATCTGAAGACCAAATACAAACTCTTATATGTCAGACTAAGTCCAGTTTTCTGCTTCCCCGTATATTCCTCCATTAGTGATGAAGCAAGTCCCCACTTTAAAACCCCATGGCAGAGCATTCAATACTTATGAACTACAGACCCATCTCTTTATTACCTGTTTCATCCAAGATTCTGGAAAAAGGCATAAAGCTACAGTACTCGGCGTATCTTGAAATTAAAAATCTGCTAGATGCTTCTCAATGTGGCTTCAGGCCATTTCACAGTACTGAAACAGCATTGTAGTCATGACTGATGATATAAGATTCATCTTGGACCAGGGAGGTTCTGCTGCCCTGGTCCTTCGGCATTCAACACTGTCTCCCATACGGTCTCCTATCATGCTTAACTAACTTTGACATTGTCTAAAAGACAGTCAAACTGTTTCAGTCTTTTTTGTGTGACAGATTGCAAACAGCCACCTCACATCATTTTGAATCTCAGTATTTTTCTGTACAATGTGGGGTACATTTATATCTACCCGCTAGTCGAGTTAATCAGATCATTTGGGTTCAATATTATCTCTAATGCTGATGATACACAGATTATCATTGCCGTTAGAAAAGATATTGCTAATACACAGGCAAATTCTGTTAAAATATGACAACAGTCTGTAGCTGGATGTCTCAAAATTGCTTTCAAATTAATGGAGACTATACAGAGGTATTGATGTTTGGCAAACTCCTTGTTCCGGTTCCCCAGCTGTAGGCCAGTAGGAGCTAAGGACAACTACAGATTGTGCAAAATGCTGTAGCCAGGCTCCTTCTCAGCATCTCTCTCTCCTTTGAATCAGTTAAGGAACATTTACAGATACTTCACTGGCTCTGGGCAGGGAAAAGCTTTATATTGAAGGCCTTGTGACTTACTCATCAAGCTTTGAACAATAGGAACATCTAGAGATGCTTCACTGGCTTCCAGTAGAGAAAGGCTGTATATTCAAGGCCTTGTGCCTCACTTATCAAGCATTGAGCAATGTCACAAGGCTTGTCTCCAATTGGGGCAAGCCAACATTTATAGGGATGTCATGTTGGACTGGGCATCTTTCAAGATGGCTAGCCACCTGTCAAAACTTCTCTTGTCAAGGGTGTGGCCCGCCATGTTGTGAGGCCCCATCCCACTGGGTCATGGGTAATTTCACTGTGGTGCTATGTGGTGCTGGATGGGACTGCAGGTGGCAGCTTTACAAAAGGTGGGTGATGCTGAAGCTTGGCCTTTTCCTGCCTTCTCTCACCCGAAGACGCCATTGCAAACCAAACTGACGGAGACCGCAGCACCAGGCAGGAGCTGCTGTGGATGAGGATTGATGGCTTTGTCCACCCACTCAGAACTCTTTTGTGAGTTTACAGTGTTTTGTTGGTTGCTGTGTTTCAACTTTCTTTCTGTTTTGCAGGTTCCTCTCAAGTATACCAAGCGCCCTTTGTTATATTGGGGCGGGTGATTTCATGGTTGGCGGGGACATTTCAGGGTCACCCTTGGCTTTTCACAGAAGCACTGCACATAAGATATTAGTGCCATTCTGACCTCAAAGGGGGTGCTTGCAGCATTCATTATAGAAGCTGCAGTTAGCGGGTTGGGGTGGTTGCGCCTGTGGCCTTCTGCCCACCTTTACGCATGCGCGTTGGTGCTTTTGGGACATTGGCCCTTTAAGGTTGGAGGATGTTGTCTGTGCCAGGGGACTAAGGCGTTGCCCATAATGACTCTCTGATAGTGTGGGGGGGTGCCCCAAGTAGGGTTGCTCTGGGGTGAGCAGGCCTCCTGCATGTATTTAAGAACAAGGACTTTGCGTAAGGGGCGACAGTCCACAAGTAGCAATAGAAGAGCAAAGATTTTTGCGTAAGAGCAATGATCCAGAGTTGCACTGGGGGGGGGCCTTTAGAGGGGTATGCGCCAAAATATACAGATGAGGAAGGGGAGCCGGGGTGCAGGCCAACCATGAGCTCACAGAATGCATTTGCTCAGGGCAGTAGTGGGGATATGTGACTCGATGTCTAGCTGACTTTGTTAAACATGGGGGATCTATGTAATAAATCAAGTAAACATATTTGAAGTCTTTTTTCTCTGTGATACAGAGGTATTTAGTTCTTACTTTGCTCTTTTTTAAATAAAATACATCCTGAGATTGTGATTGGGATATCTCTAACCAAAAGCATGGTCTCATCCTGTCATGGTGGTTATGGGGGAGGATTTGGCGAGGAGGCGGAATGGTTCAGGGAGTATCGTGTGCATTTGAGTAGTTTGGTAACTGAGGGCCTTGACGTGTCCCCTCCCATATAGGAACATTATATAGATGCTTCACTTCCTTCCAGTACAGAAAAGCTCTATATTCACTCATCAAAATGTGAACTATAGGATGCATACGTACATCAGGCAAACATTTTCCTCATACTGTCTTCACGTTATCTTCGATTTGCCTCTCAACTTCAAGCTCTGGTCCCAAGAATCTTCCTCTGTAGGCAGCTAGACAGGTCTTTTTTCTTGTTTAGCTGCTAGAGCACGCACAAATATTTCACTGTATCACCGACATATCTCCAAGCACCCTTCCAGGAAAGAATCAAGACCTGGTTGTTCCAAAATGATTAACCTTCTTGAAAGCTATTGAGCATGTTAGTGCCTTGACGCCCTCGGGTATTTGTAGTGCTTTAGCTCTTTATAAATCACATTCAGTTGATTGATTTCCTTATATCACTGCATTGATAGGCATTTATTAAAACTGCTAGTTTTTAAATATACACTTAGAAATATGTGTGCCACCCCACCCTGATGGCAATGCCACCAGTGAACTGAGACAAATTGGTTGTCCTGTGTACCCTAAATGTTTCCTACATTCTTTAAATATACGGTACAACATTATAATCTATCTGTTGGAAAGTGGATTATTGGTAGGGGCAAATGTAGGTCTGCCACTGGCAATAAGGCCACTAACACAGTATAGGGCTCAGAATAGGTCTTAGAAAATTATTCCTATGCTCAACCCTTTGTAACGTGGCTGCGAGCAGGCAGGCTTAACTTCAAAGTCAGGTATGTTAAGCATTTAAAAACAAAAATTCAGTAAATAATTAAGACACAACACAAAATAAAAATCCAACACCAATTTATAAAAAAAGGAAATATTTTTATCTTTTAAATGACAGCAAAACGAAAAGAATGCTCTGTAGGGAACCAGAGATATGATTTTTTTAAAGATTAGTCACTTTCTAGTGCTTAGAAACCAACAGTGCCCCTTTTAGTCATTTCGTTGCCTCTGACAGGGACACATTCACCTTTAGCAATTGTTCGGAGGATCTCTCACCTGTCTTGTGCAGCCCCCTCCATCAGGCTGGGTCCTGTTAGAACTCCTTCCTGAAGTTCTTCTTGCGGGTCCCAAAGTATCCAACACACAATCCAAGGTTTGGGAATCCCCAAGAGGGTCCTTGAAAGTGTGAGACTACAATTCCCACAATCCACTTGATCAAAACCCTTACAAATCCACTGGTAGTACTCCAGGCTGGGGATTCTTGTTGTGATGCAACAGGTGAGGTCTGTTAACCTGTAGCTTGCAGGGAGTCCACTCTTTAGTCCTTTTACAGCAAAGTAATCCACAGGCTGTAGTTGCAGATGGTGCAGTCTTCAGAGTGCAGGCCTTTGGAAATGCACATCAAACTTCCAGCATGGTCCCTCTTGCTTTCTTAAGTTTCAAGCAGCAGATCTGAGGGGCTCTGCCCTTCTCAGATACTAATTCCGACTTCTCTGGGTCAAGCAGGAGGTCACTCCTGTCCAATGGGCTGCAGGGTTCCACCCAAAGGTCTGACCACTTCCTGCAGAGTGTAGCAAAATGCTAACCCAGAAACCCCTATTCTTCCAAAATTCAATATGTCAGAATTTTCAGCATGGAGAGAAGAGCTGGCTAAACACACCCCTAGGATGGCTACTCTCCATAGTCTCTCCCCCTTGCATCTGCTCATTCCTTTCTTAAGCGTAGCATCTGGCTGTAGGTGCACAGGGTAAAGTTGTAAATGACACTGGGGTCCTCCCCTTACTCTTGAAGTCCATGGTTTACGACTCCTCCCCCTGCTCTGGCATTCCTATGCCCAGCAACTTCTCCTCCCCGAGAGGCTTCCTAACCCCAGGGGTCATTTATCACCTCTTCAAAGCAGCCAGGCTCTCCCACTTATCTCTGACCAACCAGGGCAGAGCAGCACGGGGTTGAATTTTGGCTTACAGACAAAAAAAGTCTTATAACTACTTGTCTGTACATTTTACAATAAATTCAACAATACCATATTGTTGACTTCATCATTACCATCATTCTACTGAGTCCTTTAATCCTAGTTTTATGGCTTTTCTTTCTCCAGGGTTTAACTAATAACCTTTTCCAATGTTAACCTATGGCATGGGATTTGCAATGGGAACAGTGACTTGGGCCATTTTTCCAGCACCAAGGCTTATTAAAACATATTTTATAAGTACGCTACATATATCTACAGGACCCCCACCCCAGGAACACCTAGGGAGACTTTAGGGGTTCTGAATATGTAAAAATATTGCAGATCCTCCCTCCACAGTGCTCCTACCACCAAAGTCAATTTTGGGCAGCTCTTTATCACAATGTGGGGAGTGAAATGTGCAAATTCACTTTACTTAGGGCATATAAAACTCATTTTATAAGGGTCCACCTTATAGATACCTGACCCCCCACCCCTGGGACACCTAGGGGAGACCCTGGGGGTACCTAATATGCCCAAACATTGTAGGTTAACCATTTTTATTTGCCCCAAACACAAAAGTCGAGTTTGAGCACAATTTACTTTTTAAAATCAGTCCGGTAGCCCAGAGCCACTATTAAACTGACCTCAGGCTTCAGCAGTGCACACATGCAAGTGCAGAAAGGGCTGCTGGCCTCTAAACTGCCATGCCCTATTATATACTAGGGACTGATAGGTAGTTTCAATCCCCCTGCCCTATTATGTACTAGGGCCCTATGGGGTAGGTCATGCCAATTACAGGGGTACCCCAACCCTTAGTGTACCCTAGTGTATGTAGGTGTTTTCACTGTATTCCAGTTGTTTTCAGCATAGCACTGGCCCTGGGCCTGGTTAGGCAGAGCCCAGGGTCAGTCAGAGTCAGTTACCACCACTACCATTCAGCAAAAGTTAGGGGGTGCCCAGGGCACAGGATGACTTTGCAACACTATCAAATCAAGCACAAATGATTTTTGTACAGCACACACATGAACTCACCCATTTAAAGATCCTCTCATATTCAATAATGAAGAAAAAGGAGGTAAGGTGAAATAAACAAATTGCCCATGATCAAACAATTTGGTCATGCACGTAAGCCGGCATTTATCCTAGGTTCTCTGGTTTCACATTGTGCAATTCAGGCGTTAGATGGGTATCTTTTTCACAGTACTGTTTTAAATCAATGGTTAATGGTTTGTCTGTAATTCTTTGTGCATGAAGTTAGATCGTAGGTGGCAGGCAGAAGTCACACGGAAGCTCAAATCAGTCTTGGATTAAGGGTCCAAAAGGACTTCGAGCAGACCCAGAGTAAGGCATCTGGCTTGAGCCTTTACTGGCTTGCACACACGCTTAAAAATTCTTGTTATCTTTTTGACTTTATTGTAACATATTACGCATTACACATTAAGTATCTTTATATTGCAAGAAAAAACTGTTTCGTCTTCCTATTGCTTTTATCAGTAATTAGTTGGAATTAGGGCCGGCTTTAGGGTGGTGTGGCCGGTGCACCTGCCTCTGAGTTTGGGGGGATGTTTAAAAATAACTTATGGGTTAAAAGAACCTGCTGCAGAATTCCTTGTGTGTCCAGCAGTTTTCAGGCAATTCTAAAAATGTCAAGATACCTCTGATGATTAATATTCCTGCTGGAGAGAGATTGGAGTTTTGTCTAGTGACAGTTTTGACTCATCATAAAGTAGGTCAGAGGGTAAAGCTCTCCCTTGGTGTCTACCTCCCAATTTTTCATTTCCCCATCATTCCCCTTTCTAGACATTTGTTAGTCATGAAACACAATGGAGTGGAGATGAAGCCTTCATCCAATGGTCTATTTGTTAAATCTCTAGATATGATAGCTAAAATCCAGTAGTAATGGGAACTTGCAAGCCCACAGATAAAACTACTTGCAAGTCCATTTTCAAAATCGTACGATGAAAAAGACTTGGCATGATAGTTCCAAGATCCCACAAGAGTACTGAAATGCTGCAGGATTTCATTTTCATAAGTAATAGTGGCTTGAAATCCCATTGCACCTGGGCACCTAGCTTGCCACTTGCCAGTGACCTCCAGTTCCTGCTTGTTCCAGCCGGATCCAGTAGCTGCCTTTTGGCCAAGTGACACCGCCGCTGCCCGGGTTTTCCCACCCGGGATTTCCCCACTCACAGTTCTTCCCATCAACAGAAGCCTTGCCCTCCCCAGAGCCTACTTAAAGCAAGCTGCAGTGCATCCACGCAGCGGGTGTACTGCTGGTGCTCCAAGGCAAGCCAATTTGCACCTGGACCATGCCCAGTGCCAGGAATCCTTGCCCCATAACTATCCAACGCAACACCACAACCCCAACTGCTACCGGAGCCAACAGATGCTGCCACTACTCGTCCACCATCCTCTGCAACCTCAACAACACACATTGGCAAATACGCTACTTCCACACAATCCCCATAACCACGGTAGGACCTTTCTCCTGCACCCATTGGGATTTCACCTGTGACATCTCAGATGCTGACACCACCACCTCCATACAACCGACGCACACCACCAATCCACACTACCTGTCTGGTATGCTCCTAAACATCTGATCCCTTGGGAAACACTCCACTGCAATCTGGGACCTCCTCAACAGCACACCCCTGACCTTCTCTTCCTCACCTAAACATGGTTTAACTCAGCCTTGAACCCAGACATCACTGCAGCCGTCCCACCCGCTTACAAAATCATACACCAGAATCGAACCCACAAACTCACAACCATCTACAAAAACACGATTGACTGCACCACCTCCACGGACTCGGACATCATCCTCATGGAACACCTCCACTTCAAAATACGTATGGACTACAACACCACCCTTAAGTGAACCCTCAACAACCGTCCCACGGGTCCCGAGCAGAATTCTGCAACCACATCCCCGACTTCATCACTCTCCTGTCCATCAGATCAACCAACTACATCCTCTTTGGGGACCTCAATTTCCACCTGGAAGACACCATAGACCCTAACTCAATGGCCCTCCTCAACAGTATCAGCAACCTTGGGCACACCCAGCTCATCCAAGGACCAACCCACACTGCAGACCACCCTCAACCTTAATTCTCATCAAACAACAGGGTCACCACCACCCACACAACCCTGCTCACATGATACGACCACTACATCATACATTCCAAGATACCCGCCCAACACGCCACCCCATCAGAAAAACCCAAGAGCACCACATAGACACTGGGGCAAAATATCCAAAGAAAACTGGACCAAGAACCTGCAGGAACGCACACCCAAATGACACCAGAAACCTCAACGTTGGCACCAAGCTCTTCAATAAATGGCACGCCGACTGCGCCAACCTCTCCCACTGCTCACTCTAGAAACAAGACTTACAAAAACAACAAACGACCCAGCTGGAACACAAATGACCTCCGAGAGTTCAAGCACCACTGCAAACTACTTGAGAGAAAATGGAGAGTCTACAAAAACACCACCGCAAGATCCACATACAAAGCCGCCCTCAACCTCTACCACCAACTACGAGACACAAAGAATAAAGCCTTGACTCTCAGCCTCGAAGCCAGCTCCAGCAACGGCAAAGACAGGTAGTGGGGATCCTCAAGGACAGGACTGTGTCATTGCATTTTGCTTTGCTCAAGGTGGGGGACAGCATTTGTTCCGGTGACTATGTTGTGGGATTCATGGGTGGGTCAATTGCTCACACATTGCCCAAGTCCTGACATGTAATCTGGGTGTAACTTTGATATGTGGTCCACTTGCTGATCTGATTCACCACATGTCCCTGGGGTATTTGGCACACCCCCATGCTGCGGGTGGGAACAATGTTTGGGCCTCAGGAGTATGTATATCAAGTGTGTCACACATGCTTAGACACCTGCCTACTGTCCAGGACTCATCCCTCTTACAGGTGGAGCTGGACAGTCATGCCTACTCCAGGGCATACAATAGACTCTGTACTCCCACTACCATGGATCATCTGACATGTTGTGATCAGTGACATGTTCCCTCAGGTGTCTGCCTCTGTGTCATTGTGCTGTGGCTTCGTTGTCAGGACTACTGGTATGTTTGTCGGTTAGGGTTCAGCATGCCATCTGAGATGTGACCAATGAGAGACGATACTTCTGTGACTTATAGATGTTTGATCACTTGACTGTGCACACAGGTGTATGCGACTGTGACTTTCAGGCAGCTGTTATTCATTCACAGCACACTGTGAGGTGCTCAGGTTCTGGGAGTTGTGTTTCATGTCCCCCATATGTCCAATTGGCATGACGTGGACAAATACTAGTTCAGATGATGTGGTGTGTGGGGGATGGACATGTGCACTTGTCAGTTACATAACTTGCATTCCCCATGTCCTAGGATTGTGACACAGTGCAGACTGTTGTTGACTGGCTGCCATGGCCATGTGACTGGAGACAGTGATGTATGACTTTGCACGCATGCCTGTGTCATGGCATTAAACTTCCTAAGAATGATCCTGCAGGGGAGTGACATGTGCAACATGCACCCCATTGTGGCATGGACTATCCGGACATGGGTGCATCATGGTGTCTGGTGCTGGTATGCATCACATGCATTTCTATTTAGACTCTGGCCATCCCTTTCTCCGGACACCTGCACTGACTCAGTGGCAAGAGATGTGATGTGTGCATGTTCACATACTTCACCGTGTTCCCTGCAATGTCCAACAACTGTGTAGGTGGTGCATGTGTCCACACTGGGGTCTTACCATCAGACAGGCACCAGACAGATGGGTGCAAGGGCAGGAGGGGTGTGAGTCCCATGGTTGACCATCAGACTGACAATTGGCTTCTCCAAATCTGTGTGAGGAGTTTTGGCAATGTTTAACTAAGGATTCCAGGGCTGGCTCTGTAAGTGCTGTACTTACTGTGGTGTGTGCGGTCAGTGCAGGTGACTGATGTTTGTCTGTTTCCCTAATTGTTTGCAGATACATCCACGGCCACAGGAGGGGACAGCTCCACGGACCAGGAGGAGCAGCGGAGCCAGACTGGGTCAGCATCCGACGAGTGGTCAGAGGGATCCAGTGGCACGGAGGGCGAGGGGAGCCACACCGAGGAGTCCTCAGCACCATCCACCTCAGCTGAGGACCACAGCAGCTCAGAGGATGACTCCCTTGTGGAGGGGGGTGTCAGCAGCCACCACACCCCCGCTAGTCTGTCTGGCCCCGCCACCACCACCACCAGCACCGCCCTCCCATTGGCTCCAATTCCAGAGGTCCGTGGAGGCTCCCGTGTTCGGGAGCGTGTCTCCTTCGTGCCAGGCACCGCACCCCTGCCCCTGTGTCCCCTGCTGCCCTGAGTGAGGAGTCTGTGTACCTACTTCGGCAGCTCCATGTAGGGCAGACAGCAATGCTGAGTGTCCTCCATGCACACACCACTCTGTTGACACAGCTGGTGTCGTTCATGGAGGGCATCTCGACGGGTATGTCTGCCCTACAGAGGAGCAATAAGTCCATGGACTCCTCCCTGACGGCAGCAGTGTCCCTCCTCCAACAGTCCCTCCCACCTCCTACCTCTGCCCCATCCACACTTCCTGGCATCCTACCTGTCCAAAGCACATGCACACCTGCACAATCACCCAAGCACACAGACACGAGCAGCACAGACACACCCAAAAGAAAGGCAAGACGTGCACACAAGCATCCTCAGGGGACAGATGCCACACACACAGGGGATGGGGAACAGACACACACACAGGCATCCACATTCACTCCGCAGTCCTCCAAATCCTCTCCCTCCAAGACCCCTTCCCTTGCCTCACCTGCAACCCCACCTACACAGCAGGTCTTCCTGTGTGACCTCGGCCTCTTCCCCTCCGATCCTGCAGATCCGGCATACCGGGGGAAGAGGAAGTCCACCCACACAGAGGGGAGTGCCCCTCACCCCCGGACACCCTCCCCCAGGCGCAGGCAGACTGAGGACCCCATTCGGAAGTCCCCCCGGACCAGGAAGGGCAAGACCCCACCACCACCACCACGCATCTCCACCACCCAGTCTCTCTCCTCCATCCCCCAGGCCACCACTCCACAGGTTACACCGCCACACCCTGCCCCAGGTTCCCCCACACACCGATACCGCATCCCCAAACTGCTTAGGCCCTCCCCCTGCCACTTGCTCTTCCACCCCCAACCCAGACGCTCAGCCTGTTTGTGCCACTGGTGTGGAGACCGGGTCCCCCCTCTGTCCTGCCCACCTCATCTGCCCCCCTTCCACTCCCTTGGAGGCATGCACTGCAGTGGAGTCCACAACCACCCCGTCTGACTCGGGCACTGCAGTGGGGACCCAGTCCACTCCATCAGACCAGCCCACTGCAGAGGTTGCAGCACCAACACCATCTGACTTGTGCCCTACAGTGGTGCCGGCCCCCCCTGAGTCAGACACCTCCACTGCAGTTGCCGGTGACACTCCTGCACCCACCACCCCTTCACTGCCTCACTCTGGCATCCCCTGATCCTGTCCCTGCGGTGCCTGGCCTGCCCCTTGTATGCCCCTCCAAGGGGGATGTCCCCTGTCCCTACCAGTGCAGGCAAGCAATGGGTGACAAGTTGTCACATATCACCCTGTTTGGACTGTGTATTTGGACTGGCCATTGGCCTTAGTTAAATTTGGACTTCAGATTTTTTATTGACCTTTGCTGAATAAAGCCTATTTTTGTTTACTTGTGGTTTTTCTTTTGATGTACATGATGTAGATGAGTATCATCATGCATTTGCAGTTGTAATAGTGTTCAGATCAGGGAAATGAAGTGTTGCAGTGATGGACTCCATGTGGTTCATGGGATATGTGTCCTGTTGTAGTCTGGATCTATGGCATCCTCTGCTGCAGTCTGAGGGTGTGATGTTCAGCATATGACACAGGGATGTACGTTTTGCATTTGTAAATTAACATCTTTGTCTTACAGTGATGCACATCTGGTGGGCTTACCACTGTTCAATGGTTCTATTTCCCTGACTGTGTGCCCATCTCCACTGGACATGCAGTTTAGCACACCAATGTTGAAGGACTCATCAGTGTATACAGTGCACCTTGCTTGACACGTGTTTTGGGTGTATGCAGATGACTGACGTGACACTCCCGTACCCAGGCTGATGTGAGCAGAGCCTTCAGTGTGTTGTAGTTGTTGCCTCACTGACAAAGGGTTCTGCCAACATGTTTGAGTCGTGCACAGACAAGGTTTGGCACAGCGGATCTTCCACAGCAGTGGAGTGCCCTCATGGCAGTGTGTAATCCTGTGACATTGCCTGGGACCGTGTTTTGTGTTGTGTGAGCATGTCTGTGCGTGTACCCTTCCCTTTTCCTACACAGGCTGTGTCCCTACGGATGTTCCTGTTTCTGATGCTTGCTGAGTTGTTCTGTGTTCATCCAGCATCTTGGACCTGGTTACTCCGGGATGTGGGTGCATGGCAAACTAAGGTTCATCAGGTTGTCATCCCAGGTTGTCTTTGTTGTCAGGGCTGGGGATGGGGGCAAACGCAGATGGGACACATTCAGGATTCCCCTTGGCACTTGTTGGTTACACATGTCATGTAATTTACAGTCTGTGGTAGCTTTCAGTGATTGTGACACGTTGTGTGTGTGACTGCTGCCACTCCTCAGGGTCAGAGCTGCAATGTTGGAAGTTGTGTACGTGTGTTCTTTGTGTGTCACCTTGTCTTCTTCATTGGTGTGTGACTATGGCCGGGATCCCATTGATTGTGGTGGATTTCACGTCATGCCCATGTACCGCGTAGTGTGCAGTGTGTCAGACATTCACGAGTCTTGTTGACTGGCCATGTGTGATGGGTTTCTGCACCTTAGTTCCCCCCACCACCCCTGGGATTGTCATGGGTGCATGTGCAATGTCACCAGTCCATGTGAGCTTCACGACTGCACATTGATGAAGATCAAGGTGTGTGGTGTTGTGTGTGTGCAAATGTGAGTTGTTGCACGGCTAGACCCCTACCTCCATATTGGCCATGGCTGGCAGGCCGTGCTGATTGATTTGTGCTTGTGTAGGTGTGATGGTAGTTTGTTGCTCAGGACACATGGCTGTGGTTCACAGTGTGAATGACATCTACCTTTGTCATCACAGTGATTTATCATGCAGGCTAGTGTCACCACAATGTGGGGTCCCTGGGGGTAGTGCTGTGGTGGGTCTGTCTCTTGCTGTGTTAGTTGCTGTTCCTACAAGCTTGTGTGACATGTGTAATTTGGGCTCCCTCTCATCTAACAATGCCTGTTTGCCCACATAGGGGAATCCGATCCATGAGTTACTTTTGTATGGCACTGTATACACATCTGTGTAATTGGAATTCAAGCCTCCTCATGTGTTGTGTGGTTGCCTGGGGACACTGGCACACACCCCCATCACCTGTTGTGTTTGATATGCAGTGTGAGTCTGCCTGTTTGTGTTTGTGCATTTGCACCACTGCATTGGCATATCTTGAGTGTGCCATTGGCTGTATGTTGTTTGGTGGCTTTCCCCTGCTGTCCCTGGGACTCCTAGGTCATCAGTCAGCACAATAATCATGGTTTGTATGTCCCATTGCTGGCATGGTATGGTATTTGTTCACCTGACATCTACAGTCTCCACAGGATATCTACATTTGTGTGTCCATTGGTGCAGATATGTGGGTCTGCATTATGATGGTCACTTCTGTCATTGTGTTATTTGTGAAAGTTGACAATGTGAGCCCCCATGGGTGATGTTTGTATGCACATGGCCAAAGGTATGTTTTATTTGTACTGCACTGTTTGCCTCACCCAATCTATGTTGCTATGGGACACAAGCACTACTATGCCACTGATGTGTTTGTTGTTGTGTGACCAGGAATCATCCATGCAGTTTGGCTTTAGCAGCTTTTACCCTGACTACACTTCCCTTTTGGTCACTGTGGTGATGGGGCTTTGGGCCCCATTGCCACACTGTTCAAAATGTGCATCAGCTATGGACCCCACACCTACCTTTTGGTTGCTGTGGTGATGGGGGTTCAACCCCATTGCCACAGTGGCCATGGTCGGCTTGCATTGTGGAGGCCACACACATTTATGTGTGACACATGTGCTAGGGGGTCACATTGTATGTTCAATGTCATGTTCAGTGTTGTAGGCATTTGACACAGACTACACACGCTTGTCATGGTGTTGGGGGGGGATGTAATTTTCAGACATTCCTTATGTGGGAGTATGCTGGTTGTGTCATGCATTACCCGTCCTATGAGTAGGGGTAGAGGTAGTGGCAGGCATCCATCCCCCTAAGGGTGGGGATGGTAGTAGTGACAGGCACCCAGGCCCCCCTGAGTAGGGGTGGTGGTAGTGGTAGGCATCCAGCCCCCCCTGAGTAGGGGTGGTGGTAGTGGTAGGCATCCAGCCCCCTAAGGGTGGGGATGGTAGTGGTGGCAGGCATCCAGCCCCCCCTCAGTAGGGGTGGTGGTAGTGGTAGGCATCCAGGCCCCCCTGAGAAGGGGTGGTGGTAGTGGTAGGCATCAATCCCCCTAAGGGTGGGGATGGTAGTAGTGGCAGGCATCCAGCCCCCCCTGAGTGGGGTGGTGGTAGTGGCAGGCATCCAGCCCCCCCTGAGTAGGGGTGGTGGTAGTGGTAGGCATCCATCCCCTAAGGGTGGGGATGGTAGTAGTGACAGGCATCCAGGCCCCCATGAGTAGGGGTGGTGGTAGTGGCAGGCATCCAGCCCCCTGAGTAGGGGTGGTGGTAGTGGTAGGCATCCAGCCCCTAAGGGTGGGGATGGTAGTAGTGACAGGCATCCAGCCCCCTGAGTGGGGTGGTGGTAGTGGCAGGCATCCAGCCCCCCTGAGTAGGGGTGGTGGTAGTGGTAGGCATCCATCCCCTAAGGGTGGGGATGGTAGTAGTGACAGGCATCCAGGCCCCCATGAGTAGGGGTGGTGGTAGTGGCAGGCATCCAGCCCCCCCTGAGTAGGGGTGGTGGTAGTGGTAGGCATCCAGCCCCTAAGGGTGGGGATGGTAGTAGTGACAGGCATCTAGCCCCCGTGAGTGGGGTGGTGGTAGTGGCAGGCATCCAGCCCCCCCTGATTAGGGGTGGTTGTAGTGGTAGGCATCCAGGCCCCCCTGAGTAGGGGTGGTGGTAGTGGTAGGCATCCATCCCCCTAAGGGTGGGGATGGTAGTAGTGGCAGGCATCCAGCCCCCCCTGAGTGGGGTGGTGGTAGTGGCAGGCATACAGCCCCCCCTGAGTGGGGTGGTGGTAGTGGCAGGCATCCAGCACCCCCTGAGTAGGGGTGGTGGTAGTGGTAGGCATCCAGCCCCCCCTGAGTAGGGGTGGTGGTAGGGTGGTGTTGGTGGTAGGCATCCATCCCCCTATGGGTGTGTATGGCATTGGTGATGGCCATCCCACCCCTATGGTTCTGCTGTTGCTAGTGTACATCATTTGTGCATCCCTATGTGTGTGTGACATATTTCGGGTACGTGTCGTTTGTTTGTGTTGTTGGTGTTTGACTTACCGTCTGCGCCGTACGCGTCCGTGCCGGTCCCGGTAATAGATATAGAGTATAGGTAGGACCTGCGCAATGGGATTCATGCTTGGATCGTCTCGTTCGGGTTTCTCGTGTCTTCGAGTCGTACTCGTAGCAGGCTTGTTCGTCTCGTAGCCGTGGATCGTCTTGTGGCGCGAAACGGAGCTTATGTACGGGTCGCCCGGATGCTCAAACGTCCCGGACGTAGCGACGGGTTCGGCGCGTACGGAGTGCGCATCGTACTCGTCCGGCCGGAAGGTGCTGTGTATTTGCTTCCGTATGACTCGATTCGGCGTTTACGGATCCGGCTCGGGCGGGGAACAGGAGCTGGATTGGGTAAGTACGGCTCGTTCGGAATCTGGGTTGTTATACGCATCGTACTTGTTCGACCGGACGAGTGTTCGAATCGGTCGGGAAACACGCAATCGGCTGTTTTTTTTCCCGGACGAATACTGTTAGGTGCGCTTCCGGCCGAGATCGGAATCGACCCCTAAGTGTCCAGCACCTTCTATGACTTAATACTGACTGGAGTGGGAATAGTAATTTCTATATGTTTAGTGTCCAGCACCTTCCCTGAATTAATAGTGACTATAGTGGGAATTGTAATTTTTATATGTTTAGTGTCCAGCACTTTCTTTGACTTAATATTGGGTGGAGTTGGAATAGTAAATTATATATGTTTAGTGTCCAGCACCTTCTATGACTTAATACTGACTGGAGTGGGAATAGTAATTTATATATCTTTAGTGTCCAGCACCTTCTGTGATTTAATACTACTGAAGTGGGAATAGTAATTTATATGTTTAATGTTCAGCACATTCCCTTATTTAATACTCAGTGGAGTGGGAATAGTAATTTATATATATGTTTAGTGTCCAGCACTTTCTTGGACTTAATATTTGGTGGAGTTTGAATAGTAAATTATATATATTTAGTGTCCAGCACCTTCCCTGACTTAATACTGAATGGAGTGGGAATAGTAATTTATATATGTTTAATGTCCAGCACCTTCCCAGACTTAATACTGACTGAAGTGGGAATAGTAATTTATATATGTTTAGTGTCCAGCACCTTCCCTGGCTTAATATTGACTGGAGTGGGAATAGTAATTTATATATGTTTAATGTCCAGCACATTCCCTTATTTAATACTCAGTGGAGTGGGAATAGTAATTTATATATATGTTTAGTGTCCAGCACCTTCCCTGACTTAATACTTAGTGGAGTGGGAATAGTAATTTTTATATCTTTAATGTCCAGCACCTTCCCTGACTTAGTACTCAGTGGAGTGGGAATAGTAATTTTTATATTTTTAATGTTCAGCACCTTCTCTGACTTAATAGTCACTGAAGTGGGAATAGTAATTTAGATATGTTTAGTGTCTAGCACCTTCTCTCACTTAATGCTGACTGGAGTGGTAATAGTAATTTATATATCTTTAGTGTTTAGCACTTTCCCTGACTAAGGGGCCGATTACGATGGTGGTCGGTGTCAGTACCGCGGTGCCGACGGTGCGGAAAAATGCCTTTTACCGCCCGCCAGTAGCGTTCCTCACGGCCGCCATATTATGAAGGGCAAATATGCCCCATTTCTTGACCTCCGCGGTGCAACGCCGACCGCCATGAAATTGCGCCCGCCACCGCGCCGGTGGGAGCCAATGGAGACTCACCGCCGTGCAGAATGACGTCCCGTCCGCTCAACAAATTAGGATGCGCCAAACAACCCGTCGAACCGCAGGGGAGAAACCGCCCTTCCAGACACGGCGGAATCTCGACAGCGGAGCGTGAAACGAGACTTCCGGAGCCTTCCACCCGGAGCCGAACGCCATGGATCCAGCACTACACGTCCTCCCGGTGCTGTACGTGATACATCACCAGGCCAACATCGCCCGCCGCGGACGCCGCCACAGGTACGTAAAAAAACACAATACAACACAAAACAGAACACAAATTCCACGGGCTGAAACAGGGCACCTGGCCACACCAGACACACTGGTGTGGACAGGAACACATCCATCAGTGTACCCACACATGTCTCAGCTGGCACCAATTCACACCCTGCATCAAGCCCACCAAAGTACCGCGAACATAATGTAATGTGTTGCTGACGACACCGCAGCGGTGAGCATGCGGGAAATCCATCGCACAAAGCAGAATGCATGTACAGCAACGGACAGGCCAGAAAGACCACAGGCCACCACCACCACCCACCACCCACAGCTCCGCCGTACACAGCAAGAAACATGCCAATCCCCCTGTGCACCCCCATGTCCAACACCAAGCGAGCTAAATCCACACCCAGCAGCACACAACTAACACCTAGGGAGACAGACACAGCAGCATTTGGTGTAGATTAACACACAGCACAGAGGTACACACCACAACCCCACATACATGGCAAGAAAGCAGAATACAAGCACAAAATTAACATACACACAAGGAACATACAGACTACTGGACACACACCCTGCCAACTCACACAGACATACCCCACACCGACACACAGCCACATACACAGACTACATGCCACCAGCAATGGAGCACAACATAGAGGAAAGCAAAAATGATGTGCACACAAATGGGAGGGCAAGGAGACAACCAACAACCAGGTGAACAGACACATGCAGGACAAGGAACCCAGAACAACATCCACACCCCATCCAAGCACATGGCTGGCACAGTGAGTGAAGTCAAACAACAGTCACCTCAGTGCAACAACTCAGGGAGACAGCAAGGTAACCCATGTATAGGGACAGGGATGAAAGGAAGGACCTCAAGTCAAACAGTGAACAGCAAGTACACATGAGTATCACACAGGGCACATTGGCACACTCAATGACTGCCAAACACAAGTAGGTGTCCCCAAACATACCCCCCTCATATCTGCAGCACACAACCCCAATGCCAGACACACAGAAGGGCCTACATAATGTCCAGACAAGATACAGACAAACAATCAAACCCCCTGGGGGCATCCACAAACATCACACACACACAGGGATTTCAGTACCAACGTCTGCACCAAAACAAAAATGGCAAACACAATTCAAAACAGAAACACATACAGAACCACAAAAATAACACACAGCACCTGTGCAGCCAAACTAGGGAAGGCAATGGGAGCACACACACAACAGGAGTGCACCACCTCATCAGTCAGGAAAAATGCATGGGCTACATACCACAACACAGACAAGAAGTGCACCATCACAGAACAACACAGACACATCAAACACACAACAGATGCACAACACCACAAAACACATAGCAAACACAGCAGTACATCAGGGGATGTACACTAGGACAGCACAAGGCAACATACACCCACAGCACTGGATGCACAACAAGCAGTGTGTGCACACAAACACACAACAGTCCCACACAGCCATGAGTCACACGCCAGTAACACACACATCAACACACACGACAAAGCCACAACCAACACACCGTACAGCCCTTGACCACCCAAATGCACACCATGTAAGTAACCGTTGTGACTAGGATGACTGCCCATCACAACATGACTACACATCTACACTGCTAGGCATACATGAAAGCAAGAACGCACATACATGTTGAGCCTGGTCAGCCTGCCTGCAATCCCGTGTATATGACCCCTCTATGTGTTTGCAGTGCCCACATACCAGGATGCAGTAAAACATAGCCAACAGCAACAAGGAAGGAGCATGAGTCTGGTATGTCACCGAAAACAACATCAATGACCCCACAAGTATCCGAGTCATAAAGAACTGAAGTCCCCGTCACCCCTGTAAAATAAATGATAAGTCAAACAAGCCAGTGGCACAGTTGAAGTGGCACACAGAGCATGTGGCCCAGTAAATGTGAGACATACAGGAAAAGCCTTATTCAGTAAGGACAATGACACAACTGACAACATGAGCAACTGTTTTTATTCACAAATAGCACTGATAGGCAACAATATCAGAAAGGACCAAGGCACAAGATGCAGAGCCTGAACATGAGAAGCTGCACAGGCAGGGGGCAAACTGCAAGGCCAGTGGCCAGTCCAAGGTGCAGACAGAGACAATGAGAAGCTGCACAGGCAGGGGGTAAACTGCAAGGCCAGTGGCCAGTCCAAGGTGCTGACAGAGACAATGAGAAGCTGCACAGGCAGGGGGCAAACTGCAAGGCCAGTGGCCAGTCCAAGGTGCTGACAGAGACAATGAGAAGCTGCACAGGCAGGGGGCAAACTGCAAGGCCAGTGGCCAGTCCAAGGTGCTGACAAGAGTCAATGAGAAGCTGCACAGGCAGGGGGCAAACTGCAAGGCCAGTGGCCAGTCCAAGGTGCTGACAGAGACAATGAGAAGCTGCACAGGCAGGGGGCAAACTGCAAGGCCAGTGGCCAGTCCAAGGTGCTGACAGAGTCAATGAGAAGCTGCACAGGGAATGTGTGTCACCAAACTCCGCCATGGTCAGCAACACAGTCTGGTGTGACACGATGGGCAGCACAGGTACCGGTGTGGGAGAGACAGGTCTGTGACATTGATCAACATTCAGACCTGGCTGTCAGTCTGACTGGGAGCTGACTGTGTGTCGGGCACAGTTGGACCACTTGACTGGGGAGTGAGACGCCCAGCTGAGGAAGAGCTATCAGTGGCCTTGGACGCTGGAGGGCTGCTTGGACCAGGTGGTGTAGTGGCACGTGGAGGTGGACTCAGGCTGACGTGGGACACAGTGTGGGAGGGAGACAGTGGAGGGGTGCCTTTCCACTTCTTGGGGATTCTAAATGGCTTGCCTGTCTTCGTATCAATGGGAAGTGGTGTGGACACAAACGGCACACTCATCACCAAGGCTGCCGCAGGTGCACACGCTGGACCTCCCTTTGGGGATGTGCTGGATCCAGAAGGACGCTTAGCCTGGCATTGCCTCTGCCCCTCCATCCCCTCTTTACCCTGTGTGCCCCCTACAGTGCCCTCCTGTCCCTGCTTCACTGGACTTGGAATGGGAGTAGAGGTAGTTGGTGAAACAGCCTTGGATACCTTACTATGTGTAGCCTTGCCAGGCCCCACCTTCACAGTGGGCATGGAGAGTGTCTGCATGCCTTTGCGAGACGTTTTTGGGACTACAGAGTCTGTGGCCGGGGATTGCTCTGAGGCTTGTGACCCTGAGTACTTCCTCCTTGAATCATGTGCCTTTGCAACGCCTGACAGGCTCTTCCCTTTGCGCTCTGGGATTGTTTTTCTCTTTGTAGGGGAAGGTGTCTGTGACCTTGACCGCTTGGGCTGCTGCTGCTGTGTGCTACGTGTGCAGTATCGTGACGTTGAGGTGTGTGAAGCGTGGTCACCGTCGTCAGACGTCGCCACTGGCATGGGGGTGGACAAAGGGACTGGAATTGGACTACGAGATTGAGCCAGTTGAAGTGCAGCCGCCATTGTGGAGGACATTGTCTGGACAGTGTGGTGCAGCCCACCCACGTATGAATGGATGCCCTCCATGAAAGCTAACACCTGTGCCAATTTGCGGTCGTGGTCTGACAATGCATTGAGGAGCCCTGTCTGCCCCACACACAGCTGGCGCATAAGGTCCACACACTCTGCACTGATGGCAGCAGGGGGCACAGGGGCAGGGGCAGCGGTGCCTGGAATGAAGGACACTCTTCCCCTCTTTGTGGTGCGAACACGAGCAGCAACAGAGGAAGTGGCTGGGAGGGTGGGCACTGCACGCTGTGTGCTGGAAGATGTAGCAGACTCTCCGTTCCCTGTGTCCTCCAAGATGTCTGCACCACCGCCGTCATCAGATGATGTTGAACTTTGCGTCTCGGGCTGTGATTCCTCCAGCATACTCCTATCCCCCTCCGAGGCGCTGGTCACATCTGTGTCACTGGGATCCTGTGCAGCTGTTGTGCTTGTTTCACCACCACTGGTGTCCGTCCCCGGTCCCTCCGTGCCCATGTGAGATGCTGCATAACAGAGAGACATGTAGGGTCAGCAAAGTGACAGCAACAGGACAAACATATTCAAGCAAAGCAACACTGAGGATGACAAAGTCTACATGTTGCAGGCCACCCCGTGCAATCTCACCATGCAGACACATCACTACCTCAAACAGTGCGTACAAACATCTAAACACGGCACAGCTGAGCCATGTGATGGGCAGACAGCACAACATCATGCATGTTGGGGCGTACAAACACTAACACCAATGGACCAGGCCTGCAGCACACCACCCACAATGCCATTGAAATTCCCAGGATTGGAAAAACATCAGTAAGTGCATGTATGTAATATCCGTGACTGCCACACCCAGCACAGGGGCCACTTACAACCCACTGCATCACAGTAACCACATCACGTACACCATCGCAGGTACAGGCATGGTACACATGCAGCCACTCACAGACAAAATCAACCTTCACAGAATACTCACCCCTAGCTTGCTGTTGATGCTCCTTCAAACGTGTGTCCAGCTCAGGCTGTGTCACAGCCAAGATGCGGCACATCAGTCGTGTCAAGCTGCGTCGTGACAACCTGCCACTGCGAGGGAGTATCCCCAGTGTCATCTCTGCAACGTTCTTTGCCAGTCGTGATATGTCGTCCCACCTCTTGTGGCAGTGGGTGCGCCGGCGGTTCGACACTCCCAGAGCCCGCACCTTGGTTGCAATGGACCTCCACACGGCCTTACGCTGGTGTACCTTGAGCTGCAGGTGTGGGAGACAAGAGGGGAAACCATCAGTGACACACTCTCATGGTAAAACCTCTCTCTCTGAACAGTGGCATGACACAGACTCATCTCCACACGGCAGATATGGGTCATTGATGTACACTCATGCCAACCACACACGTATCACACTCTGTACAGTCAGTGATGTGTCCTTGTCACATTGGGCGTGGACAGTCCATGCCAGGTAGAATCACACAGAGATGGACAACGAGGACCCACACAAACAGTCACATGAACAATAACTGTCCAGAAACATGCATCACCAGATAGCTGTCACACCATATGGATGTGTACACAACACATGTCCATCCACCCTTCATGTCCATGCATTTAATGTGTGGGTTGCATACACCCCCTTAACAACTAGGAAACAGCATGTCAGCCAGTGCATTACACAACCCCACACTCTCAGGCACATACACCATCTGATCGACTACATGTGTGCCCCCTTGCACTCACACCCCCACTGTTGGAGACTTACCACAACATTTGGGCCACCATATAGCCGTGGGTACTGTGTCAGCACCTCGTCCACCAGGACATCCAGCTCCTCGCTTGTAAATGGACTGGCACGGATCTTCTCCGTCCTAGCCATCACTGTGGACATGAGACGTCAGCGGCGGCAGTGGGCGGTGAGGGGTCCCAGGCAGCAGTCCCTGGAGGCAGCAGCAGGTGAGGGGTCTCAGGCAGCAGTCCCTGGAGGCAGCAGCAGGTGAGGGGTCCCAGGCAGCAGTCCCTGGAGGCAGCAGCAGGTGAGGGGTCTCAGGCAGCAGTCCCTGGAGGCAGCAGCAGGTGAGGGGTCCCAGGCAGCAGTCCCTGGAGGCAGCAGCAGGTGAGGGGTCTCAGGCAGCAGTCCCTGGAGGCAGCAGCAGGTGAGGGGTCTCAGGCAGCAGTCCCTGGAGGCAGCAGCAGGTGAGGGGTCCCAGGCAGCAGGCTCTGTGAGCAGTGGAAATGTGGTGCTCCCTTCCACACATATATAGGGCCCTGGACTCGTTTCAGTGGTCATAGTCTTCTGCCATTGGTGTTCCAGGTCAGCCTTCTTCAAAAGCATCAATGACCGCCTCCGCGGGGCGGAGCACGCCTACCGCGATTTTTGAATCTGCATCATGCCACCGCGATAGCGGTCCCCATTGGCTGCAAGGGCATGGTTCATGGCGGTGACACACCGCGGGGTCCTGGCCGGCGCTACCGCGGTGGTGCATCTTACAAATGCATCCTATCTCCGCATCCGCTGGGGGCGGAGCACGCCTACCGCGATTTTTGAATCTGCATCATGCCACCGCGATAGCGGTCCCCATTGGCTGCAAGGGCATGGTTCATGGCGGTGACACACCGCGGGGTCCTGGCCGGCGCTACCGCGGTGGTGCATCTTACAAATGCATCCTATCTCTGCATCCGCTGGGGGCGGAGCACGCCTACCGCGATTTTTGAATCTGCATCCTATCACCGCGATAGCGGTCCCCATTGGCTGCAAGGGCATGGTTCATGGCGGTGACACACCGTGGGGTCCTGGCCGGCGCTACCGCGGTGGTGCATCTTACAAATGCATCCTATCTCCGCATCCGCTGGGGGCGGAGCACGCCTACCGCGATTTTTGAATCTGCATCATGCCACCGCGATAGCGGTCCCCATTGGCTGCAAGGGCATGGTTCATGGCGGTGACACACCGCGGGGTCCTGGCCGGCGCTACAGCGGTGGTGCATCTTACAAATGCATCCTATCTCCGCATCCGCTGGGGGCGGAGCACGCCTACCGCGATTTTTGAATCTGCATCATGCCACCGCGATAGCGGTCCCCATTGGCTGCAAGGGCATGGTTCATGGCGGTGACACACCATGGGGTCCTGGCCGGCGCTACCGCTGTTTGATTGCCATAGAGTGACATGGGTGACCGGGATGTGGCTGGTGGAGCATGACAAACGCCATCTGCAGCTATGTGGAGGGCCATCACTAACACCAATGTGTCATGTGCAGCACATGACACACTTGCGTCAGTGGTGGGCATCGACACAGGTACAAATGGTGGTTGGCATGCTCCGCCACCCAATTCACGGACAGTATGTGCGTCCGCTATGGGGAATATGCAGCACCACATCGTACACTCTGTGCGTCATTGTGTTTATGGGGCACGTTTAAGGCACCTACGGACAGTTCTTGTTGTGTGTGGATCAATGGTCATTACTGTGCTACACACAGTGGATACGTACAGTGGCACATGGCACTGGATAACATTGATATGGTCTCCTGTCACAAATGTCAGCCACTGTGTAACGTCTCACACCAAATGGAACACTGTACTCCATTATGTTGATCAATATTTACACACAATGTCGTATCTGCCACCCATGCTGACCACTATCTCACACCTGAGCCCATGTGTTACACTGAAAACCCAGATGAACTCATTCATTCAGCATGACTGTCATCATTGGAAACAGATGTCACCCTGTTGTGTTATTGCTAAGACCAATTACATGCCGCATGTTATGTCTTTGTACACACTGGCAACTCCTGCAGTGTATGTCCACATGTACAGGGGGGCTCGACCTGCTAAAGGATGACGAGTACTTCAGCACCACACCTGGCATCCGTTGCATTATTATTGTTTGTCACTTGGGTAGACGGCCAGAGCAGATGTCTTTGCTACATGTCTGCCACCTGTAACCACAGGGACCTATGTGGTAGTGTCAGGTCTGTGCTCATGTTGTTTGGACTGTTGTATGTGAATCAGTGACATGTACATTTCAACAATGGTGCTTAGCTACACTATGTTTTTGAGTGTTGTGCTGTGTTCCGGTGCTACTCACCTGCCACCAGTGCATGTCCATTGTTCACATCAGGAATGTTGCGTTGGCAGATGGACTGCATGCACGGTTGTGGATTGTGCTAACTGTATGGAATATAGTATGCGACATTTGTCCACAGGCTATGGGTGTCCAGTTTTGCCCGTGCAATGTGTGTGCACTGATTAGCGGGAATTGTCTGCAATGTTGGATGGTCAGCACAAGTGGCACATGTGTGCAGTGTGTTGCCACCAACACTAGTGTATGTGCATGCTATGGGGTGCTAGCCATCCTTGCTCACCATCTATTCCAGCACTGTGTGGGTGGATCACATCTGCTGGTGTATCAGGATGGTGTGGGCACCCAAGACAGGTGAGATGTCCCTTGACTGTTGTGCCTGTGACACTCATCCAACTCCGACATTTGGTCAATGTGAGGTACCAGTGTCCCACTACTCATGCACAGCCAGCATGTTTGTTAGATGTGGGATGTTGATTGTATGCTGTGTTGGGCCTGACAGCCTGTGTGGAATGAGGGTCAGGATGCATGTCCTTTGGGACATGTGGTGTAAAATTACATCCACTGGTGTCAGGTGTCTGAGCCAGTAGTCCATATGTCATGCATACAGTATGTTCATGCGTGGACTTGTTGGCATACTGGCTTGGCATTGTCCATGTAGTGTTGTATGTTTGTGTTGTGGCACTGTTGTGTCTTGAAACAGCTGGATGTGTATCACCATGGTATGTGTTGTGGTGCACGTGTCCTTGGGCAGTTCCTCCTTGATGCTGCATGTAAATGTCCAAAATGGGGGAAGATTAAGGGTGCATACAGGCCCTGCTGATCACGTCCCTCATCTATTGTTAATGTGTGCCACATTGGCTATCTGTGTGCTTGTAGAGAGTATTGGGCAGTGGGGTAATGGTGGCCTGTTACAGTGGTACACATACTCTGCACAGGCGTGACATCATCTGTCACTGTCCGACTTTGTATTCAAGTCAGCAGCAGATATGGCCTGTGTACTGATGACATTGGCACATGTATGGGTTTGGGATGTGAATGTCATTGAATTTGAGTGTGTTCGAAGTGGCACTGAGTACAAAGACAATCCCAATGATCTATCCATATTGTGTTGTTGATGTGTCCCCTGCAATTATTGGCCAAGGAGGTGTGGCAGGTACAGCAGCAACGTGGAAGCCAGCAGTGTCTCTGCTTCACACATGTCCTGTGTCATGTACACCCAAGGCTGAGTCCACCTCAGCTCGATATGTGACTCTTGGCATTCACATAGACAGTGTTCGTATTGGGTCTACTGACTGTGCACATCCATGACAGTTGTACAATTAATCTGTCTCCTGTTGGGACAACACTGAATTGCACTGTGTGCTTTCAGGGATGACAGTCAATGTTAGCGCCGTGACAGGACAGACTTTATGAATTTGTGCACATCCTAATTTATGTTGCTATGACGTGTCCCCTTTCATCTCACCTAGGAGGCGACCTAATGTGTTTCGTACCTTCACCCTGCTGGCTAACATGGAGGATACCGACATCATAAGGCGATTCCGTCTGGATCGGACAAACCTCCTGGAACTTTGTGCACTATTGGAGCCACACCTGCTTCCACGCAGGACATACCCAACAGCACTCACGCCAACGGCAAAGGTGATGGCATTCCTACATTTCGTGGCTACGGGATCCTTCCAGCAAACTGTGGGCATTGCAGGGGGATGTCCCAACCAACATTCAGCATGGTGCTACGTGATGTCCTGTTGGCTATGATGCAACACAGGGACCAATTCATACATTTCCCCAGGCGGCATGAGTTGGCGGATGTGAAGGGCGAATTTTATGCACTTGGACACGTTCCTAATGTAGTTGGTGCAATAGATGGCACACATGTTTCCCTGATTCCACCCCAAGCACGGGAGCATATTTACCGAAATAGGAAACATTATCATTCCATCAATGTGCAGGTGGTGTGCCAGGCAGATATGGTCATCTCACACATCTGTGCAAAGTTTCCAGGATCAGCCCACGATTCACACATAATGCGCAACAGCATTTTACCACAGCTGATGGCCAATCTGGCGCTGGAGCGGGCATGGATTGTGGGTGAGTACAAAGGGTCGAGTCGTGTGCTGTTTGTGTGCCATGCTGTCCTCGGACACATATCAGACACTCAATCTGTATGTGTCTTTCACACTTAGGTGACTCTGCATATCCCAACGGACCTTGGTTGCTGAGTCCACTTCGCAATCCCAGGACACCAGCTGAAGTGCGCTACAACAATGCCCATGGGAGGACACGTCGGGTCATTGAGCGAACATTTGGACTCACTGAAATCGCGTTTTCGATGCCTCGACAAGACCGGAGGGGCTCTGCAGTACTCACCCGTCAAGGTGTGTCAGATAGTGGTAGCATGCTGCATGCTACACAACCTGGCCGTGCGGAAGGGGATCCCCTTAATCCAGGATGATGATGACCAGCCACAGCCCCCACCTGCAAACACCCAAACGTCAAGTGACGAGGATAGTGGAGAGGAGGAAGGTGTTGGACAGCGTCAGCAGCTCATCAACAACTACTTCACTTGATGGTCAGTGGCAATGTCAATACTGGCTGTTGTCTGATGATGTTGTGCTTGGTGAATATGTGTATGTGAGTTTTGTGACTACAGCATGTTGCAGAGTCAGTGCTGGCTGCAGGTGTGTATGGCAAGGGATCTTTTGACACAGCTACTTGATGTCTATGTTGGTACAGTTGCTCCTTATGACATGTGCAGATTGTCGTACCTTGATGTGCTGTGTTGTGTGATGGTTGTTAGTCCACCACCTGAGTAGCAACTGATGTTCTGTTGTGTTTTCCTAGGTCCCTTCAGCCTCTACTTGCCTGCGGAGTATCCCTGCTCCTGTGACATTGTAATCATGGGTGTGAGTTAACATACTGTGATGAACATGGAACAGTGACAACTACATTGGTGCGTTATTAGTGTTTATTTACAGTGGATACATGTGATGTAGATGTGGATATTGACAGATTTGTGAATGGTGTATAACAGATTTGTCAGTGATGGTAGATGAGACAATAGAGTATACACTAGATCAGTATGGCAACACAGTCCAACAGTCATTTGCCATTCCCACGCCATTGTGTGTGGGGACAGTCTGCAGGGTACACAGCAGGGTGAAGAGGGGTGCCATCATGGCTGGCTACTTGACTGGCTTTTGCCAGGTGCTTTGCCACGGGATGCTCCCAATGATTTTTCGGGCAGCCCCTTGCTCTTTTGGCAGGGGGGGGACACAGGTGCATGGCCAGTGGTGTCTGATGAGTCCCCATGCTCGCTGGACGCAGGGGAGGGTGGGGGTCTGTCATCCTGCGGCACAACGGAGGGAGCTGTAGGTGTTGGCGGTGCCGCATGCCTCTCCCTGAGGAACCCCACTAGCTGGCCCAGGAGGTCCCTGATTTGGCCCATGCAGGCCACGAGTTGGCCCATGCGGTTGTCAATTGAGCGCAGCATCTGTTGTTGCTCACGGGCATCCTGCTGAGCCTGCCTCAACTGTCCCTGGGCGTGTTCATAGGCCCCCACAACTCTGTGAATGTGTGCCAGTGATTCAGTGGCAGGTTCTTCTTCCCTTTGGGTCAGCCTTGTCCTCACACCTGGCCTGCTGTCACGGCCCTGTTGCCTCCCTCCTGTGGGCACCGGCCTACTCTCCCGTACCTCCACAGTTGTTGTGGTCTGGTTGGCCTGTGGAGCAGGGCGAGTGTTGCAGGCAGCAGTGGTAGTGGTAGTGGAGGTGGTGGTGGTGGTGGTGGCACAGGTCGTTGCAGCAGGGCTCTGCGTTGATGTTGTTGCTGAGGGTGGTGGGGCTGTGGGGTCCTGGGACACATTACGCCCTGCCACACCAGATGGTCCGGGTTGGTCCTCCTCCTCATCATTATCCAGGGAGTCTGCATCCGAGGGGAGATGTTCGGGAGCTGGTGACTGGCTGTGCTGGTTGAGGTTGTCGTCCTCTGCAGTCAGTTGTTGGTCACCTGTGGGACAGGAAGTAGATGGTAATTGCCTTACACACCTCAGGGTTGCTGTGTTTGATGTCTCTTATTTACATGTTATGCTACACACAGTTGCCTTTTTCACACATTGTATGTCTGCACAGTGATGTGCCTCATGCCATGAAGTGGAGTTACATTCATCATTTCACAATGGTGTGACCTGTGATTGGTTAGCATGCCACACGTCTAGTATTGGTGATTTCAATGTGAGGTTGTCATCTGACAACTGGCATGACTACAAGTTGATGTTCAGCATCTTTGCTGATCACTCTGCCTGGCAGACATTACCTGTGTGCATGGACTAGCCATTGTCATCACATGCATACCGTTGACATGTCCTGTGCTTGTATTTCTTTATACAGCAGACCATGCTAGTTTGGTTTTCCCATGGTTTTCCTTCATGATCAGCACCCATGTACGCTACAGAGGGAAGTCTGGGTGATGCATGTCAGAGGCCCGTTTGCTTGGACATATTTGTTGAGAGTCACAGTTCTGTTTCTGTCACAGTTACGTACGCTGAGCTGTCTGCATCCTGTCAATGGCTGTGCTTTACTTTTCTATTTTTGGGTGAAGTAGAGCCTCATGTTGTCATGTCTCCCAATGCTTTTGTTGAGTGATGGTGGTGTGCATGCACTGTCTGATTACCTGTGCAGTGTCACTTTGGTTTTTACTTACAGACACATGCTTCTGGGTGGGGTGCCCCAACCTGCTGAGGGGTGGGAGAGGGGGCCTGTTGGGAGTTGTAGTGCTGCCTCCAGATACACATTCCCCAACCCTGTGAAGATGGCTACCTACCTGTTAGGTGGTGGGGGAGCGTTCAATGGCTGACACATGCTTCGGGGTGGGGTGCTCCATCCTGCTGAGGGGTGGGAGAGGGGGCCTGTTGGGAGTTGTAGTGCTGCCTCCAGATACACATTCCCCATCCCTGTGAAGATGGCTACCTACCTGTTAGGTGGTGGGGGAGCGTTCAATGGCTGACACATGCTTCTCGGTGGGGTGCTCCATCCTGCTGAGGGGTGGGAGAGGGGGCCTGTTGGGAGTTGTAGTGCTGCCTCCAGATACACATTCCCCATCCCTGTGAAGATGGCTACCTACCTGTTAGGTGGTGGGGGAGCGTTCAATGGCTGACACATGCTTCTGGGTGGGGTGCTCCATCCTGCTGATGGGTGGGAGAGGGGGGCCTGTTGGGAGTTGTAGTGCTGCCTCCAGATACACATTCCCCATCCCTGAGAAGATGGCTACCTACCTGTTAGGTGGTGGGGGAGCGTTCAATGGCTGACACATGCTTCTGGGTGGGGTGCCCCAACCTGCTGAGGGGTGTGAGAGGGGGGCCTGTTGGGAGTTGTAGTGCTGCCTCCAGATACACATTCCCCAACCCTGTGAAGATGGCTACCTACCTGTTAGGTGGTGGGGGAGCCTTCAATGGCTGACACATGCTTCTCGGTGGGGTGCTCCATCCTGCTGAGGGGTGGGAGATGGGGGCCTGGTGTGTGTTGTAGTGCTTTTTGTCTGTACACATGCATCCCAGTTGGTTTTGTTTAGCTTTGTGCTTTTTAAGGTTGAGTGGTGGTTACATCTGTGTGACCTGTTTTGGGTATTGTGGGTCAGACGAATGTCCTTTGGCCTAGGGGTTGTAGTTTTGAATTTGTGCAAGACGGTACATGGCAATGTGATGATATACATTGGTTTGTACTTACCAGCTTCCAGTCCCCCGCGGATTCCTTCAAGACTCTCTGGATGTAGGATTCCAAGGACCGTCTCCTTCCACGGACTGTATGGTTTGGGTGGGATGGGAGTGCCTCCTCCAGTCCCGTCAGCCAGCTGACGGTTCTTGGCCCTCTTCCTCTTCACCACGGTCTTCAGGTCATGCCACCGCTTCTGTATTTCCTGCTTGTTGTGGGGGGTGGTCCCTACTGCATTGACCTTATTGACTATCCTCACCCACATTTGGGTTCTTGTGGCTAATGGGGTGTGTTGGACCATGTTGCCATAGAGTTGTGGTTCAACTCTTATTATCTCATCTACCATGACTGCAAGCTCTGCATCAGTGAATTTTGGCATTTTGTGTGGTGCCATGGTGTGTGCTGTGCAGATGTTCTGTGGTGCAGTTGTGTGGGTGTTGTGGGTGGTGTAGGTGGTGTGTGTGTTGTGGTGGTGCTGTGTGCAGGTTTGCCTCTCCTTTGTTCTCTGGGGTTGGGACCTTCAGTTGTGGAGTGTAGCAAAGGATTGTGGTCAGGGAGGGGCAGGTTTTATGCTCGGCTATGGGGGTGTGGCAAGCTGGTATGTTGCTGTCAGGTGTGTTGTGTGTGTTGTCCTGTGATTGGTTATTTTGAAATTTCTGGGGCTGTTGTCATTGGGCACTTTTGGTTTGTGTTGGGACAGGTCTACTTCAGTGTGTGCATTTTTTTTTTTTTTTTTTTTTTTTTTTTCAATGTCCGCCATTTTTTTTGCGGTTCCTCCGCAGCGGTTCCTCGGCAGTGGTGGCTATGCTGCAGCCCTTCCGCCGCCTATCGGATTCATCACTGTTCGCGCACGATGCGTCGGATTCATAGGTGGGTACCATGGTGGTAGCGGGGATGTCATAATGTCACGGGCGGTTACTCCGTGTGCATGGCAGCGGTTCTTGGCTTTTCCGCTGAGTATCCGGCCGTTGCGGTCGGATTTTCAGCTGGTCCGGCATGTGCGGGCGGTTTTTCGTTGTCTCCCGCCGCCGCGGACGGATTATTGTGGCGGTTCATCGTAATGTGTCCGGCGTTTTTCCCGGTGGCCATGCGGGCGGTTTTTTGCCGCTACCATGGCGGTCGGTATGTTTTTCCGACCGCCATCGTAATCGACCCCTTAATACTGACTGGAGTGGGAGTAGTAAATGATATATTTTTAGTGTCCAGCACTTTCTCTGACTTAATATTCACTGCAGTGGAAATAGTAATTTATATATCTTTAGTGTTCAGCACCTTCTTTGACTTAATACTGACTGGAGTGGGAATAGTAATTTATATTTGTTTAATGTCCAGCACCTTTCCTTATTTAATACATACTGTAGTGGGAATAGTAAATTATATATGGTTAATGTTCAGCACCTTCTGTGACTTAATCCTAACTGCAGTGGGAAGAGTAAATTATATATTGTTAATGTTTAGCACCTTCCCTGATTATTGTTTAACTGTATTGGGAATAGTGAGTGATATATGTTTATGTACAAATATATTTTTAATTTATTTATAATGTATCTAAAATATTTATATTACATATATGTTATTTGCTGTGTATTTATTAATTTTATATAAAGAGTTGTAGGAAAATTACAGTATGTGTTTTTATATGTGAAGAAATATAAGAGTGTTTTATTATGTGCAGTGATAATGTATTTTTAATGTGTAATTGATGTATACTTTATAATTTACTAATAAAAAAACATTATGCTTATTTATAGTAATTTAAAATGGTACATTTATCAAATTAATATATTTAAGTAAAATATTCAATAATAATATATACATATAAAAACAAATTAGACATTTTTTATTTTCAAACATCCTTTATTTTTGTGTATGTAGGTAGAAAGACAAAATTTTTTTTTTTTATTTATAGTATGAAATACAAATTAATAAAAACACAGAAAATATGTACATTTTTATTTAAGGAACATAAATTATTTTACATACATTTATTAGTTAATGGAATTTTTTAAGGAAAAGAACATTTTTTGATATAATCATATTTTATAACACAAGTATTCATATTTTGATATACAAACCATATTTTTATTATTTTACAAGAGTTGTTGGAACATTATAATATATTTATACAATTAATATAAACATTTTTGGCATATATATACATAACATAAAGCATTGTATATTTAATTATTATTTAAGATTGTAACATTATAATGCTGTAGTGAATATTCTTTAACATTTTGAAAAAATCATAACTTTATTACATGAAATAAAATTTTAATTAATATTATTAGTATATAAAATATTAATAATATTAATTATTACATTGTTGTATTGCATGAATTTTTTTTTAAACAGGTAAGTTTCGTTTTACATTTGTATATAATTAATATGTATTTTTAATATTTAATATAATTTAAAAAAGACATATATAATTATAATAATAATAAATATATTTTTATATTAATTATTATTATAACTTTACAAAGTATAATAAAATATATACTAATTTTTAAATATACAGAAAAATTGTACAACATAAGAAAAATATATGTAACATTTACACTTTACTATAATGCATGTTTTTAACATTATTCCTTTTTTACATTTATTTAAGCAGCCATTTTTATTTCACAGGGACTATTTTGTAACCGCGTACTGTTATTTTGGGTCATTGAGGACCGGAGAAGCTCGCGGTTGGAAGCTGCGTCGCGTTGAGCAAGGTAAGGGGAATTTTAATTATTTTATCTAACTTAATACTTATGTTTGAGTCTAGTTAGGCTGTATATATTGTATTTATTGTTAGCTAGTCGCGTTTTTGATGTGCTGTAGGTGTTAGTTATATTTTAGTGAGATGTCGAGAGTTAGTGTTTGAGGCCTAGTGTAGACAGACGATAATATGACTAAATATGTGTTGTTTTGTTAATATAAATTAATGTTATTGTATTTAATGAATGTATTTGGGTGTATTTGTGTGGGTGGGTATGCTTTCAACATTTTTTGCAGGTTACTTTTAATCGACTTTACGTTGGAGAGAAAGACGCGTTTTAAAAAAAAAAGAAGTGTGTATTAGTTTGTTAAACTAATATTATTATCACACTTTCTTTTATTTTTCGGGATTTCCTGGAGCGATTTTTATATTTTTATATCTTTTTCGGGTTTTTGAGGGTTTCCGTTACTTGGATTTGGCCAGGATGGATTTATATTGGACCTGTTGGATTTTTGCATTTTTTGGGGCTTTTTAAACATTAACATGGATTAACAGACAGATGTAAGGATTATTACTTGTTGGAATACATCTTCTACAGCTACATAAACCGTAAGTCTATTTTTTTGTATTAATTTGGGTGGGAAATGTTGTTATAATTAATTGTGATATATAGTATATTTTGATAAATATATTTATTTGTAAATATATTTTTTTTAATTAAAAAAATATATGACAATTAATTAATATTTGTGAAAATATAATATTAATATATGTGTGTAAAGTGTTTGTTTTGTGAACGAAAAAATTTATAATAGCTGTGGAAATGTAGTTTATAATATGCTTTTGGCTATTAGGGATAGGTAATCTAGGCCTCTTGTTGATGGGTATAGGGTAACCTGACTTTGCAGTAGCTCAAACATTTTTTTAGTTTGCTTAGTTAATTTGGGACATATTTGAGTTACAGATTGTTCCATCCGTAATTCTTGATAGCTTTGTTCTTTCTGTATAGATTGTAGTAGTTTTTGTAGGGTAGGTTTACCTCTGCTTGTTGTTGCTTGGAAGGCATTATGCCATCCTTCAACACTATTATTTGTTTTGGCTTCTTTGTTTAAGGTACTTAGGTACACATTCCACCAAGGAATGTGGAACTTAGGTTGCCTTCTATGCCCTGATCTATGCAGTCTTCCCACCCAGGTGTCCTCAAAGTAGTCTAGTAGTGGGCTTATTTTGTCTTCGTTCCTTTTGTAATAGGGGCTCTCTATTAGAATATTGTAGTGCTCTGCTACATCAGTTACAGGTACATATGCTAGTGCTATTAGCTTTTTAATTTGGTAGGCGAAAGTACTGTCTATAGCATATTGTACACTAAGGGGCCGATTCCGATTCAGGCCGGAAATCTCTCCGACCGAGCCGGACCCGGAGAGATTTCCGACCGAATCGGACCCTAGCAGTCCGACCGAATGAGTACGATGCGTTCGCATGCTATCGGACTCGATTCGGTCGGACTCCCATTGAAGTCAATGGGAGCCGGTCGTACAACGCGTACGCGGCTCCCATTGACTCAATGGGTGCGAGGCGAACAAGGGCGCCCCTACAGCGGGTACGCGTCGAAGCGAGTCGCGCCGTACATGCACAGGTAGGGGGACCCATGGGTCCCCCTGTGTGCGACTCGCGCGGCTAGGCGTACAGGGGGGGTCCGACACGGACCCCCAAAGTGCGGCTCTGACTGCTCTTTCGAGCCAGACGGCGCGAGTCGGTCGGACTGCTCGAGGCGCGCATCGTACTTACCCGGCCGGGGAACGTCTCCATTGCGCGGTGCGAGTCGTGTCCGTGCGAGTCGGTCGGAGCGGTTGGGTCCCGCGAACGAGTCGGTCGGTGATTTCGCGTACGCTCGCATCGTACTCGCTCGCCTGGACGCACGTCCGACTCAGTCGGGAAACAGGGCTCCGAATCGGATCCGGTAATGCCGACTCGGAGCCCTACCGGCCGAGATCGGAATCGGCCCCTTAGGGTTGATTTTTGTAGATGTCTCCAGAGACTCTGGATTGCTGTGTGTGGATAATTTTTCAGTATAGCATGTATCATGGCTAATTCAAAATCAATAATTATTTTTGAAGGAAAATAATTATTGCTTTCTTGTTTTATTTTAGTGAGTATATCTATGTAGGTAGTTTGATGCTTATTTGGTAATAGGACATAGATGAATGGAATATTTGAATGTTGGTACAATCCCTGCACTGTGTACAGCTGGTAGAATGGTTTTGGACAGACTTTGAAAGTTCCATCCATCATCCAGGTGTCACATTGCTGTAATTTAACTAAATTGTTTGCAGTAGCAAACATAATTATTCTTTTATCAGGGCATTTGTTATCAAAAAATATAAATGGTTCTTTAGTGTGAGTAATGCTTAATTCTGGGGGAATAACTACTTCTGCAAACGTTTTAGGGGCAGGTATGGTACTTGTAGTTGCTTTTTTTGTCTGGCAATAGTTCTTTTTAAAGAAGCTATGTGAGGGTAATTGTCCTGATGCATGTTGAGGTACTTTTAATAGTTGCTCTTTCAGTATTTGGGTGGTGGGTTTATCAGTACTAGTGCTTGCTTCTTTAATACTTTCAAGAGCATCTCTAACCTCAATCTCTGTTATGTTTGGGGGTGATTATGTTCTTTTACAGAAAGAACAGTAGTTTCATGAGTAGTAGCTCTTCCATAGCATTTGTTAGAGTAGTATTTGCTACACTTCCAAAACACTTTGAGGCCAATTTGTTTCTCCGCTGTATAGACATACCCCATATAACATAATAACATTTTATTTTTTTGTGACATTACAAATTCTGCACCTTCAGTCATGTTGTTTTGTCTTATGCTAGGGGAAATTAAAAAAACAATTTTTTTAATATAATGAATACCACATATTTATTAATTATAGTTACATTTCAGTGAATATACTTACAATGTTTAGTTTGATGTAAATAAAATCGTCCAGGAAATGATTTCAAGCTTTATTTTCTATTTTATTGATGTATTTTCTGTTGAGAAGAGAAAACAAACATTTTAATAATTTGATTACATTGTTTGTAGGTGATAGGGATTTTAGGGGAAAAGGGATATTTGGGTGGGTATTTAAGGGTGTTTAATAATTGAAAATTATATACTTATTTTAATTGTATTTAGTTGGTTAGTGTTTACAAAATGATTTTGGATGCTTTTGCAGTTGGCTGTAGAGGAGATAGATAAAAAATAAAATATATATTAGTGAATTACGTTTGAAAAATATTTTTAGGTAGCTTGGGAAAAAATATAATATACTTACATTGATTGTTCTTTTATTGGTGAGGATGTTGAAAATATTTTTCTGGCTTTGTAAGATATCTGTAGAGGAGATATAAATGTAAGCAATGAAAGATTAGTAAATTATGTCTCAGAAATAATTTGGGTTGTATGTAGTAGTATGGTTTTATTTTAAATACAGTTTTACTTACTTAGTGCAGTTTTAAAGATTTCTTCAGTAATGAAAGTTTTCTTTCAGGAAACAGTCGGGCAGAGTTTCACCTTCTTCTTTATTGTAGGTTAGAAGTGTAAAAGAGATGCAAACATTTCATGCTTATATTGGGGCCGATTCCGATCTCGGTCGGAGGCGCACCCAATACCATTCGGTCGGGAAAAAAGCCATGCGAAAGCCTGTTTCCCGACCGATCCGTACAGCACACCGAACGAGTAAGTACGATGCGCACAACAGCACAGAATCCGGCCGAGCCGTACTCACCCAAACCAGGTCCTGTTCCCCGACCGAGGCGAATCCGGAAACGCTGAATCGAGTCGCACGGAAGGAAAAATGCAGCTCCGTCCTGCCGAACGAGTACGATGCGCTTTCCGTACGCGCCGAACCCGTCGCTACGCACGGCACGTCAAAGCATCCGGGAGAGGCGCACATAAGCTCCGATTCGCGGCACAATACGATCCACGGCTACGAGACGAACACGCCAGCGACGAGGACGAGGCGAAGCGACGAGGACGACGCGAAGCAACGAGAAGGACGAACGACACGAACCAACCATGAATCCCTTCGTCCCGATCATACCAATATTCTACATTTACTACCGGAACAGGCACGGTGGCGTACAGCGCAGAAGGTAAGTCAGACACCAACCACAAAACACATACAACACGTACACGACACATCACACACACACACAGAGGGATGCAGAATATACTTATACCAGCAACAGCAGCACCATAGGGGCGGGATGCCCATCACCAATGCCACATATGCACACAGGGGCCTGAATGCGCACCACCCCTACCCAGGGGGGGCAGGATGCCTACCACCACCCTCACCCAGGGGGGCTGGATGCCTACCACTACTACCACCCTCACCCAGGGGGGCTGGATGCCTACCACCACTACCACCCTCACCCAGGGGGGCTGGATGCCTACCACCACCCTTAGCCAGGGGGGCTGGATGCCTACCACTACTACCACCCTCACCCAGGGGGCTGGATGCCTACCACCACCCTTAGCCAGGGGTCTGGATGCCTACCACCACTACCACCCTCACCCAGGGGGGCTGGATGCCTACCACCACTACCACCCTCACCCAGGGGGGCTGGATGCCTACCACCACCCTTAGCCAGGGGGGCTGGATGCCTACCACTACTACCACCCTCAGCCAGGGGGGCTGGATGCCTACCCCCACCCTTAGCCAGGGGGGGCTGGATGCCTACCACTACTACCACCCTCAGCCAGGGGGGGCTGGATGCCTACCACCACCCTCACCCAGGGGGGGCTGGATGCCTACCACTACTACCACCCTCACCCAGGGGGGGCTGGATGCCTACCACCACTACCACCCTCACCCAGGGGGGGGCTGGATGCCTACCACCACCCTTAGCCAGGGGGGGCTGGATGCCTACCACTACTACCACCCTCACCCAGGGGGGCTGGATGCCTACCACCACCCTTAGCCAGGGGGTCTGGATGCCTACCACCACTACCACCCTCACCCAGGGGGGGCTGGATGCCTACCACCACTACCACCCTCACCCAGGGGGGGCTGGATGCCTACCACTACTACCACCCTCAACCAGGGGGGGCTGGATGCCAACCACTACTACCACCCCCACTCATAGGATGGACAATGCATGACACAACCAGCACACCACAACCTAGGGAATGCAAGAAGAAGACATCCCCCCAACACCATGACAAACGTGTGTAGACTGTGTCAAATGCCTACAACACCGAACATGACTTTGAACATACAATGTGACCCCCTAGCACATGTGCCACACATATATGTGTGTGGCACCCACAATGCAAGCAGGCCATGACCATTGTGGCAATGGGGTCCAAACCCCCATCATCACAGTGACCAAAATGTAAGTGTGGGGTCCATAGCTGAAGCACATTTTGAACATTGTGGCAATGGGGTCTAAACCCCCATCACCACAGTGACCAAAAGGTAAGTGTGGGGTTCATAGCTGAAGCACATTTTGAACATTGTGGCAATGGGGTCCAAACCCCCATCATCACAGTGACCAAAATGTAAGTGTGGGGTCCATAGCTGAAGCACATTTTGAACATTGTGGCAATGGGGTCTAAACCCCCATCACCACAGTGACCAAAAGGTAAGTGTGGCGTCCATAGCTGAAGCACATTTTGAACATTGTGGCAATGGGGTCCAAACCCCCATCATCACAGTGACCAAAATGTAAGTGTGGGGTCCATAGCTGAAGCACATTTTGAACATTGTGGCAATGGGGTCTAAACCCCCATCACCACAGTGACCAAAAGGTAAGTGTTGACAAAGAAAGAGGTGCAACTGCCAAACTGCATGGATGATTCCTGGTCACAGAACAAAAAACACATCAGTGGCAAAGTAGTGTATGTGTCCCATTGCAACATAAATTGGGGGAGCCAAATACTGCAGTGCAAATAAGACATACCTTTGGCCATGTGCAGACAAACAACACCCATGGGGGCTGACACCGTCAACAATCATCAATGACACAATGACAGAAGTGACCATCAGAATGCAGACCCACATATTTGCACCAATGGGCACACAAATGCAGATACCCTGTGGAGACTGCAGATGTGAGGTGAACAGATACCATACCATGGCAGCAATGGGACACACAAACCATGATCATTGTGCTGACCGATGGCCTAGGAGTCCCAGGGAAAGCAGGGGAACACACAAAACTACATACAGCCAATGGCACACCCAAGATATGCCAATGCAGTGGTGCAGATGCACGAACACAAACAGGCAGACCCACACTGCACATCATACACAACAGTTGAGGGGGGGGTGCCAGTGTCCCCAGGCAACCACACAACACATGAGGAGACCTGAATACCAATCATACAGATGTGCATACAGTGCCACACAAAGGTAATATTCATGGATCCAAATCCCCTATGTGGGCAAGCAGGCATTGTCAGATGAGAGGGAGCACAAATCACACATGTCACACAGGCACGTAGGGACAGCAACTGACACAGCAAGACACAGACACACCACAGCACCACCCCCAGGGCCCCCACAATGTGGTGACCCTGGGCTGCATTACAATCCCACTGTGATGACAAAGCTAAATGTCGTTCACACTGAACCACAGTCATGTGTCCTGAGCAACTAACTACCATCACACCTACACAAGCACAAATCAATCAGCATGGCCAGTAAGCCAAGGCCAACATGGAGGCAGGGGCCTAGCCGGGCAACAACTCTCATCTGCACACACTCAACACCACACCCCTCGACCTCCAACAATGTGCAGCAGTGAAGTACACATGCACTGGTGACATTGCACATGCACCCATGACTATTCCAGGGTGGTGGGTGGGAACCAAGGTGCAGAAACACATCACACATGGCCACTCAACAAGACTCCTGAATGTCTGACACACTGCACACTACGCTGTACATGGACATGACGGCAATACCACACCAACCAATGGGATCCCATCCACAGTCACACACCAATGAAGAAGCCAAGGTCACCCACAAAGAACACACATAGACAACAACCAACATTGCAGCCCGGACCCTGAGGAGTGCCAGCAGTCACACACACAACGTGTCACAATCACTGAAAGATAACAAACTGGAAATCACATGACAGGGGCAAACAACAAGTGCCAAGGGGAAACCTGACTGACCCATCTGCGTCTGCACACAAACTCAGCCCTGACAGCAAACACACCTATGGGTGACACCCTGATGACCAGTAATGTGCCATGCACCCACATCACAGAGAACCCAGGGAGAAGACTTTGGGGAACATAGGTCAACTCAGCTAGCATCACAAACAGGTACAACACTAGGGATCACAGCATGCACAGCTAAACGGAAGTGAACACACAGACATGCACATACAACACACACCTTGGGCGCAGGCAATGTCACAGGAGTACACACTGCCATGAGGGGACTCCACTCCTGTGTGAGGAAAGCTGTGCCATATGTTGCCTCAGTAGGGCCCCATCATGTCAGCTGAGCACTTGGTCACACAATCAACAATTAGCACCAAATGAGGGCTCCCGTAACATCAGCCTGGTCATGGAAGTGCCAACGGAATCATCAGCACAGATCCAACACACTTGTATAGCAATGTTGCACTGACAACACAGATGAGTCCTTCCCCCATTGATGCCCAAACCTGCGTGTCCACTGGAGATGGCCACACGGTCAGGGAAGTAGACGAATTGAACAATGGCAGGCACAACAGATGTGCAGGGGTGGAAGCCACAGATGTGAAATAGCCAATCTAAGTAGGAAATCCCATTGCCAAATACTGAACACATGACACCCTCAGATGCTGCTATGGATGACATGGATACACCACAGGATAGGACACATTCCCCCTGGACCACATGGGTTCCTGCACAGTAACACTTCATTATCATGAGACCAAATATCACCATCACTGCAGCAAGGGCATGGTTAGCATCATCAACAACATGTACATCAGAAGCATAAGCACTAGAGAACAGAAAGTTGCTTTATTCAGCATATGTGTGGAATGAAAACAAAGTCCAGAAAAAACACAAAGGCCAATGGCCAGTCCATTGTAAAAGTCCAAACAGGGTGACAGTGGCAGATGTCACCCTATGCATGCCTGCACAAAACCAGGGACAATCCACTAGGAGGGGCAACCGGGGGGTAGGCCAGGCACCGCAGGGACAGGATCAGGGCTCACCCGGAGGAAGCAGGGAAGGGGTGGTGGGTGCTGGAGAGCCACTGACAACTGCAGTGGAGGTGTCTGACATGGTGTGTGCCGGCACAACTGGGGGCATGACTCAGATGTTGTGGGTGACGGCACGACTGCAGTGGACCCTGCAGATGGAGTGGACAGGTCCGCCACTGCAGTGCCCAAGTCAGACAGGGTGGTAGTGGACTCCACTGCAGTGCCTACCACCAGGGGAGGAGAATGGGGAACAGGCAAGGTGGGCTGGACAGAGGGGGAGGACACCCTCACCACATCAGTGGCACAGACAAGCGCAGCGGGGGGTGTGGTGCCGGGAGAGCAAGTGGCAGGGGGAAAAGGCCGGATCCTCTTGGGGATGGTATATCTGTGGGTGGGGGAACCTGGGGCAGGGTGTGGTGGGGGCACCTGTGGAGTGGGGGCCTGAGGGATGGAGGAAGGAGACCTGGTGCTTGAGCTGCAGGGGTCTTGCTCTTACCACTCCGGGGGACTTGCGGGTGGGGGCCTCAGTTTGTCTGCGCCTGGGGGAGGGTGTCCGGGGGCGAGGGGCACTCTGCTCCGTGTGGGGGGGCTCCCTCTTCCCCCTGGATGCTGGAGCAGCTGGATCGGAGGGGAAGAGGCTGAGGTCACTGAGGAAGAGGCGCTGGGTCTTTGGGGTTGCAGGTGAGGCAAGGGAGGCAAGGGAGGGTGTTTTGGAGGGAGAGGCAACTGAGGACTGCGCAGTGCCCGTGGATGCGTGTGTGTGTACCAGGGCCCCATCCCCTGTGAGTCTGGTTTCAGTCCCCTGACTGTGCGTGCATGTGCGTTTTGTTTGTGGCGTGTGTGTCTGTGTGCTGGACATGTGTGTGCTGGTGTGTGCCTGTGCCGGTGTGTGTGTGCTTGGGACGGGTAAGGTGCTGGGGAGTGTGGATGGAGCAGAGGCAGGAGGGGTGAGGGACTGTCTGAGGAGGGACACTGCTGCCGTCAGGGAGGAGTCCATGGACCTATTGCCCCTCTGTAGGTCAGACATGCCCGATGAGATGCCCTCCATGAACGACACCAGCTGAGTCAACAGAGCGGTGTGCGCATGGAGGACACTCAGCATGGCTGTCTGCCCTACATGGAGCTGGCGAAGGAGGTACACAGACTCCTCACTCAGGGCAGCAGGGGACACAGGGGCAGGGGGTGCGGTGCCTGGCCCAAAGGAGACACGCTCCCAAACATGGGAGCCTCCACGGACCTGGGGAATGGGAGCCGATGGGAGGGCGGTGGTGGTGCTGGTGGTGGCGGGGACAGCAACACTAGCTGGGGTGTGGTGGCTGCTGACACCTGCCTCCATAAGGGAGTCATCCTCTGAGTTGCTCTGGTCCTCAGCTGAGGTGGATGGTGCTGAGGCTCCCCTCGCCCTCCGTGCCACTGGGTCCATCTGATCACTCCTCGGCTGCTGACCCAGTCTGGCTCTCTGGCTCCTCCTGGTCCATGGAGCTGTCCCCTTCCGTGGCCGTGGATGTATCTGCAAACAATGGGGAAACAGACAGACATCAGTCACCTGCACCAAACGCACACACCACTGTGAGCACAGCACATTACAGAGCAAGCCCTGGCATCATTAGTTGTACATTGCTAAAAGTGCCCTAACTGAACAGGAGAAGCCAATTGTCAGTCTGATGCCAAGCATGGCACTCACATCCCACATGGCCTTGCACCCATCTGTCTGGTGTCTGTTGGATTGCAACACCCCAGTGTGGACACATGCACCAAGTACACAGTAGTTGGACAGTGCAGAGGACACGGTGTGGCATGTGGACATGCACACATCACAGCTCTTGCCACTGAGTCAGTACAGGTTTCCGGATGAAAGGGATGCCCAGAGTCAAATAGGAAATGCATGTGATGCATACCAGCGACAGACACCATGATGCACCCATGTCCTGATAGCCATCGCCACAATGGTGTGCATGTAGCACATGTCACTCCCCTGCAGGATCACCAATAAGTAGACACATGCCATGGCAGAGGCATGACTGCTAAGTCATACATCACTGTCTCAGTGATGTAGGACTTGGCAGCCAGACAACAACACTATGCATTGTGTCACAATAGTAGGTCATGGGGAATACAAGTCCTGGAGCTGCACAAGTGCACATGTACATCCCCCACACAACACATCATCTTAACCCTCATCTATCCAGGTCATACCTATTGGACATATGGGAGACCTGTGACACTACCCTCTGAACCTGAGCCCCTCACAATCTGCTGTGAATGGGGAACAGCTGCCTGAACTTCACATTCGCATACCCCAGTCTGCACGGGCAGCTGATCAAACACCTATGTGACACACAAGTATCGTCTCCTATGGTCACATCTCCAGGGGCATGCTGAGCCCCTACCAAGAAATACCCCAGCAGTCCTGGCAACTAATCCACAGCACACTGACACAGAGGCAGACACCTGAGGGGTCAAATCACTGCGCACAATGTGTCAGTTGATACACAGGAGTGGGAGTACAGAGTGCATTGCATGGCCTGGAGTAGGCATGACTGTCCTGCTCCACATGAATGAGGGATGATCCCTGGACAGTGGATAGCTGGCTATGTATGTGTGACACACATAATCTGCACACTCCTGGGGCCCAAACATTGTTCCCACCCGCTGCATGGGTGTGTGCCACATACCCCAGGCACATGTGGTGGCTCAGCACAGCAAGTGGACCGCATATCAAAGCAACACGCAGATTACATGTCCGAACACAGGCGTAGTGTGAACAATGGACCCACCCATGATGCCCACAACAGAGTTAGGGAAACAGATGCTGTCCCCCACCTTTAGTGAAGCAAACTGCAAGGACACAGTCCCAAGTGACACAATTCCCTGAATGTAAGGGCCACACCTGGGTATCAGATGAGCAGTGGGCAGTGCACAATAGAGGGACATGGCTCATGGACAACATGACTGCTGCACTGTGGCAGTTGAACCAGGCCAGAGGAGGGCACACAGCATGTAATACAGAGTTCACAGTGCAGTCTTTGACTCACCCTCCTTGCTGCTGTCTGGCCTTCAGCTGCCCATCCAGGTCTGGAAACACCACTGCCAGGATCTGGAGCATGTGGGGGGTCAGGGTCCGTGTTCCGCCCCTCCTGCGAGGAGGCGACAGCTTCAGCTGGACCCGTGCAATCCTCCGGGTCCAGCCCCGAAGGTCCTGCCACCTCTTCTGGCAGTTGCGGATCCGGCGCTTGTAGACCCCGCGGACCGGAGAGCCCGGACGATGTCCTTCCAGATCTCCTGCTTCCGATGGGCATTAACCTGTCAGGATGACAAAGTGAAAAGGCCATTACTACACATGCAACATATCCGTGCATGACACAGTTGTATATACATGTCTCAATCACAGGGGCACATGATGTACACAGGCAGTGCAAAGCTGCCCATGGACAGTTTGCCAGACGTCACTACATGGTATCATTGCATGGGAAGTAAAACCTTGTTCAAATGCACTGTCACTGCACCATACCTGTCCAGTGCATGTCACTACACACTATGGGGGGTGACAACTACTCAGTGAGCCTGCTAGCCAGTGGCGTGCAGACTTTCAGCCTTGCTAGTCAGACAATATGCACATTCAGAAAGGCACTTCACAGAACACTCACCTGCTCCCCTGTTGTCCCATACAGCTTGCTGTACTGTGGAAGTAGGCTGTCCAGCAGGGCCTGGTTCTCCTCAAGGCTGAAGGCTGGGGCTCTCTCCACAGTACGTGCCATTGCAGGGTCCAGAGGGGCAGAGACAGCAGCAGTGCAGTGGCAGATGTCGTCCTGGAGCATGTAGTGCAGGCAAGTGAGCTCTCAGGGGAACAGCCAGCAATATATATGTGCTGGAGAGGCAGATACTGTCCCTTGTGTCCAAAGTGATAGGTCCAAGTCGTTTGCATCTTCTGAATCTGGCCAATCCATGGAATAGCAGCACCAAAACACGCCCACAGCATCCTTCAAATCTTCAACTTCATGACATACATGATTTTGCAACATTGTTGTGGGTGACCAACTGATTTTCCAGCCACCGACTCGTTCGAAATTCGAAAACGCGTCCGTTGCCAGGCAAGGCCATTGTCAATAGGTGCGCACCGATCGGTCCATTGCGGTACAATGCGTACAGGGGTACAACGCGTACCCGCACACATTGAATGCAATGGGCCGGCCGGGGGCACCGATCGGTCCATTGCAGTTCAACGCGTACAGGGGTACAACGCGTACCCGCACACATTGAATGCAATGGGCCGGCCGGGGGCACCGATCGGTCCATTGCGGTACAACGCGTACAGGGGTACAACGTGTACCCACACACATTGAATGCAATGGGCCGGCCGGGGGCACCGATCGGTCCATTGCAGTTCAACGCGTACAGGAGTACAACGCGTACCCGCACACATTGAATGCAATGGGCCGGCCGGGGGCACTGATCGGTCCATTGCAGTTCAACGCGTACAGGGGTACAACGCGTACAGGGGTACAACGCGTACCCGCACACATTGAATGCAATGGGCCAGCCGGGGGCACTGATCGGTCCATTGCAGTTCAACGCGTACAGGGGTACAACGCGTACAGGGGTACAACGCGTACCCGCACACATTGAATGCAATGGGCCGGCCGGGGGCACCGATCGGTCCATTGCAGTTCAACACGTACAGAGGTACAACGCGTACAGGGTACAACGCGTGCCCGCACACATTGAATGCAATGGGCCGGCCGGGGGCACCGATCGGTCCATTGCGGTACAACGCGTACAGGGGTACAACGGGTACCCGCACACATTGAATGCAATGGGCCGGCCGGGGGCACCGATCGGTCCATTGCAGTTCAACGCATCACTGTACATGTGACTGGCATATGTCAGCATGCCTGTCTCAGATGGACATATGCCAGCCACAGATAGCTCCCAGGGAGTGAGGGGCACACCTACATCACGACAGCCTGTCCAAACTTTATCATAAGGCATGTAAGGCTGTATTTCCTATTGTGTGTATGTTGGTGTACATGTTGTCCTGTGGGTGTCACCTGTGGGCAGCCACCCCCAGGCTGTGCACGTGTTCATGGGGACAGGATCCTGGGTGTTACGTGTACACGACCACTGTGATGTGCAACTGTTCATATCTGTGCATGTGCCTTGGTCACATTTCACGGTGGTGTATGTGTATGTCATGTCACATACCCCGTGAGTCCCATGTGGGACGGTATGTTTGAGCCAGGGTGTCCCAGTGGCACAATAGTGATGGTCCTCCACAGTCTTTGTGCATATAGTGTTTACAATGTCTCTGATTTCATGTGCACAATGGGAGACAGTCTCCACATCCACATTGTGTGTGCATGGACTTTGATGTTGTGCGTGTGTGTGTCACAGACGTCCATGTCTGTCCTGCCGTGGCAAGTGGGACCACTACCTGTGGGGGTCATGGTTGTTTTGCTGTGGTGTATACATGATACTCCATGTAATGCCAGTGTCCATGTGGCAATACAGGGTCCCTGGGAATGTACCTGTCGTTGAGCTGTGGTGCCTGGAGCACAGGGACCCTGGACTAACCTGGGGCCATGGACACCACCACCACCACCATCCCCCAAGGTGGACCAGGGTCATCTGTGCATGCCACTGCACGCACTGCACATGTCAGCAGGGGTGGTGGGAGGGGTGGGAGACAGAGGTCGCTGCTTGCAGAGGTTGCTGGTGTGCATGATGACCCACAACTGGTACGCATAGCTGATGCGTACCAGTCCAGCACCGGAGACCTCAGCCAGGTAGTGGGGCTCCTCAGAGACATGAAACAGCAGCAGGCTGCCCATCATGCCCGCTTGGACTCTCACATGTCCCACGTGGAGTCACACATGTCCCGCGTGGACTCACATGTCCCGCGTGGACTCACACATGTCCCGCGTGGACTCACACATGTCCCGCGTGGACTCACACATGTCCCGCGTGGACTCCAAGTGGGATGCACTGCATGAGATGACGGCGGTGCACAGGGACATTTTACAATGCCTCCGCCAGATGAACAGCAACCAGTCCACACCTCCCTGTGTGCCAACAACATCTGGTGCTGAACAAACTGCAACTGCCACAGGGAGGGAGGATGACTCTGGCGGAGAGTCCCCTGCACCGCAGCAGCCTGTACTTGAGGCCCCCCCCCCCCCCAAGAAGAGGGGTCGTCCGAAGAGGGGCAAGTGAGAAGCCGATGGCCAAGCGCAACTCCCAGGAAGCCTGAACCTGTTCTGGATGTTCACCTTTGTGCACAGACTGTTCACCCTGTTGACGGCAACACTACTCCCACACATTGCATGGGGAGTACAAGTTGGACCAATGTGTCAGACAACTGTGGCCCCGATACTGGGGATTCTGTCTACCAGGACTTTCAATTCACCTAGGAACTTCTGATTGCAAGATTTATGTACAGCACTACCCATCCTATGCACTATTCACACAAATGTATCACAATAAACACACTAATACACCATACTTGCCTCTGTTGTGATTCCAACGTGGGTGCTGTTATGGGGATGATGAACTGCAAAATTATACTGTGTATGCGAACTGCAACAGCAAGTACAACACAGGCATGTGAGTAAAGGCAACGTGACATATGAGGGAGACACACCACCAGGGCTACACAACACATACACACCTAGGCCATCTGACTCATTGCCTACACTGATGTTGCCAGGGAAGACGGTGCAATGCACAGACACCACACCCATTCCCAGTTGTAGTCAAGTAGCCCACAGGTGCAGTAAGCAAATGGCAGTCAAATGTGTGACCACAGACAACGCACATCACAAAGTGAAGCACAGGTTTATTACACAGTTGCAACATGTCGTAACCACTACAGATGCAAGGTAATCCCACCTGGCAGCGGGCACACAGTCAACAACTGTAGACGGAAGGAAGTCCATGGGTGTGGCGCACATCACCTGTAGGGACACAACAGCTACCAGCCTGGAAGTGCAATCACGTCGTCGGTGGACACAGTTGACCAAACGAATCTGAAAGTACCCTGTGAAGGACAGAAATGACACACAGTCAAAAGCAATGGAGTACAGGACAGAACAGCAAAACTCATGCACAATACATGTTACAAGATACCCACCCAGAACCAAGTTAGCATGTCAACACTGTTGGGGAGTACAGCCCACCTGTAAGCACACATCGCAACACACATCCAGTCAAGTAGCCCATGGACACACTCCAACAGCACCAGAGCACCACCTACACATATCATGCCAACTCACATCATTGACATGACACCTCAGGATACTCACATTCAGCTAAAGAAGTTGGTGATGAGCTGTGTGCGGACATCACCCTCATCATCGTCACTGGCATCGTGGTCCAGGCCAGGATCCTCCACAGGTGGCGGATGTTGGTCATTGTCATCCTGGATGAGAGGCAACTCCTTCCGCACTGCCAGGTTGTGGAGCATGCAGCAGACGATGATAATCTTGCACACTTTTGCAGGGGCATATGGGAGGGACCCTCCGGTCTTGTCCAGGCAGCGGAAGCGGCTCTTCAGGAGACCAAATGTCCGCTCAATCACTCTCCTGGTCCGACCATGTGCCTCATTGTAGCGCATCTGGGCTGGTGTCACAGGGTTCCTGAGGGGTGTCAGCAACCACGGCATGTTGGGGTATCCCGAGTCACTTACGGACAGACAAGTGCACATTAGCTGACTTGGAAAAGTGGGCGGAATACTACAGATCAGATCACACACAATGGCACAAAGTCAGTACACACCGACAAGCCAGGCACGCTGGTTCTGCATCTGTGCCATCATCCTGGGGATGCGACTACTGCTCATCACAAAGGCATCGTGTGCTGAACCAGGGAAACGGGCACACACGTGTGTGATGGTCATGTCTGCAAGACACACCACCAGTGCATTGACCGAGTGGTAGTGCTTGCGGTTCCTGTAGGCCTGCTCCTTGGCCTGTGGTGGTACCAAAGCCACATGTGTCCCATCAATGGAGCCAATGACATGCGGCATCCTCCCCAGGGCATAAAAGTCACTCTTCACGTCAGTGAGTCGTCGCAGTCTAGGGAAATAGATGTACCGGTTCAGGAATAGCAACATTGCCGCCAAAACATCGCGGAGCACACGGCTCAACATGGTCTGTGACATCCCACCAGCAGTCGCCACAGTATGTTGGAAGGTACCGGTGGCAAAGAAGTGTAGGGCTGCCATCACCTTCACCTTGGGGGTCAGCGCTGTAGGATACGGCCGGCCAGGCTGCAAATGTGGGGACAACTGCACTGCCAAATCCTCAATCAGCTGCCTGGTGAAGCGGTACCGTCGGATGCTGTCCCGTTCCACCATCGTTGCCAGGTCTGGGAATGGTCGATGGACAGCAGGAGCCCTGCAGTGCAGAGAAGCAAGCAAGATTGTCAGTCACCCCACATATGCGGCATTGAACACACTCAATATCCCAACATACATCATTATGAGGCACAACTACATGAAGTGTGCAGTTCCGTAAGGACATGTATGGTACATACATGGCCAACATCTGTCAACACGGTCCAACAGGTGGCATCAATTAGTCCCAGGTTGGCCCATTGGATATCATGAGGCCGTGTCACAGTTCCCATCTCCTGCTGCCATGTCACAATCACCCCCCACAGTTGGTGTTGCTCCTTGTTCTGTCCATGTCGGCAGGGATGGTATTTGTGGTGACAGTCGTTGGAGGGGTGGGAGCAGGGGGTGCAGCTGGTGGTCCTGCTGGTGCTGCAGCTGGTGGTCCTGCTGGTGCTGCATGTAGACTTGCACCGGATGTGCCAGGTTGGTCTTCTTCGTCCGAGGAGGGCAGAGGCTGTACGACGCCAGTGAGCTCCGCATCCTCTTGAGCCTGGGACTGGGACTCCTCAGCGTCTGCTGCTGTGTCCCCATCATCACCTGTTTTTGGGAGACACACACAATGTATGTTATGTTTCTGCAGGCATCAATGGTTGACACACATGACAGTTGTGACTGTGCCTCTGGGTGCGGGCCTGTACATTGCATTGTCCTAAGTCGTCACAGTCAGGGGTTGATATTGGTGTGGCACATTGTCCTGCATTATTTGGGCATTTCTATGTATTTTTTGGGGTGTGAACATGGTCTGCATTGGTTGTGTTTGGTTGACAGCCGGCCCTCCTTCCCACCCACCCAGCCAGTCAGTTATCCCACCATGGACTGTGCTTGCATTGAAGGGAGTGGAAGTTGTCTCTCAGGATGTCAGTCAGTGGTGTCCTGCTGTTTGTTGGTGCACAGTTGCCAGCAGGGCCTTGTGCTCCCCACAGCAGTAGCCAGTGTCAGCCATCTTGTGAGTCCTTCTCCACTTCCTGTGATGTGAGCATGGTTCAGGGTGGTGTTGATGGGACAGTTGTGGGGTGACCAATATCAGTGACTACGACTCCCATCATGCTATTGCCTCCACCCCCCTTCCCAGCATGCCCATGCTTCCTTCCTTTTGACTCTGCTTCCCTGTGGGGTGGGCTGGCTGTGCTGACAGGATGGCTGGGAGTGTTGTCCTGGCAGTTGTTTGGCTAAAAGTCCCAAGAGTGTCCCTGTGCTTCACACAACATAACCCAGGGTGGTGGATCTTTGTGGGATCTTGTGTTAGGATGGGGGGCATTGCATTCTACCAGGTGGGTTCTGTGGAGTTTGTGTTGGGGTGTGTGTGAGGGGAGGTGCTTGTGACTATGGTCAGTGCTGCAAGTCCTCCCACCCACCCAGCCAGCCAGATATCCCACCATGGAACGTGCTTGCATTGCAGGGAGTGGAAGTTGTCTCTCAGGATGTCAGTCAGTGGTGTCCTGCTGTTTGTTGGTGCACAGTTGCCAGCAGGGCCTTGTGCTCCCCACAGCAGTAGCCAGTGTCAGCCATCTTGTGAGTCCTTCTCCACTCCCTGTGATGTGCGCATGGTTCATGGTGGTGTTGATGGGACAGTTGTGGGGGGCAATATGTGTGACTGCGACTCCCATGATGCTATTGGCTACACTGACTTGGCCAGCATACACAGAATTCCTTCCTTTGAGTGGTCTTCACTGTGTGTTGGTGTTGTTGTGGTGGCTACATGTCTGGATGTGTTTGTTAGTTCTATTTGTGCCACTGCCTAGCTGTAGTTGTGTTTGTACATGTGATGGCACAGTTGGATGTGACTTTTTTGATGGCATGTGTTGTGTTTATCTGACTGACATACACATTTTGGGATGATTCTGTTCTGGTTGCTGTGTAATTGCTATGAGTGCATGGTTTGACTCTCCCCTTGACAGTGATGTGTGTGTGTTTTGTGGCAGTATATTGTGTACATTTGTTGTGTACTCACCAGGCTCTGGGATGTTCTCTAGTCCATATACGCTCACTGGCGGAAGGATGGCCCGCACCTTCTCCTCCCAGGACCTGAGGTATATTGGCTTGGCAGGAGGGCCACTGCAGGTGTATTGGCTGTTGATGTAGTCTTTCTTGAGCAGGTCCCGTACCCTCCTGCGCACATCATACCACCTGTTCTGGATGTCGCTCTTTGTGCGCCGACATGGTGATAGTGCGTTCACCCTGTTGATGATCCTCTCCCACATCTTGGTTTTCTGGGAGATGGGGGTCTGTTGGACCAGTGTGCCAAACAGCTGTGGCTCTACCCTGAGGATCTCGTCTACCATGACTTCCAATTCACAGTCTAGGAACTTGTGATTCTTCTTGGGGGGCGTGGTGATGGTGAGTGATGTATGTGTTGGTGTGCAGGTGAGGGTGTGTGAGTGTGTGTTTTGCTGGGTGTATGTGAGGTAGGTATTTGTTGGTGTGCTGATGGTGTGTGGCTTGTGTGAGGGATGAGCTGTGGGTGTGTGGTTGCTTTCTCTTGGGTGCTGGCAGTGGAATGGCATTTGCAAAGGATCATGGTTGTGATTTGTGTCCTTTATATGGGTGGAGTTGTGGGTGTGTCTTTGTTCTCTGTCCCCACCCCCCCAGTATTTATTGGCTTAGTAATTGCTTGTTTGGCCTTTTTTTGTGTGATTTTTCCTTTGTACTGTCTGTGTATGTTGGAAACGTTCGTGACCGAGTCGGACCCTGCATTTGTCTCGTACGGTATTCTTCGTTTCGTTCACGCTGTGTTTGTGCAGTTTTCTATGCTGCGTACGCGTCGGTCGCGGTGTTTTGTGTTGCTTCGGCTCGGTTTTGTATGCGTGTCGGTCGTACGGCTTGGCCTCCGTCCGACTCGCTCGTGGTTTTCGCGCCTTGCATCGTACTTTGCGGTTTGGAGTTCGCGTGTACGTTTCGGTCGGATTTGTTCCGGGTGCGTGTCGGTCGGTTGGATTCGCCTGTTTTTCCGACCGGATTGCTGTTTTCCGTGCGGCTCGGTCGTTCGACTTGGGTTCGGTACGTGTCGGTCGGATTTTGCACGCATTGCATCGTACTTGGCGTGTCGGGCGCCACAGGTACGTGTCGGTCGGTATAATTTCCGTATCCGAGTCGGTCGGTGCTTTTTCCGGCCCGAATCGGAATCGACCCCTTTGTATTTCGATATTGTGGTGTACGATATTTTTTATATACGATATTGTGTACTCGATATTTTTGTATTTTTTAAAATAAGTATTGGTAGTCGATATTATTGTAGTCAATATTATGACGACGATATTTTGTCAATACGATATTTTTGTTGTCGATATTATGTCAGTGATCCCTTCCTGCATCTCAGAACCCAAGAAACTCATCTACGGAGTCCCTCAAGGGCCGTCGCTCAGCCCAACACTAGTCAAAGTCTACATGTTATCCCTTGCAGACATCATCAAACCCCACAGCATCAATAAGGCATCCTATGGCGCTGACACACAGCTCATCCTCTCCCTTACCAACTCAACCAGTACTGCCAAAGCAAACTTTGCCAACTGCATGAGCAACATTGCCGCATGGATGAAAAACAATTGCCTCCAGCTCAACACAAACAAAACCAAAGTCCTTATCTTTGGCTGCTACCACTCCCCCTTGGAAGCATCTTGGTGCTCTCCGACTTGGCCCCCCACCTAGTCCTGCTCACCATGCCAGGAACCTCAGGATCATCTTGGACACCAACCTCTGTGGCACAGGTAATATACCTGTGCCTGCCTGGCTCTGCCTGTGCTCAGTGGCAGGGTGATGTCACCTCCCTTCCTCAGCCAAGTAGAATGTTGTGTATGTCATAGAACATATAACATAGAGATGTCATAAGCCTTGTAATATGCATTGGGGTATTGTGGCAGTTGGTGCAGTCTTTGATGGTTGAGATCTTCTTTCCTGTAAGAATAAACTTGGATGTTTCATCTTTACTACTGCCTTGTCGGATTTCTTATAGAATACCACATTTGCGTAGTCGGCAGGCGTAAAGCCACTACAAGAAAATCTCAACACATAGAGTTCTGCACTTTACTGAAGCCCAGCATGGAGGCAGCTTTCTGGTGAGAGATAACCATTTACGGTGGTTGTTGTTATTGAATAATTATTCAGGTTGTTAGTGCCGCTTATTTGAAACTACGGCCTCTGATGGTTTCAACTGTACTTTAAACCTGGCATGGAGTTTAGCGACCGTTTCAAGGAGCTGTCTGGCTGAATAAACTCTGCCGCATATTTTAACATATTGAAGAAGCCTTGAAGGAATCGGTATTGGCGTAAGGTGACTTAATTTCAGGAGTGCGCTCTAGCATGTAGCTGTTGGTCACAAGTGGAGTGGGGAGCGCGAGCAATCATGTGGAGCGCAAGCAAATCAAGAACAACCGCACGTGTGTGATCGAGCAGCATTCACAAGCAGAGTCATTATGGCCTTCAGCATTTTCTAAGTTTAATCGACTGTACGGCGTTGGAGCGCGAGTAGTAATATCTGCTCGCACAAGAAGTAAATCTAACTCTTACCCAATACGTTCAGAGCGGTCACAATTTAAAAGCAGTCTTCCATTCTTGGCTCCAGCCTGACACGCGCTTTCTTCCCAGATCAGCCTTTCGTTTAAACTCAAAGTTGGCTCGCGAGATTTCATTGGACGTTGTGCCGGCCTCGGGGATTGGTTATCCAAGGCTATTAAGGGGAGGGGTTTTGTATTGCTATCATGAGCGTGTCATTTCAGTGACACGCACTCTCTTCAGATTTGGTGCTAACCCTGCTGCTTGTCATTGCCTGGGCGTGTCATTTCAGTCGCTTTACACAAAAGAGGGGGGTCAGGGGGTCCAAGGGAATTTTAAGACCAGGAAGGATTAAGTCCCCAAACAATTAATAGTAAACACAAAAAAATCCTCTGGTCTAGAATGCCAAACTAAACAAGAAGGAGACACTAGAGATTGTCTCAAGGTGCTTTTGGGGGAATCCCTTTGTTAGGACGAAATCCCTCACCCACCATAGGTGGCATGCTTCATCATTGGGATTCTCCTCGTGGACGGAAAACCTAGTCCCGCCATGGGCTACAACCCCCTCTCTGAGAGGGAGGAGCTCAGGGATGTTTTATTCCTAATTGTTAGGATATACTAAATCCTGCAATGAGAAGAAAGATGACTGGTTGGGTCGAGGGCGCAGCGCAAAAAAAGATACAAACTGTGAGGGTAGTGATATTAAAACTAGCTACCAAGAGCAACAGGAATAGCTTTATTGACTCGTTCCTGGTGCTAGGATTAAAAACAGAGCACCTGCAGTGAGAATTTATAACTGCACGTGTCAGACGAAGGCAGGTCAACATGTTTCAGCCTTATAGACCCATAAAGGTGTTGTGGCTTTCGTCAGGACCTAAATATGCTACTGCGAGACAGTAAGTGGTAAGTGATAAATAATAAAAGTGAAATACAACACCAGTAATCCTACTGATTGTGTAACTGATTTACTGGTCGAACCAGTATTGTACGGATAAGAGGCCTCATCTTACTGCAGGTGCTCTGTTTTTAATCCTGGCACCAGGAACGAGTCAATAAAGCTATTCCTGTCGGTATTGCTAGGAGGGGTAAACTTTTTAGTACAATTGACATCACTTCTGCGTACCAGCAAGTTGAGTTAGAGGAGTCGTGTAGGGATTATACATTTTGAACATTTAGATTCATCAGGTTACCCTTTGGATTGGTTTCAGCCTCGTTGGTTTTTCAGCGTGTCATGGAGAAGGTGCTGAAGGACATAGAAGGGGTTAGCATATATCAGGATGACAACCTGATTTTTGGAAGAGACGAGTCTGACCATGATGTACGCTTGAAAAAGATGCTTGGAAAGTTGTGTGCATGTAACCTCACTATCAAGGTTGAAAAGTGCAGATTTCGCACAGGTTCAAATAACTATCTTGGTCACAATATTACTGGAGAAGGCATCAAACCCAAGAGTGAGTTGGTTTCCACCATTGTTAATATGAGCTCTTCTTCTTCTAAAGAAGAATTGATAGCTGCTAGCAGGAAAAAGGGCTTTGATAACAGAAGAGAGGTGAAGAAAATGGAGGTCAAGGTGCGAGCTTGGGTGATGATAAAACATCCTGGATTGTCTGTGAATTCTTCTAAGTTTGTGAAACCTTAGCAAGTAATTAAAATCTTTCGTAATGCAGTGAAAATGCAAGATCATCGCATTTGGAATATCTACAGAGTTGCCATCTTCAAACAGGACTCTGGGGCGTCCAAGTCTTTGTGCGATCCTAGCACAGGGTCGGGGAGTGGTTGTACTTCCCCTGACAGGGTCAGATCTGAAAATGATGGAAAGCTGATTGTCATATGGGGACAGGATCGTCATTTGGGAAACTTGGCTGATAGAAGACTATCTAGCAGGTTTGTGAGACGTCCTGTGCATCTGAGGGATTATGCTTAAACCGCACTCCTATGGTCTTAGCACCTTCCCTCAGTGGTTGAGTGACCCTTATGGAGTTGTTCCCTCAATTTCTTTCTCATTGTATATAGCTTTTTGAGTTTGTGAAAGAAGGGAAGAGTGTGGCATAGGCAATATACCTGTGTCTGCCTGGCTCTGCCTGTGCTCAGTGACAGGATGATGTCACCTCCCATCCTCAGCCAAGTAGAATGTTGTGTATTTCAATGGAACATACAAATGTCATAAGCCTTGTTACATGCATTGGGGTATTGTGGCAGTTGTTCCCCAGCTGCAGTCTTTAATGGATGAGATCTTCTTTCCTGTAAGAATAAACTTGGGTGTTTCATCTTTACTACTGCCTTGTCGGATCCTTCTTATAGAATGCCACACTCTCCATGAGCAGACAAACTAACGCCGGCTCTTCATCATGCTTCCACATCCTGCAAATGCTAAGTAAGATTTTCTAGTGGACCCCACTGAACACCAGACGAACGGTCACCCAGGCTCTTATCACAAGTAGACCTGATTACGGAAAAGCCCTCTACATCGGAATCTCAGCTTATGTCCTACACTGACTCCAAACCAACCAGAACACTGCTGCCAGACTCATCCTGAACATCCCGCAAAATAATCACATCTTTCCACACCTCAAAAACCTCCAGTGACTCCCAGTCCAAGAAAGATGTAAGTTCAAGCTACTCAGCCATTCCTACAAAGCTCTCCATAACATCGGTCCAGCTTACCTCAACCACCGCCTCAACTTCTACCAACCCACCAGACACCTTCGATCTACGTCTCAGGCAAGAGCACTTCTCCCTCACATCAAGAAGACCAGAAGCGGGGGACGCTCCCACTCATACCTTGCAGCGAAGACCTAGAACAACCTCTCGAAACACCTCCGAACCTCCCCCTCCTTCATGGAAATCCGAAGGAGCCTCAAGACATGGCTCTTTCAGACAAAATAGGCATGATCTCTTCCTCCCCCCTCAGGCCTGCCCTACTCAGCACCTGGATACCCTCACAGGTGATGAGTCACACTCTACAAATTCACATAACATAGCTGGTCATTTTAGTACCGACATCAAGACCATGAAAAACATTTTGAGTGTCAGGGCCTATCCGGGACTATGTGGGGAACACAGTCAGGGACTTGGGTAAGGACTGGGAACAGGGTAGATAACAAACACAGAGAGGAGTACAGCGCTGCCCCGGATCACACAGGAAGACAGAGGAGAAAAGGGATCCAAAGGGGAAGCCTGTAGAGGTGAACAAGAAGGGTGAGACTCAGAAAAGAAGGGCACTCATGAGGCGGCTCAGCATTCAGAATCACTAAACCCAGGACGGATGTGCAATACAATTAAACATAAAACAACATTAACAATAAAGGGGATGTGTGGGGTAAAGCACTCAGGAGCTCCACACGGTAAGACTGAAGCTCAGTAAGTTCCTTACCCACAATTGCTGTTACAGACACCAACTGGAAATACCCACATATAGGATATGTATACAAAGGCAGGGTCTGTGGAGCTTATACCTATGGTGATGTTATAACAGTAACTCAAAGACAATACTCACAGTGAACAAGAAACACCACCTAGGTAGTCAGCTGTGCCCACGGATCCTGGCGATCAAACAGGAACACGCAAGGCAGTAACAGCAAAGGGGTAGAACTAAATACAAGCACAATAGACAAGGAGCTAGCAAGGAGGAGTGCTTAACAGAAAAGGAAGGAAATCACAGGGCACACTTGGCAGAAATCAGGTAACAAACATACAAGGTAACAGAAGTAAGACAGCAGAATAGAAAGATAGCAAACTAGAACTGGAACCAAGGAGATGGGATGAAAGGCAGGGACTGGAAAAGGATATACAGAAAGGGAGGCTACAAGGGTGTACTAGAATAGTGCAGGGTTAGGAAACCAGAAAATAAAGTAGCATAGGATGCAGAGCTGGGGCAGGAATTGAGCAAAGGCTCAGGGGTCAAAGTAGCACTACAGGTCAGGAACAAGGAAACGTAAAGGCTCAGGAATCAAGGAAGCACTGCAAGCAGTGCTGGTTCAGGAAACAGGAAAATGGCTACAGCTCAGGAAACAAGGAGTCAAGAGCGAACTGCAAGCAGTGCAAATCAGGCACAAGAAAAATAGCTATAGCTCAGGAACTTAGGAAACCAGGTAGCACTGCAGGCAGTGCTAATTCAGGCACAAGGAAAATAGCTATAGCTCAGGAAACTTAGGAAACCAGGTAGCACTGCAAGCAGTGCTAAATCAGGTACAAGGAAAATAGCAGCAGGTCAGGAAACTTAGGAAACCAGGTAGCATTGCAGGCAGTGCTAAATCAGGTACAAGGAAAATAGCAGCAGGTCAGGAAACTTAGGAAACCAGGTAGCACTGCAGGCACTGCTAAATCAGGTACAAGGAAAATAGCAGCAGGTCAGGAAAAAGGCAGGACTAAAGCTCAGGAAATACTGGAAACAATAGCAAAGGCTCAGGAAGCACTGGAAACAAGGATTGGTCTCACCGGTAAACAGCTTACAATGACCAACACTGGGCTGAAGGGAGCTGGGGCTTAAAAGAGCTCACAGTAATCATATGCAGCTGGTGTGAGCAGGCTAGCAGCAGCCAGCCACAGGTGATCTGAATTCCTCCACCCATCCTTGGCCTGCAGGGGTGGAGACTAAGCAGTGAGCAGGGAATCCTGGGTGATGGAGTTTTCAGGCATGAGTAGGCTGGCTTCACAAAACCCGGCACGGACTGGGAATGGATGTTAGTTCCCAATAAATGTCCAAATGGCTGGAAGTCAGGCTTTGCATGCAGGGGAGGGTCTGGAAGTTTATTAGAGGACTGGAAAGTCCCCCAGTTCAGCCCCCTGGTGGTGGACACGGGAAAGCAGGGAGCAAGTCGTGACAGTACACCCCTCCAAAGACCCTCTCCCTGAATCTGGAACCGGATACAAGGCCATGGCTCCTAAGAAGTAAGTCCATTTCCCTCATAGATGCGGTGCAAGATGCCAGCGGACTGCAGAAAAATGGTGACGTTCTGGAAGGTTTAGTCTCTGATGCTGGTGATTCAGTCTCTGGATGTATAGGTACTGAGAACTCTGGAGGCTGGCAAACTGGAAACCCAGGGTCTAAAAGTTGGAAAAATAGAGGTTCAATTGCTGAAGGCAGGGAGCCCGGCGGCTCTGGTGCTGAAGGCAGGGAGCCCGGCGGCTCTGGTGCTGAAGGCAGGGAGCCCGGCGGCTCTGGTGCTGAGGGCAGGGAGCCCGGCGGCTCTGGTGCTGAGGGCAGGGAGCCCGGCGGCTCTGGTGCTGTGGGCAGGAGCCCGGCGGCTCTGGTGCTGTGGGCAGGGAGCCCGGCGGCTCTGGTGCTGTGGGCAGGGAGCCCGGCGGCTCTGGTGCTGTGGGCAGGGAGCCCGGCGGCTCTGGTGCTGTGGGCAGGGAGCCCGGCGGCTCTGGTGCTGTGGGCAGGGAGCCCGGCGGCTCTGGTGCTGTGGGCAGGGAGCCCGGCGGCTCTGGTGCTGTGGGCAGGGAGCCCGGCGGCTCTGGTGCTGTGGGCAGGGAGCCCGGCGGCTCTGGTGCTGTGGGCAGGGAGCCCGGCGGCTCTGGTGCTGTGGGCAGGGAGCCCGGCGGCTCTGGTGCTGTGGGCAGGGAGCCCGGCGGCTCTGGTGCTGTGGGCAGGGAGCCCGGCGGCTCTGGTGCTGTGGGCAGGGAGCCCGGCGGCTCTGGTGCTGTGGGCAGGGAGCCCGGCGGCTCTGGTGCTGTGGGCAGGGAGCCCGGAAGCTCTGGTCCTGGAGGCAGGGAGCCCGGAAGCTCTGGTCCTGGAGGCAGGGAGCCCGGAAGCTCTGGTCCTGGAGGCAGGGAGCCCGGAAGCTCTGGTCCTGGAGGCAGGGAGCCCGGAAGCTCTGGTCCTGGAGGCAGGGAGCCCGGAAGCTCTGGTCCTGGAGGCAGGGAGCCCGGAAGCTCTGGTCCTGGAGGCAGGGAGCCCGGAAGCTCTGGTCCTGGAGGCAGGGAGCCCGGAAGCTCTGGTCCTGGAGGCAGGGAGCCCGGAAGCTCTGGTCCTGGAGGCAGGGAGCCCGGAAGCTCTGGTCCTGGAGGCAGGGAGCCCGGAAGCTCTGGTCCTGGAGGCAGGGAGCCCGGAAGCTCTGGTCCTGGAGGCAGGGAGCCCGGAAGCTCTGGTCCTGGAGGCAGGGAGCCCGGAAGCTCTGGTCCTGGAGGCAGGAGCCCGGAAGCTCTGGTCCTGGAGGCAGGGAGCCCGGAAGCTCTGGTCCTGGAGGCAGGGAGCCCGGAAGCTCTGGTCCTGGAGGCAGGGAGCCCGGAAGCTCTGGTCCTGGAGGCAGGGAGCCCGGAAGCTCTGGTCCTGGAGGCAGGGAGCCCGGAAGCTCTGGTCCTGGAGGCAGGGAGCCTGGGAGCTCTGGTCCTGGAGGCAGGGAGCCTGGGAGCTCTGGTCCTGGAGGCAGGGAGCCTGGGAGCTCTGGAGACCTTACATGAAAACAAGGTAAGGGCAAAGTTACACATGGTTCATAGCCTTTCAGCTCCGTGAATGGTGGTAGGCTGTAAAAGGTAGATTCGCTGCGGTCAGTAGGGACTTCTGCTGCTACCAAGATTTGCAAAAATTCATTTTCATCCAGCAAGTCACTGGCTGACATCAGATGAAGATCAGGGTCACAGATTGAATAAAAATCCAACATAGAAGGATCAGCCAACCACAGGGAATGATATTTAGCACGTAAGAGTCTGTTTTGTTCCAGGGCTTGATCTCTAGGGTTTAAGGGCTTTCTGGATCTGTTGCTAAACATCGTGGCAAGAACTGACAGTGTGGGTTAAATAAAAAAATAGCTAACTGACCGCAAAATAAACCTCACAAGTGACCCTGGAAATGTAGGTTGGTCATTCTGTCAGGGCCTATCCGGGACTATGTGGGGAACACAGTCAGGGACTTGGGTAAGGACTGGGAACAGGGTAGATAAACACAGAGAGGAGTACAGCGCTGCCCCGGATCACACAGGAAGACAGAGGAGAAAAGGGATCCAAAGGGGAAGCCTGTAGAGGTGAACAAGAAGGGTGAGACTCAGAAAAGAAGGGCACTCATGAGGCGGCTCAGCATTCAGAATCACTAAACCCAGGACGGATGTGCAATACAATTAAACATAAAACAACATTAACAATAAAGGGGATGTGTGGGGTAAAGCACTCAGGAGCTCCACACGGTAAGACTGAAGCTCAGTAAGTTCCTTACCCACAATTGCTGTTACAGACACCAACTGGAAATACCCACATATAGGATATGTATACAAAGGCAGGGTCTGTGGAGCTTATACCTATGGTGATGTTATAACAGTAACTTAAAGACAATACTCACAGTGAACAAGAAACACCACCTAGGTAGTCAACTGTGCCCACGGATCCTGGCGATCAAACAGGAACACGCAAGGCAGTAACAGCAAAGGGGTAGAACTAAATACAAGCACAATAGACAAGGAGCTAGCAAGGAGGAGTGCTTAACAGAAAAGGAAGGAAATCACAGGGCACACTTGGCAGAAATCAGGTAACAAACATACAAGGTAACAGAAGTAAGACAGCAGAATAGAAAGATAGCAAACTAGAACTGGAACCAAGGAGATGGGATGAAAGGCAGGGACTGGAAAAGGATATACAGAAAGGGAGGCTACAAGGGTGTACTAGAATAGTGCAGGGTTAGGAAACCAGAAAATAAAGTAGCATAGGATGCAGAGCTGGGGCAGGAATTGAGCAAAGGCTCAGGGGTCAAAGTAGCACTACAGGTCAGGAACAAGGAAACGTAAAGGCTCAGGAATCAAGGAAGCACTGCAAGCAGTGCTGGTTCAGGAAACAGGAAAATGGCTACAGCTCAGGAAACAAGGAGTCAAGAGCGAACTGCAAGCAGTGCAAGTCAGGCACAAGAAAAATAGCTATAGCTCAGGAACTTAGGAAACCAGGTAGCACTGCAGGCAGTGCTAATTCAGGCACAAGGAAAATAGCTATAGCTCAGGAAACCAGGTAGCACTGCAAGCAGTGCTAAATCAGGTACAAGGAAAATAGCAGCAGATCAGGAAACTTAGGAAACCAGGTAGCACTGCAGGCAGTGCTAAATCAGGTACAAGGAAAATAGCAGCAGGTCAGGAAACTTAGGAAACCAGGTAGCACTGCAGGCAGTGCTAAATCAGGTACAAGGAAAATAGCAGCAGGTCAGGAAAAAGGCAGGACTAAAGCTCAGGAAATACTGGAAACAATAGCAAAGGCTCAGGAAGCACTGGAAACAAGGATTGGTCTCACCGGTAAACAGCTTACAATGACCAACACTGGGCTGAAGGGAGCTGGGGCTTAAAAGAGCTCACAGTAATCATATGCAGCTGGTGTGAGCAGGCTAGCAGCAGCCAGCCACAGGTGATCTGAATTCCTCCACCCATCCTTGGCCTGCAGGGGTGGAGACTAAGCAGTGAGCAGGGAATCCTGGGTGATGGAGTTTTCAGGCATGAGTAGGCTGGCTTCACAAAACCCGGCACGGACTGGGAATGGATGTTAGTTCCCAATAAATGTCCAAATGGCTGGAAGTCAGGCTTTGCATGCAGGGGAGGGTCTGGAAGTTTATTAGAGGACTGGAAAGTCCCCCAGTTCAGCCCCCTGGTGGTGGACACGGGAAAGCAGGGAGCAAGTCGTGACATTGAGTTTACATTGTTCCAGAGATCCCAAGCATTCTTCTGATTTTAAGAGCTCCATTACACTGCCAGTAGTGTATTTTAACAAGCACCACAGCTAGCAATTGATAGAATTTGTCCTGTCATATGGGGCCAGATGTACAAAACTATTTTGCTGTCTCAAAGTCTGTGATTCACAAAATCTTGGGCTTTACGACCATAAGTGAGTGAATTGAATAGTACAATAGTTACTCTGAGAGTCAGAAGTAACTTCTGTGGCCCTTTTCAAATTACAAATAGGAGAGATTGGGAAAGGGATGCCCCTTTCCTCTCTGTGAATCAGAGTTCTGTGCACATATGGTTTACACCCTCAATTGTAGACACAAACTATTGATCAGTTACCATCCTCCCTTACATGCATTTGGGAATCTGATGGAGCGGGCTTGGTGAAACAGACTGCAGTCCAAGTGGACATTTTTTAAGGCAGACCAAGGGATGAAGAAGGCTGGCTGAAAACCTATACAAATAAATATATTATTCATATATATTTTATTAAAAATGAAAGGTCTTGACTAATGTCAGATCTAAAGAAGCATTTGCAAAGCCAATACGTCTCACCTATGCAACATATTGGCTTTGTCAATGTTTTTTTTAGCTATGCCGTGGAGCATGGCTGAAAGTTAAAAACAATGCTATGATGAGGCCAGTAGAAGTACATGAGGAAGACAACTAAAATAGATGCACTCCGTTAGAGTGCTTAAATCCAAAGAAAAAACTAGCACCTGAAAATGAGCAGTGGGAGGACACAAGTAATGTGTTCATGCTTCAAGCGATGGACAAACGCTTGAAGAGGATGGAAGCTTACAGCTGCTAACCAATATTAAACAAGCAAATGAGAGTGACAATAAAGCCAACCATTGGTAAGCAACTGGCCCAATGCTAGAGAAGTTCTTGAAGAGACAACACATGCGCTGCCTAGATGGGACCTAACAACAGGGACACCCCTGATCTAGACCCCGTACCTCTGGTCCTGCACTTGGTAGAATAGTTTGAGGCAGAGCACTGAACAACTTGTATCACTCTATGGCCCACCACCCCTTGAGTCACTCCACTTTAATCCTCATTTCTGGCCTAGAGGTCAGCTCACACTTCATTCAGAAATGTACCTGCCAACCCAACTTGAGTCCCTTGAGTTGAGTGCCCTCACAAATGACCTACAGTTTGGCTGGATGCCCTAATGTAGATTCAATTTTCAAAGTGTGAAATTCTCTTTTAATCTGTAACTGCCACCATCTCTGCTGTGTGGGCCAACTGTAGTTTGGAAATATTAAAATTTCTGAGCCTGACATTTTTGCCTCTCTTTTCTCAGATGCAGCTATCACAAGCAACTTCCTTTCAGCAATCACTGTTCATGAAGATTGTTCGCCTTTCCATGGATGGTTTGTTGGCATTCCGTAGGCTTTGCATACAGGGGGAAAGACCTCTGTACAGAAAACCACTCAGTACAGTGCCTGCAGTGTCACATCTACTGCCAACAGTGGAACACCAAATCAGCAAACGTTTGCGCCTCACCTATGTCCTCTAAAAATGACATCTAGGATTCTTGGTGAATCATGGATTTTATTACAATCTCTAAATTCTGTATGAGCTTTGATTTCTCCTTCAAGTGACACCTGTAGGCCTTTGCTCTAGAGCAGATTCTGCAGTGTTCAGATGTTAACCCATTGCAGAAAAATATAACCTTGATATTAAATTTTTTTCTATATTCGTCAGTGGACTTTGAAGCTTTTGCAATGCTTTCATAATCTGGGAGACAGCACCATCAGATTCCCAACCTCCCACTTCCCCTGTTCGCATTCTAAATCATAAATTCCATATGACTCTGTCTGCATATCTTATAACATGAGCTTCCAAGCATTAGGAATAATGCTGTTGTCTTGAAAAGAAAGATGTCTTCATTTAGTCACTGATCTCATCTTTACTTTGGCTTATATATTTATGAAGTAGTAGAATGTCACAAGGACCTCCCTCAAATGGGGAGAGTCAGCATTTCTGGTGGGTACATCAGGACCAGCTGGCCCTAGCAAAATGATGGGCTATGCTGGATGCCAAAGCATGGCCATCCTTTCTTACAGGCCTAGCTCTCACATTGCATGGGGGTGTGTTCTTGTGGCGCAAAAGAGGCGGTGATGGGCGTGGCCACCTGATGATCACAACAAAAGGCATGGCTAGGTGGGTCACAGCCTCTTTGCTGAACACCTCGACGTAACACCATTGATCCAGCGGCTTACTAGCTACAGATACTCCACTACCATATACTCACCTGGGCCCATATAACTTCTCTCTCGCACTCACTAAACACCAAGTAGACCGCTGGAACTTTTTAATTTTATAATTTTCATACCTCAAGATCTAGTTATTTCTTCTCTAACTAAACTTTTCACTGATCAAATAGTTCTTTCCTCTGGTCAATGGACCATTAGGTGGAACTAGTTGATGGTGATAATTAACATAATTTGATTAAACATTTCTTGTTTAAAATAATCACAGACTCAGTAAATTTTAAAAATCTTTATCTAAATTAGTTGGTTGTGAACCATCTCAAAACGTTTTCAGTACAAACACCCTCATTCGCAAGAGTGCCAATTCAATCAAATTTCAATAGACATTAGCAATTCAGATTCACACAATAACTATGCTCAGAAAGAAGAGGATAGAGAGAGAAGAACATGTATCAAGACAATTAATTTATAGTTACCAAGTATGGTGTGAAGACCAACCCCCTGGCCAGATCAGGAGACAAAGGCTTCAGGACAGGAATCAGGACAGGATACTTCACCTCTCTAGATACCGACGACTGCATCGCACCCCTCTCTGACACTCTCTTCCTCCTCGTGGTTCTTCCGCGATCTTCTTTCTAACCCACCCAAATTAAGTAGATGGTTCTGCATTCGATTTCTTCATCAGCATTTCAGAGCATCAGTACCACCCCCAGCACCGACAGCATCCTAAGCTCCGAATTGTTTCTGCTGCTTCCGCTCCTAACAAGCTTAGCTTCCAACTAACTAACTAAACTACTTCAATTATACCTTTCTATTACCATGTACCACTCATTAATGTTTCAATCTTACAGAATACTATCTTCTGATTGGACAGGCGAGCGGGGGATGATCATCACACCATGCTTATATTTCATTTATTTCTTTAGTCCAATTGTTTCCAAACTCCTCCCCTCATACTTTTATTCCGCCCTTCCTTTCCCATACATCTTTAAACTTTATTAATACAAATGTAGCGATTTCTTGAATAAAGTTCCTTCATATGAACTCTTCACCCTCATGTTTCCAGGGCACAACTTCGCCGACCTTGGACGCGTGACAAGTCCTTAGTCATCTTTTCGAGCTTCCGCACCAGGGCGCAGGAGTCGCGCAACGTCAGTCTGCTCGTCTCAGACAAATCTGACAGGCCCAAATACGCACTAATAATAAAGTCAAAAGGAAGAATGTTATTCTCAAAAATAAATGATTTCACTGTATACCACCAACCTCTTCTCTAGCCCATACCATTTATTATTTCCCTTTCTGCATTTGCGTTAGTATAAAACTTATTTTCTAATTTCTGCAAGCAGGTGCCATGCATGTGAGTTTTCAAGCGGCCATTTTATAGTTCTTTGCGCAAGCGCCAGAATTTCCCTCCAAGCTTTAGTACGTCATACTACGTAGATGTAGTAGACGCATGCGCAGTAAAGATCCTGTGTTAGAATGCATCTTAGTCCTTCGTTCATGTTATTGCAGTTAGTAAACACATAGGCAAGCTTCATTTTCTCCCGTGTGTAAAGGAAATGCGTATTATTAATCACAAAACACGTTGTTAGTAATTCGTTAGTGAGTTAAACGAGAGCATTGATTCCGAGCAAGTCTCATGCACGAGTCCTTGCTCCATCAATCTCCTCTCTGATGGCATATTAAGCCATCACAAAATTACACATCCATCCCAGATACCAACTTTAACACTTCTCAGTTTTCTCTATTTGTCCTCCCAATTTTCATCAACAATTTCGTTTCCTTCTAAATCTCGCATCTTCTTATATAACCTGCCTTTCATTTCTTCCAAACGTATTTCATCATATTTTCTCTTTCGTGTCTGTCCCTTCCCTTTTCTCTCCAAGTGTACCTTTTCTTTCGTACCTTTTCTACAACATTTATATGTAATTATTACTAACATCACTACCATTATTATCATAACTAATGGTATTATTATCTGACCTAGAAAACTTTTCCCAAAATCAACAAACCATTTCCCTATTGATGTTATACTTTTTGTTAGTCTTCCCCACACACTGTCAACCTCCAGTTGGGTCAAATCTTTATGCATTCCCGTAATGTTTTCAATATATCCTTTAATTTCTCTGCTCTTGTCCGGAATATAAGTGCAGCAATTTTGAACTTTCAACATGCCACAGACTCCACCTTCTTTTGCTAAAAATATATCAAGAGCAAGACGGTTCTGTAAAACCATAGATCTAATTGCAACCATTTCTGTTTTAATCATTAGAAATCCTCCTGCAGTATCTGTAGAAAGACGATCAACTATGGTTGATAACTTACACATTTTCTGTGAATTTAGAATGACTGCAACTGAGGGTATCAGTGCACTAAAAATATCTCCTACAATTTCAGAAAAACTAGCTCTTCTTTTACGTGTTAGTCCATTAGAATTTCCATTGGTTCCACTGATTTTATCTACATGATAAATTTTTGGAAAAACTATTCCAAAATAACAGCTTCCGTACCATCTTGCAGGTAACCTATAATAGGCATTGCTCCCACAAACACAATACACTCCTGGAAACACAGGATCAGTTCCCCATTTTAGTCCCCATCCTCCTAATATTAAGAAGTTATGTTCACATTCACTGGAACCAATGTAATTATTGTTATAATCTGTCTTTAATCTATGGAGGCAGAATTTTCCCCTTTTCACAAAGTCCAGGGACATCGCAGCATGAGCCTTGCCGCTTGCATAGATTCCGTTGAACTCATCGTTATGAAAAATTCACCCATAAACTGTGCGTTTTTACTACTAGCTACTGGATTCATATTCTTTCTAATAGGTAGTTCAGAAAATACTACATCTAAATTAGAATAAAAATACTGAAGTCTCCCTGTAGCGTAAAATAAACTTGATATAATACTACATGACACACCATAAGTTAAAGGTATATGGTGATACGTAATCCCTTCTGATACTGATGAGGGTAACTTCATACATACGTAACAATTGTTAATTTCCATAGTGCTAACATACTGAAATAACAATTTAATAAACACATTAGAGGACGTATTATAGTCTGATGCATTATGATAGTTTGCTTCATCTTCTACCCCTATTTCTAATTTAGTTTCTCTTATTCTATCTACCTTAACATTAGTATCTGTATTATTCTTGTCACTTGTTTTCATTATTAAAGGTACTCCTACTGTTAGGAATAACCATCCTAATGCTGCTAATAAAATACTACAAAAACAAAATCTAAAACACTTTCTTTTTAATTCACATTTTGGTTTTCCGATAACTTCAATGTCTGCCATTTTATTCCTGAGAAAAATTCTTTTCTCTTATCTTTTTTTCTTTTCCATTCTTAGCCTTTCTTTTTGTTCTTAAGGAGGTTCAATTTGCTTTCATCAATTTGTGCAATATGGACCTCTTCTGTCTCATCAGACAGATCCAGGGACTCAAATTACTCGAGAATAACGTATGTCCACTCTGGAGCCTTGTATCTCCTATTTAAGTTTCTCAATCTTGGACTTCTTCGAGTTATTTTTGCTAAGGTTTGTTTAGGTCTTGTTTGACTTGTGATTTCGTTCACTTGCTCTGGTTTCTTTTCAGATTTTCTCAGATGATATTTTAGTTTCTTTACTCCAGTTGGCCAATTGTCTCCCTTTCTGACTCTTATGATTTGTACTGAGTTTTCACCTTCTTTATCTCTTTGTAAAGTTCTTTTTATTTCATTTATTCTGGGCACAATCTGTTCGGTTTCTCTGTTTTCTGTGCTTGTACCTTCTTTTGCTTCCTCCTGCTCAGGTCCTACTATATTTTGTTCTACTTGTCCTGAGCTTGTTCTTCTAATTCTATCTGACCCTGTTCAGGTCTTAGTTCAAACCTTTCTTCTTCTGCCTGAACTTGTTCTTCTAACTCTATCTGGTCCTGTTCAGGTCTTAATTCAGACTTTTCTTCTTCCACCTTCTATTTTTCCCTCCTCAGGTTTGTTTGTGTCTCTTTCTATTTTCACCTGAGTGTGTTCTTCTTCCCCTGTCTCTTCCTGACTACTTTCCTGTCTTATCAGTTCTGTTCTTCTTCTGGTTTCAATAACATCATCAATTATTTCAATCACTGGGATCCATTCTTCCTGACTTATTTCGAGCTGTTTGTCATATGGTTGTCTTTCAGAATCTATCACTCTAGATTCTTCAATTTCACAGTTTACAACTCCTGACGCTTCAGCTTGCTCAGTCAGTGGTGGGTCTTGTTGATCTGAAGGGCTCGGAACTCTTCTGGTATGGCTGGCATGAATCCAATTGGGCAGACCTGCACACTTCACTGCTGTGGTAGTGACTAGTATGACTTGACGTGGTCCGTCCCACCTTGGTGCTAGGCACGACTTTCTCGCATGTTTCTTTACCAGCACCCAATCTCCAGGATTCAAATCATGTGCTTAGTCTGGCTGTCTTTCAACTGCATCTTCTCCAACCTGGTGAGAGATAGAACGCATCATTTCAGCCAATCCTTTGCAATAGTCCAATACCAGATCATCAGATATACTCATTAGTTTATTTCCAGGAATAAATGCCTGTCTCATGGCTCTTCCCATGAGAACCTCATGTGGGCTCATTCCTGTTTTTCTGTCTGGGATGCTTCTGAGACCCATCAATACAAGCGGTAATGCATCTGGCCATTTCAGCTTTGTGGATGCACACACTTTTCCCAATCTTGACTTTATTGTGCCATTCATTTGTTCAACAACTCCAGAAGCCTCTGGACGATATGCACAGTGCAGTTTTTGTTCAATGTTAAACGCAGCACAGATTAATCGAATTATCTCATTATTAAAATGAGGGCCTCTATCTGATTCCAAAGTGACCGGAAAACCAAATCTCGGCACTAACTCCCTCAACAACAATTTTGCAACTGTAAGACTGTCATTTCTTCGTGTTGGATAGGCTTCCACCCATCTTGAGAAAAGGCATACTATGACAAGTACGTATTTTAGTCCATTGCATGGGGGTAATTCAATAAAATCTAACTGTAATCTGGTGAAGGGTCCTTCTACCTTTCCGATCTTTCCCCAGCTTACCACTGTCTTTCTACATGGGTTCTGCTGTTGACAGGTTAAGCATCTTTGGCAAAGGCTCTCTGTGACTACCCTGAACTTCGGATTATACCAACTCTGTCTGTATAGCCTGATCATTGAATCTCTCCCTATGTGTGTTGCTCCATGGTACACCCTCACCATTTTTGAAAGCAAACAATCTGGCATGACTGGTCTTCCATCTAAATACACCCATACCTCATCATGTGGTCTCTTTGTACAGTCTGCCTTTATCCAGATTTCTTTTTCCCTTTCCTCAACTTCTTCCTGCAATTGTCTAATCTCATCCCATGTTTCTGGTACTGAGAAGTACATAAGTTGGCATCTGGTTTCACCCGTTTCAATTTTTCTGTTTATGGCTACTGCATTTTTAACACAGTATTTCGCCACTTGGTCAGCATAATTATTGCCAGCAGTCACATAGTCATTTCCTGACTGATGTGCAGCGCATTTTACAACTGCTATCTCCTTTGGCAATTGTAATGCTTCCAATAAATCTTTCATTTTTGCTGTTTCTGATAGGAGATCCTGAGGAAGTCAGAAATCCCCTTTGCATCCAAAGCTGGCCAAAGTCATGCACAATCCCGAACCCATATTGGCTGTCCGTAAATATGGTTACTCTCCAATTTTTCCCCTTTTTACATGCCATTGTTAAGGCAACCAATTCAGCTACTTGTGCAGACTTGACCCCAGGTAAACAGGATGCTTCAATTACCTCAGAAATTTTACAAACAGCATATGCAGCACTTAAACCTCCTTCTTGTGTCCTAAGGCAGGAACCGTCTACAAATAACTCATGATCAGCCTCTTTCAAAGGTGTCTCTCTTATGTCTGGGCGGGGCTTCGTGCATAACTCAGTCACGTCCAAGCAATCATGATCACTTTCATATTTCACTTCCTCATCGTAGGGGTCTGGCAATAGAGTGGCTGGGTTCAGAATCATACATCTTATTACAGTCACATTCTCAGCTCCCAAAATCACTCTTTCGTACTTTGTCAAATGACTAGGGGTGAGGTGCTGTGTTCTTGTCCTTGTCAAAAGAATCTCAACTGAGTGTGGAACAAAGACTTTTACCGGATGTCCCATCACTATTGACTCACTTTGCTCCAGACTCATACAAGTAGCAGCTACTGCTTTTAAGCAGCCAGGCAATGCTGAAGCTACTGGGTCCAATGTGGCTGAAAAATATGCCACTGGACGTCGACTCAATCCATGGCTCTGTGTTAAGACTGAAAGTGCACAATTTTCTCTTTCACAACAGAACAAAGCAAAGTCTTTTGAATAATCAGGCATGCCCAAAGCAGGAGCCTCACACAAACAATTTCTTAGTCTCACAAATGCCTTTAGGCAGTCATCATTCCAATCAATTGGATCTTTTAGCTCATTTCCGGATCATCTGTATTAATGGTTTTGCTAACATAGAAAAACCATTAATCCATTGCCTACAATATCCAACCACTCCCAGAAACATTCTCATTTCTCTCTGAGTCTGTGGCAATTGCATTTCTTTGATTATTTTTATTCTTTCCGGTGTCACTTTTCTAGCTCCTCTTTCTATTTTATGCCCTAAATATCTTACTTCTTGTCGACAGAACTGTAACTTTTCTGGAGACACCTTGTGTCCTCCTTCAGCCAAATGGTTCAGTAATGCAATTGTATCTGTGACACAATCTTCTCGTGTTTTTGATGCCACCAATAGGTCATCAATGTACTGAACCAGAACCGAATTTCCAGGCATGATCAACGATTCCAACCACTTTTTCAAAATCTGATTAAAAATTGAAGGACTCTCTGTGTACCCTTGAGGAACACGACACCATGCGTAAATACGATCTTCAAACTTAAATGTAAAAAGATACTGACTGTCTGGGTGCAAAGGAATAGAAAAGAACGCTTGACATAAATCAATTACTGTAAACCATCCTGCATTCCACGGTATCTGATAAAGGATCACTGCTGGATTTGGCACAATTGGACAACAGGGAATTACAATTTTATTCATTTTCCGTAGGTCTTGCACTATTCTGTACTTTCCGCTAGGCTTTTTCAGTCCCATTATTGGCGAATTACAGGGACTACCCATCACCTCTTTTAAAATACCTTGTTTAATCATTCGTTCAATTTCTGGAATAATTCCTGCTTTTACTTCTGGACTCATTTTGTACTGTCGGGTATTTGGATACACTGCACCTTCTTTCACTGTCACTTTAACTGGGTCTATATTTGTCATTAGCCCAATGTCTTTTCCTGTAAAATCCCACACTTCTGGATTAACTGTCGTTCTTAACTCTTCTGGCAATTCATTCTCGGTTATTAATGAAAACATTTCATCTACTTCTGTTCTCTGTTTGGCCAGCATCATCTTATAGACAACGTCCTCATCGGGGATTTGGAAAGCACCACCATCCGGTGTACAATAGATCGTGCAATTCATCTTGCACAAAAGATCTCTTCCCAACAGATTTACAGGACTGGAATTGCATACTACAAATCGATGCATTTCTTTGAAGTTTCCAATGTGCACCTCCATTGGCTTTGTGATAGGGGTTCTAATCTGTTGGTTAGATATGCCTACAACTTGGATTGACTCTCCCGAGAGGGGTAGGTTTGGGATGTCTGCTGTTCTCACAGTAGACCTGGTAGCACCAGTATCCAATAGGAAAGTAATGTCTTTACCTTCTACTCTCCCATCAACGAATGGACCTGACTGATCTACCGGCAAGGATGCGCCAAGCACGCACTCCTCTTCCTCCCCCTCAGGCACCGTCATTGTGCGGTATCTGAATGTTCTTCATCATTCTGTAAAAAATATTGTGCAATTGTTCTATTATTCTTACAACTTTCTCCTTGAAATCCGGTGTTCGCACTGAAACTTTGATGGTTCACAAAATTTGGCATAGGAGATGGTGGCACCTGATATTGTGGAGTAACTACCTGTTGCTGCTGATTCATAAGTACTTCATTCTGCATCTGTGGGATAAAATTTTGATTTGGCCCATTATTATTCCTATTATTCTGAATACTCTTACACTCATTCTTCCAATGTCCAAGCTTTCCGCACGCATGACAAGGAAACGTCTTTTTCGCTTCTTCTCTGTCCATTCGCCCCTTAAATTTATTACCATTTGCTCCTTGATTATTCTGACTCTGTTCTTTCACTTAATTATTATTTTGGTCATTTGCTTTCTCTTCTTGCTGCTCTGCCAATTTTACTTGTGCCCACATCATTTTCTCCTTTAGCTTCCTACCCCTCGCCTCAATGTCATCTACGCAATATTTCGCGTACTTTAGAATCTCATACACTGTCTTGCTTTGCCAACACAACATGTGCTGCTGTATCATCTGACTGATTTCCGGTTTCAAGCCATATACAAACCGATACACAAAATGTCCCATATCTTTGTCACCAATATTCTCAAAACCACTATACTGCTTAAACACCTGCAATAACCGTTCATAGTACGCATGTACAGATTCATTTGATTCCTGAGTTGTTCTATCTATTTTTACCCAATCTGTTTCTTTAGGAGGGATTTTCCCTTTCAAATACGTAATCACTTGGTGATACTTTTTCATCACCTCTTCCGAAGGTGCTCCTGTTTTTGCATCTCTAGGATACTCCTCATTAGGCCAATCAATTGTAATCTTACATTCTGTCCATAAATCAGCAGGTACCACTACATCAAATAGACCATCCAAGTCTTTCAATAACACCTTTGAAACCTTCACAAACCTCTCTACCTGTTTGTATCACTCAACTGGTTTTTCTCTCAGTTTTGGAAAATCATTTGTAAATGATAAAATATCTTATCTACTCCAAGGAACATGAACATATCCACCTCCTGGAACCTCTCTCATTGGACACAATTTTTCCACTTTGCTTGATTCTCTTACTGGAAATGCAGCTGCTGCTTCTCTCGCTTGCACTTACTCTTTCTTTCTTATCCATCTAATTCTCCATTTATCAATGTCTCCCCACTTTCGCAAAATGTTCATCAATTCTTTTATCTGTAGCCTTTTTCCCGAAGCATTTACACTTTCTAAATCTTTATCAGTAAAATCCACTCGATAGGGTTTTTGTAACAACTTTGATTTCCCTATGTCTATTCCAATTTCTGAAGCAACTTCAGTTAGTCTCTCATGAAATATTCTTGCTCTCCTAGTTATACTCTTACATAGAAACAATAATTCCTCATCATTGTAAACGTTTAATCTTTCTGTACCCACACATCCTGTCATCATCTCTTCCAATTCCACTTTCAATCTGCTGATATCTAAAATCTTTGGTGTTGGGTTCTGATTATTTCTTTCCTGAGCCCACCTTTCTATTTCTTCAGAGGTGACCACTGTTGTGCCTGCAGTTCCAGCCGGAACCAAAGGTCTTCTTTCGCTCAAATTCATAGGCGTAACTCTCTTTGGAGATTCCGTATGAGGTTCCACAATAGGGAGATCCATTAATGAAATAACTGACTCACTTTCGCTAACCTGATCATCTGTGATTACTATCTCTTTTCTAGGACTACTTAATGGAACTGATACAAGTTGTGGTTTCTGGCAAATCTTATTATCCCCATTTAATGGGATTACAGGACCAATGGTTACTGGTACTGTTAAAGCTTCAGTATTTAAATTCAATTGACTTATCCTTTGAACTAGTTCTTCCTAAGTTTTATTCAAAGCTTCTCTTTCATTATCTTGCAACACTCTGTTGTATGATGTCTCATGTAAAATCTGTGGAGTTAATGGTATTCCCATTACTGGCGCACTTGGGACACCCTTACTAGCTGCTTCTTGATACGGTGGTGGATTTTTAATTAAAATATCCTCTAGTAACTCATCATCTGATTCACCATATCCTGCTGTGTTCAAATGTTTTGTTTTCTCCTTACACTTTCCTCCAGATTGTTCCTCAGCCATCAATACTGGATATAACCCTTCTGATACCATAGCTCTCCTCCACTGTTTCATCTGCCCTTCTCGTGACTCATGCAAATGTCTCGGAAAGAATCCCCTATATCTTCCACCTCTGCATTTTTCTCGTTCATACGACTCAGTCTCCCATTCTTCTAAAGCCTCATATTGAGTTAACCTAGGTCTAGGTTCTAAATCATTCATTTTCAATCTTAAATTCTGAGGAATCCTCCCATTAAACGTACCATCCTTAGGAAATGCTAACACCCCATCATCCTTTGTGTACTCTATCCAGTTTTCCAACCACACGCAGGTATGATATCCTCTCTCCATCATCATAAAAGATGCTGGTGTCTTCGGTGGCGGAATAGGAATTCCCTCTCTAGTCAACACAGGCTTATCCTTTACAAAGAAATTCTTTATTTTCTTAAAAATTACATCTTTCTTTTCTCTCCATACATTCTTGAGGATTGGTGTAGAAAATTGTATTCCGCAAACCCTTGAAATTTCCTTCCTGTACGTCTTACACTTACTGTCAAATCAAAATCCCGCATACAATCTTCTCTTCACCAATTCTAGCGCGGCTTCTAACTGACTATCCAATCAAATCAGGGTCACACTCGTGATCCGCCCAATGCCAGCGCGGCCTTTTCCTTACGTCAGTTCTGCTCCTTACTACTGACCCCTCCTTTACAAGGCTGCTCCTGTCACACACCCGCTGTGTCTACCAATCCCAGTGCGGCTCTCTGTGACGTCAGTTCAACTCCTGCGATTTCTCACCCCTCCTGTCACATGCCCGCTGTATCTACCAATCCCAGTGCGGCTCTCCGTGACGTCAGTACCACTCCGGCAACTGACCCTCCCTTTACAAGGTAATACGAAACTTTATTTCTCGAAATTCTCTTTAAATTTCCTTGTTAATAACGACGTAAAAACATTTGCTACTCTGTCTGTTCCACTAAATCAAAGCATAGTTTATTTCTTTTCACTGCGAGTAAAACTTTCCGCTTACTCTTCACCTAAGCTCCAGAGAACCTGCTACTCCTCCGGTGTCACCCGTTAGGGAAATCTGAGACCGATGTTTCACTAGCGAACTCCTTTTGCTGTTAATCTAGCTTAGAAGAACCTACTACTCCTTCAGCGTTACCCTTACTAGGTGATATAACGCCTAAAGTTTCACTAGCGAACTCTTTGCTATCAATCACTCTCACTTTTACACAGAAAATAGTCCCTACTTTAACACTGCTAGCTTTTCCTAGCTCCTCAGTGTTATTCTAACAGACGAGTAACCTCACTGCAGTGTGGTTTCTATCGCCACCCGCTATTCATTCCCCGGGAATTTTCCAGACGACATAAAAAACAGGACACTAACTCTTTTTTTGTTAAAAACATAAATCAAAAAATCAATAATCTATACTTATCACCAAACTAGTCACTAACAACCATAGCTCTGCTACCAGAAAACTGATCCAGCGGCGTACTAGCTACAGATACTCCACTACCCTATACTCACCTGGGCCCATATAACTTCTCTCTCGCACTCACTAAACACCAAGTAGACCGCTGGAACGTTTTAATTTTATAATTTTCATACCTCAAGATCTAGTTATTTCTTCTCTAACTAAACCTTTCACTGATCAAATAGTTCTTTCCTCTGGTCAATGGACCATTAGGTGGAACTGGTTGATGGTGATAATTAACATAATTTGATTAAACATTTCTTGTTTAATATAATCACAGACTCGGTAAATTTTAAAAATCTTTATCTAAATTAGTTGGTTGTGAACCATCTCAAAACGTTTTCAGTACAAACACCCTCATTTGAAAGAGTGCCAATTCAATCAAATTTCAATAGACTTTAGCAATTCAGATTCACATAATAACTATGCTCAGAAAGAAGAGGATAGAGAGAGAAGAACATTTATCAAGACGATGAATTTATAGTTACTAAGTATGGTGTGAAGACCAACCCCCTGGCCAAAGGGCTGGTAAGGGTCCCCAGGACAGATCAGGAGACAAAGGCTTCAGGACAGGATACTTCACCTCTCTAGATACCGACGACTGCGTCGCACCCCTCTCTGACACTCTCTTCCTCCTTGTGGCTCTTCCGCGATCTTCTTTCTAACCCACCCAAATTAAGTAGATGGTTCTGCATTCGATTTCTTCATCAGCATTTCAGAGCATCAGTACCACCCCCAGCACCGACAGCATCCCAAGCTCCGAATTGTTTCTGCTGCTTCCGCTCCTAACAAGCTTAGCTTCCAACTAACTAACTAAACTACTTCAATTATACCTTTCTATTACCATGTACCACCCATTAATGTTCAATCTTACAGAATACTAACTTCTGATTGGACAGGCGAGGGGGGGATGATCATCACACTATGCTTATATTTCACTTATTTCTTTAGTCCATTGTTTCCAAACTCCTCCCCTCAAACGTTTATTCCGCCCTTCCTTTCCCATACATCTTTAAACTTTATTAACACAAATGTAGCGATTTCTTGAATAAAGTTCCTTCATATGAACTCTTCACCCTCATGTTCCCAGGGCACAACTTCGCCGACCTTGGACGCGTGACAAGTCCTTAGTCATCTTTTCGAACTTCCGCACCAGGGCGCCTCCGTCGCGCAACGTCAGTCTGCTCGTCTCAGACAAATCTGACCGGCCCAAATACGCACTAATAATAAAGTCAAAAGGAAGAATGTTATTCTCAAAAATAAATTATTTCACTGTATACCACCAACCTCTACTCTAGCCCATATCATTTATTATTTCCCTTTCTGCATTTGCGTTAGTATAAAACTTATTTTCTAATTTCTGTAAGCAGGTGCCATGCATGTGAGTTTTCAAGCGGCCATTTTATAGTTCTTTGCGCAAGCGCCAGAATTTCCCTCCAAGCTTTAGTACGTCATACTACGTAGATGTAGTAGACGCATGCGCAGTAAAGATCCCGTGTTAGAATGCATCTTAGTCCTTCGTTCCTGTTATTGCAGTTAGTAAACACATAGGCAAGCTTCATTTTCTCCTGTGTGTAAAGTATATGCGTATTATTAATCACAAAACACGTTGTTAGTAATTCGCTAGTGAGTTAAACGAGAGGATTGCTTCCGAGCAAGTCTCATGCACGAGTCCTTGCTCCATCACCATCGCCACCCCTACCCTGCCGCCGAGAGGAGCCGAAGGTGGCAGGACTGCCCTTTTGTCCCACCCGCCCATCTCTTGCAAGTAGCAGTTGTTTCAGTGTTGTCAGGTTTGTCAATGTATGTCAAAGGTAGATTTTGGAGTTTTTCAGTGGCGACTGCTGCATTATGGAAGTGTTGAGGCCCAAAACCACTATCCAGCATTCTGCCTCGGGCTTTGGCAGCTCCCGGGCCAGAATTTCACATCACACTCAAGCAGACATGCAAACATACACACACCTTTGCAGGCATGCAGACAAAGACATTCACACATACATACACATGCAATCCCCAGCACACAGACAGACACTTATACTTTCATTCACAAAAACTTACCTGAGACAAGTTCACAATTTCCTACTCCCCCCATCTCTCTGCAGCAGCCAGACCCACGAGCTTCCACCCAATCAGAAGCTGGAATAGGATTGAAGGTACAGAGGTAGGCCTTTTTTCTCTATTGCAGCGTTGGATGGGGAAAGAGGATATATCTTACTGTTGTATCACACATGTATCACAACTACCCATAATTCTTAATGGTAACATGTCATTTATGTTGATAATTTTCTCTACTATAACAATAAAACTTTAAAGTTGTTAAACAATCTGTACATGCCCCAAAAAAATATTGAAAACATTATAGAAGATTAAGATAAAAGCTTTAACAATCACAGCCCGAGTCACAGATTTGAAACAGAAAGCTTTAAGTATCAGTGTTATTCAACACACTTTTTGGCTAACAATATGATTATTATTATAGTGACCTCTTTTGAAAAAGTAATATAAATGATTAAAAGTAGTGTATCAATGAGGCTTACAAAAAAAGAGTTGCGAAATTCTCATTCAAGAAAATAAGATTGTTAAGTCCCCCGCTCTACAGTATTCGATTTTGCATTTCACACTGGTTCTTTTTTCCTACGATTTAGTTCATGATGACATCTTCTCCTACCAATATCCACTTTCACAAAACCAATTTTTAAAAATATTTTTAGGTCAAGCCTAGACAGCGCTTGTGCTGTCAGTATGATCTGTTGTATGTACTTTGTGGGCTTTGACTTCTCCCATCACTTTTCATTTATCTAATCAGGTGTCCTGTAAAATTCGTTGCTTTCCAGTGAGTAATTTATCTTCCTGAGCCCTCCTTTTTGCAAGTTATTCACTCCCCTTGAGTTTCGCCGCAGGATTTGTCAGCTTACACTTTTTTCTATTTTACTTTCTGCTCAGGAACTTATTTTTTAATTCCGAACAGCGCTACACACAACTCAGCGCCTGATTCACGGCCGCTGTGCTTCCTCTGCTCTTACTGGTGCTGCACTGACAAAGGAATGCTTGAAGGTGTTTTTGTTTACGGAAAGAATTTCTTTTTGTCTTTGTTGATCTTTTAACCTGAAAAGCCAGGGAAAAGGGCTATTTCATTGAGTAACGTCGGTAGGAACGTTTCTGGGGACGAAAGAAAGAGGAGAGCATCACCTGTATAGGCTGCTAGTATAAGGTGATGATCTCCATATTAAAAACCAGATATGGATGAATTATGACGAATACGGGAAAGGAAGGGTTTGAGAGCAAGAACAATAATAAAGGCTAAAGAGGACAACCCTGTCGAACACTGCGTTGCAGGGTAAAATAGGGAGAAACTTCTCCATTACAAGTGCAGATGGTTGTAAAGACTGATATTAAAGAGAGATTAGGGCAATGAATTTAGGGCTAAAACCATGGCAACATAAAATCCCAATTGATCCTATCAAATGATTTTTCTGCATCTATTGTAATCGCTGCAAGAGGGATTTTGAGGAGTGAAGATTTGCTAAGTACATTAAGAAATCTAGTATTATTTGATGCTAATCTACCTTTTATGAATCTGTCCATTACCGCGGAAGAAAAGATACTAACCGTATTGCTAAGAGTTTTGCGAAAATCTTGTAATCGACATTTACTAATGAAATAGGCCTACAATTTGTACATAGAGTGGTGTCCTTGCCGTCTTTATGTATCAGATATATGGTTGCTTCTTGAAAAGTAACAGAGGTAGAACCAGAATCAATTGAATGACTAAACAAGCATGACAGGTGAGGAAGGAAAATATTAGAGAAATGTTGAAAATAATTGCCTTTCGGACCTGTTTTTTTTTTTTTTTTAGAGAATTTAATGCTCTGGAAATCTCCTGCAAGGTAAGCTCCAAGTCTAAAGATGCAAATTCTAAATGACAAGGTACAGAGTTTGGTGTTTATTGCAAATAGTCTTCAATGTGAGAATGTTGTACTGTATTTTTGGGAGTATATAAAGTTTTATAGAAACTGACAACTAATTTAGGATATCCTTTTGCATAGTTAGTGAAACTCCTTGAGAGTCAAGTAATGAATCTATCTGAAGTCTCTGTTTTTTCACTTACAGATAATTAGATAGAAATTTACCAACTCTATTTCTACCACCATAATAATGAGCATTACTTCTTAACAAAACGAGGTAGGCATCATTAGTGGATAGAGTATTAAAGTGTAATTTGGCGTTAAGTGAATTTTGAAGATCGGTATTTGATTTAGAAAAGAAATACTTTTGTTCCAAGACCTTAATGGAGGATAGTACCAATGATAACTCTTTGTTTCGCACTTTCTTTTTCTTGGATACATAATCAATTATAAAACCACACGCAACTGCCTTACATGCGTCCCATACTAAAGGAGGAGGGGTGGTGGGAGAATCATTAAACAAGAACAATTCAGAAACGAATGAGTTAAATGAGTCGGAGAATTGGCCCTCCTTTAACACGAGTTATTAAACCTCCATCTACGAGAGTGAGGTTGTGGGGTAACCAAGTCCAAATCCTTAATAACCATGGCATGATCTGAGAGTACTATGGGGCTAATTGTGGATTGTACTATATGTTGAGACCAAGGTGTAGAGACAAAAATGTGATCTAATCGTGTATGGGTAACTTGTGTAGCAGAATAAAATGTGTAGTTACGGAAAGTGGGATTAGAGATTCTCCAAGAATCAATCAAAGCACAATGAGAAATAGTGGTATGAAATTGTTTGTGGACTTTATGAGGGAGAAATTGGACCGGGACTGTCTATCTAAAATTTGATCCATAATTTGGTTACTATCTCTTCCTAGACTAAAGTATGTATCAGTATATTGCATACATTTTTGCGCTACTATGGGCCAGAAAATGTAGTCAAATTGTGTTGGGGCATAAGTATTGAAAACAGTTAAAGGAATTTTGTTGATTAAAACTTTGATAATAATCCATCTGCCCATGTTATCTTTTTCTTGTGAAAGTGCTACAAGATTTAAGGATTTCCTACATAGAGCAATAACACCATTCTTTTTATTGGAGGTAGGAGACATAAACACAGAACCTACCCAACTATTGTTGAATTTTAAGGCTTCTCGTTCGGCAAGGTGTGTTTCTTGAAGCAAGACTGAATCTGCAGCAGACGTGCCCAAGTCGTTTGAGAGGATTAATAAAACCCTTTATCTTCCATGTAATAACTCAGAATTTTACAGTAAAGATAAATTAAATAAATGTTGAGGACTATCAAATATCCAATACTCTGCTATGAGAATATAAAACAATATAGAGAAACGGGGAAAAAAAACGAAGGATGATATATGATAATACAAAAAGAATATGAGAAACGAAAGGGGGGAGGAAAAGAAGAGGAAGAAAAGATAGCAAAAAGAGACAGTACATGTCAAGAACTGATGACTGAAAACGCATACCTAAATATGCGACAAAAGGAAGAATGGGGTGGTGACAATACAGATGACAATGGCATATTTGACAAGAGGGATCGTGACAATAGCGGAACGGCATATAAGTAGGAAGGGGATGTACAAGGCAAACAAATATCATGAATCTGTAAGGAAACAGGGAGAGAAAAGGTTAACATAAATATAACATCACCAGGATAAACATTTTATCCAAAAGCATAAAATAAAGAAGTGTCAAGACATGTCAAAAAAGATTAGCGTGTATAGGGTCCAACTGTATCCATTGTATCCACCAGGTGAGAGTTTATAAATTTTCTGAGTTCAGCTGAATCCTCCTACGAGGTAGACTTATTTTGGTAGGTGACTTTAAGGAGGCAAGGATGAAATAGGCCATAGCGAGCACCCAGATTGAGTAATGCAGGAGAGAGATTAAGAAAGTCTTTCCTTCTGTTAGCCGTAACATTGGAAACATCATGCAAAATGAAAATCTTCCTGCCCGACCATAAGATTAGCTTTTTTGCTTTGGCAGCATTAAGAACTTTCAAAAGGTCTGTGAACTCCAAAAAAAAGAGATCAATTCCTTGCGGTTTAGTAGATGGCAGAGAAGAAGAGAGATGAGTACCCAGTTTATGTGCTCTTTGTATATTGAGATTGGTGGAAGGATGTAAATCCAATATTTGTGTAAGAAAGGACACAAAAAAGGAGACAGGAACATCTCCCTCCGTACCTTCAGAAAGATCATAAACACAGTTTATTGCATCTGTTCCTGTTTTCCAAGTCTTCGAGTGCTTCTTTAATTAAAGGAACTCTTTCTCCAAAATGTTATTGGTTTCATCATGTAAGTTAGTAACCTGTTGCCCCACCAAAGACATTTGCGTCTCAATAAGGGACCATTTATTACCAAGATTCTGGATGCGTTTGTTGGTCTCTTCAACACAAGGACGCAGGGCTCGAATCTCTTCCAGTAAAATCTCTAATGATATAGGGGATGTCGACTTTTCGGGCAAAGGGGGGTCTTGTTTAAGTCTCTTATTAGTGGAAGAGGGTGACTGAGCCTTCACTTAAGTACCAGATGCAGATGCAGAGTGAGGAGTAATTGAATGCTCCATTTCGATGCAAGACACTAGATTATCCATCAAAGAGCTCCTAGAGAGAAATTGTGCATGTGTTTTGGGAGTAGACTAAGCCCTGGAGCTGGTATCGAAGAGTGGTTTCTTTAATCTGCATACAACAGCTGTATAGATAATACTTAGTATTTTTATTTTTTTTGTCCTCATTCACCTCTTACCACAGTAACCAGACCAACCGCCTGGGCTCGATGTATTTGGCAAGCAGGTGTGGGGTTTCTTCTCTCCTGCAGGCACAGTTATGCAGAGGAATGGTACCGACCCCAACGGGTAAGGTCAACTCTCTTATTTGGTCCGGTATTTACCGGCAACTGCTTAGATGGCCATACAGCAGTGCCATACGGCAGTGGGAAGGGCACATCGCGGTCCAGAGAGATCCAGAGAGGTATAATCATAGGACAAAATGTTTATTAAGTGCCAGAGGCTCTAGCTGTCTCCACCCACCTCTGTATTTTGCCATTTTAGTAAAAACTTCCAGAGAGCTTTCTTACTCTTTGATTGAGATCTTCTCAGATCTAACTTAGATATCGAAATAACAGAGGATAACCAGTCAGAATGTTGAGGTGGAAAACATTCCGACATCCCCGACAGATTTCCTGCCTGGCCAACAATATTGTATACAAAAGAAATGCTCTAGCTGGTCCTGTAACATCATCAGAAATCCCAAAGATTGTCATAGTTAGGCTTACCTTGACTTGGAGACCTTGAATATTCGAAATGGTTTCACCAACCTTTACCCAAAAATCAAGGATAGCCGGACATTCCTGAAACATATGTATATCTGATGCTCCCTCCAACCCGCATTTCTTGCATCTTACAGGAGGTCCTTTCGTCATCTTTGATAGTCTTTGCGGAGTCAGGTTGGCCCTGTGGATTGAGAAGTGATTGTGTAACTGGTGTAACTGTGCGGAAGAGGGTGCCCAGTGATTCTTGCCAGAGTTGTTGCACTGGCTCTCCTGGTAAACAAACATCCCACAGATCTTCCGCAAGTGTGAACTCCCCGTCTATTGCCTCTTCGATTTTCCAGTACCAGAAGGAGATTTCTTTTCCCCGCTGGTTTTCCCACCAAATATTCCTCCAGTAGGTTTCCTGCACCAATAAGGGTTTCTGGTTTTGAGCCCAGCTCTTGAGTTGTACATATTTGAATTTGGAAATGTTCCCCTCCAGCAGATCATATAGCATTGACCAGGGTATAAGTGTGCCCTCCTGAGCTAAGTCCCCCCACTAAGTCCGGCCTCCCTTAGTGGCTGCGCTAGTTTGTCCTTTAAGCAGTCTGAGGTCCCAGGGGAGTCCCAGAGAGGGGCAAGGCTGGAAAAGTAATTAAGTCCAGACAGCGGTCTGATGTTAGCCCATATTCTGGACATTGCCTGCAACACTTTTAACCTTATCTTTTTAAAGGATTTAGAATCTCCGTACTTAAACATGAAACCCTCCTGAGCTAAATTAACTCCCCTCAACATTGCTGCGAACATGGCCCCAACCCCGGTACAATCGGGGGATTTTAACAACATCCTCGCGTGGGACAGTTGGAAGGCCGAAGCATAATACTGTAAGTCTGGAAGACATAAACCACCCTTCTCCCTTCTGCGTCTCAGCTTCTTCCAGGCAATTCTGGTTCCTTTATAGGCCCAAATAAAGGATTTTATAGCCTGTTGAAGTTTATCAATGGAAGATTTACAAAAATGCAGTCAAATGGCATTAAAAAAGAAGGTGATTTCTGGCAGTACCATCATTTTGACCAGGTTTAGCCTTCCAAAGATTGTCAGGGGGAGGTGGGCCCAGCTCTTCATGAGCCGCGTGCATTCCCTGGTTATGTTGGACTCTGTGATTTTATCAATATCCTGTACTATTTTTACCCCTAGATATCTCATTTCTCTTTTGGTCTGGTGTTGGCTCCCATTCAGATTCCATGACATGACCTCTGTTTTTCCCACGTTGATCTCATATCCCGATATCCTGCCGAAATCCTCAGGATGTTTCATCACGGCGGGCTGGGCTGTTGAGAGATCTGAGGTAAGAATCAGTATATCATCCGCATAAAAGGCCAGTTTTCTCTCCCATCCTTCATGCTTAAATGGTGAGATTCTTGCCTCGTCTCTAAGTTTCTGAGCAAATGGCTCGATGTACAAGTTAAAGAGAAGGGGGGATAAGGGACAGCCCTGCCTAGTGCCACTGGTTATCTTGAAAGGCCTGGTTAAGTTACCATTGACCAGCAGCTTCGCTCATAGGCTCAGATGTCAACTTAACGGCCCTACGAAATTTCTCGCCGATATTATACCTCTCCATTACGGCCTCCAAGTACACCCAGTTGACTCTGTCAAAGGCCTTTGTAGCATCAAGGGTCATAGCAGCAAAGGGAAGCGAGTGTGTTGTGGCTAGATCTATTGCGCCAATTAGATCGTATATAAGTTTATAAAGATTTCTCCCCTTAAGAAAACCCTTTTGGTCAAGATGTAATATATCGCCTGCTACTTTGCTTAACCTGTCAGCTAGGACTTTGGCAAAGATCTTATAATCTGCATTTAGCAGCGATATGGGTCTATATGACTTGCAGCTTGTGGGATTTGTTCCTGGTTTTAGTATTAAGGTGATCGTCGCCTCACCCCAAGAATCTGGCAATTTTTTACCATCCCTTAAGATGTCATTAAAAAGCTGGGTCATTGCTGGAACTAGGACCTCCCCCAAGCTTTTATAAAGCTCTGTGGGTAAACATCTGGGTCCGCCGCCTTACCCCATTTGCCTAAAGAGATCACTCTCTTAACTTCTTCCTGCGTAATTTCCTGCTCGAGGAACTGTTGTTGTGATATATCTAGAGGAATGAGCCTGATCTCATTCAACCATTCCTCGGCTTCAGATTTATTAACCAGCCTGTCTTCCAGATATAATTGCTGAAAATATTCATGGAAAGCTCCTTCTATTTCCTCATCGGTGGTCAATCTAGTTTTGCCCCCACCATCTTCAATTACTCTTATCAGGTTCCGAGTTCTGTCTGACTTTGCTTTCCAGGCCTGTAGTCTCCCTGCCCCCTCCCCATACTCAAAATCGGCCAACTTACTCGGTTCCCATCGCTTTTGGACTCTCATCTGGAGAGTTGTGTCCAACTGTTCTTTTAGTTTCTCCATTTTGACCTTGCTTTCCTGCCTTTCCTCTACTTCTTCTGTACTACTCATGCTTGCTTCAATGATCTTCATATTTGTTTCGATTTGGGCGATCTCATCCCTATACTGCCTATTTCTGAAGCATAGTCTGCTAGTAATCTTCCCCCTCAGGAAGGCCTTCAAACAGTCCCACACTATAGAGGGCGAGGCAGAACCTACATTTTGACCTAAAAATTCCTTACTTTCGAGGCTCAGGTGACCCATATCCTCTGAATCCTGAAGCAGTGTTCGGTCCAGAGTTCAAACTGTACCTGTCTTCCTACTCTCCAGGTCTAAATCGAGGTACACCCCTGAATGGTCAGATAAGTGGGGCGCCAAATAACCGACGTCCTGTACTTTCCCCCTCAAGCTAAAACTGATAAGGGCAAAATCAATCCTAAATTTATGACCATACTTCCCGTTATAATAGGAAGCACCAAATTGTGAGCCCGATCTCTCTCTCCAGACATCGCTAAGACCCATCTGCTTCATCATTGAATGTAGGTTAAGTGCGAGATTTGGACGCTACCACAGCCCTGCTATTTGGTGATTTATCCAATTTAGGATCTAGCACAATGTTGAAATCACCAGCCATAATCACGGGATCTGAAAAGTCCAACAAATTAGTAAAGATGGTTTTTAAGGTGTCAGGGTCGTCATGGTTTGGGCCATAATATCCTACCAATGTTATGAGATTACCCATTATCATTACTTTTGAGATAACCCACCTACCGCAAGTATCGACTAGCAACTTTATTACACGGGCCTTAAGTTGTTTTTTTATTAGAATGGTGACCCCTCTAAGATTATCACTTTGATCATTACAGACCCAGACCATATGTTCAACCCATTTTAGGTTCTTAAAGATAGTGGTAGATTCATTTTTTGTCAGGTGGGTTTTCTTGTAAGATAATGACTTGTGCTGGGGAATCTCTGATATATTGCAAGATCTTGACCCTTCTTTGTTTAACACGCAGACAATTCACGATCGACAATAAGTATACATTCCACAATAATACACAGGAGTTATGTGATAGTTTGGCAATCTTCTTCGAGGAGAAAATAAGCAAGATCATTGAAGGGATGAAAGTGGGTGATTTGGCTGATTCCGGTGAGGCGGATGGCAGGTCGCCGTCAAATAATCAATGGAGCGGGGTTAGTGGGAACAAGTCAGGAGATCAGGTGGCCCTCCTAGATCACTTTGAGATACCCTCAGAGGAGGACTTTAATAAAGCAGCCTTAAGTGTATCCTCAGGCTCGCCGATGGACCCCCTCCCTCACAAAATTTGGAAAGAGCTAGGACCCGAACTCTTCCCGATACTCCGTCAGTTGTGTAGCCAATCCTTAAGCAGTGGATTGGTACCACCTTGCTGGAAACAAGCGATAATTACACCACTCTTGAAGAAACCTAGCCTTGACCCCTTGTGCCCTAAGAGCTATAGGCCTATCTCTCTCTTACCGTATCCAGTGAAGATTACAGAGCGCCTGGTGAGCAGGACACTCTCAAAGTTTCTGGAGACCAATAACAAACTGGAGGATGCGCATTCGGTTTCCGCCCAGGACATGGGACGGAAACTGCCTTGATAACCGTTTTGGATGATCTTCGAATGCGTGCAGACAGGGGACAGTCAGCTATATTGATTCTGCTGGACCTGTCTGCCGCTTTCGATACGGTCAACCATGCGGTCCTTCTAGCCAGGCTGGAAGGAATGGGGGTGGTGGATGTGGCCCTGAGATGGTTTCAATCTTACCTGGCTAACAGACGGCAGGCAGTGGCTCTCCCCCCCTATCAATCTGATTTTGTTGATATTGGGCATGGTGTACCCCAGGGGTCCGCAATAAGCCCAATATTATTCAATGCCTACATGAGTCCGCTGATGGCTATTGTCAAGTCATACAATGTTAGTTTTGTAAATTATGCTGATGACACTCAGCTCATCTTGTCATTGGAAGGGGAACATGCTGCCTCTTTAGGAAATTTCCACGCTTGTATGCAAGAAACAGTACAATGGCTGAGAAACAACTCCTTGCAATTTAACAGCGAAAAAACAGAGATTCTACACTGTGCAGTAAGGAAAGTGCCGCCCACACTTCCAAGTGACTTCTGGCCTTTCCCCACGGATGTACCTTTGGTACCTGTTGAGACGGTGGAGAGGTGTGGTGCAGCGGCCAGGGCAGCTGACTTCAGAGCACAGGGTTCACGGTTCAATCCCCGGCTCCGGCAGCAGCTCAGCACCATGTGACTCTGGGCAATAGCTCACTTAATTTCCACTACGGCCCCCAGCGCCTTGAGACCCGTAAGGGTGAGTAGCTGCGCTATATAAAAACAGACTTACATTTTTACGGTACGAAACCTAGGAGTCAGCTTTAATGACAAGCTGAACCTAGAGACTCAAGTTAATAAAATTGTGGGGAACAGTTTCTCACTTATCAGAGTACTTCGGAAGATCCTTTCGATGTTACCAATCCAGGCCAGAGCTTTAGTGGTAAGGAGTGTTATCCTTAGCCGTCTGGATTATTGTAATGCTTTGCTACTGGAGTCTCCTAGGTATCTGATAGGGAGGCTCCAGAGAATCCAGACTGTGGCGGCAAAACTTGCCCTAATGAGACCACGACGGTCATCAGCATCTCAGGCCTTGGCGGAGCTGCATTGGCTCCCTGTTTTTCAGAGGATTCAATTTAAATCGCTCTACATTGTTTTTAGGGCGCTACACGGGCTTGGGCCCAAACCGTTGCAGAGCAAATTTGGGTGGTATGCTCCCACCCGTACCCTTCGCTCCTCTTCGGCCAATTTGGTAAAAACACAGAGGATTAAAAGAGCAAACTCCGGGGGAAGAGCTTTTAGTATTGCAGCTGCCAGGTTATGGAATGGTGTGCCCACTGATCTGAGGCAGGTGCAGGACCTGTTGCTGTTTCGTAAGAAAATAAAAACCTGGCTCTTCCCTAGAGTACAAGCATGTTAACCATGCTTGACCCCTCTGTAGCTCATATGGTGGTAGTGTACATGTATCTCAGCGCCAGGATGCCCGTTGGGTTACAGTGCGCTTTATAAGTATGAGTAACAATAACAATAACAATAAAAGCTGAATCATTCTCTAGGTAATATGCGTTTGGGTTTGAGATGGATTTGAGGCAGAAAAGAAAAAGAGAAAAAGCCAGACCACTGCATTCCCAACTGAGATAAATACCTTAACTGAAGTTAATGAGAAACTTTTTTTGTTTTTCCCCCACATGCCCCCCACCCGGTGAACCCTTCCCACCTCCTCCACCCCAGAGCCCTACCCTGGAGAACCCACCCCAGTGTTATCCTGGACTAGCTGTTAATCCTAGCTGCTTCACCCGGAGGCTACTTGCCTCCAAAACTCTCTATTCGTGAGGAAGCCATAACTATAACACATTAGATAAATGCCTTACCCTTTTTTTTATATTTCCATTCTTTTATTTATGTATTGAATTGATTACTTATCTATTTATCCACTTTTTCTATTTTTGTAGACCCCCCAAATGTGCCCTCCTCTACCCTACGATAAATAACTAGTAAGCTTAAGCCTGCCGCCAGAGAAAGAGAAAATATAACGATATTAAATGTCACCTTTTCTCATGCTCTCTAAGAGCTCATCCGACTCCTGCTTGGCCCTTACATTATACATTCTATTTTTGTGCATAATTCTTAGGGATGCTGGAAACTTAAATTGGGCAACCGACCCCAATTGTTTAAAATCCTCCAGTTTTCTCCCCAGCTCCCATTGAATGTCTAGGGTAACTCTAGCTAGGTCGGACCGTATTTCAAACGAGAAGTCTCTCCCTTTCAACAATTTAGATTTTAAGGCCATATTCAGAATTTTTTCTTTTAGAGAATACGTATGGAAATTCAGGAGGATCTTCCGGGGTTTTGTTTTGATAGGGTTCCACCTGAAAGGGTCTCTATGCACCCTTTGTAAATCTTTCTTTATCTCTTCCTCGGTCTCATCAATCTGTAACGTTTCTTTCAATAATGTGACATTAAAGGATTTTAAGTCCTCTCCTTCTTTTCCCTCTGGGACATTCAATATGCGACGATTACTTCTCCTGTTATTATTTACGAGTTGTTCTAGCTTGTCCCGGACCTCCTGTTCTTCCTTTTTCAAGGCCAGTATGTCAGTTTTGACAATACTTAGTTCATCTTTCAGTACCCTACCGAATTTTCAAGGGTCTCAGTTCTTAAATTTAGAAGATCTATCTTCTTTTCCAATGATTCGCAGAAACTCCTAATCTCACCCTGATTAGATTCGGACACTGCAAACCCCTTTTTAATGTCTTCCGAAAGGGTGTGGAACAACGCTTCCATGGCTGTTAACGAAGTCCCTGTGAGGTCGCTAGAGGCTGCTTCAACTCTAGCTGACTCTTCCCTTTCCCTTTGATCGGGAGGAGAAGAAATCCTGGGAGCCACAGTTTCTCCCTGTCCCCCAGTAGGCACCTGCTCCTGGCCATTAGTGGGATTAGGTAAAGAAGAACCCTCCATAGCCGCCATTTGCTCTATGTTGAGGTCTATATGGGGCTGGTCTCCCCGCTTTTTCCTAAATTCTTCTCCCTGCTTTATAATATCAATCACGGTAGGCTGAACCTTAAAATAAGATCTTAAAGAGGGGGTGATTTTTAACTTGTGAGGGAAACAACCTTTACAATGTGGTTGTTACACTGCGTTACCTTAACAACGCGGTAGTTACAACTACAGCGTTGTTACAATGCCATGCCATTACAGCGTAAGTCATTAGATCGACTTGCTCTAAATGGCGCTCCAACCTAAGGAATAGTATGATTTGCTATTCCAACATCTTCCCTACTGTTGCGCAGGGTGGAGTTGGAATAGTAAATTATACTATTCCTAAGGTTGGAGGCCATCTAGTGCAAGTCGAGCTAATGACTTGCGTTGTAAAGGTATTGCGTTCTAACAACGCAGTTGTTGTAACGACCGCGTTGTAATGGAACGCGATGTGAAAGCATGCGTTGTAGCATGCTATATTCAACTTGTGGTCACCCAATTTCTCCCTGCCCCTGCCTGCTTTAATGCCTGCATTAATGCTCCGACTTTGAACTTCATAACGCGAGAAAGCGCAAGGATTTCCCTCTTCAGGGTTCTGTGCTATTTCTTGGGTGGAAGATAGAAGGAGAAAGCCCTTTTTCCTCCCCCTGCTGGCTGCTGTCTCTCTCCCAGGGGTCTGCCTTTTCTCTTGACCTGCGGATTTTGGGGGCCACTGGGAACCTCCCCTGCTCCCTTTACCTTCGCTCGCTAAGGCTGGATCACTTAAATCCTCCGAGGTTTGCTGAAAGGAGCTCAGGGGTTCCTGCTCCTCCTCAGTTCCACCAGTCTTCACCCCAGCCGGCGCTACTCCGTATGCTGCTTCCTCCTCCACACTGGAGCAAGCAGAACGCGTGCTGCCGCTGCCTGAGCTGCCTCAGAGGAGACCGCGCTGCTGCTCTGCGGCCCCTCCTCAGCTCCAGGGCAGCTTCCTCTCAGCGGGTGCCGGCGAGAGGGAAGGTCAGTCCACAGATCGTAGCGCTAGGTGACCCGATGCGGCACATATCCGGGGGCAGAGAAAAAGAGAAAACAATTATTATTTCCACGGGCAGGAAAACAAAAGCTTTCAAACGTCAACGCTTCGGATGCTCATCACGAGAGTGTTGGCGCGGGCGTCTCCTGTGAGCAAGCGGCCAGCTTCAAGCGGCCGCCCTGTTCTCCCCACTGATGAGAATACTTAGTATTGTCACAGAATAGCAATTTATAGTCTACAACTTTAGAGAGAGAGAGCGCTAAAATAATTATACATAACTTGGAAATAACACCATCAATATAATGCTTGTGTAGGGAGCAGCACGCTTGAAAGAGTGTTGGGATGCCTGGTGTTCCTTGGATGAGGTATCATTCAAAAGCTGTATATAGAATATGTAATTATTGGCGCACATTAGTAATATATAGGCAACCAAATCCTTGAGAAAATTGTCAAAACAGTCAAGCACAGGTTGGAAGCAGTGCAATCAATAGTATTCTTATGAAGGGAACAACAAGATGGTAAAAAGCACTAAATACCTGTTGCTCCTTGGGTGAGGTATCATACAGATAGGCATTCTATATCAAGGGGAATGCAGGCTAAGCAAAAATTGTCCCAGAGCTGCACACATAAGCAGGAGACCTCCTACATTCAAGGTCTGCACACTTCAGACATTCTCCGCCCCAGTGTGATTGTTTAGCTTTTAGTGTAGGACTGGTGTCTTACGCTTTGTTTATCAATGTGTACTTATTATTTTTTGTATCACTCATGGATGTTTAATGTATGTATTTATGTGACAAACCATTCAAAATTTGTTGGAATTGTGTTTTTTTCTTTTTGATGACATGACTTAAATGGGTCTAAAACATTTTCTCTAAAAGTTAAAAAGAAAAGTGAAATAAATCACACGAGCTTGTGGATTAGCAACATTGGCTCGTCATTTATCTAACTGTTTAATGGATTTTATGCAACTAGATATTTGTTTGTATATAAAATATTAGTGGTCCTATCTAGTGTGCGCATGGACCCAAGCCTTCCGTAGGTTTCAGTAAGCAAAAATTGCAGCAGAAGCATAGGGGAAAAATAAAAGTAAGAAGTGCTGGTGAAACATGTCACAAAGAGAGGAGAGCGTATAACTCTCTTGTCAGAAATGATGCACTCTACAGTATTGGCATGTAGCGTTTGCCGGTGAGGAGCTGTTTCCAAAATTGCGATGAAATATGGAGCATAAAAGGCTACTATGCACTATACTGGGTTGATTCCTACAAATTAACCTTTGTCAATGACATATGTATATGTCTTTATGTGTTTGTTTCCCCTATTTGTGATAAAAGTTGTTTTTATTTGTTTTTAACTGATTTTAATGGATGTGTTTCACAATGACGTATGAATTATCCAATATTAAATTTTGATAAAAGTAATGAACATTAATTGTTGTGTGGGTCCCGTTAATGACTGGCTTAGAGATCAGTATGACTGATGTATGAGGTATGATCTCCAAGAGAATTTTCTTCACCTGGCCTGTAAAATAAGAAATGGCATTCTCCTGATGGCCCGACGTTAGAGGAATCCAGTTTCCCAGTTCACAGCATGCTGAAACATGAACATGCGACAAAGGTTCCGACATGAGGCGGAGCGCCCAGTTGAGGCCGCCATTGTAGGTGGCGTCCAAGCCACGCTCCCCAGCATTGTCTTTTTGTATAGCGGTCAAAGCTCAACAGAAGAAATAGGAGGAAGTCATGGATTTCAAGGACGAGAAAGCAGATATGGGAGAGCCAAGCACTTCACCACCAGTGAAAGTGCCACTTCAGAGATCCATTTAACACCCAGCAAGAGTGGAGTCAAGCGGGCCCGAGCACATCAAGCACCACCAATGGGATATCCTGTAAGGTATCAGGCAACAGCGTTGTTACTTCCACAACCTCTGAGACAAATAAGACAGCAAAGGGCTAGCAGTGCAGGGCTTGCAAGTGGGGAAGATGACTATGTTGGCATCACCTAGGGAATTGCATCCTTTGGACGATTCTATGCTACATGTGCAGACAAGCACCTTAAGCATTGTGGGTAATGAAGAAGTAATTTTGAGGCTTAGAAAATACAATAAAAAGGGCACTGGTTCAGCCACTAAATGCCAGAGGCCCACATCCCTACAAATTGAGGAGCGTCATAGTTAGACCCCAGATGCCCATAGATAGAACTCTGGGGAATGTGTTGCCTCTAGTGTGAGGAAAGCTCGGAAGGGCAGCTGCCAAAGGCATCCTGACAGTTCACTTTTCACAATGTTTGAATGTTTGACATTGTTCTTCATTCTGTCCATCAATTGTTCTCTTTGCATTTGCCACCCCGAGTGGGACGGGTATGCCCAGATGTTGGTTCTGTGCTCTCCATGCCACTGGAGTCAAGCTAGGCTGGCTGATGACGGGTGATACCCCGAAACCAGTCCCAGGATACTTGTTTCTGGTCCAGGGAGGACCTGGCCTGGCAGTTCAGAATGGACTCTTCCTATGGGGAGCAGGGTCAAGACTGATCTGTATATGGCTAGGAACAAACTGGAATGGCATGGTGAGAAAAAAAACACGATGGATTTAGGCCCAGATCTCTGTACTTGGGGTGAATGTTTGACATTGTTCAGCATTCCGTCCTTCAATTGTTCTTTTTACAATTGTCACCTCATCTGGGACGGGTATGCCCAGAGAGCCTCTGCCACTGGAGTCAAGCTAGCATGGCTGATGAGGGGTGATACCACAAAACAAGTCCCAGGATGCTTGGTTCTGGTCCAGGGAGGACCTGGCCTGGCCGTTCGGGATGGACTGTTCCCATCGGGAGCAGGGTCAAGACTGATTTGTATATGGCTGGGGACAAACTGGAATGGCATGGTGAGCAAAAAAACAATGGATGTAGGCCTAGATCTCTGTACTAGTGGTGAATGTTTGACATTGTTCAGCACTCCGTCCTTCAATTGTTCTTTTTGCATTTGTCACCCCAAGTGGGATCGGTATGCCCAGAAGTGGGTCCCGTGCTCTCCATGCCACTGGAGTCAAGCTAGCCTGGCTGACGAAGGGTGATACCCCGAAACCGATCCCATGATGCTTGTTTCTGGTCCAGGGAAGACCTGGCTTGGCAGTGCAGGCTGGACTGTTCCCATGGGGAACAGGATCAAGACTGATTTGTATTTGGCTGGGATCAATCTGGAATAGCATGGTGAGCAAAAAAAAACCGATGGATTTAGGCCCAGATCTCTGCACTGACAGGGAATGTTAACATTGTTCAGCATTCCATCCATCAATTGTTCTTTTTGCACTAGTGGGTCTGTTGCACTGATTGTGCCACCCACTCAAGTGAGCTTTCAAACATGTCTCAGGCCAGCCATTGCAGCCTTTGTGTGCAATTTTAACCATCCATTTAGACCTTGCAAAAAAACCTTTTCCCAGGCCTAAACCTAACTTTTTAATACATATAAGTCACCCATAGGGTAGGCTTTTTACAGCCCATAGGTCAGCATCCAGTGTATTTAAAATGTGTACTTGTATTTTTAACTTTTACAAATCCTGGTAGTGAAAAACTCTGAAATTTGTTTTCCACTACTGCCATGACTGCCTCTCCCATAGTATAACATTGAGTTATCTTATTACATTTAATAAGTAAAAACCTTCATTTTCGAGAACGTAGGAAAGTCGAGTTTGGTCTCTGAAGGATGTAATTTAAAACACTCTTTAATGGTGAAGTCAGATTTTAAGTTACAATTCTGAAAATGCCACTTTTAGAAAGTTGCCATTTTCTTGTCCTAATCATTTGGTGCCTGTATCCTGGGTCACATGAATAGGTGTAGCTGACTGTTGGTGTCTGTGTATTACTAAACAAACAATAGGAGAAGTACAACCAGGAGACAAGTCAATGACTCCAAAGTATTAGGAAAAGGGGCACAAGAAAGGAAATGTCCTTTCTTAATGAAGACCCTCACTCACCACCTTAGCGTGTGTATACCACCCGGGTCACGTACTCTTTTGCACATTTTTACTTAAAGATACCAGTTGGTCAATTTAACCAAAAGGGTGTCTTGTTACTAATTTTTAATATTGCCCAGTTGCTCCATAATTAAATTAAATTTTTGAGTTATATTTGGCAAATTTTTAAATCACTTTTTCCACTCACCTACACAAAAAACAACCTGCTCCACTGTAATCAGGTGTTGAAGCACACCCGGATGGCATTCGGCCATTCGGGTGGGACCCGATGATGAAGCATGTCACCAACTAGGTTGGTGAGTGAGGAGTCTTCATTAAGAAAGGACATTTCCTTTCTTGTGCCCCTTTTCCTAATACTTTGGAGTCATTGACTTGTCTCCTGGTTGTACTCCTCCTATTGTTTGTTTACTAAATTTAAAGGGAATCAGGAGTATTCCCCCCCACATTTTTTGTGGAAATCCCTTTCTCTCTCCTGTGTTTATGTATGTCTGTGTATTACTCCCAGACAGTGAGGCAAAGTGGTAATGTGTGTGCCAGGATGAGGGGGAAGGAGCTGTCTCCTACCACAGTTGCACATCATAAATATTCTGTCTCAGCACATTCACCAGGATTACAAACTAGCCTTTTGTGCCCCCAGATAAGCTAGGGCCAGGGCAGGGAGGAAGGTAATTCCAGACACCTCTGGAGAGGGAGTACTCTAGAAGCTTCTGCCACTACAAAGTGGGCACCAGGTATAAGTGGTGAACCCTCAGACCCAACTCTTCGGATCACTACTGGACTTGTGGACTCTGCCAGAGTCAGAACCCAGAGGTCATGTTCATCTTGCACGCTTTGCACAATGGGGTTGGCAAATAAAACACACCTTAAGTCACCCTTATGGCTGTATTCACACTGCGCAACTAATGAGAATGCTCCCCAAGATCTATATGAGAATGTTATCAGGCATAGAAAATTTTGCGGCGAAAGGATTTAGTTGTTTTTGAATTATTTCCTTCTTTGAGTCTTGGACACTGTGTCCAATCTCTTGAAGTCTGTTATCTGGACTTGGTAATTGTACCTTTTTCACGGATTTGCAATGCTGATTTAGATGCGGTGAAAATTTTAGCTTTTGTGCTTTCTTTTTCGAAATCCTTCTTCTGGGTCTTTTTTTTGTAACTTGTCGCAGTACTTTTTCGTTCCTTTTTTCTTTTTTAGATATGACTGAATCCTGAGGATCTATTATTAAAGATTCACTCTTTGTCACGAGTTTTTTGTTTATTTCAGTTTTTGGAGGGTCAATTGTGCCCTTTATTCCATGTCGATTAAAAATTGGGTAAAGAGGAATTACTTTATTACTAACTTTTTCGTTATTTGGTTCTTTAAAAAACTTTCCAAGGTAAAAGATTGTTCCTTTTTCCGTTTTTTTGTCTTTCCTTTTTGGAAGTCCAAATGGTTTGCGTCGCTTTTCCTTTCTTTAATTCTATAGGAACTTCTCCTAAAGGATTGTCTTTTGGAGTGGCCACTATTCCTTTGTCATCTCCACAGGGTTTCTGAGGAAAGACTTGCTGGACCCCTTGCTGATGTTTCTTTTTCTTGTTAACAAGATATTGGAGCATTCCAATTTGAGTGTCCAGCATCTGATCGGAATTTTCCATCATGTTCCTTAAGAGATGTAGCACCGACTCCAAGATCTTTTGAAGAGACGATAGTGAATCAGACAGTGGGTTTTCGCCGTTGGGTGAGATCATATTATTTAAAAAAGGTAATTCCGATAGATGGGAATATTTCTCTTCCGACGTAGAAAGTCTTTGTGGAGTACTATTTAACGGTCCCATAGACACTACTGTTTTTGTGACTTTTTCAGTCCTTTGAAGAAAACACTCATTAATGTTTATGTCTGGCAACGTAAAATCTGTCTCGACAATTTGACGAAACCGTTGATCGTTAGGACAGAGAGAAAGGTCAGGGCGCCCTTGACTATCCTCGTCTTTTACAGATGTTAAAGTTACAGATGTTGAGGTAACGGTGTCGTTGATCGGCTTTCCGTCACGGTGATTAACATTTTGTAGTGAAGAGTTATTTTTCCCTTTAATCTCTGTTTCTTTGCCCTGAATTTTGCTGTGGTCAACCTCGACATTTTGATAAGGGTCTTGATCTAATATTGCAAGATTGGCTGATTTTGTAAAGAATTTAGAGATATCAGCATTCCCAGAAAGAAATCCTATATGGGCGGCTTTTCCTGGGCGATTTCGTGAGGTCTGCTGAGTGCCCAGTCTTTTCATATGGATTGTCCGTGAACGCAATTTTTTATATGCCATTACAACAGGAAATCGAGGGATTAGTAATAGAAAATTAGTCGTTGGTCTTCTCAGGTTGATTACACTTTCTACCACCAGGTGGTCGTAACACTCAGGCTAGATTCCTTCCTGAATGTCCTGGATGTCTGGTCTGACTGATTATGATCTATCTCTTTCTCTTTCCTTTTTTTTCTAACGGTAAAATCATGCAGAAGGAAGAAGGGAATAGAACAGAGGAAAGTTACAGTATTGAGAATCTTGTACTCCCTGACTGCCTCTCTGCTCGCTGACTCTCAATTCTTTACTTCCTCCTCTCCCTTCTCCCCCCCACTGCACCCAGCGCCGTAGAATGCCTATGCGCACGGTGCAGGATTACTGGAGGAATTAAGCTATTGATGTCGCTCCAACGCGGCTCCTTAGGCTCCACAGGCTCGGAGGGGCTCAGGGTACTCAGTGGGGGGCTTGGGTCAAATCTTAATCGTTTTGGAGATTTTAAAAGTCTTTTGCCCCCCCAGTCCTTCTGCTCACCTCTCTCAACTTACTCCGGCTTCCAGTCCAGTCTTACTCCCGCTCCGCTTCCCTTCACTCTGCCTCAAAGCCCTCCACCACCACTCTGCAGCCACACTATAACTGGCACTCAGTCCGGCACAGTAGCAAACTAGGCGGCGGGTGGCGGGTGGCGGCTGGTGACGGCGGGGCGGCGACGGCGAGGCGGCAACAACCTCCGCAATCTCTCTTCCGCTTTCTCTCTGCAGCTTGCAACTTGCAGTTGCAGTTGAAAAATAAAGCCTTTGCGAGTCTCAGCAGGACTCGAGTTGATGCACACGCCGCTCTCTGCACTCCCAGCATCCAGCACTGCACACACAGCCTCGGAATCTCCAACTCCACCAATCGACCCACTCTTCCTCGGCTCGATCCCCCCCGCGCCTCGGGGGTGCCAGAGGTGCCGAGTGTGTTGCAAGGTCGGGTGAGGGGAATAGTCCAGGTTATCTTTCTTGCTCCTCTCACTCACTCCGGTCTCTTCCTGCCTCCCCGGCTCAGGTGCTCTGCTGTATGCCTGTATGGCACTGGCTGGTGCTGGCGGGCCCTTGACCCAGGGCTCTGTGTCAGGTCCGATCGGCCCGCTCCTCAATACCACGAGAGGCGGTTGGCAAGACCCTGCAGGAGCCACGGAGTACACGGGGGCTGCGGGAGCCGCGACCACGGGAGGCGGCAGCTCAGGAAACAGCGAGGCGGCAAGACAGCGTCCTCCTCGCACTGCAACTGGCGTTTGGCAGTCAATCGGTCAAACGTGAAAACCTGGACTGGATTCCACCACCCACAAATGGACTGACAAAGAAAATGTTACCTGCATCTGTGATCTTTGCAATGGTGGTGTGCAAGATATGAAGCATGTACTGTCGGTTTGCCCAAACCCGATATTGGTTGAAGCTCGAAGGCGTTACTTAAAACCAATACAATTTAGATATAATAGTGCATCTGTGCTGAATTTGATTACGCTTTTTAATTCTCCCCAGATGAATTTGTATGCTATAATTTGTTTAAATTTTTAAAATCGTTTTTAAATTTGTATTGATTATTTTATGTGTATAATTAATAGTATTCGTGATGTATGATATTTGTTGTTCTCAGTAGAGAACTAGATCAAATAAAATGAACTTGAACTTGAACTATATGAGAATGTTCCCCAAGCACTATAACTTGGTTAAGTAATGATATTATGCCTAAGCTCTGTGTCTCTTATTGTTGTGCATCATTTGACTAGAATTGTTTTTACAATGCTTGTGCACGAGCGACTTGAGACACGTGTTTTTCCAGAATCTGGCAGTTACAAGAAACACCTGCTTTTTCCCCAGAAGTTTCGATCATTAATTTACACGTGTTATTCCCCAAGAATCATCCGACTATTAGGCAGCATGCAACATGTGCACTCGCACCCTCATGGGAATCAAGCTGCACATGCAGTCAATTATCCAGACTCAGATGCGGTATATATAGGGCGCCCACACTGCGTTCAGTGGTTGGCCTCGCTCCTGCTTCAGAGAACTTCCCCACTCACCTGAAGATTGAAAAATTTCCTAGCCTTCGTAACGGAAAGTTTCAATTCAATTAAGGACTCGGAGGCGAGGATTAGGCATTTCTTTCTTCTTTATATTTCAATAGCAGCCATTTTAACTCATAAACATTCCAAACAGGACTCCATTTCCCAAGAACCACAGGGAAACCATGAAGTTCAACAATAAACAGGATCCACCAATCAGGAGCCATCAGACCCATGAACTGCTCTTGTCCCTTGTCAGAATCCTTCTTTCTTCCTGCGACCAAGCCGACATTGGAAGATCTCTGCTCTGGCTTTCCGGACTCCGATCCTAAAAGTAGAAGCACTCGTGACTTTCGGAGAAGATTTAAGAGGCTTATGAATAGCAAGTTCTTTAACAGTCGTTACAGAGAACAACCTGGAAATCAGTTACTTACACCCAGACGTCGATCCGATAACCTGGGTGGGTCATGATTCATCTCAAGGTGGGCTAATCCTCGCCTCCGAGTCCTTAACAGAACTGAAACTTTCTGTTACGAAGGCTAGGAAATTTTTCATTCTATGTCAGGACCCGGAGGCGAGGATTAGGCAAGTTCAAAGCTTGTCCACCCCCAGAGCTGCAATGGAGGAGACTGGTTTTAAATAAAACCTTTTGAAGGTTGAATCTGACGACCAGTCTGCAGCATTCAGAATATCCTCCAAGCGAGCTCCCAAAATGAGAGCCTTTGAAGCCATTGTGCCCCGTGTCGAGTGTGCGCCAAAGACCTTGTTGTCGATGCCTGCTTCCGACATCAGCCACCGAACCCATCTGGCTATGGTCGGGGATGACACTGCTCTAAAAGGTTTCCTCAAAACAATTAATAACTTTCATTCCCCGTGAGGATGTAGCTCTTCCGTTATTGACTCATAAGCCTTAATACAGCGCACTACACAGTACACACAACATCTGGGAAGGCCGGATAGGAGATCGCCCGACTGACTCTTAGTTCGGCGTGAAACATGGAAATTGACCCTCTCAGGGGTGAAGGAGCGACCTGTGATATCCAGTGCCCGGACATTGGACACCCGTCTGGAAGATAACATACACACACACACACACAAGATATCAAGCAGAGCAACATCGCTAGTTTCGCCGGCAATTGCTTGCATGAAAGGTACTTGTTACTAGGCCAGCCTGACAACAAATTCAACACTTTATTCACTTCCCAGTGGACCGACTACCGAGGTTCTAGTGGAAAGGACAGCCGAATGCCACGTAGGAGTTTTTTGACCAATGGATGTTCTCCCATCGGAAGGTTCGCCACATTAGCATGACCTGCCAAGATGGCCAAGCGAAAGGTATTAACCGAGCGATAGTCCATGCCATCAGAGGCCAGAGTCACAAAGAAATTTAAGATATGGACAACATCTGCCCCCACGGGATCCAGATCTCGTTGCAGACACCAACCCATCCAGCGAGACCAGGCTGAACGATATCTCTTGTTAGTCCCTTCTGACCAAGCTCGGGAGAGGACTTCACGAAAGGCACTTCTCGAAAGGCCCGGGACTTGCCATTGAGACCGGTAATCCTCCACGCCATGAGTGGAAGGGAGCCGGTCAACACGAGCGGGTGAGGGTAGCCTGAGGCAGCTGGGGTAGATGGATTGGAAAAGCCCAGGAGATTTCCATCAGAACTGGAAACCACACTTGCGACTTCCACGCAGGGGTAATCACCACCAAATCTGCCTTCTGCCTGCGAACCTGAGTCGTCAGCCTCATGATCATGGCGAAGGTAGGAAAGGCATACCCCTGTTCAGTCGCTCACTCCTGGAGATAGGCATGGGTGGCAGTCGCCCCTGGATCCAGTCTCCTGCTGAAGTACCTGGGAAGCTGGTGATCCAGCCGGGATACGAAGAGATCGATTGTGGAGGGGCCCCACAGAGCCGACAGGGCTTGAAACACCAGGGGGAACAGTTTCCATAGACTGGAATTCCGCAGGTAACGGGAATGCCAATCCGCCACTTGATTGTTCATCCCTGGGAGATGCTCAGCCATCACCAAAACCTGGTGCTCGAGCCAGTACTCCCAGAATTTCTTGGCCAAGTCCGTCAAGGCTTTGGAGCGCATGCCTCCCAGGTGGTTGATGTAACGGACCGCCGCCACATTGTCCATCTTGAGGAGGACACAAGACTGCGCCCGGTCCTTTGTCCAACATCGGACCGCAAAGGATCCTGCCATCAACTCCAGGCAGTTGATGTGCAGAGATAACTCTGCGGGGGACCATCTGCCGCCGGTGGTGAACTCACCACAATGAACTCCCCAGCCGAGGCCGCTGGCATCAGACTCCATTACTAGGTCCGGTTGGGAGCCGAAGATGGCCAGGCCATTCCATTCTTCCATGTGGGATAGCCACCAACTGAGTTCCTCCTTGGCCACCTCCGACAACGGTACCCGTTGAGCGTACAAGAGATCCCTCTGCAGGTGGGACGCTTTGAGTCTCTGCAAAGCCGGAAAATGTAGAGAGCCCGGGAATATGGCCTGAATCGAAGCCGACAAGAGGCCCACCACCATGGCAATACTGCGCTAGGAAGCCTGAGGTTTCTGTAGCAATTGACGTACCTTGCGTCGTATCTTCGCTATCTTCCTGGAAGGGAGACTCAGCGTGGCCTCTGTCAAATCGATCACAAATCCTAGGAACATGATTGAGCGAGAGGGAGTGAGGATGGACTTTGCCAAATTGATTACGATCCCCAGATACTAGAGAAGCCCCACCGCGGACCAAAGTTGCTGGGAGAGGGCTTGTGGACACTGGTTCATGAACAGCATGTCGTCCAGGGAGACAATCATCCATACTCCCTGTGCCCTGAGACGTTCTACCACTGGGTGCAGGACCTTGGTAAAGCACCAAGGCGCAGAAGACAGACCGAAGGGCAGAGAAGTGAACTCGAAAGTTTCTTCCCCCCCCATTGGAATTGAAGGAACTGCTGGTGAGGGGGAAAGATTGGGACCGTCAGGTACGTGTCCTTGAGATCCAACCTGACCATCCATTCCTTTGGGCGGAGAAGATCTCTCAGCAGATGGATTCCTTCCATCTTGAAGTTGCGATAGACTCATTGAATTCTTGAAGGTTTATCACTGGTCGATAACTCCCGTCCTGTTTCTGTACCAGAAACAGGTTGCTCAAAAATCCTGCTGGGTGAGGGAATGAACGGCAAATCGCCCCTTTTTCCAACAACTCTTGTACCTCCCGCTGAATAAGCCGGTCTTCCTGACCCGAGAACTGTAGCCGTCTGCGGCATCGGTTGGGAGGGTGAACCATAGAACTCTATATGAAAACCCTGCACTGTCTGTAGGATCCAGGTATCGGCCCAATGTCGAGGAACTGTGCCAACCGACCCCCCAAGCAAAGGCATGAGAGAATTAAAGAACTCACTGTGGGACGTGTTGTTACCGCCCCCACGGGGGCCGTTGCGCTGTCCTCTGTGGCGGCCTCGCCTTCTGGTCGGGTCGAAACCTCCAAAACGAGTCGAGTCCTGCCACTGTCCCCTCTGAGATGGTTGGCCTCTGCGGAAGCGGCTTGAGAGGAACGGCCAGCCGAGAGCCCCCTACTGCGGCCGGCCCCAGAGAAAACATGTGCATTGAAAATGCGCTTTACAGTAGACTGGGCCTTGTCCAAGGAATTAAAAGTGGAGATGAATTTACTAAGCTCCTTGATGTAGGGATCGCCAAAGAGCCCTCCCTGGGCCACTTGTCCTGCCTCCGAGGTGGCTAGCTCCCCCAATTTGGGGTCCAGTTTAATGAGTAGGGACCTCCGTCTCTCTGTCGAAATAACGCAATTGGCATCGCCCAAAAATATTATTGCTCTCTGAACCCAACTGAAGAGGACATCAGGTTGTATTAAGGCTCCAGACGCCTTAGCGTCCTCCGCCATATTGAAGATTTTGACTAAGGGACCTGTGATATCTAAGAGCTTGTCCTGGCAAGCCCGCCAAGAACGGTCGATGCCCTTCTTGGGGTCCTTAATGTATTTGGTCAAAAAGGTAACCATCCAGGCATCGATCTCTGGCATTACCGCCACCTTTCCCTCCAACGAGGGTCGCGGGCACACCGCTCTCAGGCAGGACCAGACCTCTTGGTCCAATGGTTTGCGCAGTCTACTGGCCACATACTTTGCTACCTTATCACAAGGAACCAACTCCGAGGAGCGGGGGGTCCAAGAGCTTGTCATGGTGTAAAAGGTCTGACTGGTTGTCTGGGGGGCCTCTGAGGGACGGGTTGTGGAAGGGCGCCATGCCTGTTGATGGTCGGACTCGCCATCTGATCCCGTAGGGGAATCGTCCGAAGGTTGGGGGGAAGTCCCCTGGTCCAAACCGTCTGATTGTGGGGGGTCCGCCAGAGTATCCGCCGGCAGGGGGTGGAGGCCTAGTATCCAGGAACGCCTGTTTAAGCCTGTCAAAGGCGTCCAAATCCACGCCTTCTGGGTGAGCGTGCTTGCGAGGGTTGTCGGGGGAGGTGCAGTGGCCTGCTCCTGAGGTTTGGTGGCTGAGAGCCTGGGTAGGTCTTCCCTCTTGGGGAAGGCTGGAAGGCATCGCTGTGCCAATTCAATTAGTCTCTTCTTGAGAGGGGCCACAGCTTCCGAGATTGCCCGGACAATAAAGGCGTCCAATGCGTCACAGAACTCATCTGTGACCTAAAAATATTGAACGTCCTCCTCCTCATAATATTCCTCCAGACTCTCCATGAGGTAGCAGTTCAGCAAGGCAGTAGGAGGGAGGGTTAGAAATAGTGGCCACCCACCAGGTAAGAGGGGAGGGAAAGCACTGGACAGAACCCAGCAAATGTGGTCACTCCCAGGGAGTGAGATGCTACCTGTTGCCAAATCTGACCAGACCAGGAAACAGGCCTTTACCCCTGGGTATGACCCAGGCCCACAGCCCAGTCCTGTCACTACAGGTAAGTGACAGATTGGCAGAACCGCGCCCGTCTATTTAAATTGGGCCGATACTGCAGCCTGGGATGTCTGCACTTATAGCAGAAACACAGGTTTCTGCCGACTTACCCCACGGGTTGTTAGAGCTCCAGGCTGGCCGGGGGAAAAACTGACAGGCTAACGCGGGTGGAGACGCTCGGCTGTAAGCTGTAACTGACGCGCTCTCTGCCCGCGTTGCTGAGGAAAAGACGAACAAAGGAGGCACGCCCTCCAGCGGTCAGCGGACTGCCGCGCACTCCAGCCACGGCTGAAACTGACAAAGAGTCGGCGGCAGCGAAGGAGCGACAGAGCGTTCCCACGGCTGCTGGAGCAAAGCAGACACTTTGCTAACTTTGAGCATATACCACAACACAATCAATATGAAATAAACGAACTAACGGCATAACATTAGCCAAAACCCATTAAGCAAAGAGAGGAGCGAACTCCACACTTATCTTCTACCAGCTGCAGCAGCGAAGAAAGAGGGATTCCAACGAGGGACAAGAGCAGTTCATAGGTCTGATGGCTTCTGATTGATGGATCCTGTTTATTGTTGAACTTCATGGTTTCCCTGTGCTTCTTGGGAAATGAAGTCCTGCTTGGAATGTTTATGAGTTAAAACGGCTGCTATTGAAAAATAATGAAGAAAGAAATGCCTAATCCTCGCCTCCGGGTCCTGACATAGAATCGGGTTTCCAAGTCAGGCGTCTTACCTTCAGGTCTGGATTCCAAGTGACAGCGCATACATCGTCTCTGCTTCCGACGTGGCTGTTCCTGCTCGGCTTCAGTTCCCCATACGGCAGCACACTTCCTGGTTCCCCGACAGCTCCTGTCCACATTTCCTCGCCGGATACCTGTAAAGAGAACTAATATGGTTAAGTACCATATCCAAGGTTAGTGTGAACTAATGAGACTAATCAAGACAACAACAAAAACTTCTATGAATTAATAAAAACTGCTTAGTAAGACTGGTTACCATGCTTAGGGCATTTCAATGACATTTGCTAAAACAAGCACATTTCTCTGCTATTCCACAGCGCATATTGTGCTCCGAACTCTGCTTATTTTGGAACTGTGCCTATTCAAAGAATATACCATATCTCAAGGTGGTAGCATATAAATTTCTCTGAAATAACTCAAGGTGAAGAGAAATGAGACCAGCACATGAACGCCTGTTATGGTCATTGATCTGTATTTCGCATTGTGAATTGTGAACATTGCTGAAGGAGATTCCTTGGAAGTGCTGTAACTCCAAGCTATACTTCTGAATTGTTGATAATCTCTAAAGCTCTATTGTTGGACAAGTGTGTAAATGTATGTGTTCAGTACATTGTGATTTCTGATATATACTGTGCACAGAGTCCGTACACGGGGTTGCATAGCAGCCGATATCCAAAATTGCAAGTTTCTCTTTTCTCAGTTTGTCCCAAACCCCCTTCCTTTCTGGGGCAGTGTATGATCCAAGGTTACAGCCCCTTGATCATCCACCACCCCAGGGGAGTTCAGAGGTAAAGCAGTGTCTCCGCTGTCGGAACCAGGTGAGTGCATTACAGCCAGGAAGTAGGACTGTTCAGCTGTGAAATCTGCCCTGCTGACCTGCTTGCTGACCAAGGATGGCTTTGCTGCCCAAGACCTGTTGTTGCTGCACCAAGGCTCTTCTGCTGCTGTAAGCTGCCCTGCTGAATCCAGCTTGCTGTGTGGGCTCAGGGCTCCAAAGGAATCTCCAAGGGACAGTCGTATGACCCCTGTTCAAGCCCCAGGGACATGACATGCTTCATCAACCTCGATGCAACTCTACGCATCTCAACGCACAGAGAAGCAGCCAGTCATTGACTCCAACCCAGAGCGATGCAGTTCGTCCTGGAAGCATCTCAGCTGAAGTCCTTGCAGCCTCCGGTAACTTCTTCAATGCCAACGCAGACTGACGGCGACAACAGCCCAGCGTGATGCATCTCATCCCCTACACCGACGCATTGCAGTGCAAGTCTCCGCAATCCCCGCCGGATTTCTCAACAACAGCTCTGCCACTGCGCAACGTATCTCCATGTCGAACCGCACATCACAGCTCCTTGATGCCAGCCTGCACAACTTGACGCAAGGACTTTGCATCTCAGTGCCCAGGCCACAAGATAGTTTTCTGCGGATGGAATTCAGTCCGGTATCAGTTTTCTGCAGACGGAATTCAGTCCTGTATCTGACACACGCTCCATTGCAGATGCACTGAAGTTGTTACTTGAAACCGGTTTAGAGTGAACAGATAAGCACAGATGGCACTTTTTGCTTCTTAGCATTTGATTTCTTCAAAATTTTTCAAATTGTATATCTCCAGTTCTACTAATTTGGATTTTTGTTGTTAAATAATTTATTAACTTTGACTTTGTTTTCCTAAATTGGTGAGGGATTTTTTTGTTGTTTTGTTTTCACTTTATTACTGTTTGAAGTGCTGCATAAATATTTTACGCATTGCCTCTAAGTTAAACCTGAGTGCTTTGTGCCAAGCTACCATAGGATTAAGCACAGGTTGATTTGGGGTTCACTTGTGTTCCACCATGAGAAGAATTGTGGTTACTGCTTGATTAGCGTTTCACCCCCCTCAACCCGTAACCCAATTTCCTAAACATACCATCTGCATGACTTTTACGGTTTCTTTATAGGAATTATGTAGCTGATGGGCAATATAGTAAAACATTAATCTCATCCACTCGTGGGAAGGGTACTTTTTCACCATAGTGTCCTGCAACTCGTGTTGTGAATTTGCTTTAAATCTTTGTATTGCTTGTCACAAGTATAATAACAATGACATTGATAAATTCTTCAAGGCTAGCGCGATGCTAAGGGATTTTCAGAAATATACATACAGTTGTCCTTTCTGACCTTGTGCTCTTACATGCATAGGGTGATAGGGCTACTGGATTCAACAATAACAAGGAAAACAATGGGGGAAGGCATCAGGGTTATGGGGTTCCATTTGCTGCTGTAGTGCTTGAGGGGTTTTGGGTGGTCATATGGATTAGAATGTGTTCCTCTGGCTGCGAGCAAGATCACAGTTGATGCTGACTGTTGCGGATTGGTATAGGGTCGTTTGTGGGTGCTTTTCAACTGCTATCCTACTTCTGCCCTGAATGTGATGGCCCGCATTGTCCCTTTTCAGTGCCTAGGTGGGGGATCCCAAGTAGTAGAGCAGTTGCCCTTAACAGAGTTAGTCAAACAAATGTAAGGAGTGGAGTTGTTGAGGTGTGAAGCAGCGAAATTACAACCTCGACATATAGTCTATTAACGGTTGTCATGTGTGTTAGAATTTCTGGTCTGAGTAGTTCAGTGTGTAGGTGATCTTTTCCATGGCAAGCACTTGCCCCATTTTGGATTTGGAAAGGCAGTATACACATGTTTTCTAGATAACAGCTTCTAGGATTGATCTGAGCACAAGAGAGTGCACAGAGTGAGAAATTCCAGCTGCCACTGCAACTATACCTTGGCAATTCCCAGACATCAGCAGCTGTAAAGAACACATGACCTGCATATATATGTGATTGATCTGGATACGCTGCATGTTCTGATCAAACTCCTGGTGCCACATTCATCCTTCTCACCATGTGTCATGGTCTGAAATTCTATAGGGTGTGTTGTTATCTGACTCCCAGACCCTGTGTGAGCTAGGTAGACGTCCCCTTGGTTGAGAGGACCCCATTATGGATTATTTACGAACAGTTTTGGCTTTATTACTCTTGTAGATTGAAGATTATATGCCTTGTGGTTTTCTTCAAGTCTCATTAATTGTTTGCTTTGGCATTATGATAACGTATTTTGACACCGACTGAGAGTAGCAATCTTCTCTGCCTATTGTGTTGCTACTCGACTCTACGCTACTCTATTCAACATAATGCCACTGTATGCCACTCCACACCACTCCACTCTATGCCACTTTCTGCCACCTTATTCTATGCCACTTCACTCTATGCCACTTTACTTTACACCACGCCAAAGCATTCCACTCTACACCACTCCAATCTACACTACTCTATGCCACTCCACTCTACTTCACCCCACTCGTCTTCAATCCACCCCACTTGATGCCTCTGTACTCTACGCCACTCCATTCTTTGCCATTCCACTCTATACCAATCCACTCTACGCCATTCTATTCTATGCAACTCTGCTCTATTCCACTCCAGTCTATGCCACTCTATGCCACTCCACTCAATGACACTCCACTCTATGCCACTCCACACAATGCCACTCTACTCTGTGCCACTCCACTCCACTCTCCAAAATCGCGCTACCTCGGCCTTAACGCTGGAATTTAACGTCTGTTAAATTCCAGACTAAGGCATACTAATAATGGTAGGTGGATTATGCTGATACGACCACAGGGTCGTATCAGCAATGTTATCGTTGTTTTCCATGGAACATCGCTGGAAAACCAGCGATGTTCCATGGCAAACACCGCTATCGCTGAAATATTATCGCCATAGCGCTATGCATTGTAAATATAGCGTTATCATGGCGATAATTTTCAGCGATAGCCGGCGATAATAATTCTATCGCTATGTGGGGCCAGCGATAATTATCGCTGGCCCTTGTTAATATGCCCCCAAGTTCTGAGTTAAGGAAATGGTGCCGGGCAGGGGTAATTGTCGAGTAACCGTAATTCCACAGGACATCCAGGCTTCAAATCATTTACTGACGGAAGTACCGCGTGAAGGGCCCGTGGGAGGCAGTTCAGCTTCCGGTGCATCAAAACCGCGCGGTATCTTTGATTCCAGCAGGCCACACTGGAAAAGTTGAAAGAGGTGTTTGGGAGCTCTATCGCCAAGTCCTCGGCAGCACCAGGGAAAGCAGTTTCCCTCCGTATTATCCTCAATTATGTTAGGTATTTTAACCGCTCTCATGTGTTTTTGTTTCTTGGAAGTAAACCGTCTGCTTTGTATTAAAGATCGAGTTGTACAAATGTTGGAATTAATCGTTTCTTAAAATATCACTAGTGACCTGGAATCAACACACTTTTGCCCACATAAAGCGGTTTAGGGTTCGCAGGAATGACTGTATTGATAAAGCCTGAAAGTCTGCCCTTGGCAGGCTGGTGAAATGGTTAAATTGACAAAAAAGTGCAAACACACAGCACCAAATAAATAGGGAAAAATATGCAGCCAGCTAAAGATGACCGCCAAATGTTTGCAATGCAATAATGTAAAGGTAAAAATATTCACTAACATGGCTGTGTTACTAGTGATGCTTTTTAAGTAACAAGCCTGTTAGTTGTGTCATGCATTTGATTATTATTATTTGTGAATAGACAAGAATAGATCACTTACCAACCATTCAAATTGCTAGCAGCTAACACTGTAACAATATCACTTAAATGCTAGAAGAGTAGCTTTAAAAATAACACAGAAAGTAAATCACCGTCTAAATTCGACACCTAAAGTGTAGGTAAAATCAATAGCAGGTATTTAAAGTTAATAGAAATAAATTAATACATAACATTAATAAATAAAATAAAACAGATTTTGAACTAGCTTTGTCCCCGAAGAGAAAGGAACTACTTTCAGATGGACGATGTGCCCAGGCTTTGTCCAGTCACTCAAATTGAAGGAAGCAGACGGGTAAAGAGGGCTAGTGGAAGAACATGTGAATGACAATTTAACTGACCAATTGATGAAGTCCGCTGACCAAAGGTCCCTCTATGTATGTGTACTATTTATGATTTTTTGGGGGGAAAACAATAGTCTTGCCTCAGCCTTGTAAATCTGGGGTAGCGTCTAAAAGCAATGGGTGTTGCAGTGGAACGCCCACTGCAACATCCATTGCACCCCCCTTTGCCGCAGAGGACTGTGGCGTAAAGGGGCATCTTTACAAGGAGGCGGTAAGCCATGTTAAGTGGCCTAGAGCCACCATGTAAATATAGGAAATGGCGCTACACCACCGGAGCGTCAAAAAACGTGACTCTCCATTGGCGAATGGGGCTTGTAAATATGCCCCAGAGTCTCTTGGCACTAGATGAGGACATTTTCTAGTGCACATTGCTGAGTAGAATAATAAAACATCTGGTTCAGCAGTAGGTACCCAATATTATCGAGAAAGGAAGTACATTTTTGACTTTTTCTTGAACTTAAAGAGAGTAGGATACGAGCAATTACACAGTCGGGATGCTGTTCCGAAGATCAGCTGCTTGAAACCTGTATTCTCTGTCACCCAGTCTTTTAATTATGTGGCTCTATTAGGCATTGTGCTCCTGGGATGCAACCGGCATGTGCGCCCACTTTGTGCGCCCTTGGGTGCACTATGGTATTACAGAAGGGACCTCCGATGCTTGTACTAGCCCTCAGGATTTAAGTGGGATATAAAAAAGGGGGTGGGGGTTCCAAGGGTGCGTGGTCTAAATAATCCAGGGCATGGCTTAAACAGATAAACGAAATGTCTTTGATATCCATAGTGCGCCACCCAAACAGCATTTTAGTGCCTCTTTAAGCTTTCTATTATTGCATCCTGATATATAACACAGCAAGTGATGTACACCTGAAACCAGACAGGACTACTGGCTTTGTGAATGATTTTGTTGTAAATAATTAATGTTGAAAATATTTACATTTTGAGACTGAATTAAACTTTACTGAGGTCTGTGGATGGGACCTTCAGAGTGTCCCAGTCGCACCGATTATGTTCACAGAATTCTATCAATCAATCAATGAAACAACATTTGTAAAGCGCACACTGTCACCCCTAGGGGTATCTGGGTGCTGTGTCTCCGTCGAAGAGCCAGGTCTTGAGTCTCTCTGAAGTCTGCCAGCAAGGGGGGAGAACAGAGCTGGAGGGGAAGGTCGTTCCAGGTCTTGGCGGCGATTTAGGAGAAGAAGCGGCCACGGCAGCGACTTACGCTGGGGGGGGGTTGCGAGGGCGAGTGAGCAGGAGCGCAGGTATCTACAGGGTTGGTGGAAGTTCAGTCGACGGTTGATGTAGGCATGTCCTAGGTTGTGGAGGGCTTTGTAGGTGTGTGTGAGGATCTTGAACTGCCATCTCTTCTGTTTGGAGGGCCAGTGAATACTATGCATGTACACCCTTATTATTTTCACATCTCCCCCATCCATATGTTACACCAAATCTATTTCCTCTGCATCCTTTTTTCACTCCTTCCTGATTGTACTTCTTTGCATCTCCTCACTTCACCTCCCCCAAACACACAGCACACCTACTCGCCTTCAAGCACTGAATTTTCTTTTACTTTCACCGTGTCAATGTTTTGGCAACTGTGCATCTCTTTCACACACATTTACACAGGATCAAAATACATGAGCATTGCGCTGTGCACTCTGCAGAGAGGCCAATGATTGTATGACCATCTATTCTGAACACCCTTCTGACACACTGTGAGAAACTTGCATTGCCTTCAGCCTCAACTCCAGAGCTCTCAATCGTAGCCCGTTTAAACACCTGGAGGTGACACAGTTAAAAGTATGTGCTATACAAGAGTAATAGTCTACATGAAAAAAATATAGAAACACATCATCCTGGAAATAGCAAACACTCTTAGGGATTGCAAGATTAAGGTTAAGATTAAGTGAAAGCTGTGTAATATAAACATGAATTAAATCATTGATATAGATTACCTTAACTTCTATCACATTAATATTCAGAAATCACTCAGGGCCTAATTACGATTCTGGCGGTCAGAGGACTGCCTGACTCGCGGTGGTGTGGCGGTGGTGGTCCAGCCACTGCCACACTGGCGGTCCAATTGTCCTATTATGAGTTGGGCGGTCAGATCATAATAGGACCGCTGGCTCCGCCAGGAAGCCACAGTTTCCTGGCGGTTGCGCTGCGGTCAGGGCCATTGTAAGATGCAGGTGGTGCCGCCATGCATATAACAAGTTTCAGGACCGCCAGCGTTTTCATGGAGGTCCTTCCTCCATGAAAAGGCGGGAGGTGCTGAAACAAAGGGGGCCCTCAGCCTGAGGATGCATGCAGGGGGGCACAACATGTGCCCCCTGTGTGCATGCACCCCAGTTCCTGCACGGCCTGGACTTTACAGTCCATGCCGTGCAGAAACCTGTGTGGCATTCCAATTGCGCTTCCCTTTTCAAAGGCAAAGCCCCCTTTTATAGAGGCACTGCTGCGGGCACCGCCACGTCACCTGCCCGCCAGACCATGAAATTGCTTGTAATCTGGCGAGTGGGCAGCAGCGACTCTTAGCGGTGTGGGGGCACGACGGGGCACCTCCAAAAGGAGTAATCGGCCCTTAGTATTTGTTTGATAGGAAAGTCCAGGACATAAATATAGGGACTGGTACGGACCCATTTCAATCAATGTTCCGTCTAATCTTTTTACTAATGTGCGGCAGTGAATGGCCTCTGTGCACTGTGGCTAAGGCCATATACATCAAACACGTGACAACTCGCTAAGCAAGCGAGTGAGCAGCCAGAATCACTGTTATTTACCTGAAGTGAGATCACTCAACCTTTAACCCAAGATAACACCACAGGGTTGACTCCTTGTCTGACCCCTATCTCCTCAGCAGCAACCTACTGATGAGGCTGTAGGGTAAGGAAGGACCAGGAGTGGACAATACAGAAACTTAGCAGCTCACTTATTACATATTGTCAACTGTGTATCTCTGATATTTATGTAGCATTTACTACCTCTAACGAGGCGTTGAAGCACTTTATGTCGGGCAGCACATTACTCTGGAACCCAAAGTAAGTGGTTAATCTAGTGGTTACTGGTTACTGTTGACATTGAGTTTAGTCTTGTGTTCTCAAGCAGACTATTCCATGCATTTAGTCCAGTGTCTTTGAGATGGATTAAAATTAGTATCACTTAAGTGCGATTATTAATGGGGGGTATGCTCATGCAGAGGGTGGGTGGGATTAGTAGATGAGCTAGAGCAGATTAGATATTCCTAGGTCACAGGACATGACTTTCGAAGAAGGAGGCGTTGTGATCTTTAAGATGAGGTGTGGGCAGTTTGCATTAATACAATAACAGAGATTATGGCAAATGTCCACATGATTTAGAGTAGACTGTACTCCGAGAGGAGGCATGCAGAGAATGTAAAGCAAGGAAAGGTCATTCAAACAAAAAGGTGAGTAGATAATCAGAGGTATTAAGTGCAGGTCAACATTTTCATGCAGAGTTTTAGCTACATAGAGTAGACTTTTGAGATAGCATGCACTTCAAGGATGCAAAACTGTAGAATGAAATATCAGTGTTCACATGTGGGATAGTGCTATATTAGGCACTTTTGAACCAGGTGAACAGTCAGTGTTCTGCTAGGCTATTGCTAGGCTGCTGATCAGCTGAGGGGTTGGCAGCGTAAAGTAATGGCTGGATGCATATATAGGGACGTATCCAGAGGTTTAGGCTGTAGAATGACGCAGAATTCTCAAGATCAAAGTAACATGGGAGAATATACAGGGTAAGAAATGCAAAGATGAAATGCAAGCACTGAAATGAGATTCTGCAAATAAGCCATATCTTCTGATGTTTGCCCTTAAAATGTGCCTCACAAATGCGCTGCCTAAGTACCAAAGTAAAGTATTTGGATGCCACTGGTTTATCATGGCACAGGATGGAGTATAGCTTTTCAGACAGTAGAAGTGTATTGCCTGCTTTCCTGTAGCTGGTGGGAGGAGACCTAGACACTAAAGTGAGGAGGGAGAGACCAGGCTACCTTAAAAAATCCAATGACACATTTCGTTTAACAAAGAGCTACAGATTAATCTACCTGAGCACTGCCATTTGGTGGATGGTAGAGAGAAGTGTAGCTGCAGTTTGTTTTTCAACGTGGGAGAGGATATGGCCTAATGGCTAGGGCAGTCGACCTCAAAGCTGGGGAACCGGGTTTGAGTCTCGGCAGGGACGTCCAACTTCCTGTGAATCTGAGCAAATCACTTAATCTCCCCGCGCCTAACAAGAAATGAATGTGTCTGTTCGTAACGCAACTGGTGCTCATGTAAGGCACCCTGACCTTTGGGTCTAGTTCACGCTATATAAAACTCCCTCCCAAAAAACGTGAGGACATTTCTACGTCAGATCTGTCCTTTGTCATTCTCGGATTGCTGCTTCAGGAAGGATGACGGAAGCCAGGTGCTGATATCTTGCAATTCTTTGTGCCCATGCATTCAGTGCTCCAGCTTGGAGTCAGCCCCAAAGCTTCCTGCTTTGAGAAACATCGTTCTGGACAACAAAGGATGTTTCTTGAGGGAAGCCTGAGAAACACAGAAGTCCCAGTCTGCCACAGGGCTCACGTACGGAAAGGAGCAATGCATGCAGAGGATGAGGCATGACATTTGGTGGAAAAGATTAAGGGGCATATTAGCAAGAACCTGCGAAAATTATCGCAATGCTTGCTTAGCGCGCGTTTTTCTATCGCTGGATATTACCGCGGAGATAACATGCTATTAGCAAGGTTTATCTCCAATGCGATAAAATATCCAGCGATAGCGGCGAAACCCAGCAATAACGCGAGAAAACCAGCGATAGAATCCCAGCGCTAATGCTGGGGACTTAACCTTGCAATCCACCTCCCATTGACTAATATTGTTAAGTCATGTTTTTACCAGTACTAAAAAACCAGCGCTAATCGCGGTTAGCGCGCGTTTTTTAATCGCTTCGCGGTTATTGCTAATAGGCGATAGCGATGTTAGCGACTGCTTACACTCGCTGTTAGGTTGGGAACGCCTCCTTTGCATGTCATTAGCGATAAATATCGCTGACATGCAAAGCGGCACCCAAACCAGTCGCTATCGCCTAAAAGCTGTCGCTAACACCTGTTAGCGACAGCTTGCTGATAGGGCGATAGAAATATCGCCGCTTTAGCGGAAAAAAGTGCCGCTAAAGCGGCGATAGAGCCCTTGATAATATGCCCCTAAATTTTTACTACTAGGAATGACATCATGAACATTGGCCGATGCTGATGCCTCTTCTGTGATCTTGGTTGTGCTACCTGTATACTGTGAGTGGAGAGGCAACACTTTCTGCATTGTCAATCCTTCTGTGAAGAAATTCTTCATGTTATTTCTGATCAGTAGGTGGCCCGCATCACCTGATTACATTAACTTTTTTCAGCAAGAACACTTACACTAGTTGGACTTCAGCACCAGTGGAATGGTGCTGCTGGCATTGCGTACTTTGCATTTTTGTAAACTCTGCTTGAGAAGTCACCATTTCATTGGGAGTAAGAATTTGACTGCCTTTAGTTAGAAGCCCACGCAAAACTTGGAACAGGAAGGATGACATTGAGAGCATGGCCTGATAAGTGAAGGTGGCTGCATCTACTGCACTTCCAAGGTCAGATATTTTTACTGCTGGTAGCCCAGTAGATAGCACCACAAGTTAGTGCACCAATTGCAGAGATATACATATAACCACTAACGCCGATGTCTTTAGGAGTCAGGTTTACTCTACTGGAGAGTTGAGACTATTTTTATATTCAACATATACTTAGGATTGTCACAAACTCCCAGACATGTACAAGAAGATGAAGAATTCTATCTTCCATTTGAGGAATTTGCATTTTATTTGATGCATCCTCACACTGTTGTCTTTCCACCTCTTAAGTACTGCTTACAGCCACTAAAGAGGTCTCCCAAATGAATATGAATAACATTGCTAACAATCAGCACTCTTGTAAGGTCTTCTGCACTTCATCAATGACTTTGTACAAACGTTTGTCAACAGAGGACAAACACCAAAAAGCTCATACCTTTGTACCTTGTTTTGATAGTTGAGACGATGCATTACTCCAACATTGTCGGCTGCAGAAGCCTCCAGTCTATGTCTACGAAAAGTACTCCTGGTTGCTCGCCTATTCAGTGGTTATTATTGAGGGCATCCATGTGAATGGGGCATTAACTTCGCAATTATTTTAACCAAATGTGAAAGAGAATGCAGCAATGTCTTAGGGCCCCAGCTGACTCTGAAGTTGAACTGCAGTTGTCTGAGGTTAAGACAACTTATCACTGTGAAAAGATTGCAGTTTGTTCCCGATATCATTCAGCATACACGAGAATATGATGGGTGGAATGTGAATCGAGTTGTAGTGCTTGAACTGTTTTGTAATTTGATAGTGTTCCTGTCTCAGTCTCAAATTGTGACCTTATTCTTGCCATGTAGGAAATTATACTAAAAAATGCTGAAGAGTGGCATGTGATGTGCAAATCATATGCATGTATTTCAGTTGTTTTGGGCTTGATATACACAACATAGGCAGCCCAAATAGTACCTGGAACCAGAGTGAGTACTATACAGATGTGCAACAAGGGTTCCAAGTGTGGAAATGTTGTAAGAACTCTAGTTAAAGTATCACTTAAAAAACAAGAGCCAAATGGTTTAAATAATGATGTTCCTGAAATGTCTACATTGGGCCTAAAGTAAGTTGGTTTAGAGAATAACCCCCTGAAAATGTGAGACGCCCATATGGTGGTTCCGGAAGCTTCCTACACGCATCTCACCGTTTCCAGTATTCAGCGCTCCCCCAACTGGCGCAGGCACTCCTGAATAGCTGACTCACCCAGCCATCAGGGGGTTATTATCTGAACCAACTTACTTCAGGCCCAAGATACAGAGTCTTTACTCAAGATTTACAATTCCACTGATCCTTTGAAGTGATATTTGACTGATCCTTTGAAGTGATAAGCTATTCCCTTGTTCAATTAATTTTCCCTGGCCTGATGATGACCCGTTCACTTTGCTGGGTCGAAACATCGTCAACGCCTCCAACAAATGGCATGGAGTTGTACCCTTGGAAACTGAATTATTGCATTTGTTGAAATCGTTTAATGTTATATTCCATTGTCGCATTTTCCTTGATTTACACACTGTGTACTATATAACATGTACTCACTGTGTGACCAGTTGAGCACTGAGCACTTTTTCACTGTAATTTTATACTTGTAATATCAATATAATACGCTCTGCTGAAAATTACTAAGTGGAGTCCTTGTCTTGCCCATTACTGGATCATGATTGTTTAAACTATTTGGCTCTTGTTCATTAAGTCATACTTGGACTAGTGATATTACTACACTTCCCCACTTGGAGACCTTTTACATATCTATATTATTAATGTGGGCACAGAGGGAAAAAGGACTTCAGGAGTTGCACTAAGAGTGCGCCACTAAAAGGTGTAGTGATAGTTAGGACCTTGTTTCTGTTCAAAAAGCGTTTTTTCTTTTGTCAATCTCTTTGGCGCCGTTTGACGAATCTTCACAAAATTTTCAAAATGAATGGGGCGGTAAGTCAGCTCCTGTGTTGAAAGTTTCGGGGTGATTTGTCAAGCGGGGGCCGAGAAAAAGGGGGGGGCCCAAAACGCGATTTCTCTATGTTAATTTCCATATGAAACTGTTGCCGCAGCTACAGCCCGAACTGCTGAACGGAATTACACCACAATTGGCAAAAAGTTAGCTCCTGGTCCAGAGTGCACTCTTTTTGTTAAATAGTGTAAATCCGTTCAGTAGTTCCTGAGAAATGTAAACATTTCTCAGATATACAAATATCTCAGAGGAGGATCCGCGAACCCTCCCGATCTCGAGCCTGAGATCTGATTGGCTACCAACAGTTCCAACCAGGAAAAAGGTAAAAAAAAGGATTAAAAACAAGAAAAGGGGGCAGGGTAGAAACACCCTGACCCCCTAGGCCTTCTAGAGAGGTCCCACAGAGACCCCCAGGCCCAAAAAGCATTTATTTTTTAAAATTTTCAGCGGGATTCGTGCTGGGTGCGTGAATCTGGCAGAATTTTTTTTTTTTTAAATGAAGCGCAGTCTCCCGAGCTTTGTTTCATTTAAGCCCCCGGGTGGGTCAGCCCTGGGGACCCTTACCTCCCCAGGGCATTAGTAATTAAATGCGGGGGGTCATGTGGCCGCCCGGAGCCACGGGGACCGCCACCTCCCCGGGGCTATGTTTAAAAAGTAAATTGTGGTGGGCTCGTGCACCCTCACACAGCCCGGGGACCACCGCGTCTCCGGGGCACCAATTAATTAAATGCGGGGGTCCGTTGCGGCCCCCCAACCCCAGGGACCACCACCTCCCCGGGGCTACACAGATGATGGGAAGGGGGCTGCGCGGCCCCCCTCCAGGAGCCCTCCATGGCCCTGGGGACCGCCACCCCCCCAGGGCTGGCTCCAGCAATGTCCCGGGGTGCCCACCCGCGGGACACTGCAGTTTGCTATGGCTTGGTGAGAGAGCTTCTCCCACCAAGCCATAGCAAACAGTGCTCCGCTTCATGGAAGAGAGAGCAGGAACATGTTCTTGCTTCCATGAAGCGGAGCAGAATTGCTTTTGGGCAAAGGGAGCTGCATGTTAGCAGCTCCCTCTGCCCAAAAGCAATGTCGGCTCCCGCAGGCGGCGGAGAGCTGGCAGGGACCGTGGGGGCCTTGGGGCTCCCCCCACGGTCCCCAACTAGAGGCCAAGCCCCGGGGGATGGGGTCCTCAAGGCCGAAAATGGCCTTTTTTAATAAGAAATGGCTGGGGGATGGGGTCCCCGTGGCCGAAATCAGCCTGAGGAGGGGGGCCATGTGGCCCCCCTCCTTTAAAAAAAATAAATGGCAGGGGTCCTCGGGGCTGAAAATGGCCTAGGGGAGGGGGGCCCCCCTCCCTTAAAAAACATTTTTTTTTAAAAATTGGCTGGGCCTCGGGGGATGGAGTTCCTGGGGCCAAAATCGGCCTGGGGAGGGGAGCCCTCCTCCCCTTTGGTTATAATAAAAAAAAAAAAATAGAAAGGCCCAGCCCGGGGATGGGGCCCCCGGGGCATATATCGGCCTCGGGAGGGGGACCACGCGGCCCTCCCCCCTTTTTATTTAATAAAAAAAATTGGGTCTGGCCCCGGGGCCCAAAAGCACCAAGGAAGGGGGGCCACACAGCCCCCTTCCCTAAATAAAAAAAAAAAAAAAGGAACTGGCAACTCGCCGGAGGCCCCGCCCCATTTCTGCAATACTCTGCAAACGTGCCTCCTGGTGCGCTCTTAGTTGGGGATGAAGTCCCCATCGCTGCTGAGGGTCTTTAGGGACCAACTAGCCCACCAGGTACCTCCAGTAAGCCCCACACAGTGGGATTGCTAAGAGGTGGTCAGAGGCCATGCCCCTTTTTATACCACTCTGCAAACGCACCTCTTGGCACACTGCTAGTGGGGTGATGAAGTCCCCTTGTGTCCTGAGGACCTCAGGACTTAAGTGGACTTCATCCCCAAGCAGCAGTGCACCAGGAGGCGCGTTTGCAGAGTGGTGTAAAAAGGGGACGTGGCCCCTAACTACCTCTCAGCAATCCAGCTGTGTGGGACTTACTGGACATAACAGGAGGGCTAGTTGGCCCCCAGGGACCCGCAAGAGGCAAGGGGACTTCATCCTGCAACCAAGAGCGCACAAGGAGGCACGTTTGCAGAGTGGTGGAGAAAGGGGGCGTGGCCTGCGATCACCTCTCAGCAATCCCACTGTGTGGGGCTTACTGGAGGTAACAGGTAGGCTAGTTGGCCTCTGAGGACCCCCAGCAGTGAAGGGGACTTCATCCCCCAACCAAGAACGTACCAGAAGGCGAGTTTGCAGAGTGGTGGACCAAGGGGGCGTGGCCTGTTATCAGAACTCAGCAATCCTGCTGTGTGGGACTTACTGGAGGTAATAGGAGGGGTAGTTGGCCCCCAAGGATGTCCTTGGGGGCCAACTACCCTCCTGTTACCTCCAGTAAGTCCCACACAGTGGGATTGCTAAGAGGTTTTCGGAAGCCATGCCCTCCTTTCTCCACTACTCTGCAAACACGCCTTGTGGCGCACGACTGGTTGGGGGATGAAGTCCACTTTACTCCTGAGGGACCTTGGGGGCCAAGAAGTCCTCCTGGTACCTCCTGTACGTCCTACGCAGCGGAATTCCTGCCCTCTGGTTCCAGTGACTGTGAGTGTTTTTTAAAAGTTTATGAGTGTTAAATATATATACCAAGGTGTATTGGTGAATCAGTGGGTTTATGAGTGACTGTATGGATGATTCAGTGTCTGTGTGACTGACTGTATAAGTGAGTGCTTAAGTGTTTCAGTGAATGTATGGGTGAGTGACTGGTTGTATGAATGTATTATCTGTCTTTCAGTTAATGTCTAAGTGAGTGTATGAGTGTTAGTGGGTACGTGAATGGCTATATGGGTGTTTGATTGGTTGTTTGACTACATCTACGGTTGTCTGGGTGTCTGTGTGTGTGGGTGAAGAGGTGTGTGACTGCCTGTATGGATCGGTGAGTGGGTGAATCAGTGGCTGTATGGGGTACTGTTGCGTGTGTGAAAAGTTGTATGCGTGATTGAGTGTCTGTATGGCTGTGTCGGTGATTGAGTGAATGTGTCAGTATAGGTGAGTAACTGAATATGTGAAAAGCAGTATACATGAGTGACGGGGTATATGAGTGACTGTATGCATGAGTGAGTGAATGTGAGAGTGGCTATATAGATGAGTGAATGCTTCTGTCAGTGACTGTATAGCTAAGTAAGTATGTGTTCCTATTTCTATGAGTAAGTAAGTGGGCAGGTGTGTAACTGTTTGGGTGAGTAAGTGGCTGTATGATTGACTGTATGGGTGATAGTCTAGGTGTGTGAGTAGTTTTATGGGTGACTCACTCAGTGTGTCAGCGCCTGTATGCCTGTATGAGTGGATATATCAATGGCTGTATTAGTGAGTGAGTGGGTCTATGAGTGGCAGTATGGGTGAACGAGTGAATGTGTGTATAGATCAATGAATCAGTGAGTAGGTGTGTAAGTACTGGTATGGCTTTGTGAATGGGTTTGTGAATGTGTTTGTGGGAGCAGCAGTGGGTGTATAAAAGATTCTACAGTGGTGTGAGTGGGTGCGTCTTCAGAAACATGGTGAGACTTACAACAGTGACATGTGAAGGGTTGCTGTTTCATATTTGGCTAGGCCCAACATTCTGAGCAGTCGGTGACTAGTGAAGCTGCCAGAGAAAAGTGAGGTTTAAGACATGTTGGCAGAGGGATTAGGCTACTTCATATGAGTCTCTGGAAAGGTACACTTGAAGTAGGCCGTATACATTTAGGTGTCTGCTTGAAATGGGAAGTGCACTCTGTCAAGTTTAAAGGTCTGCGTGCTCTCGTGACCCAGGTATGTGTCTACTTGTACATGTATTCTGACACGTGCTGTGCGTCTGAAGATCCTAGCTTAAAAAACTGGTAGCTTCTTATACAGGTGCACAAATCTTCTCAGTTCCGCTCCATCATTCGGTTGCAGAGGGAGACATGTCTTACCTATGTAGGTGTCACAGAACCCCTCAAATATACTGTTGAATATATACGTGCCCTGTATTATGAGCAGAAAGGAATACATACACCTTCTTGTACAGAAACTTAGAGAGCATGCGGTCTGAAACACAGGTATTCTACTATTTCTAGGTTTCTTTTTATGTATCATGCCACTAAGAAAAAGCACAGACACAAGCATTCATCCAATCATTCAAGCACTATCCTTGCACTAAACCATTCCTTCACTGAGGTACCTCCCATGCACTCATCCATTCTCTCAGGCAATACCCATGCACTCATCCCGTCACCCAGGCACTACCCATGCACTCATCCAATCACTAAACCACTACCCATGCACTCATCTAATTACTCAGGCACTACCCATGAACACATGCATTCTCTAAGGCCCTACGTATGCACTCATCCAATCACCCAAGCACTACGCATGCATTCATCCAATCACCCAGACACTACCCTTGCACTCATCCAATCACTGAAGCACTACTCTTCAACTCAAGCATTCACTCAAGCACTAACCATGAACTTATGCATTCTCTCAGGCACTATGCTTACACACATCCAATCACCCAGGCACTACCCATGCACTCATAAAATCACCCAGGCACTACCTTTGCACTCATGCATTCACTGAGGCACTACCCATGCACTCATCCAATCACTCAGGTACTACCCTTGCACTCAGCCATTCCCTGAGGTACTACCCATGCACTCATCCATTCTCTCAGGCACTACCCATGCACTTATGTAATGACCCAGGCACTACCCTTGGACTCATCTGTTCACTCAAGCACTACCCATGCACTCATTCAATCATCCAGGCACTACCTTTGCACTCATGCATTCACTGAGGCACAACCCATGCACTCATCCAATCATTCAAACACTATCCTTGCACTCATCCATTCTTTCAGACACTACACATACACACTTCCATTCTCTCAGGCAGTACCCATGCACTCATCCAATCAACCAGACACTGCGAATGCACTCATGCAATCACACACGCACTACCCATGCACTCATAAAATCACCCAGGCACTACCTTTGCACTCATGCATTCACTGAGGCACTACCCATGCACTCATCCAATCACTCAGGTACTACCCTTGCACTCAGCCATTCACTGAGGTACTACCCATGCACTCATCCATTCTCTCAGCCACTACCCATGCACTTATGTAATGTCCCAGGCACTATCCTTGGACTCATCTGTTCACTCAAGCACTACCCATGCACTCATTCAATCATCCAGGCACTACCTTTGCACTCATGCATTCATTGAGGCACAACCCATGCACTCATCCAATCATTCAAACACTATCCTTGCACTCATCCATTCTTTCAGACACTACACATACATACTTCCATTCTCTCAGGCAGTACCCATGCACTCATCCAATCAACCAGACACTGCGAATGCACTCATGCAATCACACATGCACAAGTCATGCACTCATCTAATCACCTAGGCTCCACTATTACACTCATCCATTCACTCAGGCACTACCCATGCATTCATCCAATCACCCAGACACTACCCATGCACTCATCCAATGAGCCAGGCACTAGCCTTGCACTAATCCATTCACTCAGGCACTACCCATGCACTCATTCAATCACAAAGGCACTACCCATGCACTCATCCAATGACCCAGGCACTACCCTTTCACTCATCCAATTACTCAGGCATTACTGTTGCACTCATCCAATCACTCAGTCTGTATCCTAGCACTCATGCATTCAGTCAGGTATTACCCATGCACTCATCCAATCACTCAGGCACTACTCTTGCACTCAATCATTCACTAAGGTACTACCCATGCTCTCATCCAATCACTCAGGCACTATCCTTTCACTCAACCATTCACTCAGGCACTATGCATACACTCCTGCATTCTCTCAGGTACTACCCACGCACTTACCCAGGCACTTCTCTTGCACTCATCCAATCACTCAGGCACTACCCATAAATTCATCCAATCATTCCCCTGTATCATGGCAAAGTAGCATCTTGCAGCCCATTTTTATATTTAAACAAAAACTATTTACTGCATATATATATAAATTATATAAAAATGTATATAAAAACATTAAAATATAATTAAAAAATCTTTTTGTATATGTATATATATTCACTAAAAAACAGGTTTCAGGGACGTTATAGTTGGAAATTAGTATTTAAAAAACCTTAGATATTCACCGAAAAAACCACAGGTTACTGGAATATTATAGTTAGGCTGACATTTCACTCGTACAAAACCAGAGAAATTCAGCCGTTATAGTTAGCTGAGCTAACTATAACTCGCGCCCCGCAATGCACTGCTGATGACGTCACATATTACATCACTCATGATATGGTCAGTGACATCACTGATGACATCTCAAATGACATCACTGATGACCTCACTGATGACATCATCCAGTGACTGTTTCTAAAAAGTTTAAGAATGTTATATATACATATATATATATATATACGCCAAGGTGTATTGAAGAATGAGTGGGTGTATGAGTGTCTGTATGGATGATTTAGTGGGTGCGTGACTGACTGTATAAGTGAGTGATTAAACGTGTCTTAGTGAATGTATGGGTGACTGACTAGTCTGCATGAATGTGTGTATCAGTCTGTCAGTTGGTGTGTAAGTGGCTGCATGGGTTGGTGAGTAGGTACATGAGTATCTATATGAGTTATTGATTAGTTGTCTGTATGAGTGCCTGAGTGTCTGTGAGGGTGGGTGAGGGGGTGTGTGAGTCCCTGCATGGATGTATGAGTGGGTGAAAACCTGGGTGTATGGGTTCATGAGTGTGTCTGTGAGGGATTGTATGGGTGAGTGAGTGTGCATATGGCTGTGTCAGTGAGTGAATGGATATCTCAGTGGTATATGGATGAGTAACTGCATATGTGAATGGCAGTATATGTGAGTGTTGGAGTATATAAGTGACTGTATGTGTGAGAGAGTGATTGTGAGAGTGGCTGTATGGGTAAGTGTGTGCTTGTGTCAGCGACTTTAAGGAGAGTGAGTATTTGTTAGTATCTGTATGGGTAGTGAGTGTGTGTGTGTTTCTGTATGGGTGAGTAAGTGACTGTGTGATTGAGTGTTTGGGTGAGTGAGTAGGTGTGTGAGTAGCTCTATGGGTGACTGATGGTATATGAGTGGGTGTATGGGTGTATGAGTGGATATATCAGCAGCTGTATTGGTGAGTGACTGGCTGTATGAGTGCCTGTATGGGTGAGTGAGTGGATGTGTATGTAGACCTATGAATCAGTGAGTGGGTATATACATACTGGTATTGGTGTGTCAATGGTTTCAAAAATGGTAGTCTGAAATTTGGAGTGGGTATATGAAAGGTTATATTGGGCTGTGAGTAGTTGCATCAGAGATTATGTGGATGATGTCATCAGTGATATCATTTGAGATGTCATCAGTGTTGTCACTGACCATAAAGTCCGTTTTTATATAGCGCAGCTACTCACCCTTACGGGTCTCAAGGCGCTGGGGGCCGTAGTGGAAATTAAGTGAGCTATTGCCCAGAGTCACATGGTGCTGAGCTGCCGTTGGAGCCGGGTATCGAACCGTGAACCCTGTGCTCCGAAGTCAGCTGCCCTGGCCGCTGCACCACACCTCTCCACTTGTCCACCACTCCACCATGTCATGAATGATGTAATATGTGTTGTCATCAGCAGTGCATTGCGGGGGCGCAAGTTATAGTTAGCTCAGCAAACTATAACGGCTGAATTTCTCTGGTTTTGTACAAGTGAAACCTGAGCCTAACTATAATGCCTCTGCAACCTTTGTTTTTTTCAGTGAATTTCTAAGGTTTTTTATTAGATATCCTAGCTATAATGTCCCTGTAACCTATGGTTTTTCTCAGTGAATTTCTAAGGCTTTTTAACTGTAAATTCCTAACTATAATGTCCCTGTAACCTTTGGTTTTTTCAGTGAGTTTCTATGGTTTTTTTAACTAGTAGTCGCATTTGCAGCTGGCGTGGCCTGTGCAGGTAAGAGGGTGGGGCAGGGGGTGGCGTGGGGGAAGTCAAGAGATGACGACGGGGAAACTTACATAAAAAAAGGAATCCACTTACTTTGCTCTCAGATGTGGCAAGCGCAAGGTAAGTGGTTTGCATTTAAGTTTCCCTCGTTGTTGCCTGTCGACTACCCCCCACCCACCCCATCGCTCCTACTTGCATGGGCTGCACCTGGTTTGCAGAGTGGTGGAGAAAGGGAATTGGGCCTCTGACCAGCTAGCAGGAATCCCGCTGTGTAGGACTTACAGGAGCTACCAGGAGGGCTTCTGGGCCCCCAGTGTCCCTCAGGAGTAAAGTGTACTTCATCCCCAAACCAGTAGTGCACCACAAGCCGCATTTGAAGAGTGGTGAAGAAAGGGGGCTTGGCCTACGAAGACCTCTTAGCAATCCCGCCATGTTGGCCTTATTGGAGATAAAAGGAGGGGTAGTACTACTGATTGGGGGATGAAGTCCCCTTGGCTCTTGAGGATCTTTGGGGGCCAACTAGCCACCTCCTTTTACCTCCAGTAAGACCCACACAGGTAGTTTGCTGAGAAGTTATCAGAGGCCACACCCCCTTTCTCCACCACTCCTCAAACGTGCCTCCTGGCGCACTACTGGTTGTTGGAAGAAGTCCACTTAAGCCCTGAGGCCCTCAAGAGGCAAGGGGACCTCATCCCTCCACCAGCAGTGCTCTGAGAGGCATGTTTGCAGAGTGGTGGAGAAAGGGGGTGTGGCCTCCGACCACCTCTCAGCAATCCCACTGTGTGGGGCTTACTGGAGGTAACAGGAGGTCTTGTTGGCCCCTAAGGATCCTCAGCAGCCAAGGGGACTTCATCCCACCAACCAGGAGCATGCCAGGAGGCACGTTTGCAGAGTAGTGGAGAAAGGGGGCAGGGCCTCCGGCGAGTTGTCAGCTTTTTTTTCTTTTTTAGGATGGGGCCCTCCGAGGCATGACCCTTTTTTTTATCTATTTAATAAAAAAACAGGAGGGGGGCCGCGCTGCCCCCCTCCTGGGCCATTTTCAGCCCCAGGGATCCCACCCCGAGGCCTGCCATGCTTTTTTTTCTTTTTTTTTAAATGGGAGTGGGGCCTCGCGGCCCCCCGCCTGTTGCCAATATATATTATACCTACTGAAGATCACCAGTAGATGGTTATAGTTAGGACCTAGTTTACATAGGAAAAGTGTTTTTGACTTGCCTATATCTTTAGCACTGTTTGACGAATCTTCACCAAATTTTCCCCAAAAAGTGTGCTGCTGATTCTAAGTGTGCATGGAAAGTTTAGGGGCCATCCATCAAGAGGGGTCAAAAAATGTGTATTTCACATGTTAATTCCCATAGGGATTTTGAACACAATTTCAGCCCAACCTGTTGGACAGAATTACACCAAATTTGGAGAAAAGCTAGCTCTAGGTCCGGAAACAGTACTTTTTGTTATTTGATGTAAATGCATTCAGTAGTTTTAGAGTTAGTAAAAGAAAACTAAATTTGTACATATATGGACGCAAACCTTCTGCTAATCCTCTCAATTTTGTGCAGAGATCTGTTTGGCTACTAAAACTTCAACCAGGAGGTGTTGGCAGCCATCTTGGGACTCGGACTCAGCTGAGTCCCAAACAAAAACGTAAAAAATAAAGACAAGGAGACAGGGTACGAATATCGTGACCCCATAGGCCTGGTGCTTGTGTCCGCCAGGGACCCTGCCACGGCCAAAAAGCATTAATTTTTCTTTTTGAGGCGAAAATCACAACTAATTCACAAATTCACACCCGAGGACATGGACATTGATTATTAAAATAAAGGAGGGGGGTGCACTGGGCCCCCCTCCTGAGGCTGACCACCATCTCCCAGGGACTTTACTCAAATTAAGGAGGGGGCCTCTCCATTGGTGTTCCCCGCGTCCCTCTCTAAGCACCCTGGGGACCGCCACCTCCCCGGGGCTTCATTTAAAACAAAGAAGGGGGCCGCACATACCTCCCTCCTAGGGCTTACATATGGCCTGGGGACCACCACCTCCCCGGGTCTAAATAAATACTAATGGGGTGGCCCATGGAACCCATTGGGCCCAGGGACTACCACCTCCTCGGGGCCAAATACATATTAGAGAGTGGAAGGGGGGCCGCACGGCCACCAACCCGGGCCATATACAGCCCCAGGGACCACCACCTCCCCGGGGTCGGCCCATGCTATTTAAAGGAGGGGGCAGCATAGCCCTCCTCCTGGAGCCATTAATGGCCCTGGGGACCACCACCCCCAGGGCCTGCTCCTGCTATCTCCCGAGGTGCCCACCCTTGGGAGATAGCAGTTTGCTTTTGCTAGACGGGAGCTGTGACAGCTCCTGCCTAGTGAGAGCAAACACTAACTCCGCTACCAGCAAGCTGGAGCTATCAAACTGCTCCTGCTTGCTGGAAGCAGAGTTTTCATCTGATTCCCTGCCCATTGTTATGTGGCCAAGGAAACAGATGAAAGATTGCTCCTGCATGCATGGAGCTGCTTATTTAGCAGCTCCCTGCGTTTGGGAGTAATACCGGCTCCCACAGGAGATGGTGAGCCAGCTGGTTCCGTGGGAGTATTAAGGCTACCCCGCGGTCCTCATCAAAGCACACTGGGTGCCCATGGTGGGAACAGGGCACCCAGGTAGATGTGGCCGTGCCCCGGGCGATGGGGTCCCCAGGGCCGAAATCAGCCCATGGAGGGGGGCTGCACGGCCCTCTTCCAAATTGAATTTTGTTGAGTCCAGAGTTAGTTGTGGAGGAGACTCTTTAACTTTCATAGTCTTTGAAGACAAAGTAGAAACAGAAAACAAAGGTTTGTGGCACAGCCAACACGTGTTTCACCCCCTATTATTGGCCTTTCAGCCTGGGGCTTCCTCAGGGCTGTCAAGTCAAATATATTTAAGTACCATAATCAAAATTAACGTACAAATGGGTCAAGATGGCCACCGAGCTGGAGCTCCCCGATGAAGCTCCGGGGCAAGGGATCATTTTCTGGTGAATATCCCTGCCTATGCCCCCCATCCACCCTGCTTTTCATCTTCCCCTTACTAAGAAACCTGTTTGGAATGCAACCATTCGTCTCAATCCCCTGCAAAGAAGAACATTTTGGCCTTAGTTCTACCTGAAGTTCTGTCCGCTACGACGACGCTGCCCTGGACTGCCGCTGACCGGATGGAGGAGCGAAGCCTTCCCAGTCTTGGTGGAAGCTGAGGCCCCAGCTCCTGCTGGAGTCTCTTGCCTGCTGGAGTTTCATCACCGAGTTCACGGAACCCTGAGCTCTTAAGCTCTTGCGTGGCGATGAGGATCCTTTGGGCGAGGTAGGGAGCACACACCCCTCCCCCCTCCCCGCTGGCCTGATCTTGGAGTTGCCTGTGCGCTGGGGGTCTGATATGCCCTGCGACTTGACTCCGTGCCACAGTGTGGGGGGTGCCGAGCCCCGTGCCCGGGGGGCTGCGCTGGGAGCCCTCCTCGGATATGGAGTCTGCCTGCCTGATCGTCGGGGCTCCGCTTCCAGGTGTTGTGAGGATCAGACCCCAGCCTCCCCCTTCATCGCTGCCGAGGTCTGAGGAAGCCGTTGGCCCGAGGGTCCGTCCCGCCAGTTCGTCCTGCTGCCGCCTGAGAAAATACCGGTCACTGATGCCACCAGAGGTAATAAAGCACAGAAAAAAGGTAGCGGTGGAATACAGGGTAGCACCTCAGTTACAAAGCAGTATTTTTCTAAAATTATTTCTTATTCATCTATAAGTGTTGGTGCCACTCCAGGTAATATAAAACATCCCGCTACCACGGATGTGACCCCATAGGAGTACCAACGGACTCCTATGCTAGTTCAAATAACACAAATTTACCTAGGCACTCTTCAAATTTATCAAACACTACAGTTGAATAGTGTAATCTGTCTTTGTAGAAATCTATATATCAATTCACAGGCAAATAATCCAACAAGTCAATTTAAGCAGTAAAAATGTTTTTAATTTACTGATATTATTTCATTACTAATTGTGGTGATCTCATATTTTGCAGCACAGTAAAAATAATCAACAGTTACAGATATTATTTTCTATTTATAATTTCCCAGAGGTCCTGTTCATATAGCCTTTACTACGTTGTCTTGAATGGAAACAGCCGACACGTGTTTCGTTACGTTAGTAACTTCTTCAAGGCTTCAAAAATCCAAGCGACAGTTCAAATATTAGGTAACGCTCCCATGGACACAGGGATCACCCGCACCATGTATGTCGGATATTGAGGGACAAGTAAGTATTACTCCTGTTTCGGATATTTGACGTAGATTTGTGGAACATAAAAGATTCAAGTGAAGGTCTTGGAGTTTTAAATATGACTTCAAGGGCTATGGTAAGCCTCCCTAGTTTTGGCGCAAGCGCCGTGTTCCAATCGTGGCGTCCCTCGAACAAAGTCGCCACGATTGGAACACGGCGCTCTGCGCCAAAACTAGGGAGGCTTACCATAGCCCTTGAAGTCATATTTAAAACTCCAAGACCTTCACTTGAATCTTTATGTTCCACAAATCTACGTCAAATATCCGAAACAGGAGTAATACTTACTTGTCCCTCAATATCCGACATACATGGTACGGGTGATCCCTGTGTCCATGGGAGCGTTACCTAATATTTGAACTGTCGCTGGATTTTTGAAGCCTTGAAGAAGTTACTAACGTAACGAAACACGTGTCGGCTGTTTCCATTCAAGACAACGTAGTAAAGGCTATATGAACAGGACCTCTGGGAAATTATAAATAGAAAATAATATCTGTAACTGTTGATTATTTTTACTGTGCTGCAAAATATGAGATCACCACAATTAGTAATGAAATAATATCAGTAAATTAAAAAGCATTTTTACTGCTTAAATTGACTTGTTGGATTATTTGCCTGTGAATTGATATATAGATTTCTACAAAGACAGATTACACTATTCAACTGTAGTGTTTGATAAATTTGAAGAGTGCCTAGGTAAATTGATGCCACCAGAGGTGCCTGGAATCAACACTGCCGGCTTATAGTCTGGAGTATCGCGCACGTCTCTGTTCTCTAGGGCCCGATCCGCCCTGCGTGGCTGCCTCATTGCAGGTGCCTGGTGAGAGGCTGGGTGTTGTACAGCTGTGTCTCCTGGATCCTGAGCGTCACGCTGGATGGATCGGAGAAACACATCGAGATCAGGTGATCGTTGTGGCTTGACGCGTGCGTGGGGTCTGAACTCCTGCGGTCCTTGATCCCCCTGCTGCCTTCGCATCTTGCCCGTTTCGAGTGGGGTGAAAGTCTGGTATGATAACGCAATTCTGTCTTTTTCATAAAGAATCAGTTGCCAGTATTCACATATCACATGTATGAGTAAAGACTCATAAAGACTCAACAGGTAAAGAGATAACCAGAGAAAAAGAGAATAGAACAATAATAACTTTGAACCTGGTCCCATGCTGCGGGTTTGAGAAGACTGCCATATGTAGTGTCCCTTTACAGGATGGTCGCCCATTTTACTCGCCTCGTTTAGTGTCCGGGTGAGGTGGGGCATCCATTTTGGCCTCCTCCCTTGGGAGCTGAAGAAGGGTGCCCCCCCTCCATGAGCACTAGGTACTGCCTGCCATGGATAAAGAAATAGGCCTGAGCCATTCCCAACATTTGGCGGCCATATTGGAGTGTGTTCCTCCTTATTTAGCCCACTTAGGGGCCTGCTTAGTCTGCCCAAGCTCCGCATAGCGGGAGAAGGTTATTGCCTCTAAGGGCTTTCCTGAAACAATCTGCCTACCTGCTGAAGTCGTAATTTTTGCGCAGTGAGCAATTGGACTCAATCGCACACCAGACCCCTATCTACTAGCCCTGGTTAGCTGGCTCTCTTAGATGTTAGTCCTATTGAATGAATCCGAGGGTGCGGGGCTAGAAATTAGCATGCAACTGCCCATCCCAACCTAACCCCTGGTCACTCTCCCTCTGCGTACACATCCAACCCCTGGTTACGACCCCGACCTCGGCCCAGATTACTGACCTCCCTGCGCCTCCTATGGTGGGCACACACATCTGCCCAGTTGATTTGCCTATCTAGACTTCCTTGGTGGGAGACATGGCGGGTGCGGGTATGGTACCGAGACCTCCGTTTCGCATCTCTCCCAACCTAAAGCCGGCGGGCCAGAACACTTTCAGAATCATATATTCCGAACCTTTCAAAAAATGCTGCAAAAAACTTCAAACATAGATTACTCAAAACCCATCTGGAAACCCTTATCTCAGACCCCTTCTTCTCCATCAATAAAGGTGCTACCATAAATGATCTCATCTTCTACACTAAACGGCATGCTCAATGGCGGAAGGCCATTTACTCTCTCCTTAAGATCTCCTCTTCCCTTAAAACTCCTCATGTTCTCAGAGTGTTAGTTGCACCCTCCTCAGCCTATACAGCGGAAGCTACCATTTCACTTTACAAAAACGGAACCATCCTTATTCAAGCTTCTGACCGCAATCTTATGCTGTTTTCCCCACCATCATGAAGACAGTTGCCAGCTTCAGTGCTGCCCCCCTGGGAGGTGATGGCTCAGCAAGGGTCCCCCTGACCGTGCAAACTCATTCTCCTGCCTCTCTACCACCAGCTGCTAACACTACCTTGGTCCCGCATTACACGTGGTGCTGAAGGCCCCCCCTCTAGCTACCTCCACTCAGATTAACAATTCCACCGCATTACACTGTGTCAACGAGCCGCGACAACACGCTCTTCACGAGAGTCTACATGCTCCCCCCCACTCACATTTAGCTGGTTCTAATTCTCCTAGCGCCACTGTTCATAGCGCTGTTCGGTTTCTCCCCAGGATCCCTGCCCCCAGCCCAACCAGCAATCCCGACCCGGTCAGACAGGCGGCCAAGGGTCTCCTGCTGTCCATCCCCTCCTCCCCTATCCAACACATTCCCCCAAGCACACAGCTCCATCTCCCTGAATTCCCTGCCCCGGGGCCCACTCACGCGCCACCTGCCCCATTTTCCCCTTCCCCCACTAGCTATCCTCTGCCACAGGGTTCCCGGGTCCTAGCCTCTCATCCCCAATCACACTCTTCATTGGAAGCCCGTCTCAATGAGATTTCACTCTGCCTGCAACAACTTAAGGCAGATGTGCGTAGCCTTTCACGCATCACTGAGGATCTGGCAGTTAACTCCACACTAAGCCGCTCCATTATGACCAATCTCCATCTACGCTCGCTCCCAGTCTGTGGTTGTACCCGGCGCCCTTCCCTTCACCATCCTTGCCGAAACTCATCCCACTCCACCCGCTCACCCCATAGGTGGCCCTTCGCTCCGCACCCTAATGACTCCTCTCGACCGTTCATATGTAAAGCCTCACTGTCGGATAGTGATATTCACTCTCTCCTACTCTCATATGATCTGGCACTTCCCTCCTCCCCATCAAACTTCCATATAATTGAATCAATCCCTACTGATCTCTTCAGGGAACCTAGGCCAAACTCAAGAACTTTAAACGCGTACAACCTCACGATAATCACCCCCACTCTACCTCCACCAATGAACACCCCCATTAGTCTCAAATGCGCGCTCCTAAACTGCAGATCGGCTGTTAAACACGGTGCGGATATTGGCGATCTCATCCTTGTCCAGGATCTTGACCTTGTAATGTTGACCGAAACCTGGCTAAATGACTCAGCCGCTCCTATCCTGGACCTTCTAATGCTTCCCAACTTTGATATCATTAGGTTGGACAGAACTACAGGTCACGGGGGAGGCATCGATTGCTTACATCGTAGTAATTTAATAGTGAAAGTCATTCATGCCGACCTCCTGCCCTCGTGTGAATACCTATGTATTGATGTGACGGGGGGGCAACAATCACTCATGCTTACTGCACACGTTCTACCACCCCCCTCGCGACAACCTTCCCTTCACAGAACAGATCATGGACATTATTTTGGCCAACGGGGATTTCCAAGGCACGCAGTTCTTCCTGGGTGACTTCAACCTCCACTGGAACGATGTAAACGATGTGCTGGTTAATAGCCTTAAATCCTTCCTACTTGACCTCAACCTTATCCAAATATGTGACAGCCCTACGCATACCAAAGGAGCCACGTTAGATCTTGTCATTGGTAAGCCCAACTCTTTCTGCCTGGAGTCGATCCTCCCATGTGACTGGACAGATCACTATTGCATCACCTTCCTCGTCAAATGAATCGGTAAGAACAAGCAGATCCCAACCTAAGAATCCAAAAAAGCTGAAAAGATGTTTAAGGAACATCAACTCGCAAGACCTGACGGAGCTCTGTGATAACATCTTGTCCCCCCCTTTGAACATGTCTGATGTCCATGACCTGACGGCCCACTATAACCACGCAATGCTTAATGTTCTTGACGCAGTGGCACCACTTCAGCTTAAAAGAGTGTCTGCTAAAATCTCCAAACCATGGTTCAATGATAGTCTTAATGCCGAAAACATCCGCTGAAACTTAAGACTTGCAGAAAGGAAGTGGCGAGCCTATCCCTCCATGGAACATCTTTTTCACCTGAGATCCTTGCGAAGCTTATACAACAAACGCATCAGATGCTCGAAGGCCACCTTCTTTAGAACTCAACTAGATCAAGCAAAAAACCGTCCGAAAAAGTTGTTCGAACTGATCAAGTCCCAATCCAATAATCATCCTAACCTCTCGGCTCCGGGTCAAGGGACACTGCCGAACTGTGAAGAATTTGCTGTTTTCTTCAGGGATAAGACTACCAAGATCGAGTCTGAACTACGCTCGGCCAGGGTTCACCTCTCGAGTGGTCCGCTGAACACCCTATGCCCCTCAGAGTCGAATATCTCTGAACATATACAGCCCTGCCGCCCTAAAAGCAATGCATCGTGGAGTTTGTTCCAAACTGTGGATGAACCCACTATTCGCAAAATGTTGTTGACCTTGAAACCTTTCAATCACTGTAATGACCCTTTGCTCTCGAACATGTTCCCGGAAGTGAGATCCGCCTTACTAACTCTCTGGACGACGATCGTCAATGCTTCTCTTTTGCAAGGTGCTATTCCGGATTGCCTGAAATCAGGTCAGGTTACCCCAATCCTAAAGAAACCAAATGCAGATCCCACTGACCTTCTTAACTTTCGACCAATCACTAACATCCCCACCTTGGCAAAACTTTTGGAAAAATGTGTGCTCGCCCACCTTTGTCATCACATTGACCATTTCCAACTCCTGGACCAATGCCAATCTGGTTTCCGCCCAGTTCATAGCACAGAGTCGGAGCTAACGCACATCGTGGATGATGCGCTTAGAATGCTGGATCACAATGAGTCGTGCATACTGATCCTTCTCGACCTTTCGTCAGCATTTGACACTGTCAAACATGATCACCTAATTGACCTCCTAGAACACAGGATGGGGCTGTCTGGGCCGGTTTTAAACTGGTTCTCTTCGTTCCTTCAGAACAGATCCCAATGTTTCAAGGTGGACCAATCCCTGTCCCTCCCTGCACCAGTCACCTTGGGTGTTCCACAAGGTTCAGCATTGTCCCCCACGCTCTTTAACCTGTTCATGGAGCCTCTGACGGAAATTTTAAAATCATCCAGCATTCGCTATCATATGTATGTATACCTGAAGATCACCTCCCCTGAAGACATCCAGTCCCTCAACTCAGTCCTGCTGGAAACACAAAGCTGGCTGACACGCAATCACCTGAAGCTTAATGCTCTTAAAACGGAATTCCTACTGATCTCACCCCACAACCAATCCCTCGTCATGGAACAATGGTTGAATCAGCTGACTGCTCTTAACTGCAGTCCACACCTCGTGGACTCGGCATCATCTCTGGGTATCATTCTAGACAAAAGCCTGAACATGCAGAAGCACATCAGTTCCCTCACCAAAGGAGCGAACTTTCAACTCAGTTTACTTAGGAAACTCAAACCCTTCCTCCCTGCTCATGACCTCAAGGTTGCAGTACAAGCATTAGTGATCTCAAAGCTTATCTACGGTAGTGCAACACTTTGTGGCCTGCCAAGAGTGAGGACGGCTCCTCTTAGGGCTACCCTCAATTCCGCTGCTAGGCTTTTAACTGGTACAAAGAAATACCACCACATCTCTCCGGACTTGCGGGAACTGAATTGGCTTCCTTATGAAGCCCGGATACAGTTAAAAATTGCATGCATGGCTCACAAAGCCATCCACTTCAAGACCCCGCTGTACCTTGCACAGAAATTGGAACTCTCTTGTGGTTCTAGAGCCTCCAGAAGCGCCAGCACCCTTTTGCTTAAACCTCAAAAATTCAAGAAAAAAAGGACTTGTAACCGAGCCTTCTCGGGGATGGCTCCGAGGATCTGGAACTCCCTTCCCCCCGAAGTCAGGGTGAACCCTTCTACTGTCTTCTTCAAAAAAGAGGTCAAAGGGCTCCTGATGAAGAAATTTCTGCCTTAGCATGGCTCCTGCATCGAATTCTGGGTCCATACCCGTTGTCTCTGGCTCAGCCACCTGGTTCACGATTAGGTCGGACAATTCTAGACTGTGATTTTGCCTGTTGGTGTGTCTACTTTTCCCTCACGAGATTGTCTGACAATTTTAGACTTTGATTTTGTCGATTTGTATATTCTGTTTTGTATGTTTATACCCTTTGTTGCTTAATCTGTAATATACCCTTATGATGCATAATTTGTAAAGCGCTCTGATACCCTCGGTGGTCATGTTCGTGCTATATAAAACTTTCAAAATAAATAAGTACATATAAGGAACACAGACATACGGTACATCAAAGGCAAATTTGTAAAAAAAGAACAGTTTTTCAGGGGAGGGGAGAAAAGGATATACGAAAGTCAAAATAGAGAATGATAATTAAGTGGTGCATAAGAGGAGAATCCCATATAGTACCAGGCAAGATGGCAATCGATAACTCAAGTTACGCAGAAGAGAAAGTGAGCTAATTCTACAATACAGCACCATCAAAAATGGACTCAACAAAGATGCTGCAATCCAATATTGACTTGGAGATGAATGAGGACATCAGCAACAGATCCAAACTTTGTGCCTTTTTTGACTCACAAATCTTCTCTGCTCCTCGCATTGACAATCTTAAGGTGGATGACTACAAACTTGAGCAATGAAAAGAACTTTCTTAGACTTACTTTCCCCTATTTTTTTTGTACCCTGCTGAGCAAAACTGGATTACACATCAACATGAACACCCCCACACAGATGAGAAACCCCTGTTCACAATCATGTTTACCAATGATCACCGTGTAATCACGCACCTCAAAACACCCTTAAAGGTATCCCTGATTTATTGCTTGATTTTTGTTTTTTACTCCCTTTTTACCACTTACAAGAGAGGGTAACCCTGTAATCACTGAAATGATATCCTGAGGTCCGAATATAGTAAATTTGCCCCCCCGCCTTTTATAATTAACCGTCCAAATAATATATGAGAAACCCTGGCCAAAGGACAGAATACCAGCCTCCACGTACTTCAAAGACACTTACCACACCACTTGTGGCTGTGTGATTATCAATAAGTCTTATCCTCAGCCTCCATGGCAGTGTTCACTGGACAAAACATCTACTCCCAAATATATCCCATAGTGTTACCACACCACCTATAGATGGTGACCCCTTCACAAAGAGCAGGTTGAGCACACCCTTTTCCTTAAAACACTTTAAAAAAAATTATTCCTGGGTTTGAGCATCCCGATAATCAAGCTTATCACCCCTTATCTTCATCCCATTCCCTCACCACACACCCCCTTTCTCGTGGTGAGGAGTCTTATCCCTTTGCAACAACTGTCTGTTGGTCAAACACCACGACAAGATGGCGCGTCCTCCATCCATTGGACGCACCATGACCCAGAAGTCCAGTGAAACGGAGGGTCATACTTCCGTAACGAACCACAATAAGGAGAATGATTTCTCCAAGCCGGCTGCCCGCGCCGACAGAAGAATTTTCGAACAGCAAATGCAGGTAAGGCATCCCGCGAGTGCCTAACGTACCCGTAATGTCCTTTGAAATCGGGACATCTCGCAAAACGCAAACCTTAATTTTAATTTTATTTAACTATTTGTTTTTTTCCCCCAGAAACATTCCGATTCTAGAAAACAAGAGGGTCCATCCCTTGTATTTTTGAATACTAAAGGTAGGGAGCCCACGTATTCCCAACTATGACATATATCGACCTCGAATTCTGCCTAAGAAACTAATAAAACTGGCTTTTTCTTTTACATCAGAACCCCAACTTACAAAATTTCAACGGTAAGCAAAATCAGTCCCTGACAGGGTAAAGGGCTACACCTAAAGAACACGGCAATTTATATAATATAATAATAAAAAATAATACCCACTCTGCATGAATGGTTTCCTAGATCCAGGATCACCTGATATCATGGGCAAATCTCCTTATCCGGGCACACCTACTAAAGGCACCACAAAAGTAAATTAAGACTCCACCACATCTATATAGGTCAAAATTATTTTGTCACCAGTAAGCATGGTCTTCTTATACCACCTATGCGGGTTCGTCATCTATTTATATACATAATGCAAGTAATCCCATAAGACATATATACTAATGCTTTGGACACTCTGGTATGTTTCTGTTGTCTCCATACATGGATTTATGATCATCGTTCTCATCATGATTACAACTTAACTGTATGTAAATGTTGATTTTTATTTTCATTTTCGTTCTACCATGATGGGATAGTAGTTTAGTTTATTCGATCAATAGCATGATCATACACAACATAAAATCACGTGGCAGACAGTATTACATAAAAATGTTAAAAATGGTAGTTTAAAATAACTTTGACTTCACAGAGTTACAATTCATACTTTTGCCATAAAAACAAATATATCAATTAAAAACATCCGCTGAATAACTTTGCAAACGATTAGCCCTGTTTATTCAGTAAGCCTACATCTCAATAAGATTTGCAACTTTAGGCCTCTGCCACCAGGTATAAAGCAGATATCTTGATATTGTAAAAACAAACCACCTTGTCGTGTCTGACCTAAATATGCGTAAGGCATCAGAGGGGCGTGAAAAAGAAAGCAATCGGCAGACCGGGATAATCCAAGTTTTTCTTAAGTTTACATAAGCGGGACAGAAAAAAATTAAATGTTCTATAGTCTCTGGATAGAGTGACAAGACAGGCACAGAGGGGATATGATAGCATTAGCCCAGCTATTTTTCATTTCATTCAGTGGGAGAACCCCTAATATAAATTGTATATAAAGTGCTCCTGCCTGTGGGGGTTCGACATCATCCATATACAAGTCTAACTTAAAACAGCTTTTGACATTTAAAAAAGTGGAGGTTAAAGTGCCAGGTGCCCTAACATTGATACAGGAAGAATCAACAAAATCCCAATACCTCTTTTTTAACAGGTGATGGAGCAAGAACTCACAATGAGACTTGCTCGTAAGCAATCTTCTCGCAGTATTAATTATTAATCTTTGTAATGTCTGTACTAACAAATGCACACATGAATACAATTTGAGAGAAGCTTGCCTATGTGTTTAAACTAACAAATAACGCTTGTCTAATCCAAAATGGCCGCTAAAGCGGGAACCTCAGTGCGCATGTGTCAACCATATCACGTGGTAGGACGTCTTTCTTTGCTTGGAGGGAAATCTTTGCTTCTGCGCAGTGTGTATTAAAATGGCTGCTTAATGTTTTCACGTGCTACAGCTTGCGCATATGCTGCAATTAAAACTGTGGTATTTAATGCTATTAATGAGGGATAGATTTTAATTAAAGGGGGATAGAGTAGAAAGAGTGGGTATACAGTGACACCATTTATTTTGTGATTTTAATATTTTCTTCTTTGACTTTTTATTAGTTCATAAATGGGCCTGGGTTGGTTGAACTGCAGCTCGAGAGACATTGGTTCTGCGCATGCGCCCTGAAAGGCTGACCAGAAGAGGCGATGAAGTCAACTTGGAAGCCCTCCAAGGTCGCGAAGCCTGGTTCACAAGTTCATCTGAAATGTACCTGAAGTCGATACAAATGTATACAAAATGTATTGCGGAATCAATGGGAAACGGGTGGGAAATAAAGCAAATGTATTAATTGTGATGGGCGGTATTTTAAAACAATGGGCTTAAAGTAATTGAACTAAATTGACATGGTGTGAGGATCAACCCCCTGTCCCAGTCCAATCAGAAGTAGTGGGTCCATAATTTTGAAACATTAATGGGAGGTACATGGGCATAGAAGGGTATAATAGGTATAGATTAGTTAATTAGTGAGAGAGAGTCGAGCAAAGAAGCAATGCTACATTCATTGATCCAGACGCTGATGCAGAGCAAAATTAGGCTGATTCGCTGTCCAGAGAGGTCCTGAGGTGGGGGCGGCGGATCCTTAGAAGACGACTCGAGAGAAGCAAGGAGAAGCGAAGAATCAGAGATGGGAACGACGCAGGCGTCGTTGATAGAGAGGTCACCTATCCTGTCCTGAACCTGAACAGGAGGTCTTTGCTCTTCATCCTTCCTGAGACCTGTCTTTCTAACTCCTTGGCCAAGGGGTTTGGTTTCTCGCACCTTTAGGTAAATATAAATGCACCTTTAGCTGTGCTACTGTCTCTATCTTCTCCTTTCTGAGGGACCGTCATTGATCGATAATTGATTATTGTGCTTCATCCTTGATATACGATTAAGTATCATGTGGTTCTGTATTTTACTCTGCTAAATTTTTAGATAAACATTTTAAAACTTCCTGACTCAGTGATTATTTCAGGATTATGAATTGTAATGAACGTCACTCATTTTAAACTTCCCAATTAACAAAGGGTCCATTGGTAAGTCATTACTCTTCAATCAGAAAAGTAATTGGTAGCAGGGATTTTTGATAAAGAGTACAATTGACCCACCAGCGGAAATTGCTAGCGTAGTATGAATGAATGGGCCCAGGTGAGTATTCGGTGAATGAATGCTTGTTGCTAGTAACCCGCTGGATCACAGGGGGACCATTTGTTTTGTAATAGACTGCGTGTCCTCCCATATTATTCCCAGGCCCAGTCTGAAAAGCCACTCCTTCACCTTGTTAAACCAGGGTAATTGCCCTGTGTGACTTTGGAGACTTAATAGTTCCTCCACTGCGTCCTTAACAGGAATCTGAGTGCTGCTGGTACAGAGTCTAACCCAAAACATTAGCACCTTGAGGACAGCAAAATGTGTAATAGGCTTTAAGTCAAGGTCAAAGCGTGGGGGTAATATGGGCGTGTTCATTGGGAGGTTGAGAATTGCCCTTAAAAATTTGTTTTCAGCAACCTCTAATTGTTTCAAATGCTCCAGCCCCCACAATTCTGCCACATATAGGGCCGCACCTAGGCCTTTGGCCCGGTGTATTTCAAGGATAGGGGAGATTGGGCGGAAGACTCAGCGTTTTACCCTCTTTACTATTGCACAGTCCACATGCTGGAGTGTCAGTACGCTCTTCTGGATTTGGGGGGTCCATGCTAGATTGTCACTGATTCTAACCCCCAAGTAGTCGAAGGCCTTGACCTGTTCTAGGAGTTGGGTACCCAGCTTCACTTTCCCCTGGGTGTGTTTATAGGGATTAAAAATCATAAACTTCGTTTTTGAACAGTTAATTTCTTGGCCCCGATCTTTGCATGTTACGGCGAACTTAGATAACACTTTCTGAATGCCCATTGGGGTTTTGGAAATGTGCAGTGTATCATCTGCAAATAGCAAAGAGGGTATAAGGCTACCAGCTAATCTTGGTGGGTCACCTCCACAATCAGATAGTTCACTTATGAGCCCATTAATATACAGGGTGAACAGGGTTGGGGCAAGCACACAGCTCTGGCGCACCCCCTTAGAGACAGATATGTTGTTAGTAAGACTGCCATCAGAATTCCACCTGACTTTGGCGTAATTGTCTTGGTGTAAACGAACCACTAATTGAAGTAGGTCGGAGGGTAGTCCTAGGTCCCTAAGAGCGGCCCAAAGTTTGTTGCGATCAATGGAGACGAATGCAGTTTTAAGATCGACAAATACAACATATAAATGACCCTTCCTGATCTTCACTTCTTTCCAGGTGAGCAGAAGGAATCGAAACACCTGATCTTGGGTGCTCGTAGATGCCCTAAAGCCTGTCTGCAGGTGAGAGAATGTTATTTTCCTCTATCCAATTTTGGAGACGCAACAGGATGATTTTGCAGAAAATTTTATGGGAGACATCTATGAGGCTTATTGGCCTATAATTTGAGGGGTCCCCTTTATCTCCTTTTTTAAATATGGGGATTATTTCAGCACCCTTCCAGGTCGAGGGGATGACCCCCCCTCGCAAGATGGCATTAAAAACTATCTGAAGCAGTGGTCCCCAGATTTTGGAATCTGCTTTGAACAGGTCTCCAGGGAGTCTATCTAGACCTGGCGCTTTCTCAGTCTGGAGTAGGCTGATTGCTGCTTCAATTTCCTGTAAGGAAAAACTAACAGCACATTCCTGACTTCTCAGCTGCACACTTTACCTTTCACATGGCAGCATCATTCCCAGCAAGAAAGTTATTCATTTTTAAAGGGCGGCCGCTGCGAGGGAGCGCGAGCAAGACCTCTGACCTCTGGTCTGAGATCTGCTCTCTCCCCAGCAGCTCCGCTATGTTATGCCTTGCCACTGACCACACTCGCCTCCACCTGGTAGGTGTTCGAGGCCGCTGTGCTCTGTGCCATTCTTCGTCTGCGCCTCGCACTGCCTTAGGCTTGTTTTTTCCCCATCGCCTGTTTTATTGTTGCCTGTTTCTTGGTTCTGTCAGCCTGTTTTTGCCATATTATTGTTGCATGTTACTTTTGGTTCTGTTGCCCGTTCTCTTAGGTTCAGTTGCCTGTCTCTTTAGTTTCTAGTGTTGTCAGCCTTCCCCGTGCCCGCCGCTGCTGCCCCTGCAGCCCCTCCCCCCTGCCGGTTCCCGCTCCCTCCTCCCAGCTGCAAGTCCCTCCCTCCTTCCCTATTTAATGACGGCCGCTGTGCGGTTGCGCCGCTGACGCGCCGAAGGCGTGCCAAAGGCAAGCCGTCTGTGCCCGCTGTGACCCGACCGCGATCAGCGCCAGAACCCCTAGATCTCCTACCATCCACCGCTATGACTCAGCCGCCCTCCTCGCTCTCAACCCCGGAAGAAACAACACCTGCCAGCAGGCCACGCTGAACACAACCAACGGCCAGTTCTCCTGCCGCACCAGCCGTCAGGCCTTTACCACCACCCCGGCCACCAACACCGCCGACGCCCTGAAGTGCATCCTCCTCATTGTGCGCTCCATGCACAGACACGCCGTTGAAATCTGGAACCTCCTTGACACCCTCTCACCAGACGTCGCCTTCTTTACAGAAACCTGGACCAATGCCTCCTCCGCCCCCGACATCGCCATCCCGGACAGATACAAGATCCAGAGGAAGGACCGCCCCAACCACCCGGGAGGAGGACTCGCTATCGCGCCCAAATATTCCCTCCACCTCTCCACCTCGAGCGACACCTTCTCCACCGCCGAAAACCTGCACTTCCAGGTCCAGACCAGCCCCAACTCCACACTCCGTGGCACCCTCGCCTACAGACCCCCCGGCCCCCGCACCCCTTCCGCCTCCACCATCACTGACCTCATCGCACCCCACGCCATCACCTCCATGGACTACATACTCATCGGAGACCTGAACTTCCACCTCGACAACCCCAGCGACCACAACTCCACCACCCTGCTTGACAACCTCGCCAACATCGGACTGAAACAACTCGTCACCACACCCACCCACAAGGCAGGACACACCCACGACCCCATCTTCACAGGAGGAAACAGAACCCACTACAGCCACACCACGCAACCCCCATGGACTAACCACCCCTGCGTACACTTCTTCATCAGCAAACCCAATCCACCCAAACATGCACCACGCCCTCTACGAAGAAACTGGAGCAGAGTCACCGTGGAGCAGCTCAACTCCACCCTCAACCGCGACCCCCCCACCGCCACATCCGACGCCAACCTCGCAGCCAGGGGACTTCACACTTGGATCTACAGCTGCGCAGACAAGCTCGCCTGCTACGCAACTCCGACAGACAGCGCCAAAGGAAAGCCACCTGGTTCACCGCCGACCTCCAGCAAGCCAGACACACCTACAGACGCCTCAAGAAGAACTGGCAAAACAACAAGACGCCCGAAAACCACACCACCTACAAAGACGCCATGACGGAATACCACCATCACAACAGAACCACCAAAAGAACCTTCATCCACAACCAAATCCTCACCAAGGCCAGCAACTCCAAGGAGCTCTTCAGCGTCATCCAGGAATTCACCAAACCCGCCAGCGAAACCACGGACATCACCCCCTCCAAGGATCTCTGCAACAAGCTCGGAACGTACTTCCACCAGAAAATCAAGAACCTCTACGACAACTTCAACAACCAAACACCTGACCCGGCAAACACCGCCCCCTCCAGCAACACCAGCCAGCCCACCATCGAATCCTGGACACCGGTTACGACCGAAGAGACCGCCTCAACCATGATAGGCATCCACTCGGAGGCCCCCACGGACCCCTGCTCACCGCACATCTACCACAGAGCCGCCACCGACATCGCACCAGAATTACAACACACCATCAACGCCACTTTCATGACCGGCACCTTCCCCGATAAATGCGCAGACGTCAGACCCTTGCTTAAGAAACCCTCAGCAGATCCCACGGACCTCAAAAACTACCGGCCCATCTCTCTCCTCTCCTTCATGGCAAAAGTCGCTGAGAAGACTGTCAACGCTCAGCTAACAAAGTTCATCGAAGACAACTCCATACTCGATCCCTTCCAATCCGGATCTGGATTCAGCAGCAACCATAGCACCGAGACCGCCCTACTCGCTGCCACAGACGACATCCCACCCTCCTCGACAAAGGCTATACCACAGCCCTGATATTACTCGACCTGTCATCAGCATTCGACACCGTCTCCCACCGCACACTCGCCGCCAGACTACACGATGCCAGCATACAAGGAACTGCCCTCAACTGGATCCGCTCATTCCTCTCCTGCAGAAGCCAAAGAATCAGACTACCACCCTTCCTCTCCGAACCCACTGAAATCAACTGTGGAGTACCCCAGGGATCATCACTCAGCCCAACCCTCTTCAACATCTACATGGCCCCACTCGCCGCCATCGACAGACAGCACGGCCTCAGCATAGTATCCTATGCCGATGACACCCAGCTCAACCTCTCCCTCACCAAGGACACCACCAGACTCAACTTCCAGGAAGGAATGCAGGACATTGCATCCTGGATGAGCAACAACTGCCTGAAGCTCAACTCGGAGAAAACAGAAGTCCTCGTACTTGGAACCACCCTGTCAGCATGGAACAACACCTGGTGGCCCACCCCACTCGGCAGCCCTCCGACCCCCACGGACCACGCCAGAAACCTCGGCATTGTACTCAACTCCTCCCTATCCATGAACAAGCAGGTCAATGCCGTTGCATCCAGCTGTTTCAACACCCTCCGCATCCTCCGAAAGACTTTCAAATGGATCCCCCCTGAGTCAAGGAAGACAGTCCCCCACGCACTCATAACCAGCAGATTGGACTATGGAAACGCCCTCTAAGCCGGCATCAACAAGTCTCTACTCTGCAAGCTCCAGTCGATACAGAACACCGCAGCCAGACTCGTCCTCGACATCCCCTGACACGAGCACATCAGCCAACACCTAGGGAACCTCCACTGGCTCCCTGTCGAGAAGAGAGTCACTTTCAAGATACTCACCCACGCATACAAATGCCTCCACAACACAGGACCCCAATACCTCAACGAGAGAAACCCCTTCCACGTACCCAAAAGAAACCTCCGCTCCACAAACCTCACCCTCGCTGAAACTCCGCGCATCCGTAGAGCCAGAACAGGGGGAAGAGCCTTCTCCTACATCGCGGCAAAGACCTGGAACGAGCTCCCTATCGACATCAGACACGAAGGCTCTCAAGACCTGGCTCTTCGACTGAACGGAAGTGCTGTCCCCCCCTTCCCCCTAGTGCCTTGAGACCCTCACGGGTGAGTAGTGCGCTTAAAACTCCCTGATTGATTGATTGATTGATTGTACAGGTGTTGGATTACATTCCCCAACTGCTACCACTACCTTCCCCTCTGGTTCAAAAGCTGTGCCAGTATAAAGTTTCTCAAGTATTCTTCCCACACGTGATTGTATATAGAAGTCATCTTCACTAACCTGCTTAATTGACCCCTTGGACAGAAGGTGCCAGAAGAGCTGGCAGTCCTTCTGTTTTGAAGCCTCAGCTAGTGTACGCCAGTTCTTAGCCTCCCAACTCTTTTTTGCCACTTCCTGTACCCTCTTATACATCCTCCTTCCACTTTTGATGTTATTTCGTATCCCTTGCTTTAATGTCGCTGTTAGATCGTTCCTGGCTAATCTACATTCCTCACTGTACCATGGGGCGATGTTCCGTTTGGACATGTTGGAGTTACACTGTCTACTGAAATGGGGTTTTATACTATTTATTAATTGTTGAAAGCAGGACATAATAAAGCCGTCACTTTTATCAGGATCACTTAATGCCGTGAGGATCTGAGCCACTTCTTTGTAGATCTCAGGGAGCAATTTCCCATCAGTCATGGCCTGGGGCCACTTGACTCTCCTGTTGTTATGAGTAGCCACCATAGGGGCCGTTACTTGATGGATTTGGCTGTGCGAGATAGGAAAGCCAATTAGCCCCAGCAGAAGAGCATTATGATCGCTGTCCTCATGGTTTTGGACAATCATGTCTTTGACATAAGGCCAGAGATCAAGGTCCAACATTATATAGTCAATCCTCCTTCTGGCATTCCCCCTCTTAAACGTATACTTTGCTGCCTCATCTGAAGGTGTCCGCCCATTACATGCGCGCACCCCATAGGCTAGAGTAAAAGACAATACTTGCAGCCCAACCTTGGTACATCTTTTAATGGCAGGTATCTAGAGCTTATTTACACCCCTGGCTGGCTTGCTCTTCCTCCTGTACTAGTTCCTGTACAAAATCTACTGGCTCATAAGTTGTAATAAAATGGCCAGCTACGATGAGGTAGTACTCTTTCCTAGAGGTATCAAGGAAGTTAGACAGCGTTTTTATAGTTTCTGAGGGCTTGTGATGGCTGCTAACCCTATTAAATATGTTAAATAATCTAATGTGAATGTTCCCTTTCGGCCATATCAGATCTAGGCCGAGGATCTCCTGAGCTCCTACTTCAAGTGTCTTAATTTTACAAGCCAGTATAGTCTTGACCCAGATTAGTAGCCCAGCAGCTGGTCGACCAGCTGGCGAGCGCCTAGCCTCAATGCTAAACGTAGTAAACCCCACCCTATATACTTGCTCCGTCGCCCAAGTTTCCTGGAACAGGCATATATGACTGCTGTCCACTAACTTGCCCCACTCAGGATTGTTTAGTTTAGGCTTGATTCCCGCAATATTCCATGATATAATCTGTAATTGCTGGTCAGGGTTTGTGCATCCCTGATGCGGGTGACTAAGTAAGGATATTACAGGCATTCGGTCTTGAGCGGGTGCATGATGGGTGGGCAGGATGAATGGGGTACCGTTTACTATTCCATTTAAGATATTATTACTAATACTGGTAACCATCTCAGTTTGAGGGGCTAAGGCTATGGCATAGTCTAGCGTTGATTGTACGTTCCCTGGGTTTAGTCAGTCTGGGATGTCCAAATCAATAATTGCTTGATATCGGTTACTGATTTCCAGGGGGAATTGCTCCTTTCTCTTTAGTAAATTCTGGGTGGGTGAGCTTTTGATGGGGGAATTGGACCAGTTGGTTTGAGATGTTTATAGAAAAAACTAAGTGGCACAATCTTGATCCCATAATCAAGGACCCACCGGGATAGTTCCCTCCTACTTAGGAGCAATTGCCCTGCAAGGTCTGGGGATCTACAATTAATCACTATGCAGTCTCCTTTTATATGCTTCCGTAGAAGCCCAACCCAGCTCACTCTTCAGGTGAACAAAATGTCGTAATAACTAGAGTTTGAGAAATCAGAATTTTGGGATAACCAATAGCAGACTTTGTTCTTCAATTGGCTGGTAGTTTCTTTAGAATTGCCCTAAAGCAAAGGGACATTGGTTAAGATCACCACATATGGGCAGCACACCGGGGGGAGATGTAACGTCACCTCATTATGAGGATCATCCCTAGCAGCAGAGTTATCTATTTGGAAGAGGGACTGCCTAGTGGGTTCAATTCCATTTGGTAATGAGCTGTGTGTATTAGACCCAAGGATGTTACCAGGAGGCCCCTCCCCAGTTGGGTGGTTGATGTGTGTCATTGCTCTAGATTTAAACGTGGCTTTAAATGGGGCTTCCCACGTTTCATGACCTTTTTTTTGGGAGGTGGTCACAGGTAAAGGTTGTGTAAAGTTACAGCAGTGGGTTCCTACCATAATATTATGCGTTTCAGAATTTAATGCTCCCCCTGGGCTCTGGGTGTTCTGATCCTATAGGCCCACCATTCCCTAGCCCCGTCATTAAGATAGTAATAGACTTTTTGATGTTTTCCACATTGGCCTCAAGTTTGTCTAGCCTATCCAAGATGGGTGACAAATTATTTAACATTATTTTTTCAAACCCATTCATCAAAGACTTTGGGGCCGATTCTGATTCGGGCCGGAAATCTCTCCGACCGAGCCGGACCCGGAGAGATTTCCGACCGATTCGGACCCGTGCAGCCCGACCGAACTAGTACGATGCGCACGTATGCCATCGGACTCGAGTCGGTCAGACTCCCATTGAAGTCAATGGGAGCCTGTCGTACAACGCATACGCGGGCTCCCATTGACTCAATGGGTGCGAGGCGGACAAGGGCGCCCCCTACAGTGTGTATGCAGCGAAGCGACTCGCGCCGTACACGCACAGGTAGGGGGGACCCATGGGTTCCCCCTGTGTGCGACTCGCGCGGCTAGGCGTACAGGGGGGTCCGACACGGACCCCCAAAGTGGGGCTCCGACTGCTCTTTCGAGCCGGAGTGCGCGGCTCGGTCGGACTGCTCGCGGCGCGCATCATACTTACCCGGTCGGGGAACGTCTCCATTGCGCGGTGCGAGTCGAGTCCGGGCGAGTCGGTCGGTGCGGTTAGACCCGGGAACGAGTCGGTCAGAGCGGTCGGGACGCCCGGACTAGTCGGTCGGCGATTTCGCATCGTACTCGCTTGCCCGGACGCGCGTACGAATCGGTCGGGAAATAGGGCTCCGAATCGGATCCGGTTAAGCCGAATCCGATTCGGAGCCCTACCGGCCGAGATCAGAATTGGCCCCTTAATGTCTTAGGAGGATTGACCTGTGGGGACGGGTAGGATAGAGAGAGAGTGTGGCACAAATGGTGGTGCTTGCTTAATACTATTACTCCTTGGTGGGTATCTCCTGGGGTTTTTTCTTAGATCTAGTGATTCTTACCAGTGAGGGCTCAGAATGTTTTTGTTTCTTCTTCCTTTTAGCCGGAGGGCCAGATGTCGGGGGTACTGAAGGTTGGGACGGAGACTTCACAGGGAGAGATGATTCTAGTGTGAATTGGTCAATAGTAGAGTTCCCTGGTTCCGTAGCCCTTGCCTGTCCATTTGGAGTGGTATCCAAGTTCATAATTGTAACAGATCCCCCCTCCATAGAGAGCCGACGTTCTGCAACTAGGATGTCTTTGTGTATTTCTTTGGCTGCCCGTGATAAAAAACAGTTAAAGGTGGAGTTCTGGAGGGTTTTAGAGGTACTCTCGCTCTCTCTCAATTGCTTCCGTTTCGCCATTTAAGGGGCAAACACAATAACACTAGAAAAAACTTAAGTCAATGCAGGATGTCCAAACAGACTTACTTGGCAGGTCTCTTCGTTGTCGCAGCGTCAAACAACCCAAGGTCCAAGAAGTAGGGGAGACAGGTTACAAATAAAATGAGGACCAAGAGGGTAGGCCCAGCCTCCTCTGAACTCCGACGGGCGTGGACGGGCCCGTCCTTGGCCCAGGCGTCCGCCAAAGAGGGTGTGTCTTTCGGTATCTTACGAAAGAAAGAATGGATATCCTGGAATATTTCAAAGATGTCAGCTTTTGTATGCGGGACAAAAGACAAGCCCTTGGATAAAAGTGTGATTTCTGCAGGGCTCAAAGATTTTTTTGACAAATCGAAGATGGGTATAGGCTCTATGTCCGCCAATATTGGGCATTGCGTGTGACTAAGAAATGGGGATTCTGTTGATAGTTGTTCTGATTGAAATTGCCTCGAAGCCTGGGCTGCCATCGCGGTTTCCACGGGCCCCTGTGTGGGCCTCGTCTCCCTAAAAAAGGTTGGCTTCTTTGAGGATTATATTGATAACCTGCTCTCTCATTTTCATAGTTGACATTATGTGGACTACGTTCATTATCTGAGTCTGATGTGTCTGAGAACGTGGTAATTTTACGTCTAGGTGGTGCTGGACCATAAGACTCATGTTCCTGATATTGATTTTCTGAGTAAAAGTGTTCATTTAAATATGGGTATGTTTTTTCTTTGGAATAGAAGCATATATCTTTCTTCAACTTTTCTGTTTTTCTCTTAATCAGATAATCGCTGTAAGATGTGACTTCCTGATTAATTTCTTCAAGTTTTTTCTTTGCTTCCTCATCCGCATTGGATTTTCTGATTTTGTCTTCTAAGTTGGTCATCTCATCTACCAGGATTTGTATTAACTCCTTGGCAGTTTCTACTATTAAAATCATCAGATCTCGAGAACACTTGTTAGCGATATGTGACCATTTTTCTAAGAATTGTTTAACTTGGACAAACAGCCCTGGGATGTTTCGTACCCTCAGGCCTTGTGGTATAACTCCGGCCTTGAGGCATTTCAATTCTTTTTATTTTCTTTTTTAGTGCTAGTAACTTATTGATGTCTTGGGGGGGGCGTGACCAACCGCCGAGCATGGCGGACGCGAGCTAAAGGAGCTCCGTAACCCACCCTGACACTGGGGCATTTATCCGATTGACATACGACCACCGGCGCTCAAATCACGGCGCTTAAGGAATCGGAAGATCTGTGGACTGCTGCGACCCGAAAATCGGGCTGTTTGAGGCTTGGTTTCGCCCTTGGAGATCGGGCGACATCTGTGGCCATGCCTGCGCTACAGTGGAAGCTGCGACGTGCCACGGCAGAGAAACGGGTGCCCCGCGGACCGGAGGCGGCGGTCCGGATCGAATGTGAAGAGCGCGACCTCCCTCCCCCTTGAAGAGCTGCTGATGAGGAGGGCTGGGGGATACGACCGGTGGTGTTGCAGATTATAGAACTGCGCCAGACCTGGACTTGGCCCAAAATGGCGGACGAACGTAAGAGACCAGCTCACACTCGGCGACATTGGTGAGGGGGACGTGTGTGAGACTCAGAACTGGCTTGCTCCCGACTTCGCCCCTTGCGGTGCGGCAGGCCAAGAAGGGAAACGAAGACCAGCCCTGTTCGGAAATTGCGGGAAATCGGGCCGCCCTGGGACTGAGGTGTGCTTCGAACATAGAGGCAAATCCGAGGTTGTACATCGCTGCGCAGTGGCTGCCATAACCTTTGAAGGTGAGCTGTACGGGGCGGCCTGGGGAGTGAGAGTGGCCTGGGGCAACATGAGAAAGAGGCGACTGGCAGCTTATTGGGGAGGCCTATAATAACGTGCTGGATACCAGGACTTAGCCCCCTGGATGCGGAGAAGAACAACAGTGATTACTGGGGAGCCGCACGGGCGGACTGACAGGTTTTGCGCTCCCAGGCATATATTGACAGGTATTTGGACATCTCCTTCTGTGGCTGTTCTCCCACCTCTCTCTGCGCAGCTGCCTGCCCAGGGGTACATTGAGATATAGGGAGGAACCGGACTGGATGATACTGCAGTCTGGGCCTTAAATGCGTGAGGTGTGCCTGTGCCATTACCCGAGTGAGGTGGAAGCAGACTGTGCCTGTGGAGGACGAGGTTGGACGCGGGAAGTGGCGAAACGCTTTGGTGAGACGGCAGTAAGGGGGGCCCTATATTGAGGCGCCGCGTGCCACGCGATACAACCCTGTGAAACTGCTGTGGATTATCTACTAACGTCCTACAAGTGGTGTTGGGGTGTGAGAGTTGAGCCGTACACCGCCCTGACCCCTTTGAGGATATGGGGCGTCCCAAGGCCAAACAATCGGAACCCTTGCCCCCTGACGGCCCACCGGGAACAGTGCTGGACACACAGGTGCGCAGTCCGGACCTAGATGTGGTTCCACCCATGGAGCCCACTAGTACTGAAGACAAGCTGGATTTAATATTGCGAGAAATACGAGACTCTAGGGCCATTATGGAAACGCAAATAAGCACGCTGACTACCAGTTTTACTCTATTGAAAGCAGATCACACAAAACTGGCGGACAAAGTCAAAAGTAACAGGCTGGCACTAGATGACCTCATACCCCAACAGACGACACACTCCTCTCAAATAGAACAACTACAGCACCAATTGAAAGGTCTACAAGACAGGGTGGACGACGCACAGGGGCGCTCTGGGCGCAATAATGTGCGCATTTTGGGAATACCGGAGAGAAGTGAGGGGGCCCACCCAACCCAGTTTGTCGAGCAGTGGCTACGAGAACGGGTAGCTACGATGGGGCTCACAGAACATTTTAGTGTGGAATGCGCTCACAGAGTCCCGCCCAGGCCTCCTCTCCCTGGGGCGCCACCTCGGCCAATAATAGCGCGGATTCTGAACTATAAAGATAGGGACACGATCTTGCGTGCGGCAAGGGAGAAGGCTCCGATAACATTTGAGAACAAAACAATTTCTCTTTACCCGGATTTTACTTTGGCAGTACAGAGAGTGAGGGCTACTTTCCAAGATGTCAAAAAGAAACTTCGGCTGCACCAACTGAAGTACGCCCTATTGTTCCCGGCTCGCCTAAAGGTTCTCCATGCTCAAAAGGCCCTGTTCTTCGACAGCCCGGAAGAAGCAGCGGACTGGCTAGAAATTACTCTGTCACCACCGGGCTCACAGCACTCCTCACAATCCAACCGAAGACAGCAACCGAAGTCACAGCGGATGAGGAGAGACAGACCTGATAAAAGAAGCCCAGCTGGTACCGGTAGAGTAGGGCACCCGTCACAAGAGCAGATATCGGACAGTCAGAAGGATGCGATCCTGACGGCGGTAGCACTAGCAGCCCATGATGCACAATCGGTGGCGGAAACTGTGGACTCTTCGGAAGATGTGAATGCACAATCTGACTCTGAGAATAGTATGGCACTGTTCCCCCTGGTCACCCCTCAGACTGCCAATGATTATCTGGGGTGACGGAGGTGCTCTTTTCCTGCTACTGAAGTGGACTGTCAGATGAGTATATATATGTATACAATTTATGCTGAATATGCCAATTATGTGATTATCTATGCAATGTTGGCGTGTTGGTTGGTCGAGATGTCTACAATAATGATTATCACACAAAAAAAGGGTGTTGGTGGGGGCTCTAAGGTCACTGAATTTTGAGTGTTGCATGGAAGGTGCTATGAGACGGGTGGTGGCCACTACCCCTAAGGCAACTGCACTTAGTTATGGAAACTATGGAGTTCTTGTTGAGTTTGTTTTGTTGGTTTGGTCTTCTTATGTTGAGTGGGGAACCTAGTATTGGGAAGTTTAATGGGGGTTATGGGCTCGGCTACATGTGCTATGCGGGGTGCTCAGTGTACGGGGAACTATATGATGAACAGTTTGTATGTTCCGAAATCTGATGGCTTAACCTAATAGATATAAATATACGTCCTGGAACGTAAGAGGTATGGGGTCGATACACAAACGACATAGAATTCTGGCACATTTAAACCGTAGGAAGGCACAGATAGTCTTTTTACAAGAAACTCATCTAATACAGGCGGAAGCTACTAAGCTCCTTAAGAAATGGAGGGGACAGTTGTTTTCGACTTCTTACTCCGCATTTGCCCGAGGGGCAGCGGTATGGTTCAGGAATGGCACCCCCTTCAAGCTTCTAGAACAAAGGGCAGACTCAAATGGGAGATATGTGCTGTTGCATGGCTTGTTAGACGGGGACCACATAGTAGTAGGGAGTATTTATGCCCCGAACACGGAACAGGACAAATTTCTGGCAATTCTTAGAACTGCATTGGTGGGCTGGGAAGGGTATCCATGGATCTTGGGAGGTGATTTTAATGCAGTGCTGGATTTAGAACTGGACAGCTCACACCCTCCCCTGCAGGGGGCGGGATGTAGGAAGCAGGCAGACGCGCTTCAGGCATGGGCAGGAGGATGGGGAGTCGGAGACATTTGGAGGGAGAAACACTCCGTAGACAGAGAATACTCCTTTTTGTCCGCACCGCATGGCCTACACACTCGAATAGATAGAATATTTTGCTCGCAGAAGTTATTGGACACTGTTATGGACACCACACACTTGGGCAAAGCGTACTCAGATCATAACCCGGTAGAGGCCACATTACTCTGGGGGAAGGTCCCGACGCCCATCCCGTCATGGAGATTAAACCCATCATTGCTGGAAGACTCTGTGTTCCGCAATGCTCTCACCATGGCCATAACCCAATATTTTACTGAGAACACAGATACAGCGAGCACACGACAGATTGAATGGGACACCTTTAAAACAGTGATACGGGGGGTGGCTATCAGTACAAAAGTGGGTGTACGTGCGACCCTTCTTGACAAGCTTACGGACTTAGAGGATAGGCTGGGCAAGCTGGAATAGGAAGCGGTAACGAATGACGCGAGCAAAACAGAGTTGCAGGAACTGCACGTAACACACGCAGAGCTGTTGGAAGAACTCTGCGTTCTAGATTATAGATTATACACACAGAAACAGCATGTGAATCCGGATAGAGCGGGCCCCTTGCTTGCTAGGATAATTAAAGATGCACCTCCAGTGTCTCCCATTCTTGAAATAGCTATCCCGGGCGGTGAGGTGAGGCGCACCCAGTTGGAAATTAACGCCGCTTTTCGGCGGTACTATGAGCAACTGTATACGTCCCCGGACAGGGTAGAGGAGGGGGAATACGAGGCGTTTTTTGAGGGATTGTAGCTCCCTACATTAAGCGATGAACAAGCAGCAGACTTAAAGAGGCCAGTCACACACATGGAACTCAAAGCAGCAATAAATGCCCTTCCCCGTAACAAATCGCCGGGTAATGACGGCTTGCCCATTGAATTCTATGCGGTGTATTCTGAGTTGTTGGTTCCCCGACTGCAGGAATTGTACTGGGTGGTACTGGAGGATGGCTCCCTCCCCCTCACTACTGTGCAGACGACGGTGGTCTCCTTGCTGAAACCAGGAAGAGACAGCAGAGACATGGCGAGTTATAGACCCCTATCGCTCCTTAATACGGATTACAAGATTTTAAGTAAGCTATTAGCAACTAGGCTATTGCAATATTCCCCCAGATTGATACACACTGATCAGTGTGGATTTGTACCGAATAGGAGTACGGCGCTCAATATCCGGAGGCTTCATATGGTAATGTCACAGGTGCCTACGGATGCTGTTCCGCGGGGCTGCATTTCTTTGGATATGCGGCAAGCGTTTGACTCACTACACTGGGAATATATGCTGACTGCGCTGCCTCGATTTGGGATTCCGCCGGAGTACATGAACTGGGTGAGACTGTTATATACGAATCCAACGGCAAGGGCTCGCACGGGGACCCACATTTCAAGCCAATATTAGGTAGCGAGGGGTATTAGACAGGGTTGCCCGCTCTCGCCCTTATTATTCATTTTAGCGCTGGAACCTCTACTGCACAAGTTACGTGTAATGGTGGGCCACAGGGGGATACGTATAAATGAGGAGATGCATGTGGTTTCGGCATATGTAGATGACATCATTTTATTTATTAACAACCTAAACGAGGTCTATGACCCTCTGCCTGAGCTTTTTTCGGTGTTCCAGAAACTTTCGGGACTTACAATAAATGAGAACAAGTCCTACGCCTTCTTTTTTACTGACGTAGCCAGGACCGAACCAATTCGATTCGGTTGTTGGAAGTTTCAGACCGCGACGATTACTTTTAAATATCTGGGTATTCAAATATACCGGGATGTGGAGGATATCTTGGATGGTAATTTGACTCGCTCTATAACATCACTTCGAAAGCAAATAAGGTTCTGGACTTCCTTACCGATATCGGTAGCTGGGCGGGCAGCCATAGCTAAAATGGTGATGCTACCAAGACTGTTATATTATTTAGTTAATCTGCCCATTATGATTCGACTGCAAACGTTTAAATTACTGGACACCCTGCTGGTTGAATTAATATGGGGTTCAGGACGTAGGCATATAGGGCTTTCTAAACTACAATTAGCCACAAAGCAAAGGGGTATGGGAGTCCCTGACATGAGAGCTTATTGCTATGCAGGCCAGCTGCAGTGGTTGGCATCCTGGATAGCAGGCCGCAACCTGAGAGAAATATCCATGACCCCCCAGGCATGGGACCGTGGGGAACTGCATGTACTACTGCTACCAGGCAGCAAAATTCCGATGACGGCGTCCCCACTTTTGCGGACAGCTCTGCGGTATTGGAAGAGGGCCACGCGTTATACTAAAACAACGGCGCCCAATGCCCCAAACATACCCCTGATGGGCCTTCCACTTCCATCGGGAAGGGTGACACTTAGACATATAGAGGTATGGGCAGAGACGGGAGTGTCCACGATAGGCGCTTTCTTCACCAATGGCACATTGATGAATCATGACACATTCGTGCAGGAGACGGGGGTGACAGATAGATTGTTTCTGCTACATGCACACATTTCTCGCTATATCAAAACGGTTTGGACCCCGGGAGGGGACGAGCCGCAGACCCATGCACTAACACATATGCAATACTTGATGGGTGATGGTGGTCACTTGACGAAGTGGCTGTACCGGGGTATCTGCACACACACGTCTGCGTCCCTGCAGTTGACTCGAGATAGGTGGGACACGGATGTTGGCCGTACACTCACGGATAAGGAATGGGGGATGTTGTTAGAACACCCGTGTAAGGTCTCTAGAAACCCGAAGTTTAAATTTATCCAGCTCATGATTGTGCACCGTGCGTATTTAACCCCCCACAAGCTCAGCAGAATGTTCCCAGAGGTATCAGGTGATTGTCCCCGCTGCCATTCCCCAAATGCCGGTTTATTACATATGTTGTAGGACTGCCCGAGACTACTGCACTATTGGTCATCTGTGCAGGAACTAGTGAATAGTGTGGCACCGACGGGGAACATTCGGTCACTGGACTGTTGCATATAAGGTCTAGGTCCCAAGGGGAAGATGGGAGATCCTGCCCGCAGATTCGTGAACCTCGCACTGATCTTGGCAAAAAGAAATATAACCATGAGGTGGAAAGCTACCAGGCCGCCCAAATTGTTAGACTGGTATACTGAGGTGGTGCGTTGGGGAAGGGGGAAAGGAGCGGAGTTACAAAGAGAAGAACAGAAAGGGATGCGAAAGGTACCTATCTCGCTCGACTGGAATGCAATGGTGGAGGAGTTTGTGGCCAAAGAATTACAAGAATAGCATCAGAATGCATAGGCCAGGACTGCAAGTACTGTCAGATGTTGTAGACAATGTACATTGTAGAACAATTTAAACTGTATGTGTATTGCTCATGTAATGAACTTTATATGCAAAGATATGTATCACTGTGTCCGCATGGGGGATAAACACATGCCATGTATGCAAACGTTAGCTTGAGCCCGAAAGGGGTGGTGGGCAAGTGGGCGGGTGGGAGATGTTTTCGATTTTTTTGTTCAAGTAAGAACGCAATGTTGATGATGAGACTTGACGGATATAATATTTGTATTATTGTGAAAATCAATAAAAATAAGTTTAAAAAAACAAAAAACTTATTGATGTCTTCATCGTTAGTTGTTGACGCTAACAAGTTAGGTTGTTGTTCAAAGGTACTTTGGTTGCCAACTAGAAGAGCATATTGCTCATCTGTGAAGCCAAAGGTTTGCAAAGCTTCCATTGTCAAAATTAGAGCGTGTGTGTTAAGACCATCAAAGCACTTCCAACAGTGCAACTAGCAGGTGGGAGAAGGATGATAATTGTGGAGGAGAAAGGAAAGTGAATATAAACAGCTATAGTGTAATAAAGTATAAGTATTAAGTGGTGGAGTCACAGAATCCAATAAAAAGGTGATAAAAAACATATAAGCCCCACACAGACAGGCTGCGGGATAAAAATTGCAAAGATTAGAGGCCCCCTGCTACTAATGTGAAGTTCACCTAGGCAGGGAAACACATACTGTAAAGTTCCTAGGGCAACTTCAATATATGTTTAAAAATTCATCCTAAAAATGGTTTCAAGAGAGGAGACCGTCACAAAAATATGTTTTATTAAATATTCTCTACATCAAATATACCATTTTTAACTTATTGTAACAGAGAAATCACTATATCATTCTACATGCATACTGCACTCATTCATATACCCATACATACAGATTACGCACATGATTGAGTTCTTTTAAACATTCTATACATTTGATTTGTAAGGATTGTAAATGGGTGATGATACAGTATCCCAATGTTAATCACAATTTATATATTCAGTCGAGGAATGCACCAAAAAGAGATGTGGCAGTAATTCATCTACGCGCGTTTCAGCAGTAGCCTGCCTTCTTCAGGAATGCCACTTCCCAAATATTTCTCTGTGAATAAAAATTACATTGATTGACATGAGTGAGTGTCTCTTCTTGCAATGAGGGCTAATAGCCTCTGCCAAAAACATAATTAAACTTACCAGACTCCCCACGTTAAAAGACAAGTGCGCAAGATGCCAGTCGACAGATCAAAGAGGATATAGCCAACAGAGAAGATAAAACACATAAGACTGAAAGTTTGTCTCACTCCAAATTGACATAGTGAAAAGGAATAAGTGATAAAACAGGAAACCAAACTTCCCCTTATGAAAGAAAGAATGGATATCCTGGAATATTTCAAAGATGTCAGCTTTTGTATGCGGGACAAAAGACAAGCCCTTGAATAAAAGTGTGATATCTGCAGGGCTCAAAGATTTTTTTGACAAGTTGAAGATGGGTATAGGCTCTATGTCCGCCAATATTGGGCATTGCGTGTGACTAAGAAATGGGGATTCTGTTGATAGTTGTTCTGATTGAAATTGCCTCGAAGCCTGGGCTGCCATCGCGATTTCCACGGGCCCCTGTGTGGGCCTCGTCTCCCTAAAAAAGGTTGGCTTCTTTGAGGATTATATTGATAACCTGCTCTCTCATTTTCATAGTTGACATTATGTGGACTAGGTTCATTATCTGAGTCTGATGTGTCTGAGAACGTGGTAATTTTACGTCTAGGTGGTGCTGGACCATAAGACTCATGTTCCTGATATTGATTTTCAGAGTAAAAGTGTTCATTTAAATATGGGTATGTTTTTTCTTTGGAATAGAAGCGTATATCTTTCTTCAACTTTTCTGTTTTTCTCTTAATCAGATAATTGCTGTAAGATGTGACTTCCTGATTGATTTCTTCATGTTTTTTCTTTGCTTCCTCAACCGCATTGGATTTTCTGATTTTGTCTTCTAAGTTGGTCATCTCATCTACCAGGATTTGTATCAACTCCTTGGCAGTTTCTACTATTAAAATCATCAGATCTCGAGAACACCTGTTAGCGATATGTGACAATTTTTCTAAGAATTGTTTAACTTGGACAAACAGCCCTGGGATGTTTCGTACCCTCAGGCCTTGTGGTATAACTCCGGCCTTGAGGTATTCAAGAATGAAATGTCCATGCATTTCAATTCTTTTTATTTTCTTTTTTAGTGCTTGTAAATTATTGATGTCTTCATTGTTAGCTGTTGACGCTAACGAGTTAGGTTGTTGTTCAAAGTTACTTTGGTTGCCAACTAGACGAGCATATTACTCATCTGTGAAGCCAAAGGTTTGCAAAGCTTCCATTGTCTAAATTAGAGTGTGTGTGTTAAGACCATCAAAGCACTTCCAACAGTGAAACTAGCAGGTGGGAGAAGGATGATAATTGTGGAGGAGAAAGGAAAGTGAATATAAACAGCTATAGTGTAATAAAGTATAAGTATTAAGTGATGGAGTCACAGAATCCAATAAAAAGTGAATAAAAAACATATAAGCCCCACACAGACAGCCTGCGGGATAAAAATTGCAAAGATTAGAGGCCCCCTGCTACTAATGTGAAGTTCACCTAGGCAGGGAAATACATACTGTAAAGTTCCTAGGGCAACTTCAATATATGTTTAAAAATTCATCATGAAAATGGTTTCAAGAGAGGAGACCGTCACTCATTGTACAAAAATATGTTTTATTAAATATTCTCTACATCAAATATACCATTTTTACCTTATTGTAACAGAGAAATCACTATATCATTCTACATGCATACTGCACTCATTCATATACCCATACATACAGATCACGCACATGATTGAGTTCTTTTAAACATTTGATTTGTAAGGATTGTAAATGGGTGATGATACAGTATCCCAATGTTAATCACAATTTATATATTCAGTTGAGGAATGCACCAAAAAGAGATGTGGCAGTAATTCATCTACGCGCGTTTCGGCAGTAGCCTGCCTTCTTCAGGAATGCCACTTCCCAAATATTTCTCTGTGAATAAAAATTACATTGATTGACATGAGTGAGTGTCTCTTCTTGCAATGAGAGCTAATAGCCTCTGCCAAAAACATAATTAAACTTACTAGACTCCCCACGTTAAAAGACTGGTGCGCAAGATGCCAGTCGACAGATCAAAGAGGATATAGCCAACAGAGAAGATAAAACAGATAAGACTGAAAGTTTGACTCACTCCAAATTGACATAGTGAAAAGGAATAAGTGATAAAACAGGAAACCAAACTTCCCCAAGAAAAGGGCCAAAGAGAGTGTGTTTTTCGGTATCTTACGAAAGAAAGAATGGATATCCTGGAATATTTCAAAGATGTCAGCTTTTGTATGCGGGACAAAAGACAAGCCCTTGGATAAAAGTGTGATTTCTGCAGGGCTCAAAGATTTTTTTGACAAGTTGAAGATGGGTATAGGCTCTATGTCCGCCAATATTGGGCATTGCGTGTGACTAAGAAATGGGGATTCTGTTGATAGTTGTTCTGAATGAAATTGCCTCGAAGCCTGGGCTGGTATCTCGGTTTCCACGGGCCACTGTGTGGACCGCGTCTCCCTTAAAAAGGTTGGCTTCTTTGAGGATTATATTGATAACCTGCTCTCTCATTTTCATAGTTGACATTATGTGGACTAGGTTCATTATCTGAGTCTGATGTGTCTGAGAACGTGGTAATTTTACGTCTAGGTGGTGCTGGACCATAAGACTCATGTTCCTGATATTGATTTTCTGAGTAAAAGTGTTCATTTAAATATGGGTATGTTTTTTCTTTGGAATAGAAGCGTATATCTTTCTTCAACTTTTCTGTTTTTCTCTTAATCAGATAATCGCTGTAAGATGTGACTTCCTGATTGATTTCTTCAAGTTTTTTCTTTGCTTCCTCAACCCCATTGGATTTTCTGATTTTGTCTTCTAAGTTGGTCATCTCATCTACCAGGATTTGTATCAACTCCTTGGCAGTTTCTACTATTAAAATCATCAGATCTCGAGTACACCTGTTAGCGATATGTGACCATTTTTCTAAGAATTGTTTAACTTGGACAAACAGCCCTGGGATGTTTCGTACCCTCAGGCCTTGTGGTATGACTCCGGCCTTGAGGTATTCAAGAATGAAATGTCCATGCATTTCAATTCTTTTTATTTTATTTTTTAGTGCTAGTAACTTATTGATGTCTTCATTGTTAGTTGTTGACGCTAACGAGTTAGGTTGTTGTTCAAAGTTACTTTGGTTGCCAACTAGAAGATCATATTGCTCATCTGTGAAGCCAAAGGTTTGCAAAGGTTCCATTGTCAAAATTAGAGCGTGTGTGTTAAGACCATCAAAGCACTTCCAACAGTGCAACTAGCAGGTGGGAGAATATTATTCCATTGTTCCTTGTAATTCTTTTCGATTGTTATAACGTTTTGGACTCACCCTTACACTATAACTTTAATTTGTTTCTTCTTCAAAACTTTTCCTCTCCAATTTTTCCTTTTGCTCTTGTATTAAAACTTTTTCTTCCTCCTAAAATTATTTTTTCTTTCTTCTCTCCATTATTTCTAATTAAACTTTTCCTATACTTTTTTCTTCATAATGTTTTTTCTTTGTAACTTTTTTCTTTTTTTCTTTCTCACTCTTTCTCTTGAAATGTTCTTTTTTAATAATTTTTCTTTTTCGTTCTCTTTCCCCTTGCGGGCTTATCCTAAACTCCTTCCTTCTCACCATCATGCCTGGTACTATACGGGATTCTCCTCTTATGCACCACTTAATTATCATTCTCTATTTTGATTTTTGTATTTCCTTTTCTCCCCTCCCCTGCAAACGTTTCTTTTTGTACAAATTTGCCTTTGATGTACCGTATGTCTGTGTTCCTTATATGTACAGTAATTTTGATTATGGTGCTTGAATATATTTGACTTGGCAGACCTGAGGAAGCCCCAGGCTGAAAGGCCAATTATAGGGGGCGAAACACGTGTTGGCTGAGCCACAAACCTTTGTTTTCTGGTTCTACTTTGTCTTCAAAGTCTCTGAAAGTTAAAGAGTCTCCTCCACAACTACATCTGGACTCAATAAAAGGATTTAATTCCTAATAAACTGTGAATATTCTTATTTGTCCTGGCACACCTCTTAATCACGAAATAAATGGGGAAGGGGTTTCCCATTGTTGAGGACAAGTATCTTCAAAAATATCCTCATTTATACGCAGGAGTGCACAATATCTGGACCCATTACGCCTTCAATCTGTTAGCGTCGCCTCTGTGGCGTGCATTCTAGGGCCCGCCCCCACTGTGGTACGATGTGGGAAACTACATTTTCCTGTTGCTAAATGGTGGCTGCGGTGTCCTGTAAATGTACATTAAGCACTGCAATATGTTTGCTTTGTATTTTCCTTTCATTGTTCATTTTCCTTTATATGTTCTCCTTTTTCCCTGCTGGATGTAACTATAGGGGACTACATATCCCAGAATCCCCACACAGCAGTCACCTTGGGTGTGGTTGCCTATGGGTGTGGTCTGCCTATAAAAGGAGCCACACCCATTGGGCGTGGCTCACTATTCTGGATCCTGTGTGGAAGCAGCCTCTCTTTCTTCTGCTGACTCGTGAGTTCATTCCAATTTACTTTGAGCCTGCAGGTAAGCCTCTGTTGTTTGAAGGCAACCGAGTAACTTCATTTCCTTGTTGGGATTCGGTGCGCTTTGGAGCTCATTTGCTGCATTCAGTGTATGGCAGCACACTATCATGCGCTTTGGGGCTCATTTTGCAAACTACATTTTGGCAAGCATACAACAGTGCACTCTGGAGTTTATTTTGACTATTGTATGATTACACTCACACTTTTGATTGCGCGTTTTGGAATTCATTAAAACATTGTGTTGTCGAGCATTAGGTCCAGCAATTACGATTTAGAGCTCTGGCTCATTTTTGCATATTGAGTTGGTGAACATAGGGACTAGTGCTCTGGGTCCATTTGGCATAGTGTATGTGGAACTTTCAGATTAGCCCTTTGGTGCTTTTGGTATGTTGATTTTTCAAGCGCTTGGGCAAGCTCGCACAGGGGCTCATTTGTGTACTGTGTCATAATTATGAGTATATGCTCTGTGTATTATTGAACTTTACTGTTAGGAAGGTGTGATTGTAACACATTCCTTGGAAGTGTATTTTCTGTATAACTTGTATCACGGGCTCGTGATAAAGTAGAGACTCATTAGCAATAAGACTCCGCGTAGCAGAGTCTGGTACCTGAGAATTATTTATACTGATTGTTATTGTTTGTATGTTTATCTGTTTGTTTTACAGGTCTCTCTCCCAGCTGTTCCCTTCCTCAAACCCTTCCCCCCACTTGGTCACTCTAACTTTCAGTGCTGTAATAGCATCCTGAATTGGAGGTACCGAGAGGTGGGCCAATAGAGCAACGTACAGACTCCGAGGAAGTGGCGCTCTGACACAATCCCTTAAACTTCCAATTTAAGGCCCAGCCACCTGCTCCCTGAGAGGAAATTACTGATCAGATCTTATAGACGAATCCAGAGCAACACCTGACTGATGCCATCTTGCCAAGATAGACGTGCACAACGATCTACCAGAATTGAAGAAACCTTTTCTACTAATCCAGTAGCCACTAGAAATCAAATGAGCAAACCTAACCCAACGTCTGCTAGAAGTACTTTTCAAGCACTAGAATGAGCCGTCAAGAAAGAATCTTCCAAATGGTGGGAAGCAGCATCACTGAAAAAATATTTGGAAACAGACAGAATTCCTAGAGGTCTAAGGATATTAATTTTTCCACCGTCGGACACTATAAATCCTGAATACATTGAAAGATGCAAATGAAATCTCAAAGAATGTTCGAATAGCATGATCAGACAACTAATTGATTTTGCTGAAGAGGAATTTAACAAAGCCAAATAAAAGTAGAAAACCTTACCAAACATATCGAAGACTCGAACTGGGCGACTTGACAAAAATAAACTACGACATTCTCAATAATCTTGTTGATGAATTTGAAGAAGATATAATAAAAAGAAAAAAATGCAAAGTTCGCCGTGATCAATTAGACTATCAATTTGGTCGTGTATACACATTTGCCAAACGATACGACGCAAAACCCTTTTCGAGTACCAGCTCTAACAACCCTATTCAACAATCAGGACCCTCCACAAGCTCAGACATAGATTCACCAGCAACCAATTTGGAAAATAACGCATCAAAATGCAAAGTAAATTTTTGGGAGGAAGTCCTTTGGTACAGACTAGGTATAAAAACAGCAAACATCCAAAATACTTCAATTCCCGAAGCTTCTCCACAGCACCGACGACCACAAGCTTCACAGACAGGGGTTACGACAAGAGCGAGAAGAAAAGAATTGGAGAAAATCCCAGTGAGATAGACAATTTGGTGATAAAATCTTTCAAACATACCACTGTCTGACCCAGAACATAATTTACTCAGTAAGGGATTATCATTTTGCCCAACAGCATCATGGAACTTGGTTAGAACACAGATTGACCTATTCAAGTTTACAAGAAAACTAAAACTGAAAGCGTTCTTTGCGGACAAAACAAGACAACAAAATCCACCCAACGATGCCCCTCTCAGATTTTTCTATTCAAGACATAGTGAATATTAATCTACTTGAAAACTTAACCACAACAGATGAAGATTCTAACTCTATATTAACTACTGCATCTGAACTGGGAATCTGTACGGATATGATGTAAAATACGCTCCTGACTAGTAAATCCAAATTCTGTCCACAACTACCAGCAGGCAACAGTATAGATGCCTTTCACCTAGCAGTAACACATGACCTGGAAAAAGAATATCATAAATACCTCAAAAAGAAGAAATTTCTGCCACAAAACATCACTTCAGGAGAACGAAAGGCAGTTAGAGTTCTGCAAGAGCGGTAGGAGCTGATTCTCAAGGAGGCAGACAAAGGAGGTAATACTGTAGCATTACATGTTGATGATTATATCTCTGAACACAACGACAACTATCAGACACAACATGTTACCAACTGTTGACTTAGGACCCAACTTCAGAAATCCAACACATGTTTAAAACCAAATTGGAGAAGTGGTATACATCTGAACTTCTTAGTCTTGAAGAAAAAACAAATCTCTTTATTCAGCACCCCACAATGCTGACTTTTTACTTACTGCCCAAAATACATAAAGGAATCAACCCGCCCCCAGGGTGACCTATCATATCAGGCATTAACTCACCCAGCTCTAGACTTAGAGAATACATTGATAGGAAATTGCAAACACTAATGAAGGACATACCATCATTCATACAGGACAACAAAGACATCCTGACAAAGTTAAGAGATGTCATTTGGGAACCTGACTTCTTTCTAGCATCAATTGACATTGTGAGCCTGTATACCTCCATCGAACATCAAGACGGTCTAACGTCAGTAAAACATTATCTTTGGACCCAACCAGCCAATTTTCTTGAATCAAACAAAATGTTGCTAGACATGTTGGAATTCTGCTTGACACATATCATCTTCAGCTTTAATCAAAAGCTCTACAAACCAGTACACGGAACCACGATGGGCGCAATATTTGTGCCGCCATACGATTGTATTTTCATGAGTCACGTTGAAAAATTCTGGTTATGGATCCAATCTTCTCTGATTTTACACCACATATCTTCTGGCGTCATTATATTGAAGATATTCTCTGCATTTGGCAGGGAGAACAAGACCGCCTACAGAGATTCTTACAGATACGGGAAGACAACCCTTGGAAGATTAAAACGACTCACAACTTCTCCAAGTCTGAAATAAACTTTCTTGACCTTACATTTTAAGTCAAAGATAACCAGTTGCATAGCAAACTCTATAGAAAGGAAACATCAATAAATGCCATCCTACGGGCAGATAGCTGTCACCCCAAACACAATATTGTAAGCATAACAAAGGGTGAATTCATGAGAATCAAAAGGAATTGCGGCGAAGAAACAACTTTGAGCAAAAAGGCAAAGAAATGATCACACGGTTGGAAAAAAGAGGATACAAATCACATCATCTACTGTCCACGACGAATACAATCTCAAAAATAGAAAGGTCCACAACTTTAGGCCATAAATATCATCACGTAAAAATGAGAATAGGATCTGTTACATTACTGATTACCACAATGGCCATCAAAATATTAGGACAGTCCTAAAACGCCATTGGCACCTACTACAATATACACCAGGAATAAAGGATCATCTTTGAGAATATCCGGAAATGAGTTTTAGACCTGCTCTAAACCCAAAACGAATGCTCTGTAAATCCAAATTTGTGGTCAAAAGGAAAAAACATCAGCACCTTTCTAGACAGACCAGCCGGATTCCATACATGCCACAATTGCATTATTTGCAAATTGGGACACAATAATACTCTACATATCCCTATGTCATCGGGACCACAGATTAAAACCAAAGAATGGATTGACTGCAATAGCAAATTCGTAGTCTATGTGATTTTCTGTCCTTGCAATCGCCCCTATATTGGAAGCACAGTACGACCTTTGAGAACCAGAATTCAAGAACACTACAGGAACATAAATAAACACACAGCAGGTCATCCCCTCACGGATCATTTTCATGAGACACACCCACACAGAAAAACATTCACTTTCTATGGTATCGAAATAATAAACAAAGACAGACGAGGTGGCAATCGAGAACTCAAGTTACGCAGAAGCGAAAGTGAGCTAATTCTACAATACAACACCTTCAAAAACAGACTCAACAAAGATGCTGAAATGCAATATTGGCTTGGAGATGCATGAGGACATCAGCAACAGATCCAAGTTTTGTGCCTTTTTTGCCTCACAAATCTGTGTGGCCCCCCTTCTCATAATATTTTGTGGGCCTGGGGACCCCATCCCCAGGGCTTTTGACATATTTCATGTTTTTTTTTTTTTTAAACAGGAAGGGGGCCACACGGCTCCCCTCCCGAGGCTGATTTCGGCCCCGGGGACCCCATCCCCTAGGGCATGGCCATATGTTTATATATATTCTCTTTGTTTAAATAAAAGAAGGGGGTCCCCTCATGAGGCCTTTTTTGGCCCCGCGGACCCATCCCCCGGGGCATTGCCTCTTTTTTTATTTGTAATAATTATTTTTTTTGGGAGGGGGGCCGCGTGGCCCCCCTTCCCTGGGCCACTTTTGGCCCCAGGGATCCCATCCCCCGGGGCCAGCCCTCACGTTGGGGACCGCGGGTGGAGCCCCAATGCCCCCACGGTCCCTGCCGGCTCCCCGCCTCCTGCGAGAGCCAGCATTGCTTTTGGGCAAAGGGAGCTGCAAACATGCAGCTCCCTTTGCTAAAAAGCAATTCTGCTTTGCTTCGTAGAAGCGAGAGCAGGTTTCCTGCTCTTGCTTCCACGAAGCAAAGTAGTGTTTGCTATGACAGGGCGAAAGCCGTGCTCCCGCCCTGTCATAGCAAACTGCAATGTCCCGGGGGTGGGCACCCCGGGACATTGCTGGAGCCGGCCCTGGGGGGTGGCGGTCCCCAGGGCCAAAGAGGGCTCCAGGAGGGGGGCCGCATGGCCCCCCTCCTATCATGATTGAAGCCCCGGGGAGGTGGTGGTCCCCGGGTCCGCAACGGAACCCCACCCTTAATTAAAATTGCCCCGGGGAGGTGGTGGTCACCAGGGCCATGTGGGGAGCTCGAGCCCCCCACACAACATTTTTTTTAAAACAGAGCCCCGGGGAGGTGGCGGTCCCCGGGGATGCAGGGGGGCCGCGTGCCCCCGTGTGTAATTATTAAAGCCCTGGGGAGGTGACGGCCCCTGGTGCTGCGAGGGGGGAGGCATGAGCCCCCCCAACGCATTTTAAGTATAATAAAGCCCCGGGATGTGGCGGTCCCCGGAGCTGCGTGCCCCCCGCATGTAATCAGTATGGCCCTGGGGAGGTTGCGGTCCCCGGGGCTGGGCGGGCCCCCTCGAGCGTCCGCACTAAATTTTGTGATTGCCCCAGGGGGCTTAATTAAACGACGTGCAGGAGACATCACTTCATTTTTGGGTTTTTTGGGCGTGATTCGCGCACTCGGCTCGAATCCTGTCGATTTTTTTTTTTTTTAATGGTTTTTGGGGCCCTGGAGGTCCCTATGGGACCCCCTGAGTAGGCCTAGGGGGTCAGGGTGTTTCTACCCTGCCCCCTTTTCTTTTTTTTACCTTTTTTCTTGTGACTCGGTTCTACCGAGTCACAAGATGGCTGCCAATACTTCTTGGTTTGAAGTGTTGGCAGCCAATCAGAGACAAGCTTGTGATCGGGAGGGTTCGCGGATCCACCGCGGTCACCAGATATCGATATTTTTTTATTTCTTGAATTTCTCAGAAACTACTGAACGGATTTACACCATTTAAAAAAAAAGAACGCTTTCTGAAAAGACCTTTTTGCCAAATTTGGTGTAATTCCGTTCAGCAGTTCGGGCTGTAGCTTTGTCTAAAGTTTCCTATGGAAATTAACATGGAGAAAACGCATTTTGGGCCCCCCATTTTTCCCAGCCCCCGCTTGACGAATCACCCCGAAACTTTCCAGACAGGAGCTGACCGGAGCGGGCCATTAGTTTTGAAAATTTCTCGAAGATTCGGCAAACAGCGACCAAAGATATTGGCAAAAGAAAAAACGCTTTTCCTATGGAAACTAGGTCCTAACTATAACTACCTACTGGCGACCGCCAGTAGGTAATATGTATATATATCTATCTCTATCTATCATCATCATCAGTTATATTTATACAGCGCACGCTACCTCCAACGGAGATGTCCCGGCGCTAACAGCGGCAGCAGCAGAAAGGGAAAAAAAATAGGGGGGGGGCATGGGGGAGGACTAAGGTAGGCCGAAAAGCCAGATTTTCAATGCCTTCCTGAACGTAAGTTCTGACTCGGCCTTACGTAAGTGGTCAGGTAGCGAGTTCCAGAGAGAGGCCGTTCTCACTGAGAAAGCTCGTCCGCCAATCCTGGCTTTAGCGAAGCGAGGAATCCAGAGCAATACCTGGTTATTCGATCTTAAAACCCTGGTCTGGTGGTATTTCTAGAGTCACTGCTTCAAGTATCCTGGGCCAATATTTCTTGTTGCTCTGTAAGCAAAGGACAGCGCCTTGAACTCTATTCTCCTTTTGACTGGCAGCCAATGAAGGCTGCGCAGATAGGGGGTAATGTGGTGGCGGAGCGGTACATTTCTAATGAGCCTAGCCGCAGCATTTTGTATAGTTTGCAATTTTTTAATCAAATAAGCTGGGAGACCCAGACACAGGCTGTTTGCATAATCAAGCTGAGACGTAACTACTGCGTGGACCACCGTTTTCCGGCAATCCATAGGCAGGAGATGAAGGAATCTCTGCAAGGCTTTCAGTTTCCAGAAACAAGATGAGGAAACTTGGCATATCTGGGCCTTGCCTGAGAGGTTGGAATCGAATCTAAACCCTAGATTTCTAGCTGAAGCAACTGGGGCGGGCGGAGGATTTAACTCTTGACCTTGCCAGGTAGGTCGCTCCCCCGCCGCACAGCTCCGCCTGTGCTGTCCTGCTGCTGGTAAGCTCGCCCCTCTGCTTGTTGCCTCGGTGCCCGTTTACCTTCTGTTCCCCCTCGCTGCCCCCTTTTCTGTGTCCAGTTTTGCTTTCTGTACCCCCTCGCTGCCCCCTTTTTCTGTGTCCAGTTTTGCTTCTGTTCCCCCTCGTTGCCCCCATTTTCTGTGTCCAGTTTTGCTTCTGTTCCCCCTCGCTGCCCCCATTTTCTGTGTCCAGTTTTGTTTTCTGTACCCCCTCGCTGCCCCCATTTTCTGTGTCCAGTTTTGCTTTCTGTACCCCCTCGCTGCCCCCTTTTTCTGTGTCCAGTTTTGCTTTCTGTACCCCTCGCTGCCCCCTTTTTCTGTGTCCAGTTTTGCTTTTTGTACCCCTCGCTGCCCCCTTTTTTTGTGTCCAGTTTTGCTTTCTGTACCCCTCGTTGCCTCTCGACTCCTGCCGCTGCGTCCCCTGCGGCCCCGCCCCCCTGACTGCCCATTTGCTGCCCCTGCCTCCCGCCTCCCAGCTGCTCCTCCCTCCCACCTCCCCATATATGGCGGCCGCTGCGCGGTGAGCGACCCTTGACCTTGCCAGGTAGGTCGCTCCCCCGCCACACAGCTCCGCCTATGCTGTCCTGCCCGCTGCTGCTGCTGGTAAGCTCGCCCCTCTGCTTGTTGCCTCGGTGCCCGTTTACCTTCTGTTTCCCCTCGCTGCCCCCTTTCTCTGTGTCCAGTTTTGCCTTCTGTTCCCCCTCGTTGCCCCCATTTTCTGTGTCCAGTTTTTGCTTTCTGTACCCCTCGCTGCCCCCTTTCTCTGTGTCCAGTTTTGCCTTCTGTTCCCCCTCGTTGCCCCCATTTTCTGTGTCCAGTTTTGCTTTCTGTACCCCTCGCTGCCCCCTTTCTGTGTCCAGTTTTGCCTTCTGTTCCCCCTCGTTGCCCCCATTTTCTGTGTCCAGTTTTGCTTTCTGTACCCCTCGCTGCCCCCTTTCTCTGTGTCCAGTTTTGCTTTCTGTACCCCTCGCTGCCCCCTTTTTCTGTGTCCAGTTTTGCTTCTGTTCCCCCTCGTTGCCCCCTTTCTCTGTGTCCAGTTTTGCCTTCTGTTCCCCCTCGTTGCCCCCATTTTCTGTGTCCAGTTTTGCTTTCTGTACCCCTCGCGGCCCCCTTTTTCTGTGTCCAGTTTTGCTTCTGTTCCCCTTCGTTGCCCCCATTTTCTGTGTCCAGTTTTGCTTTCTGTACCCTCGTTGACCCCATTTTCTGTGTCCAGTTTTGCCTTCTGTTCCCCCTCGTTGCCCCCATTTTCTGTGTCCAGTTTTGCTTTCTGTACCCCTCGCTGCCCCCTTTTTCTGTGTCCAGTTTTGCTTCTGTTCCCCCTCGTTGCCCCCATTTTCTGTGTCCAGTTTTGCTTCTGTTCCCCCTCGCTGCCCCCATTTTCTGTGTCCAGTTTTGCTTTCTGTACCCCCTCGCTGCCCCCATTTTCTGTGTCCAGTCTTGCTTTGTGCACCCCCTCGCTGCCCCCTTTTTCTGTGTCCAGTTTTGCTTTCTGTACCCCCTCGCTGCCCCCTTTTTCTGTGTCCAGTTTTGCTTTTTGTACCCCTCGCTGCCCCCCTTTTTGTGTCCAGTTTTGCTTTCTGTACCCCTCGTTGCCTCTCGACTCCCGCCGCTGCGTCCCTGCGGCCCCGCCCCCTGACTGCCCATTCGCTGCCCCTGCCTCCTGCCTCCCAGCTGCTCCTCCCTCCCACCTCCCCATATATGGCGGCCGCTGCGCGGGGAGAGCGACCCTTGACCTTGCCAGGTAGGTCGCTCCCCCGCCACACAGCTCCGCCTGTGCTGTCCTGCCCGCTGCTGCTGCTGGTAAGCTCGCCCCTCTGCTTGTTGCCTCGGTGCCCGTTTACCTTCTGTTCCCCCTCGCTGCCCCCTTTTTCTGTGTCCAGTTTTGCTTTCTGTACCCCCTCGCTGCCCCCTTTTTCTGTGTCCAGTTTTGCTTCTGTTCCCCCTCGTTGCCCCCATTTTCTGTGTCCAGTTTTGCTTCTGTTCCCCCTCGCTGCCCCCATTTTCTGTGTCCAGTTTTGCTTTCTGTACCCCCTCGCTGCCCCCATTTTCTGTGTCCAGTTTTGCTTTTTGTACCCCCTCGCTGCCCCCTTTTTCTGTGTCCAGTTTTGCTTATTGTACCCCTCCCTGCCCCCTTTTTGTGTGTCCAGTTTTGCTTTCTGTACCCCTCGTTGCCTCTCGACTCCCGCCGCTGCGTCCCCTGCGGCACCGCCCCCCTGACTGCCCATTCGCTACCCCTGCCTCCCGCCTCCCAGCTGCTCCTCCCTCCCACCTCCCCATATATGGCGGCCGCTGCGCGGCCGCACCGCTGGCGCGCCAAAGGCGCGCCTAAGGCAAACTTGTCGGCGCCTTGACCGCGCCCAGCGCCAGAACCCCTGGGCCGTGCGCCCCCCGCTCCAGCCTCGAGGACCGACGCCGATACAATGCCACCACACTCCACGCTCTCAACCCCGGACGGACGCACAACTGCTTCAAGGCCGCCCCGAAACGCACCCATGGTCCCTTCACCTGCCGGAACTGCAGCTACACCAGCCTCAGAGCCACTGAGGCGCCCGCCAAGAAGTACATCAACCACCTCCGATGCATCCTACTGAACACCCGCTCCGCACGCAAACACGCCGTCGAGCTCTGGGACCTGCTCGACACATCATCACCAGACGTCGCCTTCCTGACAGAGACCTGGATGAACGACTCCTCCACCCCCGACATCGCCATAGCCATCCCAGACGGCTATAAGATCACCCGTAGAGACCGCATCAACGCAGTAGGAGGAGGAATCGCCATCGTCCACAAGAACACCATCAGGGTCTCGACCAGCACCGACGACACTCTCAGCACCGCCGAACACATGCACTTCCAGATCCACACGGATCCCAACACCACCCTTAGAGGCACCCTTGTCTACAGACCCCTTGGGCCCCGACCCCAGTTCAGCGACTCCATCGCCGACTTCATCAGCACGCACGCCCTGACCTCTACCGACTACATCCTCCTCGGAGACCTGAACTTTCACCTGGAGAACAACAACGACAGCAACTCCACCACCCTGATCGACAACCTCGCCAACCTCGGTCGGAGCCAGCTCGTCACAACACCGACCCATTCCGCCGGCCACACGCTTGACCCCATCTTCTCCTCAAGCTCCCACGTCTCCTTCAGCCACACCACGGAACTCCTCTGGACCGACCACCGCTGCATCCACTTCACCTTCCAGAAACCCACCACACACCACCGCACCCAACAGATCCCACGCCGCTGCTGGAGCAAAGTCACCGAAGACCAACTACGGGCAAACCTCGCTCTCAGCCCTCCCTCCGACCCATCCAACACCGACGACGCTGCCTGCAACCTCAGACGATGGATAGACGACTGTGCCAACACCCTCGCCCCCCTGAAAAAACTCACCTACAGTGACACCACCAAAAGAGCCAGATGGTTCACCTCGGAACTCCTAGCTTCCAAGCGTACCTGCCGGAAACTAGAGAAGAAATGGCACAGTGATAAGACACCGGACAGCCACGCAGCCCACAAAGACGCCATCCGCAACCACCACCACCTCATCAAGTCCGCCAAGAGAATCTCCTTCAAAGACCGCCTCGACAACAATGCACACAACAGCAAGGAGCTCTTCAACATTGTGAAGGAACTCTCCAACCCCAGCTCCAACACCAACGACATCCCGCTGTCGCAAGCCCTGTGCGATTCCCTCGCCACCTTCTTCCACCGCAAGATCGCCGACATCCACGACAGCTTCAACACCCAGACAGCCCCAACTAAGATCGATGCACCAGACCCGCCGCACACCATCTACCACGACCCCCTGCCAGCCTGGGCCAGCGTGAACATCGATGACACCATCAAGACCATGAGCACAATACACTCCGGCTCCCCGTCAGACCCTTTCCCGCACCACATCTTCAACAAAGCCAGCAGCTCCATCGCACCCCACCTGTGCAACGTCATCAATCTCTCCTTCGAGACCGCGACCTTCCCAGAGAGCTGGAAACACGCAGAGATCAACGCCCTACTTAAAAAACCCAAGGCAGACCCGAGAGACCTCAAGAACTTCCAGCCCATCTCCCTGCTTCCGTTCCCAGCCAAGGTCATCGAGAAGATCGTCAACAAACAGCTAACCCGATACCTCGAAGAAAACAGCATCCTGTACCCATCCCAATCAGGGTTCCGCAGCAACCACAGCACTGAGACTGCCCTCATCGCCGCCACCGACGACATCAGGATCCTGCTGGACAACGGTGAGACCGCAGCCCTCATCCTGCTGGACCTCTCTGCCGCCTTCGACACTGTCTGCCACCGCACTCTACGCGCACGCCTCCACGACGCAGGGATCCGAGACAAGGCCCTGGAATGGGCCACCTCCTTCCTCGCCGGCAGAACCCAGAGAGTCCGCCTCCCACCATTCCGATCCGAAGCCTCCGAGATCATCTGCGGCGTACCCCAGGGATCATCCCTCAGCCCAACACTGTTCAACATCTACATGGCCCCGCTCGCACGCATCGCCAGACAGCACGACCTCAACATAATCTCCTACGCCGACGACACTCAACTGATCCTCTCCCTCACCAAGGACCCCCTCGCCGCCAAATCCAACCTCCATGAAGGAATGAAGGCCGTCGCCGATTGGATGAAGATCAGCCGACTAAAACTGAACACGGACAAGACAGAGGTCCTCATCCTCAGCTCCAACCCGTCAGCCTGGGACGACTCCTGGTGGCCAACGACACTGGGAGCAGCCCCGACACCCACCGACCACGCACGCAACCTGGGAGTCATCCTCGACTCAACGCTCTCCATGGCCAAGCAAGTCAACGCAGTCTCCTCCTCCTGCTTCAACACCCTCCTCATGCTTCGCAAGATCTACAGGTGGATCCCGACAGATACAAGAAGAACAGTCACCCAGGCCCTCGTCAGTAGCAGACTTGACTATGGGAACGCCCTCTACTCGGGAGCCCCGGCCAAGCTCATCAAGCGACTGCAACGCATACAAAATGCCTCCGCACGCCTGATCCTCGATGTACCACGCCACAGCCACATCACCCCCCACCTGAGGAACCTGCACTGGCTCCCCATCGACAGGAGAATCTCCTTCAAACTCCTCATCCACGCACACAAGGCACTCCACAAGACTGGCCCAGCCTACCTCAACAGACGACTCCTCTTCTACGTCCCCAACCGCCAGCTCCGCTCCGCCGACCTCTCCCTCGCCACCGTCCCTCGCATTTGAAGAACAACCACCGGCGGCAGATCCTTCTCCCACCTCGCCGCCAAGACCTGGAACACCCTTCCACTAAGCCTACGACAGACCCAAGACCTGCTGACCTTCAGGAGGCTACTCAAGACCTGGTTGTTCGACCAGTAGCAGCACCCCCCCCCTTTTTTTCTCCCCAGTGCCTTGAGACCCTCGCGGGTAAGTAGTGCGCTCTACAAATTCTGTGATTGATTGATTGATTGAACTCCGCCGGCCACCAAAGAGCAGACCGCGGAGGAGAAGGTTGGTTGAAGAACAGTACCTCTGTTTTATCGGTGTTTAATTTCAAGCAACTGTCCGTCATCCACGTAGAAATGTTGTTCAAACAGTGCTTGAAATTATCGAATGCTGCCTCAGCGTGATCTTTAAAGGAAAACACCAGCTGAGTGTCATCAGCATATGAGACCACTCTCACTCCACATTGCTCGACCAGCGATGCAAGGGGGGTAAGAGAAACATTAAAAAGAGTCGGGCTCAAAGCAGAACCCTGGGGAACTCCACACATGAGCGGCCTAGAAGAGGAGACATAGGGGGCGAAGAATTACTTGTTGGGACCTGGCATAGAGAAATGAGCAGAACCAGGCTAAGGTGGTTCCCGTCACTCCCAGGTCACTCCCAGGCATTCCAGTCTCTCCAGCAGAATCCAGTGAGATACCGTATCAAAAGCTGCGGACAAGTCCAGCAGCACGAGCATGGCGCAACTGTCCTGGTCTAAGGTTTCACGTATGGTTTCCGACACCTCTAGCAGGGCAGTTTCTGTGCTGTAGCCCGATCTAAAGCCGGACTGGGAGTCATGGAGATAGTTGTTAGCCTCCAGGAAGTCAGAGAGCTGCCTTTGAACTTCCTTCTCAAGAATTTTGGCTGGTGCTGGCAGGAGAGAGATAGGCCTAAATTTCTTAAGTTCAGCCGGATCCGCGCTCTCTTTTTTGAGGATCGGCAGGACGTATGCCTTTTTCCATGTGGAGGGATAGCTTCCAGTTTTCAGAGACGAATTCCAGATGGGGTTTAATTGGGGGTAAAGCCAAGGGGCCAGTAGCTTGAAAAATCTAGCTGGACAAGGGTCAAGGGGCGAGCCAGATTTAATTTTATGTAGTTCAAGAAGGGATGCTTCCGGGCAGCATGGGTGAAATTCGGACCATACATTGAAGTGGTCGAGTGAGGGTAACGTCGTAGAAGGAGACCCTGTCAATGTGAAAGAGGAGTAAATAGCCTGAACTTTCTCCTGGAAAAAGCTAGATAAATGTTCACATAGGGTGGCTGAAGGAGCAATGGTACTCTTCACAGCTTGTGGCTTAATGAAGCCCTGAACTATCTTAAAAACTTCTTTAACAGAGTTATCGGAAGATTTAATTTGATTGGCCATGTAGTCCCTGATGGTATTACGTTTCAGCCCATGAAACGCTGCTTTGTAGGCACACTTGGCCTCGGAATTGTATCTATCTATCTATCAATATATATATATATATCTATATAAATTCACTTCACGTGCCCCTTGGTCACATACTTTCTCATGGGAAAAATCACACTTTCATTGCACAAAAGAACCCATTACTCCAGCTCGGTCGCTCGTTTGATGTAGACGTCGTGGCACAGACATGACTGCAAGTGGGCGTTCCTCTTGCTTTCAAAGCGCCTAAACGTCTTCCACTAATTGCTACATCAAATGACAGAGATGCCCTCAGTGGAGGTCCGAGAAAGGATGTGACAAATACACAACAAGGCCCCACTGAAAGCCGAACACTTTTTGTGACTTTTCCCATCTAAGATTAGGTTACTTGGGCGGGGTGAGGAGGAGGGTTCTTATCACACAGGATGGCCTCTCACGGCAGATTAGTTCTGCATCACTACCAGGCCGCAATGCTGGTCTCATCCTGGTCTGTTACATGTGTTTTTTTTGTATTTTTCAGCAATAAAGGAGAAGGCTGCCCTCTCTGGTGGGGGTCAGCGGGCGCAGAGCAGAGACAATGGTCTGGCCGTGTTACCCGAGTGTCGCTTCATGGTTTCTGGTCACGCGCCAGTGACGTGGGCGCCTTACCTTAGACCCATGGAGCATCGACGTAGTTGTCAATCTCGGAGTCTTCGAAGAGAAAACTTTTATGTGGAGGACATGGTTCAAAAAGCCATGGTCCATATACATCCCCTCAAAAAACCCGCCATGCCACTGAGCTCCATTGTGTGTGTTTTCTCGGGCCTATCAGTCAATGGCGGTTGCGCTCTCGTTCAGGGCTGAGGTGTCTCACCGCAATCTGCGGAGACTCTCCGGGGTCACGGCCCGGCGTATGAGCCTCTGCAAATACAAGTAACAGTTTCCTTATCAGTCACGGGGCCACTTCAACACTTAAGAAAGTAGCAAGATAAGCAGAACTGGCAGGTGCAGGCCGGCCCTTCCTCAGTCCTCGATTCTCCACTGACCCATGGCGCGCAAACCTCATAGGTAAGATAGATGCTGCAGCCGCACTGCCTTTGTTAGCCGTTCCTCGGTGAGTCCTAGCGGGCAGGGTCGGCCTCCCTTAATTCCACCGGGGATTTCCCCGGTGGGCTGGAGCCATTGGAGTTCGGTCATGACAGCCCACGACTGCTTCTCCTCAGCTCCCGGAGTATTATAGCAGGCAGAGGAGGCTTCAAGAGAGAGAGATGGGGTGGGCAGAGGGAGGGAGAGAGAGCCAGTGATCAGAGAGGGAAAAGAAAGAGGAGAGAAGCAGAGAGAGAGAATAGATGGATGGAAAGAGAGAGATAGAGTGAGGAGAGGAAGGGAGCATTTTTGTCAGGGCTGATTTTGGTTCCCTGGGAGTGACAAACAGGCAGGTGTGAGGGATCATCTGAAATACTAATACCCAACTCAATCATTTTAATCTTAAGAATAACAGTCAAGCCCCGGGCGGCACGAGTTTCGGTGGCAGCGGTCCCCCCTCTTACCTACGGCCGACGCAGGGTGGGAAATGCAGCGATCGCCAGCACACGCCCCGCTTTTAGCTGCGGCCGTTGCAGAGTTGAAAACGCAGGGATAGCCAGCACCCCCACTCCTACCTGCGGCCGTCGCGAGGCGGTAAGCGTAGGGACCACCACAGGCGTCAAAAGATGTAGCTACGCCACTGCCGGACCCCCAAGGGTCATGCCACCTCCCGCACACATGGCTCTGCAGCCGTGGTGAGGGGGGGAGTGGGTGCTCTTTCGTGTTGTGAGATTGGCTTACGAGGGTTGTTCTCGCGGCTGGCGCGAACAGGATGTGGCACCCAGGGGTTGGCGTGTCACTTCCGCTCTCGCCAAGACAACATCGGGCCTATTTAGGGCACGTCTTCCCTGCCCCCCTCCTTTTTCAGTGAAGGCAGCATGGATGTGGGAGCGGATCAGGCATCGTAGCTGTGGCATGTACTATTTTGCTACAACTTTTGTGCTTGTGTGAACAATGCCAGCCAAAGGGAGTAGGGTGGGCAAGAGGAAGGTACACTACCTAGAATTAGCCCAGCTGTTATAACTGGGTCTCGATAAATTGGCTGAAGGTTGGGAGTCGGGCATCTCATTAATGGTAGATAGGTGACCAGTTAGGTGGGGGCCTTCTATGGTGTAGCAACATGTGATGCAGCGGTTTTAGTAACTTTTGATCTGTTTGAACTAGAAACAACTTTTTTGCTAAAATCTCAATATTATGTAGCAGACGATAGATGGCAAATGCAGCAAATCCATAATTATGGGGAAAATTCCACAGCTGCAGACTCACACAATTCCACTGACCCTTGGCTTAATTGACTTGCTCCATTTTGTAAACTGCAATACAACATGGGTTTAGCAAATGTGAATAATGGGATATAGGTGTGCTAACACATGCAGGCCTCCATCCCAGCATTCATGCCACCTTGCCAGAGCTCTCAAACTGATTCCTGCCCCATTACCATTAATGCAAATGTTTGTGATTTATCCATTTGCTATTGAAGGGTTTTGAGATTTGCTAGCACCACAAAGGGATAAGCTGATTGCAGTACAATTTAACAAGCATTGGCAATGCCAATAGTTCTTGCTTATGCAAGAGCTATTGGCTTTGGCCGTGTTTTTTAGCCACATTTTACACCAGTGTGTCTGCTGTTCAACATGGCTAAACATTAGTGGCGTGGTGTGAAGTAGATTGGGGTGGAAAAGATAGGAATAGAGTGGAATGAGGTAGATTGGAGTAGCGTGCAGTTGGGTAGATTGGAGTAGAGTGGTGTAGATTTGTGTAGAGTGGAGTGAGGTAGAATTGGGTAGATTGTAGTGGGGTAGACTGAGGTAGAATGTAGTTGGGCATATTGGGGTAGAGTGTTATAGACTGAAGTTGGGTAGATTGTAGTGGAGTAGAGTGGGGTAGACTGGAGTGGGGAAGTTTGGAGTGGAGTAGGGTGAATTAGAATGGGGAGGAGTGGGGTAGATTGGAGTTGGGAAGATTGGAGTGGGGTATATTGGAGTAGGGTCAATTAGAGTAGATTGGCAAAGAGTAGTTGGGTAGATTGACGTAGAATGTAGTTGCCTAGAATGGGGTAGAGTGATGTAGACTGGAGTGGGGTACATTGTAGTGGAGTAAAGTGGGGTAGACTGGAGTGGGGACGATTGGAGTAGAGTGGGGTGACATAGAATGGGGAGGAGTGGGGTAGATTGGAGTGGAATACATTGGAGTGGGGTAGATTGGGGTGAGGTGGAGTAGATTAGGGTTGGTTGGGTTAGATTGGGGTGGGGTAGATTGGAGTGGTGTGGAATAGATTGGAGTGGAGTAGATTGGATTAGGGTTCATTGGTGTAGAGTGGTATGGAGTAGCTTGAGTGGAGTGGGGTATATTGGAGAGGCATGGGGTAGATTAGGATAGGTTGAAGTGGAGTAGAGTAGATTGGGTGGAGTGGAATGGGGTGGAGTGGAGTGGAGTGGGGGTAGATTGTAGTGGAGTGGATGGGGTAGATTGTAGTGGAGTGGATTAGATTGGAGTAGATTGAAGTGGATTGGGTTAGATTGAGACGGGGGTGGGGTAGATTGGAGTGGGGTAGATTGGAGTAGAGAGAGGTAGATTGGAGTGGAGAGGGGTAGATTGGAGTGGAGAGGGATGATTGGAGTGGAGTCAGTGGTGCAGAGTGAAGGGGAGTGGAGAGGCATGACGTGTCAGAGTTTTAGAGTGGAGGGGTGTAGAGTAGAGTGGTGTGTCGTAGAATGTATTGGAGTGTTGTAGAATAGAGTGCCATGGCTTAGAGTAGAAGGGCATAGAGTGGAATGGTGTAGATTAGAGTGGAGTAATGTAAAGTGGAATGGCGTAGTGTGGAGTATGAATGGTGTGGGGCGTGCAGTGTCATTACAGACAACACATTTCCAAATGAAATGACCATTACATTTGCATAGACCTACAGCTTTTCTGCCCACAAACGAATGTGTAGAAATATCATTACCTAGTTTATTGATGTGTTTTGATCGTATTGAAATATTTGTTTCCACCACACTTCAAAATTACAAAAAAAGTGCTTCATTTATACTTTCCTAATTCTGATGCATTCTGAAATACCAGTACCGTTCACTTCTGTTGTCTGCTAGAAAAAATAACATCCTACAGCCTGTCCTCTCATATGTGCATGAAATGGAAGGGATTGCCACATAAAGTCTCTCACTTTGAAGACAGCGAAAGAAAAGCAAACACCAGGCTCCCTTGGAATACAAAGCCTGGCACTTGACCTCTGTCTTAGAATGCACAGGAAAAGTGACAAGATAGAACAAGATTTAAAGGCCTGTTTACAGAAAGCTGGTACTCGGAAGAATACAGTAAACAAGAGATGCTCATGGGAGGGACGAACTCAAGCTGGACAGCCTACAACAAATAAAGCCAGCAAATAGAAAGCAAGCATATGTGAGTTACAAACCACAAAGCCAATAGTAAGCAATGGTCAAAATGCATTCCCATGGGAAGCTTTAAGAATTCCCACAGGAAGTCATAAGTAAACCAGAGAGTTGACCTAAAAAGTACAGAAAGAGAGAGAAAAGTGATAAAAAATACAGTCAGGTGTTCAGATAGCAAACAGACTGAGCGACAGGTGTACACCGGCAAAACAAAGTGGCAACAACAGAGAAAGATACTGAGCAAGAACGACATCGACATAAACAAGGAAGTAAACCAGGAGAGAAAGAGAGGATCTGAAAGAGAGAAGTGAGAGGGCGAGAAACTATGGGGGAAGGGAGAGGGATGCCAACAAACTGTAGTATAGCAACATGGGAGATATGAACATATAAAGGACAGAGGTGGTGACAAAAGCCAATAGCAGCATTCTTTTTTTGCAGTTTTATATAAGTGCATTAGAGTGCTTTACATGAGCAGTAGACTACATTACAAAAGGTCAGACTTTTTTCTTCTTTAAGATCGGGTAAATTAAGTGAACTGCCTAGAATTACAGAATGTTGTGCTGACGCCGGGATTAGAACCTGGTTGGAAAGAATATGTTGCATGAAAAGAGGTGAAAAAGAAATTCTGTAAAAAATCTGGACAAAACTTGCAAGTAAGTCTGACATTCACTACACTCAGATAAATTAATTTTTCATTCTCTGGTGTGAATGATATTTTCGCTTTTATTAGCAGAGTTGGTGTTAAATCTACCCGAACAGGAAATAGCTGGGCATTCAGTGGGGACGAAACAGGTGAGGGAGTGAGGTGAGTGGGAAGGGGGAAAAAGGGGAGAGGGTGTCATCAGTCGTGCCATCACTACCATTGCAAAGATCCCTGGATTTCACTGTGGTACAGATCAGAGTTGGCAGCCTAGCAGTGCACACACCTGCTATATGCTGCTATGTTCTAATAGGAGCATGCCAATTTAGAACTGTGGTGCCTTTGAGATGGCAATGGAGCCGAGAAAAATCTGCCCTTTTCGCCGAGTCTCTCACTCCGTGAATACAATTGAAAATAGGCCTTATATTGCTTTTCTTAAAGGAATTACTGCACAAAGCATGTACCCGCTTTTCCTCAAACCGATGTGACCAAAATTGCTGTTAGTGGCGCACCACGAGAGAGGCCTACCATAGATAAATTGACCTATATGGCAACTAGGAATTTTTCAGAGAGACAGCACTCGTAACAAGCATTGGTAAATTCATTAGGTTTCGTCTATATGATTATTAATAAGCTGCTTTTTGTTGTAAGTTGAAGCTTGCTAAGTAGTTGTACAATATAAATTGCAGAAAGTCTGTTAAAGTGTTATAACTTGTTTATGTACAGAAAGGCAATATATTGTGCTGTTGCTAGTGGTATAGTGCGAGTAAGTAATGGCAAAAGTTTGAAAAATGAAATAAAAGAGTGAAATAATAGAATTAATTGATGTAATAGCAATATTATGTGTTTAGAGCAGTTCTGACAACTTTTGGGCTCGGTGCCTCTGCACCTGCTGCACCATTCAAATTATGCTCCTAGTGCCTGCAAGAGTACTACATTTGTGACTGCCTGTTTAGTAATCAAATATAGTAATATTTGGTGTTTAGAGGAGTTATGACAACATTTGGCCCGGTGCCACTGAACCTGCTGTATCATTCAAATAATGGCCCTATTGCATGCATGATTACTGCACTTGTGACTACCTGTTTAGTAATAAAATATAGCAATATTTGGTGTTTAGTGGAGTAATGGCAAACTTTTGGCCACTGTGCCACTGCACCTGCTGCACCATTCAAATCAAACCCATTTTAACTGAAAGATAACTGCAATTGTGCCTGCCTGTATAGTAATAAAATATAGCAATAGTAGGTGTTTAGAGGAGTTCTGACAACTTTTGGGCCCTGTGCCACTGCACCTGCTGCACCATTCACATCATGACCCTGTTGTCTGCCAGGTAACTGCACTTGTAACTATCTGTTTAGTAGTAAAATATAGCAATATTAGGTGCTTAGTGGGGTGCCCAGAGCTTCTGGTCCTGGTGCTACTGCACCTGCTGCACAATTCAAATCATGACCCTATTGCCTGCTAGAGAAATGCACTTGTGACTGTCTTGTTTAGAAGTAAAGTTTAACAATAATCTGGGTTTAGACGAGTTCTGGCAACTTTTGGCCCCAGTGCTATTGCACCTGCTGCACCATTTAAATCAAGCCCCTTTCAACTGCAAGGTAACTGTAATTGTGAGTGCCTGTTTAGTAGTCAAATATAGCAATATTAGGTGTTTAGAGGAGTTCTGACAACTTTTTCACCCAGTGCCACTGCACCTGCTGCACTATTGAAATCATGACCCTAGTGCTTGCTAGATAACTGCACTTGTGACTGCCTGTTTAATGGTAAAATATAGTAATATTAGGTGTTTAGAGGAGTTCTGGCAACTTTTAGGCCTGGTGCTACTGCACCTTCTTCACCATTCAAATCATGACCCTGTTGTCTGCAAGGTACTGCACTTTTGAATGTCTGTTTAGTAATAAAATAAAGCATAGCTCTTTTATATGAACTTTTTTTTTAACGTTCAATATATTTGACAACATTTAGAATTTGATCATAATGACCAAATAGATTAAGTTGAAAAAATCTGTCTGATAATGCATACAAAGTGCAAAGAAAGGTACTGAGGCATGAATAGCAAATGCCACAAATGTTCTAAGGCTCTATCTGCTTTACACAACTAAGTAATAAAAGCAAGCATTCCAGCACACTGTTAGAAGCTGTCTGCCTTTTCATGGGAAGAGATCTTATCTTGACAGGAATGGGGCTTAAACAGTGTGAACAGTTTTAGTAGAAGTATCGTGAATGTGTGCAGCCAGGGGAAGTTAACAAAAAAAAGTTCCACACAAAAGCGAATGAACACAGTAATTTGGCTCTGGGAACTGATAAGAGCCCCCTTTTAAGATATATTAAATACAAGAGATTTCACAAGCAAGCGCTGTGCAGGCGAAACCTAAAAATGTAAAGTGCTCCGATACCTTTGGGTCAAGTTTGCACTATATACAAGCACCTATACTTTTTTCAAACAGAATCTCAAAACTCTACTGCTGAACAAATACTTCAACTCCCCCCCCCGAGGTTGCTACACTAACAGGATAATTCGATATGGTAGCCAAACCCAATTCTGCGTTTAATCCATCACTAATGACTCGGATGGACAATGTTGGATTATTTGTTACTGTTTGAGATACATTTATTATGTTACAATGGGGCGTATTTTTAAGAAACTGGCGGAATGCAGTGTAATGCCAAAATTAGTAACACCATGCTCCGACAGTTTCAAAACGCAGGGATGCGCCGTATTCACAAGAATGCGGCGCACCTCTGCGTTACCCCTAGCGATGGCACTAAAAAAGCTGCCTAGCGCCAGTGCAGGCACCCTAGCACCATTTTGCTAGGGTGCCTGGACTGCGGGGGCAATTGTGTCCTTTCCTGCACATAAACAATCTTTACAGGCGATTTGCTCTATCTATGTGTGCTAAAGAATGCAGCACACGTGGAAAGAGCAAAACACGAGGAGAAATAAAACATTTCTCATCGTATCGACTGCTTAAGACCAGGTATTTCCTGGTCTTATTTTTGTCGCTTCCCGATACCTTGTAAATATGGGGCAGCATCAGAAAGCAATGCGTGTTGCAGCGGAACGCCCACTGCAGCACCCATTGCACGCCCCTTTCATGCTAAGTGCTGCGGGAATAGGGGCATTATTTACAAGGCAGCATTAAACCACGTTAAGTGGTTTAACGCCGCCTTGAAAATAAGGCGAAGGAGTTAACACCACCAAAACGTTGGAAAAAGTGACTTTCTGGTGGCGGTAACTCCTTGTACTCCTTACTACTTCTGATTATAATATATCAACCTTTAATCCTTATCTATATTTTGTCTTATAACATGCTCCGATACCTCTGGGTCTAGCTAGCGCTCTATAAAACTCTCAAATAAACAAATAAATAAACACCCCATGACGGTAGAAGAGGCACAGGGCAAGTAGCCACAGGGGCATGGGAGGGAGCAGGTAAGAGTGAGAGGAGGGTGATTATGGGACGGGAGAAAGCAAGAATACATAGTGAAGGTTAGTGCAATTTGAAACATATGCAAGTGCTGTAGATGGAGCCGCAAGGAGGCAATATGGGAGGGGACAAAAAAAATACCTCAATGACGTCAGGAGCAGAGGATGGGCGCGGATTGAATTGAATCAATCTGTGCTTGGTATCTGCTCCAAGGCAAGCATCAACAGTAACGTTTTGACTGCCCTGGTCAATGAACATGCATGCAAAGAAGAGTGGCACTAAAGCAGACACATGGCAAGCAATGGGCAGGCTCCAATCTCCTTTTGGATATAAGAGTGTCACGCAACGTGAGACACATGCGCTAGCACCTGCTCTCGCAGGCTTGACCCTAAAAAGGAGCAGAGCAAGAGTGACTGAGCAAGGCAAGAGAGCAGAGCGTTGCGAGAGAGCAGAGCTGAGCACTGAGCGTCCTGAGCGCAGGGCAGAGTTCATGGAGTGCTGTGTATAGGGAAGAGCGGGAGACTAGAAGCAGCAGGAACAGACCTTGGGCAGCCAGAATAGCCACTCAAGGGTGAATGGTGTGTAGTCAATGCTTGTTTGAAGGAGGCGGCACAGCTTCTGTAAGATCTTCAGCTCAGAGCCTGTGGAACCTCACTGGATTAGGGCACTTGAGCTCCCACGTTTTATATAGGACATAACACAAAGGGCATCTCCAACAATATATTTCAATATACAATATTCAGTATAGTGACCGTCTGCTGCGTGAACCAGCCATGACGCAACAATTGTGAAAGAAAGAAATAATAATATCCTTTTTGAGTTATTAAGGAAATTCTGGAGACATGTGGATGACTGGTATGTGTGTATGAGTACATGAGACTTGTATTTATGTGCGGTTTTAGAGTGGATTGGGGTTTGTAACGACTGAGTAATGTATTTTACTGTACAATAAATATATGTAAAATAATTATTTTTTCTGTAAATGTAAGGAACCATGTTATTGATGCACGTTTTATTGAAAATTGTGAACAAAATTAAAAATAATTAGAAATTAGATAATTGTATATAAAAAATATAGGTGAGTCAGTAACCATTTATGTGATTGCATCTGAGCTAGAAGCAATAAAAGTTAGGTGGGAATTGTTGTTGAATATTTAATTGCTCCTTGGTTTTACCACCTACCTGCCCCCTGGCCCTCCTGCCTTTTTGGCCCCATATGTTGGATTTTTTGTCTTAAGTGTTAGACCATTGCATTTTAATGAGTGGAATGCGATAAAGGATATGAGCACTGTGTGGACCACACCCATGGTCAGGGCACACGAGTCATTGTTTGGGGGAGCATTTGATCCTGACTTTGAGTTGAGGAATACTTTATTATACCTAAATGCATATAAATTCATCTCGGGCCACCTGCTCCAGACCTTCTCGATATGCGCCTGGATCTAGTCTGGGTTTAGTCTGCAAGCCAAGCAAATTCTTAGTCATTGCTCTGTTTGCTCTAATTTTTAGAGCTATAAGTTACTGTAAGTGCTGTCTTGATATTCTAAAAACCAAGGATCAGGCCTAACCCTTGGCTAACGCTTGGCTCACTTCAGTTTTGAAGGTCAACGTTCCACAATGCCTGGCTCTCTTGAACTCAATTTGCGCTCTGCACAATTTCTAAAAAGGATTATCAGTGACAAGCCCAGTGATAGTTCTCCTTCTTTATCCCGCCTCCCTTCACAGTCCAACGAAGAGACCTCTGGATACAGTGGTGATGAAGAAGGTGCAATGAATCATTTTTCACCAACGGCCATTTCCATTTCTGACTTTGCTGTGAAATATTTTAAGTCTCACAGATCTACAGCGGTCCTCTCCAAGTCTTCATCAAAGGCCGGAACACATACTAATTCCTCTGACTCATCACTAGGCACTGCACAGATTTTGGATCCGCTTGTGAAGTCAAATGGTTTAGAAGGTGTTGGTCTGGATCGCTCAACCATTATATATCTGTAGTTCGTCCGCCACATCGCTCATCTTCCTTTCTGCTACCAGCTACGGGTTCATACCCTGCTCTGACTGGTCTAGGTATTTACCACAGATTTCTTTCTTAAGCGAACATGCTGACATTGATACTAATAATGTCCAGGTAGATTTGAATGCGTTAAAAAGTTTGATAGTGGTATCCATCTTGAAAGGGGACCCACAGGGTAGCCAGGGGTACTCTGAAGTAAACTCTTCCAGGCCAGGTGAGATCCTCAATCGTTCAATTCCTGAATATGCTGACTTTAAAGCAGACCACCTTTGAGGGCATCTTGAAGGCACTTGTCCTACTTAATGATTTAATATACAGTAAGCCATACAAATCGACATACTAAAGGCCATTAGCAAAATTAAAATATAGGCCCAAAGGTTGTTTCAAAGGAAGGTCTTTCGCCGATCTTTGTACCCCAAACTGAAGTAACACAATCCCTAGTGGTTGGTTGCCCTGAGGGTCTTGATGTGAATGTCTCAGAAAGACCTATGTTAGTTTGTCAGATGAGATTAAGATATGACATAATAGTGCTATTTCGCTTTTTATTAGATATAATAGCAGACGTAACAGACATATTAGGCAAAGATTAAGCACCTCAGCTAGGAGGGTAAAGCCAAAGTCCCCAAAACTGTGGATGCAATTCAGGATGAAATCAGTCAAATTCAGAAACATCCTCCTATGTTCTTAGGTAGAACACAATTTAGTTCCAAGTAGCATGATACATTTATTGCACCCCTGTGATTAAACAGTGCTTCCTGCCCAGTCTCCCAGGGCCAATGACTACCCCCAGCTCCCCCACATTCAAGAATCGAATCTCCAACATAAAAGGGCAGCCACACTGAGTCAAAGATAAGACAAGCACTTACCAGAGCAAACAACATATACAACACATCCCTATTGCTGGCCCAACTAATACCAGTTCTCTAACTACTGGTAAATTGATGTCAGCTTTTCACCAGACTTGGTCTACTCCCTTTAAAGAGTCTGTTGTAACCTGTATTATAATTATCTGGTATCTCTCTGTTACTTTCTCCCTAGCTGCTCAGCCAGTGTGAATGTGATGCATGAAATGTTGGTGTGATGGTCTTGAATGGAATGTTTGGGTGCCTGGATGCTTGAGTGTGATAGTTGGAGTATGGGCTGAGCATCAGGCAGACTGCTCCTGGTGGGGCTGTATCTCTACAACTCAACTACCTGTAATTGAACTCAATAAATCTACCTAAAACTACATCTTGGCTACGGACATCTTCACTGCAGATTTTTGGCGACAATTCTTGAAACGAAACTACGCATGTTTTAAAAAGGTCTTACTGAAACAAGAAATCTCTAATGGAAAGCTACAGAAACTAGAAGAAACCTCCAGTCTGTAGTACAAGGCATGCCAGCCCCACCAGTGTCTCTTTCAGTCCCAATCTGCTTGTACTTCATTGGGTTACACAATTGGAATATCTGCTACTGTGACATCCTGTGTGATCCTGAGCACTACACCAGTGTCCTTGTCAACGGACAGCCTCAGCCTGGACATGCTTCATTGAACTTTTAAAAATGACATTTATTCTAGTGGGTAAGTGGTGTGAGCCTCACTACTTCCACTTATTAATTCTGTTACATTCTACTTCAATGTGGAAGATGCATACTTTGACATTTTCATCGTCGTTGGATTTTTGTGACAAGCTGCACCAGTCTGGTATACACTCACTAAAACATGCCGGGGGCTGTTTGGCTCAACAGGCCTGTCAATCTGAGGTACAGTGTTGTTTCTGTGTAGATCAGCTCGGTGTTGTGATGCACACTTGATGTGGAGTTTTTGATGAAGACACAGAGCTTTATGAAATTCATGTCCTGTCAACATGCAGTGGCAGTCTTAGGAAGATTTGTTGTCACGTCTGATTTGAAGATACCATTTTGTGTCTCAACGAGATTCGCTATGTGTCAAAATTGGACCCGGCAATATTGAGCAAAGTTGTCGGTTTGTTTGGATTTCACAATACAGTTTGACTTGTCTTCAGCATCACTGTGGCTGTTTTTGTAATCGGCGCGGTGATCTACATGTGAGTAAACGCTCGCATTTAGTAGGGTCGGGCAATTTTTATAATGGAATTGTGGAGTTACCGTTGCGCTCATTGGGACATGCGCGAGGCTCACCTCTTTGAATGTCCGCGTGCATGCTTCCACGAGGATCGCCTAACTTCCAATGGTGACGAGCTTGACTTCCAGTACGTCGGCACACACTGCGCTGCACTATTTGGTGCACGCTCCCGCCTTGAGCCACCCTGCGCTGACGTGATTGCTGGCAGCCATCTTGGGGTTGGTGGCTGTGCACTAGCCATGGAGTGTCCGGTATTCTCTGCCAACCGCGAGCGTGTGCTGCTGTTTCTCTGCTCTTCATTTCGATGTAAGTGAAACATTGGGTTTTGTCCCGTAATGCCCAGCTTGCATTTGGTCACATCTGGTCAACTGCTTGTGCACCTGCAAAAATGTACTGGAGTCTTAATAACACCGAGCACGTTGTGTAATCCAGGTTTACGGCTTCTCTGCTAGAACAATGCTTCAGTTTGGTGTGGTTCTACATGTGCATGGAGTACTCTTCACGTCGAGGGATTCTTTTGTACAAAGGAACGGTGTGTTGAGCACATATGTCTGGGGCAATCCTTTATCCTTCGTTTGGCAATCGTTTTTCTTACTGAAGTAAACTACGCTGGTACACGCTTGGAACTAAATTGTTTTGACATATTGCAAGGAATTCCTGTGACGTCTACAAACATTTGCTTTCAAGTCTTGTTGGAAGGTTTACAACAGTTTGTCTTTACTCAAGTACTGCTCATCTCTGCTTTTGTCACACGTCTAGTGTTGGTGGTATACCACAGTGACCAAAACTCGTACCATACATAATACAAACCGAATCTGCTTCCAGTTGTATTTCCCTACAGAGTCCAAAAAGGCAGTTGAGCTAATGAGGTCTCTACCCAATTGCCATCCATGTCAGTATCCATGCCCACAAATACAAATGAGTCGTAACTTAGGAGTAAATGAGAGTTAGTACAAGAGTTGTATCAAGTGGTTCTCCCTTCCACCAATATTTTATTTTGTAAGACTCAAAAAATTAAAGATAAGCAGAAGCAGTAACTCCGGCCTTTCAATGATAGTAGGCTTTTGGCAGCATTCGAATCCTTAGGGGTGTTAGAAAGTTCTTTCCTTGTGTATGAACTAACTAGAGGACAATTCTTTTAGAAAAAGATTGCCTCTTTAATTAAAGAGTCAGTGTCTGAGCTTAAAAATATAGATATTGTTTGTTGTGATGGGCCAAGGGTTAATCTTGTGATGTAATGTAATGTAAGGTGGATTTGTAGAGCGCTGCTTGTCATCCCTGAAGGTATCCAGGTGGTGGATTTAAAGTAACTAGTTCAAATGGTATCCCAAATTTTTTGAAGAAGCATGGAGGCATTGTTGTAGTCGAGCTGTTCAATGCTCCATTACACCAATGCAATTCATAGAGGAAAGAATCTACTAACAAGATATAAGAGGAGGAAATATTTTTGTATCCAGTAAAGAGAACATGTGCCCCAACTCCAACAAAGTAACAGCTAGATACAGTCAATGGGGCCCCAATAATTCACAGAGTTGCCACCAGTGGAATGACAATTCCTAGGTAAATGAGCGGCCCAAAGGCTCATGTCTCTTGGTATGGGATGTGCATGGGTTTTACACCATTATAAATTCTGGCTTTCTGTCCAAGGGTCCAAATTTCATGACACATATGATCTATTACTATTTCGAGAGCCCTTGCTTATTATGGCAAGCCATTCAGTCAATGGGTTTGTGACATTCGCCAAGAAGGCAGCATTACAAGGACCAGGCTGACCTTCGGGTGGCCATCTTACCCTGCGTTGAGAATGGAGTACAACTAAAATTGGAGCATATTTCAAATTTGGCCTTGTTTTTTAATGTTTATACCTTATGATTTTTTAATGTAATTTAATGGTTTACACAAATATTTATGCCTTTTTCTCTATGCCATGTCTTAATGAATTAACAAAACTAGATTTTGCCAGTTTGCAGGTGAGATATCCAGCTGCTATGTTTCTTATTGCAGGAGATTTTAAGCTCAAACCTCAGTTTCAGCGTCTAGAAGGTGTACTTGTCGAAATTGCTTTTTCAGTAAAGATTCCAATTGAGTTTCTTTCCCTTGTGTTCACTCATCCAAAGCTGAACAACTACTATTGTTATTAGACTAAAACAATCTGGTAAACAGTAGTGGTCATTTTCCCGAGGACACCCCTGCAGCTTTAACGTTTAGATTTGGCCAGATAAAGTTCCCGATTGATTATGCTTTCATTTTGGTGGAACATCTTAGAGCTATAAAACCATTCAAAGTTTTTTATTTCAGGATACCTGGCTTTAGAAATTTTCCAATTGTCCCAAGTTCCAAACCCTCAGCAGGGATCACATAGGAAAAAAGTCCAAATTAGAGACAGCAATCTTTGCGAATTAAAAGGCTCAGCCCGAAAGATGTGTCCATCTCAAATCCAGGGATTTATATTCTTGGATGGTATGCTCATTTTATAGATGCTTTCTTCAACTGAGTGAAAGCTAAGTTTTCTCTAAAAACACACCTAAGGAAAAGAACAGAAATGTAAGAGGGTGGTTTTACCAAGAATCTTGTGAAAAAGACTAATCCCAGCCCACCATAAGGCACCGAAAGATGAGAAGCAGGTTATGATTGAGGAGTTGAGATATTTAAAAAGCAATTATAAAAATCTTTTAATACAAAAGAAGCTCCAGTATTATAATTTATGTCGGCAGGAAATGCACTCACCTCTTGGATTGGGGAATGTCAAAAATGTGGGTCTTTAGTCAACAATGTAGTCACAATTTCACCTGATTGTATTGAGTGTGCCGCTCCTCACGAATGTTAGAGTACCTATATTTCTGCTCTTCATATAAAAGAGGATGAAGTTAACCACATCTAACAGGATGGAGTCTATATGTCGGACACTGGGCTGTTACAATTCAGGAGAACGGTCCTCTGACCATAAGAATCAAAGAATTAAAAGCTACACATGGAGTCAGCCCGACAGTCTCCAAGCTAGCCTATTTAAATCAGATCCGCTGTGGTGAGCTTCCCTACTCAGACCCTGCTTTTAGTTGGTTTGAAAAAACAAAAATCCTTGTCCCTGACTTCTGGGAGTCCAGCAACCTATTGAGAAGATCATATTAATTAAGGGTGTTCAATGTGTCCCTGGCATCTATAGATTTATCTTACTTTTTTATTTTGCCTTCAAAAGGTTTGCTAGGACTGTATTAAAATGTCTCGAAGGTTTGGTGGCTGAGGCAGGTCTCATCCCAAGGGTACAAGGTGGTTTTTGCCCAAATTATTCAATTATTGATCATTGTTTAGTTCTTTGGGGCTTATTGTGAAGATCAACGGATTTCGTTGGAAAACTTTGTTGTTGTTATTTTGATCTTCGTGCTACTTTCAATCTTATGGATCAAAATCTACCACGGTGTAAGCTCCAAGGGCATAGGATTCCTGAAGGGCGTCTATGTATGATCTAGCAGCTCCATACACAAAACTGAGACCAATTTGATTTCAATAGTAGCAGCAGTTTGTCGCCTAAAGTACCCACTGAGGGGCGTGGCCAAGATGGCGAGCTGAGCGGACGTGTGTCTCCGGGGCTCCTCGCTCCCGGGTCAGTTCCCCGGTGATTTTCAAGCTTTATACCCCCCACAGGAGAGCAGACGTCGATCTGCCGGAGGGGCAGGGCTCCACCAGCGACGAGCGGTGCCAGGAGGCCGGAGAGGGGACGGGAGAGCTCCCGAGGTGGCCCAGCACCGCAGATCAGTGCGAGAAGAAAGATGGCGCCCGGGGCCTGACCGCTTCGCATACGCCGGAGCGGGGGTGCAGACCTGCTGACCGGTGCTCCGCCAGCTCACCCGACCCAGCGGAGAGAGGGACGGCGTTCGCCGAGTCTCCCCGAGGGGGGGACCCGAGTTCAGCAGCGAGCGGCGACGCAGCGGTATCCGGCGGCGGAGACCCCGCAGCGAGGTACACGCCGTAATCGAGGCCGGGGGATCTGCGGCCTGTGGCGTGGCCTGCCGTGGGCGCTGGAGGCTGGAAAGGCGGCCCGCAAGGACGTCGCTGCTGCGGAGGTCGATAGGCTGCAACGGGCCTCACAGACTGGCCCGCCAAGCAGGAGAGTGCCCGGGTTGGGGAACACAGATTCGGACCAGAGGCCGGCAGCCTAATCGTGGGCCCACGAAGTTTGGCCCCATCAAGACAAGGGACGGCCCCCAACGAAGGCGAGGCACCAGACCGGGACGACGACGCTGTGGCCGAGCGGCGAAGACCCGAGCTGGGTGTAGTCGGAGCACAGTCATTGCGGTTTCTCCCCCGGATCGGGGCACCTGTCGTGAGTAAAGGGGCACACATAGAAAGGCGGTGGCGCGACGGGCCCCGTGGTGGAAGCGGGGAGTGGCAGCTGCACCGGGGGAGGACGAGGCAAGGAGTCGGCTGCTTGAAGCTGCCAGGGGCGATCGCCGGCTCTGAGCGCCCAGGGGGCAGGTGACATAAGGGCCTGAGATGGAGGGACGGCCATTTGCGACACATACTGGGCCAGTACAGCGAAGGAATCGAGGGGCCCCGGGCTCCCTCCTGGGAGGCCCTGCCACGCGTTAGCCGCACTACTAAACTGCCGGATGGTGGTAAGCCACGAGGCAGCCTGCCAGTGAGAGATTAGGGCGACAGCTCGAGGGAGAGTGGCCACCAGGGGTCCAGGATGGCGACCCAGCGGAAGAAGGGGGAGCGCTCAATCAAGGAGATGATGGCAAAGGGATCCCTGCTCGGCGATAGAAGCGGTAGGGCTTCGACACCCCCCAAGTCACAGGACCACTCAGAAGAGGGGGAGGAGCCCATCACGAGGTCCTTCCTGGAATCCCTATTTAACACCCTCAGGGAAGACTTCCAGACCCTGAAGCAAGAGGTCACTGGAGAGATCCGAGAAGTGCGCCGGGATGTGGACGGGCTCGGAGAGAGAGTGGCTGCGGTGGAGGAACGCGAAACCGCCCAAGGGGAGGAAATTGAACAACTCCAGCAGGAGATCTTACGTCTCCGGGACCAACAGCTGGACCTCCAGACCCACACGGAGGATCTGGAAAACCGGTCCCGACGTAACAACATAAGGGTCAGGGGAGTTCCATTGCAGGCGGAGGGGGCAGACATTACCGGGTACCTCCAGGATCTGTTTCGCGACATTCTGGGTGAGGGCCCGGAGTTTGAGATCCGAATAGACCGCGAACACCGGGTGGGCCCCCCGAGACGAGCGCCGGCCCCTCCGGCGGACATGCTGGCCTTCCTCCCAGAGTACACACTGAAGGAGCGTATCCAGAGAGAGGCTAGGCGCAAACAACCTATCATATTCCAAGGCCACGCGGTAGCGCTATATCAGGATCTCGCCGCGATAACGCTGCAGAGGAGAAGGGCCTTTAAAGATATAACGACACATCTGCGGGAGAAGGGGGTGGCCTATTCATGGGGACATCCCTTTCGTTTGATATTTCAATGGAATGGCAAACTCCAGCAAATGCGCTCCATCCAAGAAACCTCGGAGCTGCTCGGTCTGGGGGGGGAGACTCCGGCAGCCTCGCCTTCCAGGCCTACGAAATCATCTGAACCAGGATGGCAGAGGGTGCGGCGCAAGGGGATAGTTCCTTTCACTCAAAGACCGGATTCCCTCACCATGACTCAAGAACGCCAAGCAGCATTGGCAGCAGTATCGAAAGACACGGCGTCGCCCGAGCATAGTTGAATCCCTTGTCTGCCTCTCAACGCACGGGGGGACATACTAGTACTAATACTGAAATAGATTTGCCGGGGGTTCGGGAGCGGGGAGCCGGGGCTCGTCAGGCCACGGAGATCCCCGGGATTTGTCGGATTCCACTGCCCACCACGACGGATGATGGGCATCGGACAATGGTACAGGTTGGGGACGAACCAGTTGGGGGTTGGGAGGGTGGGAGGGGGGGGATCCGGGGAAGGGGGGAGGTGGGGGAGTTCGGGGTGGGACTGGGAAAGGGGGTTAGGGAGGGGGTGGGCGACAGGGAACCGATGTGCTATTTATTTCAGAGTTGGAACTAGGCGCCCACATACCATAAGCACACGCAGATACAGCCTTCCGTAGATCCCCCTAGAGGATGGTCTCGACGGTTCGCATCCTCACCTTGAATGTCAAGGGGTTGAATAACTCCATTAAGAGGAGAGCGGTATTGTCCTACCTGGAAAACTCCGGAGCCTCCATTTGTCTCCTACAAGAGACGCACCTCCTCCCCAAAGACTGGCACCGCATGAAGTCCCGTGCCTTTCCCCAACAATTTTACTCCTCCACACAGACTAAGACGGCAGGAGTAGCTATTTTAGTAGCACGAAGCTTTCAGGGCACAGTGGGGGACAGAATAGCGGAAATCAAGGGTCGCTTGCTGGCGTATACAATACAGGTGGGAGGTGTCCCCCTGGTGGTCGGGTCCATCTATGCGCCTAACACGGGGCAAGAACAGTTCCTCCACACAGCGCTCGCAGAGGTATTGACCACTACGGACAGAAGGATCTTGGTGGGAGGGGACCTGAACCTAGTCATGGACAGGGAGTTGGACAGATCGGTACAGCGATATGGCCAGACGGGAGCACTGTCAACCTCAGGTAAACAGTGGTTAAATGAGAGGGGCCTGGTGGACATTTGGAGGGAGACCCACCCACACACCACACAATACTCTTATTACTCCCACGCCCACCGCACTTACACCAGACTGGACCATTTTATAGGGACGGCGGACCTGATGCCCCTGGTAGAGGGCGTGACGATCTCCCCAGCGGCTCTCTCGGACCATGACGCAGTGGACTTGATCCTTAACGCCCCCTCACAACGCAGACCGCCCGGACGATGGCGCTTTCGGGAATCCCTGCTGCAGAAGGCAGGTACGACCCAGCAATTACATCAATACGTCACCGACTATCTGGATCGGAACGATCTCCCGGGAACCCCCCTTACGGCACTTTGGGGAGCGCTCAAAGCTACGGTTCGGGGAGAATTGATAGCTATCGCCGCAGCGGAGGCCAGGGAACGCAGGGACACGAGAGATAATCTCACAGCTAGGGTGTTAGAGCTGGAACGGATACATAGTCGGACAGGGGCCCCCCGTATCTGGAGGCAGCTGCGCGCCGTTAGGGCGCAACTAGCGGCGCTAGACCTAGACAGGGCCGAACACGCGGCCATTCGCCTGAAACACACATACTATCTGGGGGGGGACAAAGCAGGGAGACTACTAGCAAGTAAATTACGGGCCAGAGTGGAGAAAGCACGGGTAAAGGCCCTCAGAAAGGTAAATGGGGATATAGTGTGCCGGGACGACGAGATAGCGGAGGTCTTCCGGGCGTATTACGCCACATTGTACAAAGGACCCCCGCACGACGGTATCGGAGGGGAAGCCTACCTCCACGGGATACACACGGCGAAATTAGACGAGGCAGGGGCAGGGACACTAGATGCACCCATTAGGGTCGAAGAGGTAATTAGCGCAATTTCAAGGTTGAAACCTCTCAAATCACCGGGCCCCGATGGATTCTCCGCGGGGTTCTATAAAGCCCTATGCCCCTTAATAGCTCCGATACTGATGAGACTCTTTAACTCCTTTCATGGCCCTGGGTCCATTCCTCCCGATATGCTAGCGGCAGACGTCGTGGTAATCCCCAAACCAGGGAAAGACGGGACCCAATGTAGCGCTTACCGACCTATTTCCCTGCTGAATCTAGACCTAAAACTATTCACTGGTATTCTAGCGGCACGTCTAGGCCCATACATACCAGGTATCATTGAACCGGACCAGAGCGGATTTGTCGCCAACCGCCAGAGCAGTGATCATACCAAGCGGGTCATGCACTTAGTAGACAAAGCACATCGTACCAAGATGGACGCAGTGCTACTCTCGGTAGACGCAGAAAAAGCGTTCGACCGCGTTAGTTGGGGGTTTCTTAGTGCCACTCTGGCACATTTTGGGATCGGGGAGCGATTCCGAGGCTGGGTAGCCAGCTGTTACGCCAGCCCTACAGCCACGATTAGGGTGAACGGCACAACGTCTAGGGCCTTTACCATCCAGAGAGGAACACGGCAGGGATGCCCCCTCTCACCCCTGCTCTTCGCACTCTACGTGGAACCCTTGGCGCAAAAAATCCGGGACATTGCGGAGATTGTTGGGATTCCCTTCGGGGGGGAACGGCATACAATAAGCCTATATGCAGACGATATTCTGGCGTCCCTGGAATCTCCAGAGAGATCCGTCCCGGCCTTCCTGACAGAATTGGAGGAGTTTGGCCGGGCATCGGGGTTTAAGGTTAATGTTGAAAAATCGATCATGTTACCCCTGGGTTGCAATACTAATATGCAGGCACTGGATCACCCCGCATATGGGGAACTGCAAATTCAAGATAAGCTCAACTACCTGGGTATTACCCTGGCCCCTACGGTCACGCGCACAGTTGACCTGAACTACACCAGGCTCTTGTCCCAAACGCAGCTGACCCTTGGACGATGGCAGAAACAATCGCTGTCTCTTCTTGGGAGGATAGCTGCGATAAAAATGAACATCCTTCCCAAGGCACTCTACATTTTTCAGACCATCCCAGTGGGGCCCCGGGCGGGAATTATACGCAAGTTGCAGGGAGCAGTACAACAATTTATATGGGCTGGAGCACGCCCTCGCATGGCAAGGGCTCTATCCCACAAACCCCTCGACGAAGGCGGGCTCGGCATTCCTCACCTTATGGAATATTTCAAGGCGGCTCAACTGCGATACTTGGTAGAATGGAGCAGGCCGGAGTCTGAAAAGCGGTGGCTTTTCCAAGACCGCGCCCTAGCAAACACGTCCTTGTGGAAGATTCCTTTTCTGAAACGCCCAGACCGGCCACCTAACTTGAAGGGGTCCCCGATCACACATACATTGCTAAAAGTGTGGGACTCGGTAGCGGTTAAGCGAGGACTTACCTCCTTCCCGTCCCCTATCACGCCCCTCTTCGACAATCCGGAGTTCCTACCAGGGACAGAAGCAAAAGCTTTCCCACAGTGGAGAGCCACTGAGTGTAGGTCGCCCGGGCACTTATTTGACCTGGACGGCTTCCTTCCCCTGTCGACAGCAATGCAATCCTACAATATAGAGGCACCCCAGCGATACCAGTATTTTCAATTACGACATTGGCTACTCCATCCGGAAGTGCGACCCGAGGTGGGCAGACAACTCACGCCGTACGAACGGTGGCTCCTGACTAAATCTTCAGACAAGCAATTGATCTCGGAGATCATAAAATGCTCCGTCCCCGGACCCCGTTTGTGCCTACTGCTGGACAGAGGAGGTGGGCGAGGGAGCTGGGGAGAGACCTGACGGAGAAGGAATGGACAGACATTTATTACAGAGCCAATCACACAGCCCGTAATACGGCTAGTAGAGAGGCAGCAGTCAAGATCACTACGTATTGGTACCTGACGCCGGCTAGACTGCATCGGGGAAACCCTGATCGAAGTCCCACATGCTGGCGTGGCTGCGACGCTGAGGGTACCCTCACGCATCTCCTCTGGGATTGTAGGGAACTAACGGACTACTGGCACACTGTACTAGAAGAGATCGACAGACACTTTGATACTGAGATCCCCCGATTCCCTGCCTATACACTTCTAGGGTTACCCAATCCGCTAACGTTCCCCTTAAAATCAGTCCGGGGGAGGCAGATGGGTTTAGCGATGGGGGCGGCGGTACAGCACATTCTCTCACTCTGGGGGAAACCAACCAAACCCACACACACGGGCTGGCTTCACCGTCTATGGTACACGGTAGGCATGGAACGGATACAAGCCGCCCTTACTAGCTCCATGGCAACCTTCCACACTGTCTGGAAACCCCTGCTGTCCTTGCTATCGACAGAGATGAATGAGCTGACTTGTCCAAGATACCTCCGCCTTCTCCGTCTCACGGACACACCTCCCGAATCCACTACACCAGGCACAACTTAATTGATATCTCTGGGAGGGGACGAGTGCTGGGGACGGGACCGGACCACAAACGGAGGAAGGGACAGGGGGGGCCAAGCGGGAACCATGAAGTGGCAAGAAGGCACACAACTGTGACTCTTCACAGGGATGGTGGCCTCAATGGCGACAACATATAGCACATCGGTTCGGGGAGGGGGGAAGAGGGGGGCGGGGGGGGAAACGGGGAAGTTAGTTTTGTTAACGTTATATTGTACATATCCAAAAATGGAAGGAATGCACCCTCAGGAGTACTACATGATGACTGGCGCGGCCGGCCTCCGGGTTGTGGCACACACGCTGTGTATATTTCTGATAGTCCCGCTCTGCCGGCCTATGGATGTGGGCAGTAAGCTGTGTAAGAATATGATGCCTTCCTTAATAAATATGTTCTAACCATAAAGTACCCACTGAAAATGGACAGAGGCATGGATGTGTTTCAGCACCCTTACACTTTAGCTTGTTTCTGGCTGCCTTCCCTAAATTTATATTGGAATTGAATTTGTTTTTTTGTTTTGCCTTAACACTTGCACTGTTAATATTCCTTGCCTTGTGTATGCTGATGATGTGGCACTATTGGACCATACCCCTGTGGTCTTTCCTTCAAAGGAAAATAAATGTCCTGAGTGTCATGCACTTACCTGGTCTGAACCGAGGAGACGACACTAGAGTCGATGCCAGCCCTCCTATCCCTGTCAGGAAAACACAAGATCCAGGGACAAGACTCCTAGATCATGACCTGCAACGAGAGGCAAGGGGGGCAGAGATAAAATAAGAAAAGAGAGAGTTGAGTTATTGGGTCTGGTCTGCAGGGATGCACACTACATAACAGGATGTGTCGCTCCTGAGACCTACTGTGTTTGCGAAGGTAGGGATGTATGGTTTTTTGAAGATGCAATACACTGGAATAAATAAGAAAAGGCAATAACCATAAGTACACTAGAAGGCCTTATTATACATTGTCATTGCATTAACTTTAGTAACATTCACTTACATGCTTCTTCTGCAATACAGCATGAAAGTAGGATAACCAGGTTCACAGATCAGGGTCTCTGAGACCCTCGAGGATGAACTAAAAACACTGATTGGAGCCTCTGACACTCCCAGGATAAAACTTGAAACATGGGTTGGAGTTTCTGGCACTCCCAAGGTTACATTCGAAACATGGATTGGAGTTTCTGGCACTCCCAAGGTTACACTCAAAACATGGATTGGAGTTTCTGGCACTCTCAAGGTTACACTCGAAACACAGGTTGGAGTTTGACACTCCCAAGGTGTAGTAGGAACATAGGTTGGAGTATGACACTCCCAAGGTATACTAGAAACATTGATCTCAGTAGAAGGACCAAACATGAATCAAACGCTCTGAGCAAGGATGTCAATCTGGGGTCGCCAGATGTTACACCTGCGTCCCCTAGCTTGCCCATTGCGACCCCTGGCAGAGTTCTTGCGACCCCCAGCGTCAGACCTAGTATAAGCAGCATAACTGAAAGTCAACACGCATATGTTCCAAAGACACAAAGTGCATTTTGGAAAAGGTTGCACTGCCTGATCATCATTAAAGTAAAGCAGTGAATACGTCATAAAGAAAAGCCTGCACACTAAGCTGTAAATTGGTTTTATACTTTTTTTTTTACACTTTTGTACTGCACAATTAACAGGAATTTAGAAACAAATGGACTTTTTTTGCTTAAAACGAGGTGCAGCTCGCATTCTGTTAAATTTCAGCCACATTGCAAAAGCACTGAAAAGTAACAGATGAAAAGTTCAGGCAGGAAACAATTAACCAGTAGGCTTCTGCTTCAGCTATGGCTCTCTGATGACCTAGAGCGCTCCTCCTTCAGATATGTGCTGCACACAAGGGGTGTTTCTCATGGAGCAGACGACCTGCAATGCCATGCCTGTGAATGTGCCAGCAGGTGCAATGATATGAAAGAGTTGTACCTGTGCCAGCCCTGCCAAGCTGTCAGGCATCAAACAGATCTTAAGTATTTCTTGTGTCCCACTACTCACCTGAAATAGTGTCTACAGAAGAGAATCAGATCTCCGGCAGACCAGTCGTCACTTACTTTTGCCATTATATCTTATAATAGACTAAAAAAATGCAATTTGAGGAGCTTGTCCTTTCATTTACTTTTGAAATGATTAAATAGCATGGCAAGGTTAGACTGCTTTAGTATGCCCTTTATTTAGGACTGAAACAAAGAGTCCAAATATGTTTATAAAAAGGTGTAGAAAGCTGGCTCTTTATGTGATATATCAATAAAATGATATACTAGGTAAAGAGTTGAGGGGATCCCGTATGAGTGGAAAGGCGCTTGCTATGCAATCCCAAAGTGCTCTATTAGGGGGTAGTGTGGTCGAGCAGCCTTAGGCTTAAAACAGAGGAGTGCGAGACATCTTCAGAATACACACAATGATTAATAAATTACAGCACGACTCATGAAGGAGATCCACACCAATTTAAAAAAAAATGCTAAGTACCTTTATATATGATGTAGCAATTTCTGAATTCAGGAATGTTATCCTACGGAAGGAAGAACAAACAGGTACAGTACATCGACTTGTGGGACCAATCGCCAGGTGTTAAGATGAGTGGTGGGCAAGGTCCAAGGCAGCACCACCAGTGGCACGGGGGCGGCCGGGTGCAGGTGCAAATCACCTTTGGGAGCCCACTGCGTTTCAATGGGGATCAATCACTGTAAAACGAGGCTGCACGCTTTGACTAGGAAGCCAGTTGGGCTGAACCAGCAAATGGGCTCAGGCCTTCTGATTCTCAGGGATAGGGGGACACCTTTGTTCCTCTTCTCCAAGGCCCAGGGGCTACAGGTGCAGGGGTGTCCTTAGGCATTGGGTTTTCCTTACCGGAGCTGTCGCGGTTGAGGGGGCCTGAATGCAGAGGCTGCTGGCGATGTCAGGGAGTCCACGAGGGGTAAAACTACACTCAAGCTCTGGAGGGCTGGAGGGCTGAAGGACCTTGTTGACTCCGGTGGCCCACTTCAACTTGGGCCGGAGGCAACGGGTGCAGTGGTGGCTTCAGGTGTCGGGTTTCGGCGGTTCCGGAGGCCTCAAAGTCTTTTCTTTTAGAGTTTATGCAGGATGCAGGGAACAGTTCTGCTGTTCTGTGGGAGGTCTTGGCCTTTATTGGAGGCAGGAAGACCTCTCAGGTTTTGGAGGCACACAGCGGCAGGAAGAGTCATCTTTAGCTGGTTCGACAGAGAACGGCAGACAGGATAGCAGCCCTGGTCGCCAAGTCAGGTGCTCTCTACAGTCTTCTACTTTTGCAGCTTTTCTTATCCTTCTTCTTCGTAGGTCGTCAGGATCTGCTTCTCTGGTGCCAGGGACTCCTGTAAATACTAAATATAGGGGTGTTGAGGGAGTGTAGGGTAGTAGCCAGTGAACTACTGACCTTTGGGGTCACTACGCCCCCCTATATGACCACTTCCTGTGTATATCCCCGTTGCAGAATTCCTAACTATGCCATTACAAAGATGGCTTCTTCTGAAAATCGTGGCCACCTCACAGTAGCCCTCCTTAGGGGTGATTCTAGCCTGGAGGTGGCGTGCCTACCTGACTAGCTAATTTTCCTGCTTGTCCAGGTGCCAAGGGGGCTCTGGACAGGGGGGTGGTTTCCTCTCCTTTGAGGGGAGCCAAGGGAGACAGGTTTGCATTCCAAAGGCAGCAGCTTCTTTGAACCTCGCTGGCCTAGGAGGCTAATGAGCAGGTCATCCTGTGGGAGGGGGTGTTATACCCTCTTCTAGGACAGGCTTTTGTTCTGGGCCTCTTGAGAGCAAAGGCTCTCACCCTAGGAGGCAAGAACAGCGTCTCGGTGGCAGGCTGGCAGAAACCAGTCAGAAAGCACACCAGAGGCTGTAAGGTTTTCAGGGGGCACCTATAAGGTGTCCTCTGGATGCATGTATTGGTAAATCCAGCACTGGCATCAGTTTAGGTTTATCAATACGAGATGTTTGATACCAAATATCCCTAGTTTCAGAGAAGACATCATGTAGCTGCGGAACTCTTTTTCACCAATGTCCAGCACATATTTTAAAATGACTTCCCTGGTCACTTGTACTGGCAGTAATAGGACTGACCAGCACAGGGGTATATCTGTCATGCAAGTATGCCCTCGCATGTAACATTCAGCAACCTGCCTTAGGGCTGTCAGGCCTGCTGAAGGGGTGACTTACAAATATACCATGCAGTGTTAGGGGACATGGCACACAGGGATGTGTAACATGTCGTGTTCACTTTTGTATGCACCAAGACACACAGCCTGCAATGGCAGTCCTGCATGTGCTTGGTGAGGGTTCCCTTAGGGTGGCACAATTCGTGCTGCAGCCATTAGAGGCTCTCTTTAGTACCTCAGGCCCTAGGTGCCAATTACTACGGACTTACAGAGGGTGCGAAATGTTTTGCCAATTGTACAGTTTTGGGAAGAGAACTGGCACTGGGTACCTGGTTAGCAGCAATCCAGTGCACTTTCAGTTGAAATCACATCTTTTACCAGGCAAAAATGTGGGGGTGACCATGTCAAAAAAGGGGCACTTTCCTATAAAAGATGTCTAAAACCCTACAATAAAATATGAAATTGTGAATAAGCGTGAGAAGTACTAAAGAGTTATAGTAGTAGAACGTTTCTACAAATTTTGTTTATTGGTAGGCAGCAATATTTTTTGTCTCATACTTTAAATGTGCATCTTTACAATTACTTTAGTCACAATATTTAAACAATCATTCACCATTATGTGTTTAGTGTAACATCCTTTCTTAAACACGTGTGGATTACTCTGCCAACCGGCTACATTAAACATACCTATTTGCTGTAAATTGTTTCAAAATGCACGCAGACACACACACACAGAGTTTGAAATGTATGGAGAGAGTGTATTTTATTGCTTATTTTTGAGGGACCAATGTACAATCAGTTAATTACAAAGCCATTAGTGATATTATGGCTGATCTTCATAGCCTGCCCTGCCCTGGATGACCCTAAAAGAACCCCTAGCAAGAGGAGCATTGAGTAGGCCTTCAGGAGGTTGGATTTGTGTTCTTTGTTTTACTTAACTGTTTTCTGCTTCTGTTACTGATCCAACACATCCTTTTTTAACTGTCTAATGTTGAAGGCGGTGTTTCCATGTATTGGGTAAAAACATGGCACTGGTTGGAGGGGGGGCACTTAAAAGTTAGTGGGTGCTAGTTTGCAGTGCGAACAGTACTTCCTGAAACTGTTTGCCCGCTTTAGAGGCAATGAGGAAAACATTTATTGACCAACCCATATACTGATGATTGGGCCATTCCTGTCTTCTGTCTTTCAGTCAAATCTTGCCATATGGCCATACTTAGTCTCCTGCTTGGCACTGTGTTCAATTGAAAGTTTAGGGCCTGCTCAATATGTTTCGGAGGAGGTTTCATAGTTTTTCATTATGCTACTTAGCGAAAGTGGGAGGCAGTTCAAATAATCCAATGAGGGAGTGGTAGCTTATCCAGGGTGAAGATGTTGCAGTGTCGGGATGTAGTATATTACTGTGCCTTCAGGGTTTCCCACAAATCACACACCACCTTCAGAGTTAGGGCTACCAGATGACTCAATGTCACCAAAGATGAAGTGCTCCAGTCCTAGGCTACTGATAACCTCTTGCATTCTTGTAGCTGTAGTCTGGGGTTCCATCAATGAAACCACTTGTACTAAACTACCAAACCACAATGTGTAAAGCAGAGCCCAGAACTGGTGCACTGTGTCCTTAGGGACATGGAGTCATCGTGTAGCCCAACATCAGTGAATCCTGGATGTGTATGTAGACCTCTAGGTAGAGTAAGAAGCTGGCCATCAGGGTTTTCACAGATCAGCATCACTTCATTACCACTTTTCTAGGCTTTCACTTTACTCCTCAACACACTCTGGGAGTTGCTGCCCTTACTCATTTTCATTGCAACAATCATTCTACCCTCAATCCACAGTACTTGCACAGAACTAGGGCCTAAAGCAGCTCACATTACCCCTCGGAAAGCCTTCAGTGCGCAGTCAGTTCTAGCTATGCCTTGGCCAAAATGTATTGTCTGTACTAATTCACACAAGCTGGGATCCCCTAATTCCCAGGGCAGAGGAGTATTGAAAGAGCTTGGTCTCTGGTGTACAAAGCATAGTGCACTGCATGTGAAAACTGAGGTGCATTGACAAGGGCCAGACTGGGAACGGTAAGGAACCAGGCAAAAATGTTCAAACCTGCTCCACTCTCCTATTTCCTTTTCTGTATCTTTCTTCTCATCCAACCCTCTCTATTTCCTTCATGTCCTCTCTTTTCATGCTCTGATCTCTTTTTCTCTCAATCTCCCACCTCTATGCCTGCTGCTGATACCCTCAGAGAGCTCGAGAAAATGACAAAGGCACTAGCCTGGGACTTCAAAAAACGGACCTTCAATGGCTCCCGCCCTCCTAGGAAATACCCACCGTATTAAATAGCCAGGCCAGCTCTGGCATTGACAGACCTTGATAATCTGTACTGAGAAGCAGTGGGTGCCGACACAATGAAGAGGTGGTGGGGCGGGGGGAGGGGACAAGGGGGAACGCAAGAGATGGGAACACGAGGGGGGTGCATGGGGCTTAATAATTATAATTAAAAAACACTTACCTGAACCTGCCGGCCACACCACGCGTATCAATGTTCTGCTGCTTCCTGGTCTGAGCAGACACTGGGACAGCAGCAGATCAATCCCTGTGCTGTTCTCATGCTATGAGAGCAGCACAGGGATTGGCCTGAGCGGGCTGAAAAGACGTTCAGCTCAGGACAGGAAGTCTGTCATGTTTCTCCAGCCCGGCTGTACAATACAACCGGGTTGTGAGAAACCTATGTGCCCATGTGTGTTTGGCCGGCCTGAGACGTCCGGCAAAACACACATGTGCACTTAAAAGTGCACATAGCACTCCTCCCACCCTCCCATGCCCCGGGCCCGCCCCTCTCTACACACACTGCCTCAGCCAGAAGGTGAAAAATAAACGATGTTAGAATATTGTTTTATTTTTCACCTGCTGGCACTGAGCCAATGCAGAGGAGCTGCCCCTGCTGAGAAGCAAAAGTCTGCTATAAATCAGATGTGATGTGCTTTGTTAGAGCTTTTTTATCTGTGGTGATTTGTAAATCAGAACACTGATGGTTGGAATTTTTTCTAGACCAAATGATGCAGACATTCAATATAATTAGTGCATGCATGTGAGGGGTTTTATGTATGTGAGGGAAGGGCGTGTAATGGATAAAGGTACCAGCAAGGTGTTGAACATCATTTCACCACCCTGTATGGCTCAATATAGGGAAGCAAACACTGAAAAAGAATGTTATACTGTCAAAGGAGAAAGGCATACACTTATAGGTTGCACACATCTTTATCTGTGGCCCCTTGATAGAAACTAAATCCAACACATTATATGGGAGACACATGCAGAGAAGAACAAACCCACCTTTTACTATTCTAAGAAACTTGCCATTGCTATTTTCTTTATATCCAAAGTGGTTTAATGTGTTTCAAATTCCTTTGGACAAATATATCCATAGAAAGGCAATCAAACACATTTATCTCTTAAACACAAGTGTAATTCTATCTGTGCAACACCACTACATCCACTCTTTCTATGTTCAAGAAACTGATAAAATGGAGTCCTATCACCAAGCAATGACCCTCACGCATCTTGTATTCAATTGATATTTCTAGTAATGTGTAACCTGTGCAGTGGGTCAGCATGTTGAATGCTGGCTGCAGAAACCTGTGTAAAATAAGCAGGTACAAGTAAAATTCCTAGACTCAACCTCACTCTTCTGATGTCCATAAAATAACTACCAGTGAGTTGGTGGAATTGGAGCACCTGTCCTTTTAATGTATAGAAAATACTACAGAAATATCTAACTTATCTTTTATACGTACAACCAAACAATTATAATTATCATAATCTTTGAGATCTATAAAAAAGCTACACAATTCAGTAATTAAATTAATTATGTCTTGTTAGAAATGGGGGTCTCTAGTTGGCAGAGGTAGGTACCTTTGTCCAAATAGGGACCCTTGCTTCTAGTCAGGGTAAAGAGGATACACTTCTAAAATAACCCCTGCTCACCCCCTTGGTAGCTTGGCACGAGCAGACAGGCTTATCTCAGAGGCAGTGTGTAAAGCATTTGTGAACACATACAGTAATACAGTGAAAACACTACCAATGGACACCACATCAGTTTAGAAAAATATTAAATCTTTATCTAAACCAACAAGAACAAATACAATAAAAATCCACCATACAATACTCTTGAAAAATCGTACTTGTGCAAAATAACCTTTAAATTGCAGGAAAATTAATAAAACACAGTTCTTCTGACTCGGTTGCTCCTCTTGGGGCTACCGCGATACTGAATACGACAGAGTCTAACAATTCCAGCTGACCGCACCGATACGAGCCAGCTAAAGTGTCGACAGACTCGAACACAGTACCTTTCTTGTTGCGACCAACACGTCGGTGCAAGTCTGTCGGGGCAAACGTCGCGGTCGCGTTATGAGGCAGAGCGTTGTGGCAGACGATGTCCTCACGATTCGGTGCAAGCAGTGGCTCGTTGACGGAGTCGGTGAGACCAGGTCTTGCATTGAAGGGTGAGACGATGCTCGCTGCGGTGCTGGCAGGTCACAGTGCGGCGACGGAGCCGGTCGATGTTCGGGTCGGGCAGCGACGGAGTCGGTGACGTCCTTGCAGCGTGTAGCGAAGCGTTACAGAGTGCGGTGCCCACAGGACGCGGTGCAAGCAGCGGCTCGTTGACGGAGTCGGTGAGACCAGGGTTGCGTAGCGAAGCTAGGCGTTGCTCTCGGCGGTGCTTTCAGGACACGGAATCCTGCGACGGACTCGATGACAGAGTCAGTTACCCTTTTCTTCTTCAGCGGAGATGATCTGAGACGGTGCCCACAGACACGGTGAGGTCTTTGCTGTTCCTGAGACCACTAGAACAGGGGGCAAGCTCAGTTCAAGCCCTTGGACATCTTTTCTTCAAGCAGGGGGGACAAGGCAAGCAGCAAAGTCCTACTTTCCTTTCCTTGGCAGCAAGTAGCCACTGCAGGCCAACCCCAGAAAGCAAACAGCACAGGGGCAGTATTGCCCCTCAACTTCTCCGGATCTTCTCCTTGGCAAAGGTTCCTCTTGATTTCCCAGAAGTGATCTAAAAGTTTGGGGTCTGAGCCCCTCTTTTTATACACAAAAAATCCTTTGTTCTCTGAAGGCAGAGAGTGTCTGTACCCAGCCAAAACCAGTTCTGTCCTCACGGGTGCAGCTTTCTGGCAGGAGGTGGAGACAGCATTGTGGCAGGCAGACCAGGACCATTCAGGTGAAAGGAAATCTCCTCCCCCTACTCTAAATGCAGCCCAGGTCTTTTCAGCCCAGCTCTGACTCATCAGACCTCTGGAGCCACTGCCCTTCTCCAGCCCCTGTCATCCAAAAGCCAGACATGCAATACACAAACCTAGCAGAGGCACACTGGATGGTTAGGCAAGAAAATACCTACTTTCTAAAAGTGGTATTTTCAAACACAGAATGTAGAAATCACCCTCACTTAAAGATACACTTTAACATTCTGAGTTCAGGCATACTAAACTTTATTTTCCTACCTTGTTCCCAGGGGCAGTTATGTTTATTTATAGCAAACTCCCTATTCTGTCCTATGGGAGCAGGTAGCCTTGCAATAGTGAAAAACAAAATTGGCAGTATTTCACTATCAGGACATACCACACACATCAGGGCATGTCCTACCTTTCACATACAATGCACCCTGCCCACAGGGGTACCTTGGGCCTACCTTAGGGGTGACTAATATGTAGAAAAGGGAAGGTTTAGGGACTGGCAAGGGTGTGCCCTTGCCAAGTCGACATGGCAGTCCCAGACTGCACACAGGCTCTGCAATGGCAGGCCAGAGTTACATTTTACAGGCTGCTTCTGTGGGTGGCACAATCAGTGCTGCAGCCCCCTAGCAGCATTTGATTGACAGGCCCTGGGCACACATAGTGCACTGTACTAGGGTCTGACTAGTAAATCAAATATGCCAATTATGAAATCACTAATCCATAACAATAATTTACAAAGTGAGCACTTGCACTTTGGCGCTGGACAGCAGTGGCAAACTGCCCAAAGCATCTAGACCAGCAAAATGGAGTCCAACATACAGCAAAAACACATGAGGCAAAGACAAAAAATGCAGGAGAGACCCACGCCAATGGTGCCAGGTCTAACATGTCTCCAGAAAGCACACGGTTTTCTCAACACTCACTCAGTAGTTAGAGGTGGAACATCATGGCCGAGCTGGCCGTAGCAGGTATCAGGCGTTTGCTCGGGAGGCTGGAGGGTGGGGGCAGATTAGGAGCAGTGGGGGACGGTTTTAGAGCAGTGAGGACTGATTCTGGTACTGGGAGTCTGTTTTGCAGTGATGTTGCAGTATCGACCCCCAGTAACAAGAGCAGTAGTGCTGGGGGACGGTTTTGTGAATCAGCAGTGCCTCATGCTTGCCCCACCCCCACCCCAGAGGTAGGGACTGATCTGACAATATTGCCAGGGCTGTTTTGGGTTCCCAGTCCGGCCCTGGAACACAAACACATTTTTGTAGTCCTTTGTACAGATTATTTCTGAACAGGAAACCCCACGCAGGTACCACCCAGGCTAGTCACTAAGTAATGATGGTGCTCTTATATGGTTGTCCCTGAGCATGTGGCAGTTGTTCCAATCGCATTTGAATATGCATTTGCGCATACAATGGATGTACCTGGCTGCATGATAGCTATGCTGCTGGTATGAGAAAGAGGTGAACTAGCCTATACTGGTTTTCCTATTTGTAGATGATGATTGCACAGCTGGCTTATTATAGCTATACCGCACTTATAATATCTTTTCTATTATTAAATTAGTCTTTTATTGTAGGACTTTAAATATGTGGCATCCTGCAATGTCACCGAGATCAAAGGTTACATGACATAACTTCCTGTTATATCAAAACCCTGATTTTCTATGGAAGACCAAAGAAGTTTGAATGGTATTTGCATAATTTTCCTTTAGGGTAGGTAAACAGCTATAAATATCTCAGCCTGTATTTTGCATAAAGTCTGAGCTGGATCCATAATTTCTTTGTTTTGAAATCTTCTCTTGTTGCAACACATAATGCACTAAAAAGAAATTAGGTTCTTTTTTGATCCTTTAAGGAAAGCACATTTATGTAAATTAGTTCCTCAAGGTCTTTATGGGGCTGAGTTACATTATCTCAATATAAGGTGGACTGGGAACATATAGAAAGCTCTTGCCTCAACAAATGACCAAGGCTCTAAGAGTGGAAGGTGATTTTGCAGCTTGGTCATTGCTTACGAGAGGCCTTTTGCTTTTTCACTCATTAAATTGCTGTGGTATAGAAGACAAGCTATCTTCAATAATGTGGAGAGCCACAACTGTTTGCTTGAATAGGATTTCTAATGATATAAACTATATCGCCTGCCATTTTCAGCTGGATCTCAATATTCTTGCGCTTGATCAACCGATGTCTCTGGCCAAGATTATATGATTGCTAAGTGAAAAGGCATTTTAAATTAGCAGAATTTAAATATAGACTATATTTGCCCGGTAAAACTCAATACACTTTTCATACAAATCTTGGCAGATACATCTTGTTTAATGATTCCAAATGTATACATTTAAAGCTTTTACAATAATACTTATGTTGTAAATCTATGAGAATGCTCCTCTGCAGGGGCATGTGCCCCATCTTTAGCAGCCACAGCGGGGATGGGTTTCTTTATGGGCCTCTTCTGTGTGCAACCCAGCAGAAAAGAGCTAATAAGTGATGCTACAGGGCAATACCAGCATCAGTGGAGAGAAAGATAAATTTAAGAAAATTGGGAAAAAGAACGGAAATGATTAAATAAGAGAGCGACCAGAAGCAAAGAAGAAAGAAAGATGGGTAAATAGAAAAGTGAAAGGAAGAAGGACGGTTAGTAGGGCGGGTGTAACAAAGGTAGGAATGGTGATAAGAAGGAAGGATGAATGGCTGGATGGAAGGCGAAAGGAGAGATGATAGGTCGATGAATGGATGGTAAGAATGTGAATAGATAGATGGGCAAAAGGATATATGGATGGATGGAGGATGGATGGATGGATGATGGATGGATGCATGGTTAGATGGATTAGTGGATGGAAGCATGCATAGATGATGGATGTGTATATGCATGGTTGGGTGGAATGGTCCGTGGATTGATGGAATGGTGAACGATTGAATGATGGATGAAAAGAAAAATGGATGAAAAATAGAAAGGTAGAATGGTGGCTATCAGTGGGTGGATGAAAGGGTGAAAGGATGAATGGATAGACACTTGGATATAAGAGTCAAGGGGGATCGTATAGAATAGGCCAGGCTTACTTGCATAACGCCATCAGTGCTTCGGTTCAAAGAGGAGGATATTTAATTTTCCGACTACTCCCTTGCTTCTCAGAAACTAGTTTTGTTGGCTCCAGTTTCTTTCTATTGTATTTAGCTTTCTATAGTAACATTGTAATTATATAACTTTCTGTGACATTATTTTTCCCCCTGCTTTCTCACAAGACAATCTTATTTGAACAAAATGATAGAACTTAATTATTTGAGGGGATTTATCCGGACCATTGATTTGTTATGTATTATATTCATATACTATTTAAAATTTTTAAGATGTCATTTATTTGAGCATGTTTCTCAGAAATTATTTAATAAATATGTTTCAGGGAGTGAAAACACGTGCTGCATCCAGCTGCCTTTGTAAAGCAGGCCCATGTTTGCTGTTCTTGCCCCTGCTTAGTCCACACATATGTGCTAGACAGAGGCAGTCGAACAAACAGGTGGCAATATTTTCAGTGTTTTCCACCCACCAGCTGCAAGTAGAAGGCTGTGGAGAGTTTGCGTGCAGGTCACGCTGGCGATCATGCTATTAAGGTACCAAAGGATGTGTAATGTCGCACAGATGAAGGCAGGAGGTGCAGAGGTCTCCTGGTGCTAAGCCAGTGCTTAATTTGAGCCTGTGGTTTCCGGTGCTCAGCACGCCACTTTATTGTCAACACTGGCGCTTATGACAGCTGCCACATGGTGGCGCTGTTGCAGAAAAACAGTGGTTTATTAGTTCAATATACATTAAAAACAACCAATACCTGCCGCCTAAGCCATTCTTACAGCTTTGGGGGCCTCGAACAGTCTCAATTGTAACACTTGTAGCAGTGTGATGGCTGGAAGTTCTGTAGGTGCTGTCACTGGCAGCGCAGGCAGTGGTAAAGGGTGGTGCAAGCTGCCATGGCCGCCCGACACGAGACCTGGCACTTATGTTTTTACAAATTAAGCTCTGTGCTGAGAGATGAGGCTGATTTCTCTAGTGAACACTTCAAGACTGTCAGGAGACGGGTTTTGACACTTGCTTGTTTTCAGCCACGCTCCGTTATCTTTGCAAACGTGCTGAAAGTTCAGCGGGGCTAAGTTGGGCGGCTACCGTCTTTTAGCAGGAAGAAGCCACAGGTATTACCAGTAGCAAAACACTGAGGGAGACGACAAGTGTCAAAACAGTGAATGAGTGAAGGTTAGAATTAGCGTCTAAGACAAAATCGTCAGCTTTTCTCGTGGTATCAGCATGCCAGAAATGTAGGCATCCATAACATAAGTTTAATCGATTTCACAATTTTAAGGTGTTAAAAAATTCTTCAGAGACAAGAAAAAAAGTGGTGCAAATACGAGAGTTCCATGTGCACTCCTCTGCCTACATACTAATTTATGCCCGTTGCTTGACAGGCGGGCATTCTGCAAGAAGTGAACATAGCTGGCGAGTACATTAAAACATGCAACTTTCATTTTCTTATTTATTTTGCTTGGGGATTCATTTTCCAGGTATAGAAACTGCTTCGATGCACCCCCTGGAAACATAACCGATTACCTTCCCATTTTACCCCTAAAATCTCACTTCTTCCTACCTTTTTAGTTGCAGATTTACTTGTGTTTCTAGATGCCCAGTTCAGGAATGGAAGTGCAAAGGGGTTTCAAACACCTAAAAACACTGCAGGTTTGATGGTATTGCATGTGCATAAACAATGTCCATAAAGGTATTACTGTAAACAAAATAAATGTACAACTTCATCAATACCAAACTGTGTAAGTAAATCAATTGGAAGAAAGACACGAACGATAGTTAAACATATAAAATTATTTATATAAACATTTCGAAATGACAGCAACACAGCATAAAAATTTTGATTGACTCATAACAGAGAATTACAATATGGGGCTAATTACGATGTCGGGCGGACTTAAGTCCGCTCGACAACGTCTTGGTCCTGGGACAGACCGAACTCTGGTCGGCGGTTACGACCGCCTAATTAGGATTTCTACATTTCCCTATGAGAGCATGCATTACGGCCGTAAACCGGCCGTAATACATGCTCCCATAGGGAAATGGGAGGTGCTGTTCATCCCTGCACTCCGTGGCAGGCACCCCAAGGTGCAGGGGTGCAGGGATCAACAAGGGGGCACCATAGGTGCCCCCTTGGCCCCCAACCAAAGGCCTCACACCCAAGGGGGCCCTACTGGGGGACCCCAAACACGCTTTCTGACATAGTTTCCATGTCGGACAGGCCGGCATGGAAACCATTCCGGAAAACCGTGCATCGAAATATCAAGGGTGGAAAGCAGCCGCGGTCCGTGCAGGTAACAGTGGTGGGGCGGTGGTGCCGTGTAAAGGGGGATTTCGAGGGACGATGCAGAGGGAAAATTTATTATTTATTTAATTTTCCCTCTGCATTGTCCCTCGAAATCCCCCCTTACTCGGCCCCACCGCTGTTACCTGCACGGACTGCGGCTTGTGAAAAGGCCCGCCCTTTGGTATTACAAGATGGTTCTGACTGGCCGACGGGCTCCTTGAGCCCGTCGGAAGCCAGCCGGAATGACCGGCCGGTTTAGTTTCCGACCGCCAGCATTGTAATGCGGCGGTCGGAAAGCAAACCGAGGGGCCGATTACAATGCGGCCTGGAAGGCTCCAATCGTCGGTCGGAGCCTTTACGGGCCACATCGTAATCGGCCCCTTTGTGTCATATAACTTTATTGATTTTAGTACTTTTTTTCTGCTAAGAAATTGTTATCTTTTTCGCTATTCCTTTAACTGTGATCACCACTCCGTGCCAATTATCTAATGTTTCAGCACTGTGTGTTAGCCATACACACTGCTTTGGCCATGGTAAAACTTAATATACCTCCCACTGATTTGTAATATATTAAAATAAATAATTATGTATGTTTAAATATCAGTCATGGCTTTCTACCAATTTATTTTCTTTAGACAGTTGGGGTTTGATGAAGTTGTAAATTTATTTGGTTTACAGTGATACCTTTATGGAATTTCTTTTAATAAACAATTCAGACCCCTATTCATTTAGGTCTATGGGTAGCTCCTGTAGTAGATGCTTGATGTAATTCCAAGCATTTGGCAGTACAACCATCCCTGGCACTCCCATAGCGCCAACTTTTTCACCCTCATTGTCTCTAAACTTAAGGCTGTGAAAACACCACCATGCTTCCACACCTTTCCCAGGCATAACCAGTGGGAAAATCTGCAAATTCTACCTCTGTGATTCAATATTTCTGTATTCCACACACAAATGAAAGCTTTGTGTGCCCAAGTGACTCTGAGATGAGCAAAACGTTTTGAAGACTCGATACTGTGGGGGCACAATGTGGATGCCCTGCTTAATACTATGGGCCTTATTACGACTACGGCGGTCCATGGGACCACCGTAGTCTTGGTGGCGGTCCGACCACAGTCACACTGCGGGACCACTGGCAGTATTATAAGTGTGGCAGTCGGATCACCACTGAACCGCTAGTACCGCTGTGGATCAAGGATCCTGCGGCAGTCTGGAAGCGGTCTCAGGCCAAAATATGCTGGCGGGGCCGCAGCAGCACTACCGAGCATATTTTGAGATGCCTCACCGCCACCCTTTTCATGGTGGTCACACTGCCATGAAAAGGATGGCGGTGAGGCAACAAAGGGGGCCCTACAGGGCCCCTTTGTGCATTTTGTGCGTAGGGGTGCATGCAGGGGGGCACATGTAGTGCCCCCCTGTAAATCTGCACCCCCTCGTTCCTGCACAGTGTGGGAAGTATGCCACACAGTGCAAGAAAGTGCAGGCGATGCTCTGAGAGCGGCGGCCTGCCTGTTAGGCTCTTTAATGAGCCTGACAGACCGCTGCTCTCAGACCGCCGCTGGACTGCCCGCCAGACCAGGAGAAAAATCCTGAACTGGCTGGTGGTCCAACCACGAGTTTGGCATTCCCACAGCAAACGGTGCAATGGGACCGCCAAACTTGTAATAAGGCACTATGCTATTATCTAGTTATTTAATTAGTGTGCATGCCCTTTTCTTATTTATGGAGACTGCCCTGACACTGTACATATGTAGAAGTTAGTTATAAAGTTAGTTACGCATAGAATACATACTTCAGGTTTGTTTCTTATGTGGCTCTTTACAAGGTGCTGGGACAGTCACCATGGGCAGGACATTTTGCAGATTTTAAATCATTTGTCTGAACTCACTATTACAGAATTTCAGTGGGAGCCAGATTTGCAAACTGGAAGCCTTCTGTAAAATATTTTGCTTCCACACAAAGGTACCACAATGCAGGTTACAGTTGTACCTTCGCTTACCTCCTTTAAAGTAGATGGTGCTCTGTTCATAGTCATAAAATCCTTTTGTTTTTTGGAGAGGGACTTTGCATTTTCCATTGCACTCAGTTACTGAATGGAGAGAACATATCCCCAATTTTCATTGAGCTTACTAGAATGTGTAAATTCCTTGTGACTACTCCAATACAGTAGTCAACAAGAAGCCAGTGGGTGGTGCCCTTGCTTGCCACCCCCACAATGCTAAAAGTGGTGCTGTGCTCATCGGAGTGGTCGGTGGTCACTTCTGCACTTCAACTGCTCACGCAACCACTGCGTCACTGCGCAGTGTGATGTGTGCGTGAGGATTAGCAATTCATCTTGCAGAAAGCAGGATACATCTGTATATCTGGAGACCCAATCTCCTCAAGGCCAGATTACTGTTTGGCCTTCAGCTAGTCATTGTAGCCCCTCATTTCCTTTCTCTGCTCCCATATCTGCACCTGCAGTAAAATCTGCAGCTTTCCTAGCAATTGCTTGCAGCTTCCTACCACAGAGCTGGCTCCCAATGTGAGAAGCCCTGTTCCCTACAGGTCGATGCTTTTCAAACATTTTGTACAATGGCTGAAAATGTATGAAAGATTATTTTCTCCTGAACCGAAAGGACAGCGAATGTAAGCATGCATCTAAGTTTAAGGTTACTGTTTTGTTATTCATTGCAGAATGTGTGCTGTTTTTCCTTTTTATTTTCAACTGGTAGACAGTTTTCTAATTTGTTTGTCATATTTCTTTTTATTCTGGCAACATATTATTTATTGCTGACAATGACTTTTGACCCCCCATATCCTGTGCCCCCTAAACACAACTGAGCCTTTGAGTCTGACTATATTGCCCAAAGATCCTAAACAACACCATATAAGGGAATTCATTCACCTATTCTCTCTCACAGTTACACGCACACACACGGTCTCGTTGCAAATCTAATAATTTGAGATTGGAAGTGGAAGTTGCAGCCTTTAGCATCAGGGGCTCAGATGAACTGGCAAATATCTTTCCCTTGATTGGTGAAATGTGGGTAGTTTCTTTAGCCCACTACTCAGTGAGGACACCATCATAAGCAGGCACAACTTTATCCCTAGTGTCCCTAGACATGCTTTATCATGTGCGGGAACGCACCTAGCAAAAACAAATGCATCTCTATACACACTTTTTATTTTTGCTTAAAGTGGTGAAAAATGTGAGCAGAAACAGGCCCAGATTCAGTGCCCCTCTGTGGAAATGGAGGTGGTAATTCCAGGTGCCAAATAAGGTTCCAGATTTCAGGCTCATTAACTCATTATGCTTATAATTGGAGGGGTGAAGGGGTTTGGCCGGAATTATTAATTCTGACCCCCAACAACTTTGTGGAGTTTTCAAACATGGACCAGTTTAAAACAGCTTCACTGCCAAAGTTGGCTGAAGCTAAGTGCAAACTTCTAGTTCTTATACGTTTTTTCATATGAAGTATAGAAAAGGGTGACAAGAAAAGGGCCTCAGTTCCTTTTCCAACAATAATAGCATTTATATCTAAATGATGTTGTTGTGTCCTCATGCCGTGGTGAACTGAGAGACAATGAGTGCATCCCATGCCACAATGGAGACACAATACTGACCGCTTCAATGTTTAGAAAGTAAAGATTTATTTTAATACATGCCACAGATTGCATCCAGACCCAACAGCAAAAGAGACAGGCGAAAATCAATTTGACAAGTCGAGGATCTTAACCTGTCCTAAAATGGAAGCACTGAATGGCACGCAAGCAGAGTTTTGATTAGCAAGAAAGATGGTAGAAACCTTACCTGTGCTAAAAGTGTCAAGTCATCTTCATCAGTGAGTCTGTTCTGGGAACAGATTAATTATGGAATGTGTCAATTCGTACCTTGATATCACAATGAATGATAATTATGATTTTTGAGCATACATTAGAGTTTGGTGGACATGGTACACTGTCCCAAAGGTGCAGTACCTCTAATTTATTTAGAGTTGGGGGAACCACCGTGAGTCTGACATTGGAGTCTAGGCTGGCAGAAACCTTTGATCAGTGGCCCAAATGACATTGGGCCATTAGTCACAGTACTTCTGGCAATCCACCATATTTAGGGTAGACTTTCCAACATAATTGTTTTCTGTTTGTGTTTGACAGGAAAGCCTGGTGGTTCTGACCAGAAAAACTAATAAATGGCTCCAACTATTTGTTCTATTTAAAGTGGCGAATCTGTTCTAGCGCCTACTTGTAAGAATACATTTTTATATTATTAGTAAAATAAATGTGTATTCCGTTTTCGTCAATAAATGATTTTTATGGATACTAATAATCTAAATAAAGATTTATTGGACTTTGACTCCTATACGCTGGGACAAAAATGTCAGAATGTCATGCCTATTTGTTTAATGTTTTCAATAATAAATTCCTGTTTTGAGAGTTTGTCTTTGGAAAATAAAAACCTTTGCTGTGCAGACATACTAAACGTGGTGCCAGCACACCAAAGCTTCAGTGCCTTCAATGGAGCAGCGGTGGCTGTCGCTTTACTGAGGCACAGAGATGCTTTACTGACATCCCTAAATGTAGCGAGCTGAACTCTGCCAGGGTAGCGGAGTACATCTTATTGCTGACTTGCCAGAAAGGTGTTCAGCCCAACTCTAAATAATCAACCTAAGTTGTGTCACTAAATGAAATGGTTTTGAAATAAACATTTGAAAAATGCATAAACATCAGAAGCAGAAAAGTGAGGTATTTCCTTTTCAGTGGCTCCATGCTATTGATCTGTAGTCTATGGGCCTGATTTGCGAGGCACTAGCGGCACTTTGCCGCTGCCGGAGTGTCACTTTTGAAAAGTTCCAGTTCCTGCCGTTTGTGCACCAGCGCAGGGGAAAAGGACAGGAATGCGCCGTATCTTGTATATAGGGCTCATTTACGCACTTTTCCTTTGATGCACTGCAGCGCAGCAGGAAGGCCTGCTGCTTTGCCGTGCATCAAAAAATTGTAAATGAGGCTCTACGGGCCCGATTCACAGAACTAACTTAAGACAAAATCCTAAACTTACTACCATTTTGGTATTCACAAAAGGCACTTACTCATTTTGGTATTCACAGAAGGCACTTACTCATCAATGAGTAAGTGCCTTCTGTGAATACCAAAATGAGTAAGTGCCTTCGGTGAATACCAAAATGGTAGTAAGTTTAGGATTTTGTCTTAAGTTAGTTCTGTGTATCGGGCCTTTGTTTCTACCATATTTGTCCATTGGTGTATTTGTAGACTTTAGGACTTGAAACAGGGAGGTGTGAAATTACGTTTTGGGCCAGATGTACAACCATGACAATTTGCGACTCGCAAATTGCGCTCGATTGCGAGTCGCAATTTGCGAGTAGCAAAATTCCATGTACAACAGTGTCTGAGACACTGTTTGCGATTCCCAATGGGGTCGCAAATTGCATGCCTCATGAATATTCAAGAGGCACTCTCAATTTGCGACCCCATTGGGAATGGCTGGCCCTCCCAGGGATGGTGGCCTGCTGGACTCAGCAGATCTCCATGTCTAGGACTGCTTTTAAATAAAGCAGTTTTAAAAAAAAAAAATGCAGCCCATTTTCCTGAAGAAAACGGGATGCATTTAAAAAAATGAAAATTAAATGTTTTTGTTTAATTTTTTAAGGGCAGGTAGTGGTTCCTGGGACCACTGCCTGCCCCTAAAAAATTTTTTTCCCCTGCATTTGCAAAGGGGAAGGGGTCCCCTGGGGACCCCGTCCCATTTGCGAGTGCATTACCACCCTCTTGAAGAGGATGGTAAATTGCGATTGTTTTGCGACTGCAAAACAATCGCAAAACATTCATACATGGGGTAGAGAGCCGCTATTAGGAAGGGATGCCCTTGAAATGTCCCTTCCTAATAAATAAAATAAAATATGTCACTGATATATTTCAGGTTCCGCACTCGGATCAGCACGCACATCGACGTCCCGGATTTTGCACAGGAAACACGATAATTGGATTCCTCACAAAACGTTAAACCTGAAATATATCAGTGACATATTTGGACGTCGTATTTACTTGAAACCCAACGTGGTTTGGAATTATCACCACTGACTAAGGTTTTCAACCAATAAAGACAGAGCCTTGATAAAGTCGCGGGACGATTTCCCATGTAAAGCGACGAAACACGTGTCGGCTGTCGGAAGAAATCACGAATAAAAGAAAAAAAGAACACGAATCCAGTGACTCTATTGAATTAATGTCCACACTCTACAAACACATCATTTGTTAATATATTATTTTCGTGTGCTAAGGATTTTTTGTGTCATTTGTCCAAAGCTAGGAGGAGTCTAGACTTTGATGTTTTAGTTTCATAGCATTATTAAGAGTGTGGCGGGTGGCTTGCCATATGACAGGGTGGCGGAGGTAATAACTTCCCCAGCCCCCGTGACTACTGCGTGCAATACACAGAGATCTCCACCTACCTGGCAGACACAGCTCTGCTCCAGAAACACTGCCACTATGGCAGCTCTCCTGAAGGCACTGTCATTTAGCTGAGAGGACTTCATGTTTCTTGCGGCCACTCAGCAAACTTTCTTGTTTTAAAAAAACAAACTCCCAAAGTGAGAGTATTTTTAAAACAAAAAGATACTGGTTCTGGCACCCTAGGTATTTTCTTACTAGGTGTGGGGGTCATTTTGTATTTTTTGTGTTTGGAAACTCCAGGCTTTTCTTTGTGGTCCACAAAATGAAAAAGGTATGTTGGACCATCTGCTCTAAATAGGGCGAATAGTCTGAGGCCGATGGCCCAACCTCCTTCGGGTCATTGGTCTAAGGGGGCACCACTCGCAGTATTATGATGGTTCACCTGACTCTAAATAGAGTGGATGGAACCATCAGTTTGCCAGACAGATTAGTCCGCCATATTTGTGACAGAAGGACCTGTTCACACACCATGGGCTACCTCCTAGCTGCTGCTTCTTGCTCCTTGCAGCTCCAAAATGGCAATCACCTGCCTGAGGGTTTGCAACTGCTTATTAAAGCAGCTCCGTAACTAGTCTGGTTTTGGTTTTTGTTCCTGTTTCTTTCCTCTTTCCATCAAGGCTGTTTCCACCTGGATTCCTTTCTGGTTTTCTGAACCCCTGTGTGTTTCCTGTCATGTGATTTTTGATGTGATTTCCTTTTTCTCTTATTTTACTATATAAAGCTTCTGTCTGATAGGAAGGTTGCGTCACAACAAAACCATGTTCCTTCACTTGTTTCCTCACGCTCTCTACATTCTGTTCCTGATTCCTTGTTCCTGAAGAATTCCACTATAGCAGTGGTTCCCAAACTGTGTGCCGTGGCTCCCTGGGGAGCCGTCAAACCTAGCCAGGGGAGCCGCACACCAAGCACTTTAATGCATTTAATGTTGAAGGGTCTGTTGGCTTCAGTTAAACTAATTTGACTTAAACGCATGATGTCGATGATTTGTAAGTGACATGCCTAAAGCTGTAAACGTAGTGCTTTTAAATGATGGCATGTCGAGGGAGATGACCTCCATATTTCACTGGATCCCCACGTTCCCACACTCCCAAAGTAAGCGGAAGATGCCTGATTTATTTTGTTAGACTCGTTAATAGTTTCAGTTTTTTCCAAATGCATTTTACACCAACGCAGGTTATCAGGAAAGTACAGTTGTCCTGTCTATTAAACATATATTATTAAGTATTGACATTTGTACATGAACCATAGGTACTTCCAGTACACATTTCTTTCAAAACGCACACATTTCCATACAGGCCTGCTCTCTCCTTGAGCACAGGGAAGTAAAACACCATATACGGCATAATGCCAACATTTGAAAGCAAGAGAGAGGGACGATTTAAAAAAGATTTCAGAGGAATTGTTTTGGCTTGCATTGATTTGGAGGCAATTTTAGGGAGGAGACAGCAAAAATAAAGCTGTAGGTGGTTTAAAAAATCAGGAGTCACCCTGCTGAGACAGGTGTGTTGGCACGTAGGACATGGGTAGAAATGGAAGTGCGTTTAAATATTCTTCAAGCGCAGAAACACTTTGATAATCGGGCCTACATGCATAGAGGTGCTATCCAGCATTGTAAGTGGGATAAAACAGTTTGAGAGGGTGCTCTAAAAAAGGCATGGGCAAAGAAGTGTAACTAGAAATATTTTTTTAGAGGCGCCGCCTTAGTAATACGAAACACCGTGCGTATATGATTATAATACCTTCATCAGCTTCATCCCAATTATTTTCAGGGAGAAAATGCAAGTACTCCCGAGGGTGGGCTTACATCCTGCCCGCTCTCCAAAAGAATTAACAGTGGGGAGCCACGGGCAATGGCCAATGGGTCAAGGGAGCCGTGGATCGAAAAGGTTTGGGAACCACTGCACTATAGGATTCCAGATTCCTGGCTTTCTTCCATCCTCTGACATCTTTGTCCAGCAAGGAGTTTTTTTTTTTATACCTTTGGCTTTTTCCCCTTGAAAAAACTCACCCATACATTGGACAGGGGAATATCTGCAATAGATTACTGATAAGCATTCAGACCTGAATAAAATAGCCAGTCACAGGGCACATTGAATCCTATGACCATTCTACATTTATAGGGGGTTGGATCAGGAACAATAACCGTGCAACAGGTGTTATGGAGCTCCACACTAATAATACAAATAACAGCTGTCACATTCGAAAAAGGCAGCCGGGTTAAAGAGGATTGCACTGCCAGGACTAGTCACAGCGGTAATAGGATATTGCCCACCTCAGATGGTCAGCTGCCACATGACCACAAAGTTCAACATTAATTCAAAAGGGTATGAGAGGCAATATATATACAAAGTAAAACATAAAGTATGTACAGAAAGCAAAAAAAGGGAATTCCACGTTGTTGTTTATGATCTTAAGGTGTCTTTATTCAAGATGCACTCGGTTTTCATAAGTAGACAGCCAACGCGTTTCGCCCAGACATGGGCTTCTTCAGAGCGATAGCATAAAGTAGTCAGTTCGCCAGGGGGTAAAGTTCTTGTCCGAATTCTAATCAAGTCCGTGTCGGGACAACTGATGTAAGAGGAATTGACCTCTCAAGTTCGAAGCAGAGGTAGTCCAATAATTGAGAGGACACAAGTATCCGCCTCTGTTGAGCTGATCTGTGGTAGAGTCAAAGAGTATTTGAGAAAAAGGAGCTCCGTGTACGAGCAGTATCCAGCGCCGTCACGTCCTCGCTTAAGATCATAAACAACAACGTGGAATTCCCTTTTTTTGCTTTCTGTACATACTTTATGTTTTACTTTGTATATATATTGCCTCTCATACCCTTTTGAATTAACAGCTGTCACATCCCTGATTATCATAATATTAGCCCCAACCTTAAAGGAGTAGATCCCACCCACATCAACAGTTCCCCAACATGATGGACAGACATGCCAAAGCCTCGAATTTACTTTGAAGCAGATATTAGAAAAGAGCAGGACATGGAAGAGAATACAGTTACTGACTGCACAGGAATAACAAGGAAGCAGAGAAGACATCTTTTCTTTTTGGAATTGGCTGACTGCAATGTTGTAGACAGAGGGGATCTATTCTATTTGCAGTTACATGTGTGCAACATATCTTACCGCATCAACATGAGTCCGCAGGAGACAAAGAGCATCAAGAGTGAACAAGTCAAAACGCTTCATTGAGAGAGTAATTATCCAAATGTGCAATGCACTGAGGGCTTGTACTCGAGTGCTAGACATAGTGTATATTTTCACCTGCGGGCATACGCCTGGTCATGGAAAATGAGGCACTATCCTCTTCTAAGGGGTCACATAAAATATTTTAGCTGCTACAACATGCTTTGCTTATTTGTCAGTAATGCATCTGATAGATAATAGGTAATTGATGCCTTCTTTAGGTCACCAACACAAATTGCGCTCACTATAAGGCAGGAGTGAGAACCATGAGTTCATGTTATGGAGCATGAGGCATGCCTATTGCAGACTCTCTGACTTCAGCTGGTACATCTGGCTTTTTCAGATTCTTAATGCAGAAATTTGGAGTTTACTGGAGTACCAAAATAACTCTCTTTGTGGTGCTATGTTTGTGGTTGTGCGCCCACTTGCAACTCCTCTTTGCACTATTGATTAGGGTATGGCAGGACCTCACCAGCATGTCATCAATAAATAGATGTTGTCATATGGCAGCATCATGCCATAACCCACGGTTTGGAATGTGCTTCAGGTGGGTAGTGTATGCCTGCTGAATGGTGAGGCTGATGTACCCATTGCAACTGAAGTTTAAGAGGGAGGAACTTCTTGATTGTGAGGTGTGTGGTCAATAGCGTGTATGACAAGAAGGGAGACATGTAGGTAAATAAATCTTCAATCAAGTTCTGGTCATAGCATCTCTCCCTGCATGTGACTGAATATGCAAATATCTAGCGATACAATGCAACATTGAATCAGATAAGATATATTTTACTCAGGAGCTGTCCACACTTCTTGGTAAATCATTTTGTAACTCACTATTCCCCACCTTCTCTTCTCATCCTCGAGGACTTCCTCCTGGAAGTCCCTGAATTCACTAAAGTAAGTCTGTATTGGATTCAACAGAAAACAATTGACATTTTCTGCATTTGGACCAGGCTTCCTATGTGATTCATTTTGTTCTGTGTCTTGAATTGCAATTTGCTGATTTAATCTCACAGCTTCATACTAAAGTGCACAGTATCTTGCTACCTGGTTGCATACCTATTTTCAAGCGTGACCATATCCTTTCCAGTCTAATGGGTAGTACAATTCACCACTGCAACTTCTTATGGCTGCAGTATTTCTTCCTACAGATCAAGTTTGTAGGCACTATTCCTGATGAGAGTTTCAGAGGATGTCATAAAAACCCCTTTATGACCACAACTGTCCAAAGTTATGGGCTACTCAAAAACCTTATTGGCTGTCTGTATAGATTGTCACATCCAAATCGTCTGCAAGGTAACAAGCTCTTGACAGTGCAATCAACTCTGCCACTTGTGCTGAAGTAATATCAGGGAGTTATGATGCTCAAAGAATATCAGAAATAGAACTTACTACATAGGCAGCCTTCAGTGCTCCACAATGGTCTCTCAAACAAGAAACATCCACAAACAGAATTAGATTAGCCATTTCAATGGAAGTTTCTTTGGCTTGGTACATAGCTCAGTGACATTAATACAGTCATGCTCTGGTTCATCATCATCATCAATATCAATATCCTTTTGCACCATGTAATGTAATGTAATGTAATCAGCATTTATAGAGCGCACTGTGACCCTACGGGTATCCTGGCGCTTGAACACGTGAAACCAGCTAAGCTCTAAGTATATTGGAGGGCATAGAATCAATAGAACTAAGAAACCACGACCAAAAACTTATGTCCTAGGAAAGAGCCAAGTCTCCAACTTCTTTCTAAACGGCAGCAGGTTTTCCATCTGCCTAAGTTCGACTGGGAGTTTGTTCCAAGTCGAAGCTGCTGCAATACTTAAGGCCCTTCCCCCTGATCTGGCTCTTCTAAACCTGGACACTCTCACCAGTTTAGCTGAGGAGGAACGAAGGTTACGCGAGGGGACATACCATTCAAATCTGCTCTGTAATGGCTTGGGCCCAAGGCTATGCAGAGCCTTAAAAGCTGTGCATAGCGACTTGAACTGTAACCTCTGCATAACTGGGAGCCAGTGAAGCTCAGAAAGGGCCTGAGATGCCGATGATTGCCGTGGTCTCATTAGAGCTAGCTTAGCCGCCATCGACTGGATTCTCTGGAGTCTCTCTATCAGATGTTTAGGAGACTCCAGCAACAATGCGTTTCAGTAATCCAGTCGACTCAGAATAGTACTCCCTACTACCAATGATCTAGTCTGTGTGGGGAGCAATGGGAGGATCCTTCGGAGCACTCTAATCAGCGCGAAACAGCTACCAACTGTTTTATTTACTTGAGACTCTAGACTCAGATTACACTCAAAGCTAACTCCTAAATTGCGTACTGCCTTAGCGGGAATCAGTGGAGCTGTCACCGGGAGTGGCCAAAACCCAGTCGGTAGTGGGAGGGGAACCTTTCCAGCTGGGCAACACAGGATCTCGGTTTTTTCCCCATTAAATTGTAAATAGTTGTTTCATAGCCATAATTCGGTATCTTGCAAACAGTCATGAAATGTTTCCAGCGAAAGCGACTGGTGGCCTTCTAGTGACAGAATCAATTGAGTGTTATCAGCATATGGCCCATCACCATGGCCCGCTCTCCGGTCAAAAGCAACTCCCAAGTTGATCTTGAGTAGGCGGATGCATGGCACAGAAACAAGCAGCGCCCTGGAAGTGCCGGCAAGTCATCGTGCTCCCCCAGTGGCCTGAGCTTACGGTGTGGCCTGCCAACAGGTGCAGTTTCTTATGCTCTTCTTCTGGCTGGGGGATACCCTCAGCACCTCCATCTCTCTGTTCCCCCTGCTTCCCAGGATCCTGTAGTGAGGATGGCTAGGATATAAATCAAGTCCAATACAAAATGGCCATCATTCCATTGTCTCCTGTGGAAATTCCCCAGTCCAACATGGCAACACCACTGCCTGTGATGTAGTTTCTGATATTTTAAGTATAAAAAGGTAAGCATTCATTCATTCTTTGCATCGCAATGCTTTGTCAGTCTTGCCGGTGTGTTCCCTTGCTCATGACCAATTACAGGTGTTTTTTTGGTTTGCCAGTCCCCTGCTATTCCTGAACCGAACTGTTCCGAAGTTCTTCCTGCTGATCCTGCTTCCTGGAGTTTTAGTCCTCTTGTGTTATCCTCCATTTTACCTCTGGAGCCTAGCTGCCATCTAGGAGGTTTTATGCCCTCTGACTTTTTTCTCTGTCTGGGCCTTCTTCTGGAAGGCACCATCTGCGTAGGTGCTACCAAGTGTTGGTGGCATCCTGGCAGCTGGAAGGGATCACCCTTAACTCTGGCAGACCAAAGCTGTGAAAACCTAGGCTACTCAATCTACTCGCATCCAGAGGTTCTTTATTAAGCGTCAGTCTCCCAACGTATCATCACTCCAACCTTTGTCTTCATTTCTGTCTGACACAGGAAGCAGAGTTGTGTGATTTAGAAAACTACACTTATAGACTTACCCCTTTCTGCAGGGTCGTCCCCAAACTTTTTGCCCTCACTTCTCCTATTCTTGCTGAATTTAGTTTTGTTGGCTTTACGACGCTACACACTTTACCACTGCTAACAATTGCTAAAGTGCTTGTGCTCTTTCCTCTAAACAGGGTAACATTGACTTATACTCAATTGACACATTTAATTTACTTATAAGTTCTTAGTAAAGTGGCACTAAATAAGCCAGGACCTGCAAATTAATTGCACCACTGATTGTGCCACCCACTTAAGTAGCACTTTAAACATGTCTCAGGCCAGCCACTGCAAACTGTATGTGTGCATATATAAACTGCAATTTCGACCTGGCAAAAGAAACCTTTTTCCAGGCCCACACCTTTATTTTTAATGCATATAAGTCACCCTTAAGGCAGGCCCTGAACAGCCCAAGGGCAGGGTGAAGTGTATTTAAAAAGTAGGACATGTACTTTTAAGTTTTACATGTCCTGGAAGTGAAACACTTCTAAATTCATTTTTCACTACTGCAAGGCCTATTTCTCCAGTAGGATAACCTTAGAATTACTTTATTACATGTTATAACTGTAATTTTCAAATGGGAAGAGACAATCAGTCCATATTTTGTGTCTCTGAAATTGGAATTGGAATTTAAAATCCTAATTTATGGTGAAATCAGATTATAATTTACAATTTTGAAAATGCCACTTTTAGAAAGTTGGCCTTTTCTTGCATTAGCCATTTGGTGCCTGCAGAGTTTCTCATGGTCACATGATTGGGTGTAGGTGGCAGTTGGACTTTGTGTATTCCTCCTAGACAGCCACACACAATGAGGAGCTTAGGTGTGACTGGATGGACAATCACTAGCAGAATGGGAGGGAGGAGCTGGGCCCAGCCCCACTTACACATGAATAGGCTGTGTCATGTCTCCACACGAAGGTCTGCATACTCCATTTAGTTATCTGGAGCAGTGCCGGGAAGGCATGGCATCTGTGCCTTTCAAAGACATGCCTCTAGAAGCCTCTCCCCACTTTAAAGACACAAATGTGTATAAAAACTGGACCACAGACACCACCATTTCAGTACGCTTCTGGACCTGTGAATACTCTGCCTGGAAGAAGGAGTGCTATGCTGCTACAAGGACAGCCACTCTGCTGGACTGCTGCTCTGAAGGAACTGTTGCCCTGCTGTGCTGACATGCTGCCTGCTGCCCTCATGCCTGAGGAAGAAAAACTAGACCTACCACCCCATCTTGAACCTAGGACCCCAAAGTGACTCCAAGGGCTAGTCTGCTGGCCTCCTGATCTGAACCTTAAAAACATAAAAAGCTCCCCAATAAGCTCCTGGACCCAGCTGCAACGAGTTCGTGTTTCCAAGCGGTGTCTCTCAGGTCCTGGAGCCTTGGTATGGCTCACAAGCTCTTATATCAAGCTTTTGTGTTCCTCATGACAACAAACAGGCCCGTTTACACCGAGACCGCGCTGGTCACACCCAAATCCAGTGCTAGCCACTGCCAGCCTGCCTCTTCTCACAGCAGCATAGACAGCCAGCGGGAGGACTGCCAATGCGAAGCTCCATACTGCCCGTCCGCGATAATCAACCTGCTTTTTGCACCACGCCGGCACCTGCCAACGACACTCTCCTTGCTCCTCGCGACAATCTTTAAAGCAAACTGGACTCTTGGCACAAAACTAGAGAAGGTAAAACTTCAGCGGGACTCATATGGGACTGTATCCGACTGGTGCTCAATTGCAGTAAGCCTGAACTTTTGACTTTGTCCGGGTCCAGGAGGACCAGATAGCTGCGGTCGGAGCTCTATGCTTATAGGCACTATTTTGCAGTTTATTCTTTACAAATTCATAACTCCAGTACTACTGATTGGATTTTTGTCATTTTGGTCTTGTTTTAGTTATTAAATTCAGCTATATGTTTCTAACCTAACGTGGAATCTTTATGGAGTGGTGTTTCACTGTTTTCCTGTTTGAAGTCTTACACAACTACTTTGCACATTGCCTCTAAGTTAAGCATAACTGCTCTACCAGGGGGTTGAGCATAGGATGATTTGGGTTTTGCTTGTGCCTTACCCTGACAATGAATATAGTTGATGCTTACAAGGGCCCACTCCCCAGTTAACCAGTAACCCATTTTCTAACATATATCTTTTGATAGAGATATTATCAGCTGCAACTATGACTTTTTTCATATTTGGTACAGATGACAGCTTGATAAGCTGGGTCTGATGGCTTAGTGAATTAATGCGTTTACTGTAGGGGCCTATGTTTGACCTCATTGTCACAAGTCCCAGCTAGCCTACTTAATCTCCGAATCCTCACCGCTGACCACCAATTTTAGAAATGGGGGTCTCTAGTTGGCATTGGTTTGCACCTTTGTCCAGTTAGGGACCCAATTAGGGACCCTTGCTTCTAGTGAGGGTAAGGGAGTTACGCCCTTAGACAACCCCTGCTCACCCGCTTGGTAGCTTGCCACGAGCAGGCAGGCTTATCTCAGAAGTGTAAAGCATTTGTGCACACATACAGTAATACAGTGAAAACGCAACAAATGGATACCACAACAGTTTAGAAAAATATATAATCTTTTTCTAAACCAAAGAAGGGCAAAACGACAAAAATCCAACATACAATAATCAAAATATGCACTTTGCAAGAATAACCTTAAAAATGCAGTTCCTTGAAGTCAGTAGCTCTGTCCGGTGCTACTGAGGTGCTAAAAACAACCAAATCCAACAGTTTCAGTTGAGCGGGTTGGTGCGGACTGGCGTCGGTGTCAGAAGACTTGTAAACAGTACCTCTGGTTGCGGCAGACCGCGTTGGCGCGGGCCGGTTGTGGCAACTATCGTGGTTGCGTTGTGAAGTGGAGCGGTGCGGCATCCGGTACAGGCAGCGGCTCGGCGACGGTGCTGAAAGGTCACCGTGCAGGCAGTGGAGCCAGTCAATGGGAGCTGGCGTCGGTGGGCCTAGACTGTGGTGTGTGACTGGGCGGTGCATTGTGTGACTTACGAGCAGTGCCCCCAACCCACCGTGCAGGCAGTGGCGGCAATGTCAGCTTTCAGCATCGTCGTCAGTGAGACCAGGGTGGCAGGGTAAACTGAGGCAGTGCGGAGTGCGGTGCCCACAAGTCGCGGTACAAGCAGCGGTTCGGTGGTGGCAGTTGTCGTCGTTGATGAGACCAGGGTTGTGGTGTGAAGTACGGCGGAGCCCTCTGCAGTGTCATCAGATCACAAAGCTGGCAGCGGTATCTGTGACGGCGTTGGGCTGCACTTTCCCCTATGTGGGGAACGCGCGGTCCCAGACGCAGTACCCACAGTAAGATGAAGTCTTTGCTGTTCCTGAGACTTCTTGAACAGGGGGCAAGCTCTACTTCAAGCCATTTAAGACACTCAGCAGAAAATGTTACAGAAAGTTCAGTCCAGTCCTTTCTCTGCGCAAGACAGAAGCAGCTACTGCAGGCCAACACAGCAAATCACACAGCAAAGTGGTAGTCTCTCCTCACAGCTTCCCCAGCTCTTCTTCTTGGCAGGTTCCTTGATCCACGCGAGTTCTGTAATTCTGGGGTCTGGGCCCCAATATTTACATCACATTTTCCTTTGTTCTCTTGTGGCAAAAGTCTCTCAGCTTAGTCCAAACCAGTTCTGTCCTCTCTAGTCCAGCTTCCTGGCAGGAGTTGGAGACAGCATTGTGCACAGGAGACAGGGCCCCTTCAGGTGCAAGGAAAACTACTCCCACTACTCTAACTGGAACTCAGATCTATTCAGCTCAGCTCTGAGTCATCCAGGAAAGGCAGGACACACCTTAACCCGCCCGCACACCCCCAGTGGCTGTCTACTAAAATGCACATCCTCAGCTCCTGTCACTTCAAAGCCAGACAGTCAATACACAACCCAGCAGAGGCACACAGGATGGCTAAGCAAGAAAATGCCCACTTTCTAAACGGGCATTTACAAACACACAATTTAAAAACAATCTTTACTAAAAGATGTGTCATTAAATTCAGAGTTCAGAGAACCTAAACTCCATCTTTCCATCTTGCCCTAATGGAAAGTTATACTTGTAGGATTTTACAAAGTATCTCCCATGCTATCCTAAGGGACAGATAGCCTTTCAATAGTGAAAAACTAAATACATAGTATGTCACTATCAGGACATATCACATACACCAGTACATATCCTACCTTTCGTATACACTGCACCCATGGGGGTACCTTGGGCCTACTTTAGGGGTGACTCACATGTAAAAAAAGGGAGGGGGAGGGCTTGGCAGTGGATGCACTTGCCAGGTTGACATGGCAGTTTAAAACTGTGCGCAGACACTGCAGTGGCAGGTCTGAGATACATTTACATGGCTATTCATGTGGGTGGCACAATCAGTGCTGCAGGCCCACTAGTAGCATCTCATTTACAGCCCTGGGCACACACAGTGCACTGTACTAGGGACTTACCAGTAAATCAAATAAGCCAATCATGGAAACACTAATCCATAAACTCAATTTATACAGGGAGCACTTGCACTCTGATAGTGATCAGCAGTGGCAAAGTGCCCAAAGCATCTAGACCATCAAAAACAAAATACAGCACACAGCAAAAATCACAGGAGGCAGAGGCAAAAAGATTGGGGAAACCATGTCAGGGATGCCAGGTCTAACAGGAAACAATAAACATCTGTTATTCAGCGCCAAGTTGCCCAAGGGTGAACGTGCGGTTTACAAATACATATGTTATGTCCTGAGTCTAGGTACAGGTCAGAAGAATGTGGAACAAATCAATGTATATCCCGTCACAATTATTTCATTTTGCTCAATTGTAATGCAAACAGCTGCCACAGCTTTCAGAAATACCAGAAAGACCTATAGCTACTGGATCCAAGACAGCTCATAAGTATGCTATTGGCCTCATGACTCCACCATGTTTCTGAGTAAGGACACAAAGAGCCCACCCACCTCTCTCATAACAGTAAAGATAAAATTCCATATTGCAATTAAGCATTCCAAGGGTGGGTGCATTGCATAATGTTTCCCTAAAAACTTGAAAGGCCTCTAAGCATTTGCCATCAAATGATACTAAGTCTCTGACATCACTGTGGGTCAGACTTATTAAAGGCTTTGCAATCAAGGAAAAGTTTTTAATTCACAAACGACAGTAGCCGACAATTCCCAGAAGCATCTTCACTTCACTCTAGGTGGTCAGAGAATTTGTCCTAGGAATTCAAGAAACACATTCTTCTGAGACTTTTCTTGCTCTTTTCTTAATGTGATGACCAAGATAAACCACTTCTTTTTTACAGTACTGCATCTTAGTAGGGGAATCCTTCTGACCATTGTCAGCTAAATGCTTCAGTAGTGCAATTGTATCAAGCGTATAGTCTTTTTTGTCTTACATGCCACCTATAGGTCAGCTATATATTGAACCAGGAATGATTTACAGGGTAAATGCAAAGTTTACAAATCTTTCTTTGGGATCTGCCTAAAACTCAGAGGACTTTTAGCGTACCCTATGAGGTTTTACACCAAAGAAGAACTTTATTTTGGAACTGAAACGCGAAAAGAAGTTGACTATACTGATTCAGAGGAATGGAGAAGAATGCTTGGCATAAGTTGATGACTGTATACCTTTCTGCATTATTTGGCATCTGGAACAAAATTATTGCAGTATGTGGTACCACCAGACAACATGGAATCATTATTTTATATATTTTTCCAAGGGCCTACATAATTCACCATTTACCACTTGTTTTTTTAACGCCCATCATGGGAAAACTGCAAGGACTATCAAGCAGTTCCCGTACAATACCTTGTTCACATATTTACTTAGTAATGAGCTTCAGTCCTTCTTCTGCTTCTTTTGAACGTTTGTAGTGTATAATTCTAGGAAATACTGCATTTGGTTTTATGTTTATCTTAACAGACTTTGTACTTAAATCAATCCTATCTCTTTTTCCTCTAAAACCCCATACCTCTTCTTTGACAGTATGTCTAAACTCCAGAGGTAGGTGATCTTTAGTAAGAACTGGAAACAACTGAACTCTTGAACCTTGTAATTTAATTTTTAACCCTCACTCTTCATTTTAGGTTACAATTGCAACATCATCCAGTGTAGAATAAATCACACAGTTAATCTTACAAGGCTAGTTCTGCCCATCAAATTGACAGGACTCGAATCACACATATGAACTGATGATTATTCTCCATTGAACCTATTTTAACAGGGACATCTGCCATAAACTGGTTAACAATCTGTTTCTTGCTAATACATACAACTTGGACTTCAATTTCTGACTGGTGTAGGTTAGGCACCTACACAGAACTAACTGTAGAGTGGGTAGCTCCCATATCTATCTTTAAAGACACAGGGTGGCTATTCACCTTACCATCTACATGAGGGCCACTTTGATCTACCTCCAGGACCGCTTTAAGCAAGCAATCCTCCTCCCATCTATGGCACCATCATGACTCATTGAGAATTAAAACAGAGGAAAGTCATTATTCAGAATCAAACGATTCTGCTAATATCCTGAGTTGTAATGCATTTTGTTTCTCATGTTTTGCATCAAACCAATCATTACTGTACCATCAGCTTCTCTTTGATCATTTTCTGTTTTGCATCAAACCAATCATTACTGTACTTGGCATCTCATGGATACCTTTAGTTTGCAAACACATCACTCACACTCTGCTGAATATGAGAAATTAGCTCCGGATGCAAACTCATAACGAAAACAGATCCGAAACCACTATCCTTCTTAGGATCTTCAACTCTGCTATGCTTCTTAAAAATTTGCATGGGCCTTCCATAATAGGCATGCACCGTCTCTTTCGGCTCTTGTGTAGATTTCAAAATCTTTGCCTAGTTAAGTTCCTTTTCTGGCACCTACTTTTTCCTTTTTTGTGATAATTCTTTATTGGATCTTTAAGAAAACAAAACAACATACAGCATAGTATCATTTGAAAACAATATTGGGATATGCAGCAGCACAAGGAAGATCACTATAGAGAGTCTAACATATGGATAAGAAGACATGAACAATAAAGTAAAAAGTAAAAAGGTTAAAACAATAGTATAGTATAAAACTCCAGATCCATTCCCTCTAAAAACAATCACCATTTCCCACGATTCTCCTCCATACAGGTCACATATGGTCTGTAGGATAGTAAAATTCTCCCTCCCACCTCCAAGACGCCATATGGCACCTTCTTTTCCAAATGCTCTATTGCTGTACTGTAATTGTCAATAACCCACTTCTGATTGAGCATTATTAGGGGCAACTCTAGCTGATACCTCAGTCAGCTAAACAACAGCATCCTTACACTCTGACCATAAATCACTAGGAACAACAATCTCAAACAGCACATCTAAATCCGTCCAAAACATCTTGTAAATTACTGTTAATCTATGATCCTCTTTGTACCATTTTTTCCGATACCTCTCACAATTTTGGAAAATTTGTCATAAAAGCATAAAGATCATTTCTTGTCCAAGGCAAATGCACATAATTCCCTCCATGTACTTCTCTCAGGGGAAATTCTAAAACTGCCTGTAACCTGGAATCCCTAACAGAGAGTAGTAACATTCTTCTTCCACCTTTCTCTAGACTTTCTCAAGTCATTCCAGTTCTTTTTCTTTTCAAGTAGATACTTGTGGGCTTCTAAAGTTATTAAGCCCAACTCCTTTATTTTATCATTGGTCAAATCCATTTTGTAGTTTCTCTGCACATTTCTCATTCTACTAATGTCAACCTCACCCTCGTCAGTCAGTTCCTAAACCCTATCATGTGGTTTGTTCGCGCACCTCGCTGCTTCACTGATCAAGTACCTCACTTCATCCACATTGTATGTCATCAATCTGTTTGTGTCAATTGTCCCCTGTAAAATTTCTCTAAATTCAATTTTTTTATGCCCAATATTGATATCTGTCTCTTTAGGAAACGTAGCAGTAACAGCAGTAGACATTCCACTTGTAGCTGGAGAGAACACAGTAGTATCTCTGCTATTATTTGGCAAAACTCTCAATGCTTTCCCAAGTGGGGCACTCGCTGATACACCCGCACTGACAAGAGTAGTCAATCCTGTGCAAGTACACTCATACCATCGTACCATCTCCCACTGCACCCATATCAGGTGTCTCTGGATCCCATCAGTCCATGGAGGAGGTCTAGAATTCAAAAGAGAATTAAAAAAGTTATCCTCTGTATATGCATCTTGTTCTCACCTCTGCTCCTCTCTGTCTCCTTCATCGTCTTTCTTTTTGACTATTGCAGTAAAATCTCCCACTTTCTCAATATGATCCTCTCTCCAGCATCTCTACTTATGATCGCACTTGCCCTCTAACCACTGTCTAAATCAACCCTTCACCTACATTTTCATTTTTTTTATCTCCTTCTCAGTAGCCATCTGATGACATTTATTCAGTGCCTCAAACTCTGTAGATCTAGTTAAACCCGTTTCTCTCATTCATGGTCTGGCTCAAGAGATCTAGCTTTCTAATGTTAAAGGTACCCTATAAAGGAAATTAAATGTCCTTGTCACCAGAAATGTATCGATGTCAGTCACAAATCCGGATACACGTATAGAACCAAGGTTTGTCATCATTTTAAACGAAGGTGAGCTCTTTGCAGGCATTTTCTGCTCCTTCGTAGCAGGTACAAGCTTTTTCAACACAGCACCCATTATTCTCACTCAAAATAATCCAAAAAACAAAAAAACAAGCTAGCGAAAAATAACCAATCCTAGTGCGGCTATGCCAAAGGTCAACTAATCACAGCACTGCTGTGATAGCAACCAACTAATGATGGGGGACCTTGTGGTGATGCCTCACCAATTTCAGTGCGACTCTTCAACAGAATGACCAATCGCAGTTGACTCCTCCATGAAAAAGAAAACAATTGCTTAGCCTTTCTCAATGAACACACACTAAATAAATCAAACTGAATGTTGTCTGCTCAACCTTTATAGGAAAAAATCAGCACGTCAGAATAAAATATATCTCACAGACAACAGAAACAAGACCAGCACCTTCAAGGCACCTGTCAGTTTCAATTCACACTAAAGCAGACTCCCGTCCAGTGGCAATCCATTTCTAGCTAGTGTAACACTGAGGAGGAAAAGGCACCCACCCTGATTATATACGCACCCCCTGAAAGAAAAATCATTAGTTCAGAAAGATCTTTATCTGTATGTATGTGTCGTTAGTTCAGAAAGATCTTTATCTGTATTTATGTGGTGCCTCGCAAAACACACTACCTTTATGCAGACAGGTTCACCAATATTATTTCGAGATCTTGGATTTCAGCAAATCTGATAACCATACCAGCCAATAATAAAAGCCCAAACGTTTTCCACACTAAACACTAATATAAATAGTACATCAAAATCACAGTTCTCAGACCACCAATTGAGCCCAAAATCAACATTGCAGTATAACAATCCATCAAGTAGCACAAACCACAATGCTTCAATCATACACCAAAACACTCTCAGTCATCAGAATCATTCTGCCCTAGTTATACCTAAATCTGATTTGCTCAGGAGCAGCACCACAAGTTAGGATATCTGCAAAATCTACCAGGAAAATCTACACTAGAAAATCCAGTAAAGGGGGCGTGGTTTGGACAGCAGAGCGCATGGCTGCCTGGCTTGATCTCTCCACCCAGCACGGAGTGAAACGGGATGACGACGGATCGCCAAATCTGCCACTGAACAAGACCAGTCAGAAATTGAAGTCAAACAATAAACTTGGAAAATGCATCTTACTCGTTCAAGACAAGATGGCGGCAGTAGCTAAGGTACGAAGACGCCCTCTAGAAAGACCAGATTCAACCCTGAGACCTCTGGTCCGGCCTCCAAACATCACTCACCAGCCTTACAAACAAGGTACCGCTAATCATTTGTGAATTACTCTGTGTTTACCACTGAATGCAATGAACATGGAAACTTATGTTCACTCACTGCCTGACCCCAAGATGGCGACGAATATCGCTACGAACAAACTTTGCGGTTTACAATACTAAGCCCTTCCAACTCGGAGTGTTCTCCGTGCAACTAACCACTCACCTGCTACCATACCGATGATCGCAGTAGGGCAACTTCATGTGGCATGAGCATCCACCCGTGCATACACCACATTGTAAAAGAAACTAAAATGGCGCCTGCCACCGCTGGAGTTTAAATAAACAGTGAGCCTCCAGCCATCTAAATACTATCACCTTTCTCCAAATCTAACCAAAACAGTTAGTATGACTAACATCAAACCGATACATGCTGGCTAATTAACAAGTTGATGATCTCCATGCTACTACAGATCTCATAGATCTGGTCTCCAGTTTCTGTGCACAGCTATGATCCTGTTATCTAACAGAATCTAACTGAAACAGTAAGGACTGCTAGCACCAAACCGGTACAAGTTGACAAACTAAATTAAACAAGCTGTAAATCTCCATGCACCACTACAGATCTCATAGATCTAGTCTCCAGTCACTGTGCCCTGCTGTGACCCAATTACCTCGCAGTGTCTCTGTTAAAACCACGGTGGAACCCAAGATTTAAGGAGACCTATGTGACCAATGAGTGATAAATGAGCGTTCATTGAACAATCTCTAAACGGTAATGGAACATAAGACACTGGTAGTAATTGAAAGTAACTGAACGAAACTGGAAGTAACTGAAAGTAACATAAAGTAACTGAACAAATCTGATCCCTACTCTCTTCAAGATAACAAGACCTTTGATTCCCTGTGAACTCCTGTGAACACCCAAATCTAATACAACGGCCTATTGTACGATTCCTGTAGTTTTTGCTACAGTAGGGGTGACCTTTATCGAAGGAAACAAATGAACTACAATGGAATAAAAAGACACCAAACCACACTACAAACGCTCAAAGACCAAGCCGCCATCCACAGATTCACCTATTAAGAACAAGTCATATATAAACAACACAATGGGAATGATACTAAAAAGCTGCGGAGGTACATGATTTAGCAAAGTCAACTAAACAAAACACAGACTCCATGCCGCTTGAGCTGACTGCTTTACGTGCTGATATCAGTACAATAAACAATAACATTTCGGAGGCTGAACAAAGAATAAGCAATGCAGAAGACTCAACCAACCAAACCATCAAAGATCGAAAAGCCCTCCAAATCGCTACAAAACACATGAAGAAAAATTCTGTAAAGAGTTCGAATTGGAAAGGGCCCACAGAGTTCCAAACTTCAGACCTCCAGCCAAGAACTCCATGAAACCTATAGTCTGCAAACCACTGAGGTTCTAACATACTGAAGCCAACCTCACATATGCCCACAAAAACCACCATGTTATCTGGAATGGCCATAAAATAAACATCACACAAGATTATTCCAAATCAACAGTTGAGACCAGGAGCAGGCTTTCCAGCCCTTCGCGACAGACTACGGGAAATGAAACTCCAATTCTCTTTTGCAGGACCTGCCAAATACAGAATAATGGTGAAAGGAAAATTCCAAATCTTCGATGACCATGCGGACCTGTTGAGATTCATTGACAAACTAACTGACCAGGAAATGGACCATTCCAATTCTTCCTCTAATAAACATAAATCATAATGGTCTCTGCTAAAGGAACAAGATCACCACAAGAACTCCTCGAGAACAGGAAATGAACACTCAAATTCCTCTTCGAATAAAAGGGAATCAAAGCGAACTCCTTTGAAGAACAAGTAATCCTCAAGAACATGAACTCCACAAGAACTTCTCATCCAAACACAACACAACACAACTAAATACAATATCAAGTGCTGTACACTTGCGGGCGCTAGAGAGCCCGGCTGCAAGATGGCCACCACTCTGTGAGGCTCTGCAGGCTGGATGGGCTATCCGGCATAAATGCGACAAGTTAGACAGGCATCGTACCGCCAAAACGAATTTGACAGATGCACAGCTGCTGTGGAGAAGGCTGATCAAGTCCGGAACATGCCAGGACCTGTAAAACGGTGAGAAGGCGAGCAGAGCTGTGTGAGAGGGCAAAATGGTGGCCCGTGTCACTCCGCAGGAAAACCTCTACGATAGAGCGGAGTGAGACTGTCTGCGCCTCAAGGTATGTCCACACCCGGATCAGCCTTTGAGCGTCCCAGAAGGTGAGAAGCACAGCGGGGGGAACCAGCGTGTGGGAGTGCTCAGCCCCCTCCCACGAAGAATCGATGTAGGCTGCGAGGCCTGGTGGGAAGTGACCGAGTGCAGCGGGCCCCTGTGTGGCCCGAGATAAAATACTGAGAGGGCCCCCCACGCATTGGCACAGTGACTAAAGGAAAGGCGAAACGGGCTGCCCGGCTGATCGGCTGCGATCAGAACACCCTGGTAGGCCCATTGGATGGTAAACAGGTCAATGCAGCAGTGACAGCGACCCCAACGAACACCGGCGTGAGGGGGAGGCTAGTAAGCCCAGGGCAGTCTAGAGCAGGCCACATGATCAACGTGGCACCACCATGGTAGCAGGCCTTGACCTGTAAGCCCTCTAGTTGAGAGTACCTTGCAAGGGAAGGAGATCACCCCCCCATCATTGTAGGTGGTGCCACAGCTATTATCCCCTGACTGACACAGTTGCAGTTTGAGGTGACATACAGGTCCTGTCACAAACCGGGACAAAGCAACGTGAATACTTATCGCCACCCTAGCGCGGTGCTTTCCTTGGGGCAACATGGGGCAAATGGACGCCTGGCAGTCAAAGCTGTCCTTTCAGCAGTGCAGACCCCCCCCGCGGCTGTCCCCCTCTTGGAGTAGGAACAGATGGACCTGCACCTGTACGCTACGTTTACACACCAGACGGACATCCGCGAGATGTTTAAAGACCTAAAACAGTCCCTCATGGCTATCGACCTAAAAATTGACTCCATGTCTGCCAGGCTAGACAGACTGAAGGATAAGGTAGCCGGTCATGGTGAAAGGAACGCAGAGGTCAAACAACGCACATCAGCGTTGGAAGATGCAGAGGCAGATACGAAGGAAAAACTGCTCAGCATGGAGAGAGTCCTGAAAGTGATCAGAAGTAAGAACGAAGACCTAGAAGCTAGGTCCAGACGCAATAACATCTGCATCGTGGGTATCCCGGAGTCCACTGCCATGACCCACGTTGTGGACTAGGTGGAGTAAATGTTGCGCTCCCTATATGGGGACTCCCTGTCTGCAGTTTGCATAGTAGAAAGGGCCCACAGAGTTCTTGGCCCGATACCCCCCCTCCCGGGAACCCCTGTGAGACCGATAATAGCTTGCTTACTTAATTACAGGGACTAGGACACTGTTCTACGCCAAGCTAGGGACCAGCAAGAAATGGCGAACCAGGGCAACGCTGTCTCATTCTATCCAGACTTCACCTTGACTGTACAGGCTGCCAGAAGAGAGTTTGTGATGGTGAAAAGAATGCTCCAGAAACAGGACATTAAATATCCCCTGCTCTACCCCACAGAACTTTTTTATTTTTTACTCTGGCAAAACTAAGTACTTTACCGACCCCAAACTAGCCGCCAAATTTGCTCGGAATCTCCGACCATCCAAGCAGCCTTCACGTGCGGAGCGACACGTAGTAGACGGCGAACACCTCAGCGAGAATGACTGGATACTTGCTTGGACTGAGCTGCTATAATGATTACTGATTTTTGCGGGAATGGGTGGGTGGGCACCCTCACTCATCTTCTTGTTATGATGTTGTCACCCTCTCAGGATGGCCATTCATTGATTTGCTCTGTTTGTCCGGTGGACGGCGAGGTTTTCCCCCGCATCCAGCCACCCAGCTTACACCAGCTGGGACACACCAGGCTCTTAGTGGTTTCCCTACGGGATGAGTCCTACTTTGTTCTTGTTGGTTGGTCACTCGTGGCCGCAGGGAGGTAGGGGTACTGCTTTTCAGCCAAGGTGGGAGGCTGTAGTGGGAGGTGGGTGGTGTTATTGGGAGTTTGGCAGTCTACGATTATTTTGTTGTATTCCTCCCCCCCTTTGCATCTTCTTTCCCCTCTCTGGCCTCCCTGTACCTCACACTGGTAGGTACTGAAGCTACAAACATGCAGGATACTTTGAGATTGATTGTATGGGCGAGCACGCTGACAATGTGAAGGCTTTGAAAGCTGTGACGTGGAATGTTCGTGGCCTGACTGATTGCAGGAAAGTACGACTGGTCGCGGCATATCTTCACCGGCACGGAGTGGACATATGCCTCCTGCAAGAGCTACATTTGACGGGGCCTAGTAATTACGTGCGTTTGCGGGCGGGATGGATGGGTGAGAAATTTGATGCAGGCTACTCCAATTATCCGAGAGGAACCACAATTATACTTAGAAAAGGGCTACCTTGGTGCATGCGTATGGCGCTATGCGACCCCCAAGGGAGATATGTAATAGTAGTTGGAGTGCTAGGGGGCTACCCAATTCGGCTGGTCTCGGTGTACGGGCCCCATGTAGACGACCCAGAATTATTTGGGGAGGTGTGGCGACTTGTCAAGGTGCTTGGTCCAGGAGCGGTTCTGTGGGGAAGGGACTTCAATGTAATATTGGACCCGGGCAGGGACAGATCCGGAGACTCTCGTCACCCAGACTATTATGTCGGATTACGGCTTGGAGGACATATGGCACCACCGCAAAATGCATAAAGAAGAAGGCACGTGTGTGTCTTCAGCGGGGCCTACCTGGTCCAGAATAGATTTCTGGCTGACCTCGAAAGATGTAGCAACATGGGTTTCTAGAGTAACCCATCTTGCTCGAACGCTATCTGATCATGCTCCGGTATTGCACGTGCTCTCACTCCCGGGGGCCCGAGCCGAGCTTTTTACTGGAGACTCCCATCGGGAGCTCTGCGAGACCAAGTATTTCGTGATGCGATCCATTACGCCATAATAGTATACTTTGCACTGAATGAGGGCACAGTAGAATCCCCCTCCACATTGTGGGAGGCTTTCAAATCTGTGATCCGGGGTGAGTGTATAGCGAAACAGGTGGGAGTGCTGCGTTCACTGCGAGGAGATCTCAAGCGTCTTGAGGGAGAGATACGGGAGCTCAAAATGAATATTTCACCACTAATCAGATGGCGGCCCTGGGGAACATTAAAGGGAAAATCGCCGCGTTTGAAGAGGCAGCTCAAAGGGAGACACACTACTTAGGGAGAGAGGGTCGCGCCAGAAGGTATGGCGAGGGGGGACTGAGCTGGGAAAACACTGGCTGGTCTTCTTAGGAAACCATGAGCCAATGACTACATTTGCGAGCTGCGTACTACGGACAATGAGATGGTGATTGGGCAGGAAGCGATTCAGGCCGAAATGCTATTCTTCTACTCTGCACTCTATGCAGCGAGACAATCTGATGTTCACTCTGATCTGACCCCCTTTCTTGAATCCATCCAGCTACTATGGCTGGAAGACAGCCACCGATGATATCTGGACGAGCCATTATCAGAGGAGGAGGTAATAAGAGTGATCCGTGCCTTGCCCGGCGATAAGGCACCTGGACTGGACAGCCTGACAGCCGATTTTTACAAAGAGTTCAATCCGCTGCTGGCGCTATACCTCCTCAATATGTATTAGGAGTCGCTGGAGCGGGGAGTGCTCCCACCATCCCTCCGGGAAGAGCTTATTATCACTGGATCCGCTGCCCCGCCAGACACAATATTAACACTGATATCCTTGCTAGTATTGCTGGCATTGCAGATTTGAAGACACATAAATCGTCACCACCTAGCATCTATATTCCATCTCTCTCAGCAACATGACTACGCAAAAAGCCACAGACAACCTTAGCATAGTCTCCCTAATTGTGAAGGGCTTAAACAACCCGGTCAAACGTAGCAAAATATTGGACTATCTAGGTAAATCAAAAGGAGAGATCATCTTCCTCCAAGAAACTAAGATCACTGAGAAAGAAGCCGCTTTCTCAAGAACAATTGGATTGCGGATGTGATCTTCTCTCCAGAAAACATAATAAAAATTGAGTAATTACTCTAATTTCCAAACATTTCAATATCACGCTTGAGTCCTGTAACTCAGACATAGAAGGTAGGCTACTAATCTCAACCCTTCATAGAGGAGACAACCTACTTCACCTCCTAAACCTATACGGACCCAATCTAAATGATAGTGCTTCAATAACGATGTATAATCCAACCCCGAGGACACAACAAGAATCGTAGAGTCGATTACGAATCGCCTCAGACAATTACCTCCCAAACACAGATATACAATCATTATGGGATGCCCTTAAGGCGACCCTAAGAGGAATTCTTATAGACATCAAAACAAAAATTAACCAAGCAAATAACGCCAAACTTGAAACTTTAGAGACGGAAATAAGATAACTTGAAATGGTGCACAACAAAAACCTTGATAAAAACACCCTTTCTCTACTTACACAGAAAAAATATGATTCTAACAAAATTTTGAGTGAAAGAGCCAGTGTTTGGATAAACACATTTAAAGGCCTCAAACTATGTGAAGCTAACAAAGCAGAAAGAATGCTAGCCTCCTACCTCAAACACTTGCAAAATAACAAAAACTAACGACAATCAAAGATACTAAAAGCATAACCCAAACCTATCCAGAGAAAATTCTAGACACCTTCAAACAATTTTATGAAACACTATACTGGAATGACCAGACCTTAGACCCTACCCAGTGCAGGCAATATCTAAATATAATTCAAGTCCCTCACTCATAGGAAGAAGATAAAACGTCCCTTAGCAAACCCATAACTATTACTGAATTCTCCAATGCAATTGGCACACTGAAAGAAAACTAAGCTCCTAGGCCGGATAGTTACACAGCCAAATCTTATAAAACACTCGCCAATTTGCGCAAACCAACCATGTTATAGCTATTTAATCACATCGCTGAGTCAAGTAATGGTTCAGGTTCAATGGCAGAAGCTAACATTAACGTAAACCCAAAAGATGGAAAAGATTCAACATTTCCTAAAAATCACAGACCGATCTCTTTAATAAATGCAGACTGCAAAATCTACGCAAAGATCTTAGCTACTCGTCTTAACATCTTTCTTGCCCATTTGATAAGCAATTCCCACGTCAGCTTTCTAAAAAATCGTATTACAAACGAAAATACCCGTCTTTTATGCCATGTCCTTGGTAATGCGAAAACGTCCACCTCAGCCTCTGTCGCAATAACACTAGACGCTGAGAAAGCGTTTGACAGAGTTTCATGGACCTTTCTTAAACATTGCTTAGAAACCTTTAACCTAGGAGATAAATTTATAAGGATGATCATGGCCCTCTAAAAAACCCCAAACGCTTGCATCTCTATCAACGGCTCCCTATTACCCTCACTTAGTCTAGCAAAAGGGCACAAGACAAGGTTGCCCACTCGCCCCATACCTATTCCTACTAGCACTGGAACCTCTTCTTCTAGACATAAAAAACAACCCCAACATTGCCGGATTTGATTTTAAGGGCAAGTGTGTCAAACTGGCCGCCTATGCGGATGATATCTTATTAGTCACAGAAAACCCAGGCTCCTCTATCCTAGCACATATGAGAATCATAGAACTATACTCAGAATTGTCGGATTACAAATTAAATCGAGAGAAATCCAAAGTTAAACCCCTTAACCTTCACAGTACAAAGGATCTTTTAGGTAACTCAGGCCTTACCTGGCAGAATGACTACATAAAATACCTTGGGATAAGTTAGAAATGGGGGTCACTACTTGGCAATGGTTTGCACCTTTGTCCAAGTAGGGACCCTTGCTTCTAGGCAGGGTAAGGGAGTTACGCCCTTAGACAATTCCTGCTCACCCCCTGGTAGCTTGGCACAAGTAGACAGGCTTATCTCAGAGGCAATGTGTAAAGCATTCGTGCACACATACAGTAACACAGTGAAAACACTACAAATAGACACCACACCAGTTTAGAAAAATAGGTAATCTTTATCTAAACCAAACAAGACCAAAATGACAAAAATCCAACATAATCAAAATCAATAATCAAAATATGCACTTGCAAGAATTACCTTAAAAATGCAGTTCCTTGAAGTCAGTAGTTCCATCCGGTGCAGAAAACAACCAAATCCAACAATTTCAGTCGACCGCAACGGTGCGGACCGGCATCAGTGTCAGAAGACTTGTAAAGAGTACCTTTGGTTATGGCTGACCGTGTCGGTGCAGACCGGTTGTGGCAATTGTCGCGGTGTGAAGTGGAGCGATGTGCGGTGCCCTTAGGTCGCGGTGCAGGGCGTGGCTTGGTGACGGTAGTCCAGCGGTGTCAGTGAGATCGGGGCGGTGGTGCGAAGTGGGACAGTGCTCATTGCTGTGCTGTCAGGTCACGGTGCAGGCGGCAGTACTGGTCGATGGGAGCTGGCGTTGGTGTGCCTAGACTGCGGTGTGGGACGGGGCGGTGTATCGTGTGACTTACAAGTGGTGACCCCAAACCACTGTGCAGGCAATGGCTGCAATGTCAGCTTTCATCGTTGTCATCGGTGAGGCCAAGGCGGCGAAATGAACCGAGGCGGTGCGGAGTGCGGTGCCCACAGTTCGCGGTGCAAGCAGTGACTCGGTGGTGATGGTCATCGTCGTCAGTGAGACCAGGGTTGCTGTGTGATGTGCGGCGGTGCCCTCTGCGGTTTCTTCAGATCACGGAGCCAGCAGCGGTGTCGGTCACGACGTTGGGCTGTGGTTTCCCTCTGTTGCAACTGAATGCACGGTCCCAGAGGCGGTACCCAGAGGAAGGTGAAGTCTTCTGAGACTTCTTGAACAGGGGGCAAGCTCTACTTCAAGCCCTTGGAGATACTCAATAGAAAAAGTAACAGAAAGTTAAGTCCAGGCCTTTCTCTGCCCAAGACTGAAGCAGCTACTGCAGGCCAACACAGCAAAGCACACAGCAAAGTGGTAGTCTCTCCTCACTGCTTCTCCAGCTCTTCTTCTTGGCAAGTTCCATGATCCAAGCAAGTTCTAAAAGTCTAGGGTCTGGGCCCCAATATTTATACAACATTTTCCTTTGTTCTTTTGTGGCAAGAGTCTCTCAGCTTAGTCAAAAGCAGTTCTGTCCTCTCTGGTCCAGCTTCCTGGCAGGAGGTGGAGACAGCATTGTGCACAGGAGACAGGGCCTATTCAGGTGCAAGGAAAACTCCTCCCACTGCTGTAAATGTAACCCAGATCTATTCAACCCAGCTTTGAGTCATCCAGGAAAGACAGGACACGCCGCAACCCCCCCCAGTGGCTGTCTACAGAGAATGCACTTCCCCAGCTCCTGTCACTCCAAAACCAGACAGTCAATACACAACCCAGCAGAGGCACACAGGATGGCTAAGCAAGAAAATGCACACTTTCTAAAAGTGTCATTTTCAAACACACAATTTAAAAACCATCTTTACTAAAAGATGTGTCATTAAATTCTGAGTTCAGAGACCCTAAACTCCATCTTTCCATCTTCTCCCAATGGGAAGTTATACTTGGAAGATGTTACAAAGTATCTTCCATGCTATCCTATGGGACAGATAGCCTTTCAATAGTAAAAAACGAAATACACAGTATTTCACTATCAGGACATGTCACACACACCAGTACATGTCCTACCTTTCACAGACACTGCACCCTGCCCATGGGGGTACCTTGGGCCTACCTTAGGGGTGACTCACGTGTAAGAAAATGTAAGGTTAGGGCCTGGCAATTGGGTGCACTTGCCAGGGCAACATGGCAGTTTAAAACTGTGCGCAGACACTGCAGTGGCAGGTCTGAGATACATTTACAGGGCTACTCATGTGGGTGGCACAATCAGTGCTGCAGGCCCACTAGTATCGTCTGATTTACAGGCCCTGGGCACACACAGTGCACTGTACTAGGGACTTACCAGTGAATCAAATAAGCCAATCATGGAAATACTAAGCCATAAGCATAATTTATACAGGGAGCACTTGCACTTTAGCACTGATCAGTAGTGGCAAAGTGCCCAAAGCATCTAGACCAGCAAAAACGAAATCCAGCACACAGCAAAAGTCACAGGAGGCAGAGGCAAAAAGATAGGGTAAACCACGCCAAGGATGCCAGGTCTAACAGGATAGAATTTGGATCGAACCTGATAGACACTATCAAACACAATGAAAAAATCACCCTCCAAAAAACAAAAAAGCCTCCTGGATAACTGGTCACCCAAATTTATTACTTGGTGGTGTAGAATAGAGACTATATAAATGATGATCACACCAATAATTAATTACCTTATCAGCATGCTTCCATTACTCTTATCAGATGACTTCCACCAAAAATTAGACAAACTGATCTCAAAATTTATTTGGCAAGACAAAAAAGCAAGAATAGCGCTGAAAAAACCTAGATTACACAATACACTAGGGGGTGTTAACCTGGCCAACTTTAGGGACTATCAAACTGCCTTTCTGGCCAAGCAGGGCTCATATTAGATCCAAACCCCAGATAACTACACACCTGTCAGGCTGTAGATAGAAAAGGTGATATTAAGTAATCTAGACCCACTAATTCTGCTTACAGCTATCAATAAGTATTTCTCCAACTCTAAATACATATTTCAGAACACTAAAAATGCCCTCTTAAAGATTGATAAAAAAACTGCCATCACGAATAAAACTTGCTAATCTAGCATCTCTATGGAATAATCCAAATATCAAACATGAAAGCAAAACTTTACATGGGCCATCATGGATAAATAAAGGCATTTTTTCCCTTACCAACTTGGCTCTAGAACATCACCTCTATCCTTTTCTGACTTCCAATCACTATTTCACTTAGAACAGAAGGAATTCTACAACTTTCTCAAAATCAAAACAGCCATCTACAAGTCTAAGTGCCACCAGAGAGAACCATCCCTACCTGTACTTGTCTCCAAACTTAACAAATCCGGCCATCAGTTATCCAACCTCTACCACCTACTACGTGCTAAGACAACGATATTAAATAAAAACATAATAACATATTGTTAGAACCACTCTTCCAATCCCATAACAGAGAATGATTGGAACAATATATGGAAATCAGTCACCTTACAAAAAATCTCCACAGTAGTATCACAAACTACATACTAGCTACTACACCAAGCTTACTGGACCCCTTCGCCTACACTCCTTAAAAATCTTAGAAAACCCCACCTGTTGGAATTGCAACGAAGAGAATGGTGACCTTGCCCACCTCATCCTTCATTATAAGTCACTGTCCCCCTTCTGGGATAAAGCCTTCTCATTTCTTTCAAAACTATTTAACTGCCACCCTAAGATAGAGCTTTCTTTCCTCATCAAAGCTTTCCTTAACACCTGCCTCAATTGTTCTGCTGACAGCGCCTTATTAGACCTCCTACTAACATCAGCGACCAAAATAGTAATCTCTAATTGAAAAAATAAATGCAAGGCTTCCTTTGGAGCCTGGATCAAATGGATTTCTCACATCAGAGAAGCAGACAATATCACACTTCACTATTCCCCCTGGTAGACACATTCTGAACCCATATGGGATACCTTGGACAATTACTGCGCCACCAACAAACCACCATAAGTATGAACACAACGCGTATGCCCTCCTCCAGGCACCCATTCTCCCCATTAGGCTTCGAAAGACACGATTGACTCTCTTCAACTTTAAGGCTGTTAACTACTCTGTTAAGCACCCTATAAGTCACCTTGCGAACCTCGCTGTATGGTGCATCATTTTGCATATTGCTTTATATGTACGACGATACAATACTCACAAAATCATATATCATTCTTAAGCTAATTCATAGGGATGATGCTTTATGTAGTGCATTGTATCACCAAAGTATGACTAGATGGCATCTGCGATCTACTTTGACTAGTATACCGCGAAACCAATTTGTAAATTGCACTGTATGTAACTTCATCCTACCCATGACTATACATGGTCGACAACGTAATGTTTGTATCATATCACTTCACATGTTAGATCCTGTACCTCATGTGACTCTATGACCCATAATGGCTATGTATTCTTTTGTTACCCCTTACTTTAATATTTATTTGTTTAATTATTATTTATCCGGTACCCTCTGTAATTTCGTCTTCTTCCGAACCCCAATAAAAATATTTTGAAATCAAGAAAATACACTAAAACTATGGTCAGGGCAAAAGGGGAAATTTCTAAAGCAAAAAGGAGTTGCTCTTAACTTGCAACCATCCTCTGCTATCACAAATCTATTGGCGTGGGGGACCCCGCAATTTTAACACCCCAAAACTTTACCTCAATTGAAAGCCCACAATTTGAAGTATTGGAGACAGCATTAAACCTCAATTTAGACCATTTTGTTTACAGATACAAAACCATATAAGACCTAAATATGTTGCTGGAAGAGGTATATAGACAACATTTTCATGATTTGGACAGACTCTGATGAGGTGTTGGAATCATTTGTTGAATATTTGAGAAACATGAAGACAGTCTTAGGTTCACTTACAATACTGATAGTAACTGTATATGATTCCTGGACTTGTTGATCAAACATGAAGAAAATAAGCTAATTATATCCTTATACAGAAAGCCTACTTTCACTCACAAGCCCTGAAAGACAGATGCCCATATGGTCAATTTCACAGAGCCAGCCTAAAATACACTCACAAGAATGACTACTTTAGAGAGCCCAACATACTGGGCCTGATTCACAAAAGTAAACTTACATTTTTGTGCAAGCTTACGATTGTTTGCAATTCACAAATTTATTTTACTGGTAATATCTTTACAACATTAGAGTCTCCGCACATAAAAAGATGGTGTTTTTATGTGTGGAGACTACACAGTCATAAAGATACTACTAGTAAAATACCTTTGTGAATTGCAAACAATTGAAAGCTTCAACAAAAGTGTAAGATTACCCTTGTGGATCAGTCTACAAAGTTGTTAGAGAGAGGCTATCCCAAACGTGTAATCAGGACTGACATGAAATGGTCCTGGTAGAGCCCAAGAGAGTAACTCCTAAAAACAAGAACTAAAGAATCCTCAGACCAACTGGTATGTGCCACCATATTTTGTCTGACACTAAGAAAATTGTAAGAGTACTGAAAAAGCATTAGCAGATTTTGAAGCAGATTGATGACACCTTCCAGTTACCATTTCATTTTTCACCTATGGAAGACCCCATAGTACATGCTAATGTCAGTTAAACAAATTCAATAGCAACATCCTATGGAGCTAGGGTCTAGACCCTCTAAAGGGTCACTACAAGTGTGGCAGCTGTCTGGACTTCCAGTTTACTTTCAACACCAGATCCTTCTCTCATGATAATGTAAATATTGAGCTGTACTTCCATACCAACTTTCATTCGAACAATGTGGTATAACACATTTAATGCCCTTGTGACTTAATGTGGGTCAGGCATCAAAACAAATGAGATTGAAGTTTGGGCAACATAGGAGCCACATTAGATGCCAAGTTCTGAATGCTCCTCTGGCCGCATATTTCATTGAACATGGCCACAGTCCAGACAACATGAAATGGCAAGTGAATGAGAAAGTGACACCTTCTCTATGAGGAGTGACTTGCCATATACTCTACAGCATATGGAGTGCAAATGGATAGACTAATACAGCTCGATTAAGGATGTACTGAACATCATGGAGGAGTGGGAAAATATTATAGTTCTATCAGGCCACTAATAGACCTTCATTTAAACTTTTGTTTACATCATTGATGGACTGTAATACAATATGTACTGATCAAGTAATAAGGTTCTTCAAATGTGCCTAGAGAGACTACTAATTCCAGTTCCTGAGACAACCAATTCCAGTTCATGATACATCATAAATTGTCTAGACGTTGTGCTGCATTTATTATGTCTGTTCAGATGATGGCTAGTGCTTACATTAGTGGTCAAACTACTTTGTTCATGATTCGTACTGTTGATTACCTGAATGACCTGAAGGCACACATGAACTGGTAACCGGAGTTACAGAGTTGCCAAGTATTCTTTTATCCAGATTTTGTACTGTGGATAGACTGATGATATATCTATAAGTTTTGAAATTAATTCTATAGCACTCATTAGAATTAGCTCATATCCTGCATAGCTGCTTAAATATTGTATTAGTTTCCATCACCTGATGCAATTCTATAGCATAATGATATCCACTCGCTTGTTTCTTATACTGCTACCCTTTTAATCACACTCATAGCTCATTCCTTAATGTCCATTCTAGTCCCTCACTAATATCCACTGTAGCTCCTAATCAACCGTTTTCATACCTGTTCTCTCCTGAAATGCATTTGCGTTCCACATCACCCGCTCATCCACTATCAGCCATTAATCAGAACACAATGTGTTCCAAGCCTTGACCTCACAAGCCGCCATATTTGTAACTGGCGTGCTTGTGAGGATTGTACTCAGACAATGAGGGTACATTGTTACGGCTTGTCCCCTGTTCTCTCTCATTGCAGAGACATAATGCAGGCATGATTACTGCCCCCATGACCCCCCTGTGGATTTTGAGACCTCCAGCTTCTCTCATCATGGATAAGATTTCTAAGATTGCTACTTTGGGTCCATAATCGGAAAATGTACATGCCCTTATCTAACATCCCTGTTTTTTTACTATTTTTACTATTGCTAGGTATCATTCCAATAACTGCTTTTATTATTATACACCGGTTATTACCCTACGACTCTGCATGCTGTATGACACAGCTTGCCAATGGGTTCCATTCTCCACTGGTCATCAGTAGGTATTTGTCTATACATAGCAATTAAATTGCTTTTATGCTTCGAGTAGGTTCCCTGCCCTCACTTTATGTTCTGCATCTCTAGAGGTCCTCCGGCAATCCTAAGTCTTGAAGAGACCCTTGTATTCAGTGGAGGGTTGAAACGCCATCGATACTCATTACAAACAATCTGTCTGCCATTTCAGGAGTCATTTGTGTGCAGGCAACTATGGGCCTGTTGTAATGGAATAAAATTATGCAGTATTTGTACACCAACGTACGTTTGAATTTCACTGCACTGCTCTTTCACAAGTCTGGTTGTGGTTTTCTCACATGGGGGTCCCTTTGCATCAATACCTTCTAACTATCTAGGGGCTTATTTATGAGCCCTTTGCGCCACCGCGCGTCACTTTTTGTGATGCTGCGGCGGCGTAAAAAATGCGCCACATTGCGCCATATTTACAAAGTGACTCATCTAAGGAGAAGCGTCACTTTGTAAAGCCCTTCACCACATTATAACTGCGTCAGGTATAATGTATACAGGGTGGGCGTAAAATGGCTTGCTGTAGGAGGGTAGAAGGTGTTGGATTTAGCTCCAACACCTTCCCTACTGTTGCACAGACTGAAGTTGGAATAGTAAATTATACTATTCCAAACTCCAGCGCACCCCACTCCAGCGTTGTAACGACTTGCGTTGTAATGGCATGCAGGGTAAAAGCATGCGTTGTAACGTCATACAACCACTGTAAGCATCCAGCAGTTAGGAAAGAAAAACTGAAGGCACTTTGTATGTAATTCTGTAGTGTGATGAAAAAAGATTTTAAAAGGATTAAAAGAAATCGATACTCTTTACTTGGTGATGCACAAATGATAAATGTTCACCGAAACCCGATTTTCACACATTATCATCTGTGTTCTATATAGTTTTATCAATAACACTGTATGTCTGTGCAAATTTAGTGGCCTTTTCACTGGAAAATGTGCTGTCTGTAAATGACAATGCTCTACCACACTATGGGGCATATTAGCAAGACCGGCGATAAAATTATCGCCATTTTAGCGGCAGGAAACTGCCGCTAAAACGGCGATAATGGGCTTGCTAATATGCGTTATAGAATTCCAATAGAGCCCAGGTTAGATGTCCTGCACATCTAACCTGGGCTTCTATTGAATTCTATAACGAATATTATCAAGCCCATTATCGCCGTTTTAGCGGCAGTTTCCTGCCGCTAAAACGGCGATAATTTTAACGTGGGTCTTGCTAATATGCCCCCATGTTTTAGTTAACTTCAAAAATCGCCCCTCCTCATGTCCATTAAAAGTAGGTGAGTCGCAAAAGTTTGTTGTACTAAAAAGTGGGTCATGGATCAAAAAAGTTTGGGAACCACTGTTCTAGCGTATTTTCAGGTGTGAGTGTCCAGAATCACGCATTTTTGTGATGTACTACGACAGTAGTTGCATCCTTGTTTGTTCGTGCCAGTGCCTTATTTTCAAAAGTGTTTCCTCCCTCGTTAAAAGGTTTATTTTGCAATGTTTCAGTATGGGGTATAGCCTAGGCAGAGCCTGCGCTGTCTCTTCGAGACATGCTGTGCTCAGGACATGAGCTTTAAGCTCGGCTCATTGCCCGCCTATATTTTCAATTGACTCTTTTGACTGCCTCTGTAAATGAATTTCTTTCATTGGTTAATTTGTTCAGGAGTCCCTCCTAAGTCCCTCCCTTTCTACTGTTGTAACCTACCAACATATTAAGCTAAATCGCGGTGTGCCGCAATTGCTACAAATGAAAATAAATAGAAAAAAAGTACAGCGTCCGCACAATGTTTTTTTCTATTTATTGACTTTTGTGGCTATGGCGGCACGCCGCGCTTTAGCTTTAAACATCTAAAGCTAAAGCGCGGCTTGCCGTCATTGCTACAAAAGTCAATAAATAGAAAAACAAAGACAGGCTGACGCCGCATTTCTTTTCCATTTATTTACTTTGATAGCAATCGTGGAACGCCGCGCTTTACTTTTAAACATATTAAACTAAAGTGTGGTGTGCCACGATTGCTACAATAGTAAATACATGTGCAAAGCCAATAGCTCTAAATTGAACTAATGCAAGACCTATTGCATTGTAAATGCTTGTCTTGTAAAGTGCTATGTGCTCTTTTACTTCTGCGGTGGTGAGAGGTACCAGTATAAATGATTTAGGCAGAATTTAGATTTTGCTGTTATATGCAGTTTATATGTAACAATATGATTAAGGTATTAGTACAAGATTCAGTTTTTTCTTCACATTATTACTGCGTTGACTCATTAGTAGCCGTGTTAATGAACAAAGAGAAGACATGTATACCCGGCTTCCAGTACCAAGGAGATTTTTTCTCCTTCTCCTTCTCTTTCTCTGTCTCCTTCTCTTCCTCTTCCGATTTCTCTTTCTCTTTCTCTTACTTTTCTCTTTCTCTTTCACTTTCTCTTTCTCTTCTTCTCTTTCTGCATTAGAATTCTGGTGAACCCCTCTGATGGCATCCTAGGGCCATAATATACAATTACACCTTATGCATCTTCTGGGCACAGAGACTGGGGCAGTCACAGGTGAGGCAAAAGACTGCTTTGGCATGAAAGAAAATGAAAATGGGATGGACATCTCTTTCAAATATAGCTCTGCACATATATACGCATGGAGTTCCAAGATGTTCTCTGATCCTTTGTGAATTACGGAGCTAGTATAATATAGCATCAACAGCCCTCCTTTCTCTGTGTGGATTTGGAGCACCATATATGCAGGAAAGGTCGTTCTTGAAAAGTAATATTACTTGTGCGTGCACAGATTAGCATGGCTGCTTAACCAACAGGTAGACACCTATACCCGCACCTATACCCGCAGGAGTTGTGAGAGACAAAAAGACTGAGACACTGGCTACCCACCCTACAAAGAGAAAAAAAAAGAATTGGCCTGAGAAAATCCCCTTTGTGTTTGAGAAAACAATTTTCAGGCCTTATTTAATGCATAAAACATAATTTGCAGTGATAGCAATTTTGACTACAGTTGCACATTGTACCTTCTTTTACATTTTTACGATGAAATGAGTTGAAGAATGCTAGACATTGGAATCACCTAACCAACATTGTTGGAGTCATGTTTGGCCACGCTGCTGTCACTTAGAGCACCGGCTAATTGACTTGGGAGACTGAGTGCAAGTTACAAGGCAATCTCACCTGCTCCCTCACAAGGAAGGGAGCCAAGACCAGCAAATCAGTTGAGCCCTTGCCAGAGCCAACCCAAGAGGGAAAATCCCTTGCACCCTTTGAGAGATGGCCCTGGGGAAGAGGGCCATGTCTTCCTCCACTAGCGCAAGCTCCAACTCTCAACAAACCCAGGACAGTGCAATACAGTACGAGGAAGCCAAGGACGATCGCTGTAGCATACGTCCCTGCCCCTACCTTACAGACTAGACCGTAGTAATACCGCCGGCCTGTGGCAGCCAATGGGCAAGAATTTAAAATACCGTTGGAGTGCCCCTCCGCTGGGACAGGTACCAGCCCCACCTCTGGCCTGGACCGCCATATGGCTCCCCTCCACTGATCAGAATCCCACATCCACATTTTCCAGATAATCCATTGAGTTTTACCTTTCCTTCTGCCTAATTGATTAAACCAGCACAATTCACTGTGCATTTTTGCACACTCCTGAAAAGCCTCAATTGAATATATAATATATATATGGATTTCTTCTACTTAAAATGTGATGATGATGATGAAGGGTGGATGAAAAGTCCTTTCATTAGTGAAAACTATGTAGCAAAAGTACACTTCATGTTCTGTTGAGTCATCTTTGTGAATTATATAGCACTGTAACACTTGTGAATCTGGTAACACTAGTTCAAACTCTAAGTACTGTCTTTTGGAGTTAGGGAAGAGGCTAGCCAAGTTTTTATGCATGTTTGGTGCAGTGAATATTTATAGTGTAGTGTGAGGACTCTACGTGTGCTCCGAATGTGTTGTACTGCGTGCGTGCGTGCGTGCGTGCCTTGCTAGGACATATCAGTGATACAGAAGCATGTAGAGTAGATAGAGTCACGCTTGCTCTTAAATACCTTCATCCCCTGGTCTCCAAGGTTGAAGAGTAGGGTGATGGTTAATAGGGAAATCCTAGACTGAAGGGAGACCTGGTTGGGTGACAGCATCAAGTCCTTGTGAACAGTAAGGTGAGGATCATCTTGTAAACACCATTCATATAATTTCCTAAAATTGATCTGCCTGTGTCCTTGGAGTTCACATTAGGATTTTTTTCCTACCAAATCAGACAACCATTGTCTGTTCAGCCTCCCCTAACATTGTATGTATTTTTTTCAACTAGGATGCTTTTTTTCTGGATTTCCTGTTCTTTATCTAGCATCTCCATTATGCTTCATTCTGAAAGCTGCCTGACACCACAGCTCAATCATCTGTATAATACACAGTCACAATTGTGATTTGAGTTTGAAAACTGTGACATGGGTGAACTGTACTTAGCCACTCTGCCTTTGCCCAGACTGTGGCAAGTCTCTGTGACCACTAAACGCACACTGGGCGCTCAGGGCCGGCAGCACCTTACAGAAGCAGCTCTTAATCCTTTTTAATCCTCCAGATTGCATAAATGCTGGTTAGGTAAGGGAGATAAAAAGATAATTTATTTTAAGAAAACCAGATAACCTACTACTTACTTAGGAATCTGGTCCAATTTAGCAGAACTCGTCTTTATTTAGCCATTTAATAATTTATGGAGCTCAAGGCCTGTGTATTCCTCTTCAGGAATTAACCACCCCAGGCCAACAGCTCATTCATAGATCAAATCTGGTGACAAGTACAGCAATTTACACATGATTAAAGAGGTAAAGGCCCATCCTGCCCACGTAAATATATGTCACAGAATAAAAAAGTATAGGGCTGGCAGGCTGTTGAAGTTTATTCTGACGCTGAATGCAGTGTTGACAAGCCTTTGTCTTGCTCGTTGGCAGAATGTTTTCATTGCAAAGCCTTTAATAAAACCTTATGGTCGTATCATTGGAACCCAGAAAGTATGCCATCTTGGTAATCTCAGCAAGCTGCATGCCTTACACAAAACTCTAGGGTATGATCCACAATGTGCCTCAAATGTTAAGACCTTTGTCTAAAAAACTGAAGTGTTTGATGTAGTAAAACATGACTCCCACCAAAGCCCTAGTTACAATAAGTAAACTTGATTTCAACACAAACCTGTATTTGTGACTGAAACAGGATTACAATTTGCATGCCAATTCCGCACATGCATGCAATTTTCTCCCTACAGAAATTTGCACTGGCTAAGATCAGGAACAACTTTATCAGGTAAAATTTGGCGAAATTAGTGCAGGGAAAAACACACAGGGGCAGATTTACAAGGAAGTGCCGCAGTGCGGCAACGCAAGCCCTTAGGCTGCGCAACGCTGCGGCACTTCCAAAGCACAGGAATGCGACATATTTACAATAATATGTCGCATTCCTGTGCTTTACCCTGCGCTGGCGCACAAACTGCTGCCCTGCGCCGGCGCAGGCACCCTTGCACCATGGTGCAAGGATACTCATGTCTTGGGAGATTAGTTTTGTGCAGGAAGGGGCACCTTCCTGCACAAAAACAATCACTACAGGCATTTTCCTCTTTCAATGCGTGCTGTAGAATGCAGCACGCTTTGAAAGAGGAAAAAACGAGGAGAAATGAATACATTTCTCCTCGTTGCGCCTCCCTATGCCTCCCCTGGGGAGGCGTAGCATTCAGACGCATTTCCAGATTTACAATTCCTCGTAAATCTGGAAATGTGTCTTGTTCCATGGGTGTTGCGTGGGGACACCCACAGCAACACCCATGGAACGCCCCTGTCACGCAAAGTGCTGCGTGAAAAGGGGCCATATTTACAAGGACAGGAAAAGCCACGCAGGGTGGCTTTTCCTGTCCTTGTAAATATAGAGCAGTAACATGCGCCACCAGTACGTCACAAAAAGTGACGTACTGATGGCGCAGGGGGCTTGAAAATCTGCCCACAAACTTTTGCACAGCCAAAGAAGAAAAAATATGCAGTATTACCGTGTTATCTCGAATCTGATATACCAAAATCATAATGGGGATGTAATATCACAATGGGGAAGAATTTAAACCAGTTGCATAGGTACTGCCTGAGGCAGTAATACCGCACCGTTATTCCCCGCTTATTGTATATTGTACATTGCAGGGCATATTCATTTGCTGATTACGGTATTTAATTTTGTTTGCTTTGTTTCTTAGGGTGGAGCCCGCGAGAGCCTGCACTAGCGCATGCGTCTCGCTTGCGAGACACTGTTAACAAAAAAGGCTTGAAGCGACACTATTAACAAAAAAAAGGCTTGGAGCAACACTGTTAACAAAAAAAAGGCTTGGAGCGACGCTGTTAACAAAAAAAAGGCTTGGAGCCAGCCCGTTGTTTAACATTTGTTGGCTTGCCTGGCACTCTTCTTTACCACCTCATAATTCGTCAAGGCAGGCCTACCATCATTTGCGTTCCTCTCTGTGGAGCAGGTATCAAGCACTGATTGATTCAACTTGATCAGTGCCCGTCTGCTGCCCCGGACGTGATTAAGGTACTATGTTGTTGTGTTGAACTCTTAGTGCATTGCAATCAGAAGGCGAGTGACTGGCAAAAACATGCCCAGCAGGAGAAACAAAATTGTAAACATTTATTTTCTATGGTTAACTTTTATTTATTTTGCCAATTCTTCTTTCCTTACTTTACACTCATGTTTTCTTTTGTTTTTGCTCGTGGGCGCTGTTCTCAAAAGATGAGATTTTTTTTATTGTAAATCAACATTGTTTCTTTGTTATGTGTAATTTCAGAAATGATGCTTTAACACACAGGGGCCGATTCCGATCTTGCTAGGAGAAGGCTTCGTCCGACTCGGATCCAGAGGGCTTTCCGACCGACTGCAGCTTGGAGCTCCGAGCGCCCGAGTACGATGCGAACAAGCGCTGACGGACACGGGTCGCTCGGAGCCCCATTGAAGCTAATGGGAGCCTGTTGTACGACGCGCACATAGGCTCCCATTGACGAGAAAGGTACGCTGCGCACAAGGGCGCCCTGTAGTGGGGATGCATCTGTGCCACCCGCACCGTACATGTGATGTGCAGGGGGCACCCTTGGGTCCCCCCTGTGATCGACTCGTAAGTCTATGGGTGAAGGGGGGTCCGGCGCGGACCCCCGAAGTCCACTTCCCGGAGCGTTTACGTGTCTGAGGCTCCGACTCGATCCAGCTGTCCGAATCGTGCATCGTACTGGCTCGGTCTGAAATCGCCTACATTGCACGGCACGGTTTGCTTACAGACGGGACGTATGGAGCGGGTCAGACCCGGAAACGATTTGGTCAGCGATTTCGCATTTCTCGCATCGTACTTGCTCGCTCGTACAGCTGGACGAGTCGGTCGGAAAATACGCGTACGGCTCATACTTTTTCAAGCCGGATCGCATTCGGAGCCCTTCCGAGCGAGATTGGAATCGGCCCCATAATTGTTCGGTACACCCCAATTTACCCCACTCCAATACGCCCGACTCCAATCCACGCCAATTCACCCCAACTGACCCCGCACCAATCCGCCCGACTCAATCCTGTCCCCCCAAACCAATTCAAGCCACCCCAATCCAACCTCAACCACTCACCCCAACTCAATCTACTCCAATACACCACACTCCAATCCTCCCATCCCACTCCACTTCAATCTACCCCACTCCAATTCGCCCCACTCCAATCCCAAAAAATCCACCCCACTCCACTCAGAAACAACCTGCCTCACTCCATTCTTCCCCACTTCAATCTGCCCCACTCAATCCAAAACAATCTGCCCCACTCCAATCCAAAACCATCTGCATCACTCCAAAACAATCTGCCCCTCTCCAACCAAAACAATCTGCCCCACTCCAATCCAAAACAATCTGCTCCACTCCAATCTCAAACAATCTACCCCACTCCCATCTGACTCACTTCCATTCAAAACAGTCTGCCTCAATCCAATCTGCCCCACTCCACCCCAAAACAATATGCCCCACTCCAATCCAAAACAATATGCCCCACTCTAATCCACAACATTCTGCCCCACTCAATACAAAACAAACTGCCCCACTCCAATTGGCCCCACTCCAACCAAAAACAATCTGCCCCACTCCAATCCAAAACAATCTGCCCCACTGCAATCTGCCCCACTTGAATCCGCCCAACTCTAATCTGCCCCACTCCAATCCAAAACAATCTGCCACACTCCAATCTGTCCCACTCCAGTCCAAAGCAATATGCCCCACTCTAATCAGCTCCACTCCAATCTAAAACAAACTGCCCCATTCCAATCTGCCCCTCTCCAATCCAAAGCCATCTGCCCCGCTCCATTCCAAAGCAATCCGCCCCACTCCAATCCAACCCACCTCACCCCAATCGAATCCACCACAGTCCACTCCAATCCACCCCTCCCCAATCCAGTTCACCCCACCCTAACCCAATCCACCTCAATCCAATCCACCCCACTCAATCTAATTCACCTCACTCCAATGCAATCCACCCCACACCATTCCACCCCATTCAATTCCACTTCACTCCATTCCACCCCACTCCAATCAATCCACCCCACTCCAGTCCACCCCACCCCACCCCTCTCCACTACACCCCACCCCACCCCACCCCAATAAATTCCACCCAACCCCATTTGTAAACACCCCACTCCAATCGAATCCACCCCACTCAGTCCACCCCACTCCAATCCAGCCCACTCCACTGCAGTCCATCAACCCCACTCTACTCCAATCCACGTGACTCTTTTAGCCATGCATGAACAGCAGCCACACTGATGTACAACATGGCAAAAAGACATTGCCAAAGCCAATAGCTCTCAAAAAATCAAAATTCACAGGAATTACCACTGACCTGTTAGTACCATTTGTCACATTATTGCAAAATTTAAATTAAACACATAGCCAGAACTTTTTAAAATAGTCATAACTGCTTCTGCTTGGTAGGCACCAATGTGTTCCATGAAACAAAACAAAAAACGTTTTACTCGGGGGTCCAGTTATGCTTGGTTTATTGAGATGTACAATGTATTTTATTTTTAGTGCTTCTTTCTCGTAGTGTATCCTGGAATGGCTGTAAATATTATAGGTCCGAAATTTGTAAAGGAGACAGATTTTGTGTACTCCTTCTTCAGGTAGATGTATCTACACTTTGCGACCTTCGTGACCTGAATCAAGCAAACACCTTATAAAAAAAGTGTGAAAAAATCTTCTATAAGTAGGTTTTTGCAGGAGCATCCAACTGTTAGACCATTGCCTACTGGGGGAAAAGAGTTCTTTACCACCACATACTGTGAAATGTACAACAGTGTCAAAGACACTGTTAGCGATTCCCAATTGGGTCGCAAATTGCATGCCTCATCAATATTCATGAGGCAAGCGCAATTTGCGATCCCATTGGGAATGGCTAGCACTCCCAGGGATGGTGGCCTGCTGGGGGTGGCAGACCACCATGTCTGGGACTGCTTTTTACATAAAGCAGTTTTTTTTTTTAAATGCAGCCCGTTTTCCTTTAAGGAAAACGGGATGCATTTAAAAATAAAAAATTTAAATTTTCAGTTTCATTTTTTAAGGGCAGGCAGTGGTCCCTGGGACCCATTCACACCCATTCTCACTGGAAAGGGGTGGTAGGTGGTAAACTGCAAGTGTTTTGCGCACCGCAAATGCGGTCGCAAAACAATGGTACATACCATTTGGACTCTCTATTAGGAAGGGACGCCTTGGCATGCCCCTTCCTAATAGCAGTAGTAACCGCTATTTTGCAAGTCTGTGACTCGCAAAATAGAGTTGGTACATACCACCACCATTTTTGCTGTCGCAAAAGGGTTGAATACCCTTATGCGACCGCAAAAAGCGGTCGTACATCTGGCCCTAAGTGCGGAATTAGATTGTTCTGTATGTATCATTTTCCCTTGCCCATTTCAGTGTAATTTCGCTGCTGAAATGTAGTAAAGGGATTTTGTATGGGAGGGGTCTTAATTACAGCATCATCCATGGAAAGAATTGCACTGAGAGCCTTGCACAGAGAGAAGTCCCTCTCTGTGCAAATTGTACTTCCGTGCCATTCATTCCCTTCCCTCCTGAAGTCCCGCTGCTTTGGGCGGAACATCTGACAAATGGGATATAGACGGTACGGTAGCAGTTTTCTGCTGTTGTGAGGCAATTACTTGCTTGTCTGACATACCACACCTCTTGAGTTAGAATCCGGAGAAAGGGAAAAAAGTTACATTTCGCCTCTATGAAGTTGTGAATATTTGTCTAACTTCCTCAATGATGAGGTCTTGCGACTTGAGTAGAAAATAAATTTCTTTCACAACATTCTTAGCAGGGTAATTCTCACTCATCAGCTCATGTAACACAGGGGCGAACTATCCCTATTCCTGTTTGGCATCCAAGTTAATTTGTTGTCTTATAATATATATAGGTATTCAATGACTGCCCCTTTCCTAGAACTTACATGTATGTGATAAAGCACATATGTGTGTGAGGGCCTATTCACAAAAGTAAATTTGGCTATAGGCTTAAGTTTATGACCAAATTTACCCCAGTTACTCTTGCTAAGAATTTATAAAGATACTCCTGGAAGGAGTATGCGGTTTTTACAGGGGTGGACATCTACACCACGATTGTGGAGATCTTCATGCCCATAAATCCACCTCAACTGGTGGGATTTAGGGTAATCCAAGGCACGGTTAGCCCTGGATGTTTGCAAATGCCCACAACCCAAACAACTATCTTTCCCCTTTCCAACTGGGAAAGGGTCATATTTTTACTTCAGCCAAGGGTCACCCACAAATTTGGGCGGTGGGGGGGAACTGTACTGGGAGGGTTTTCTCTACTGGGAACAATATTTTCCCTGCAGATAAAAAAGAAACAAACGTAATATATCAAATAACTGGAAGATGGAATTGTAATGCATGGACATTCCAGAGAGGAAATCAAAATTTGATAATTTTTCTATATGATAGTCACATGTCTCTGTCGCTGGTGCTTAATTTATAGAAAAAGACAGAGTGCCAATTTAACAGGTTTTTTCTGCCCTCACGTTTATCTTAGGTGTGCAAAACATGTTGCTCAAAAAGTGAAAATACGATAGTAAATTCCATTTCCTGTTTTAAGAATTCAGGATCTGTGGAATTTTATGAACATAAATTGCACTTACAATAATGGAAAATCTATCATAAATTTAGGGTTGGGCAGGAAAGGGGGCATAACAGGGGCTAACCGTGCAAAATCCAGTTAACACCCACAAGCTCAAACTGAAATATGTTGCACGTATATTCCCATCAAATTAATGCCTGTAAAATTACTCCTGCCAATCTGACTTTCCAAGGTGGGGTTATGTTAACCCTAATATTTCATTGCGGTCCAGAAAAAGTGTTTTTCTCAGTGGAAAAATATGTTCCATGTGAAGAAAAAGATGCTTTACGTGGACACGGCCACATCATTTTCACAAGGTGATTTTCCACTCAATAAATTGTTCTTATAAGGAGTTTGAGAACATTTTTCACGGTAGAAATACTTATGGAAATCTGTCACTGTTGTTAATTTCCAGAAGTAATCCTAGAATTCTTCATCAAATCTGAAAAAAGCCAGATATCCACTTTAAATGCAGCTGTAAATCTAGCAAGGTAGATTTCTAACTTTAAAAAAGCTAAAATCTCTTCTAGATTCATCCCAAAGAGATTGAATCATGTATGGTTGTGTGTGTGTGTCTGACCTGCCTTAATGGTTGGTTTATATATGACATGTCAAACTTACATTACAATGCTAAATGAAAATTGCACTTTATCTCTTTTATTAGTCACCAGTACAAAACAATCTGACGCAGATAAATTCATATTACATATTGTCCCTAAAAAACATTAAACTAGTCCTTTTTATTACCATTTGTAATTGTACAGTAGCTTTCTCATTTGTTCAGTTTTTGTTTCCGATACAGATGATCCGAAAATGGTTTCTAAACTGTTATAAATCAATGTGTAGTCATGGACTAATTCTTAAATGTGCTCTGCTGTTCTGAGACACCTTATTATGAATTAAAAATATTTTCCCTTCTCGGGTTACCTATTGCTTTAAGCTCACAACTATAATTCAAAAAGCTTCTCAAAAGGTCAGGTGAGACATCCAGGGAAATGATAGTTTATTAACAAGTAAATATCCTCCCCTCGACTGAGCACTAGTGTTAACTCAATTCTGTTCTCTCCCTACACACTTATACAATGTATAAGCCTGTTACAACTTTAACACCCTGATCCCAATTCCTCACTCTGCCTGGATATTTTTAAATTTGTACCATTTTCATATATATACTGTCTTGCTCTTTGTCATAGCTCATCATTTCCTTCAACCACATGGCTTTATGTAACCGCATGAGGATGGTTCAATATTTGTCAATAAATAAAATACAATTAACCCCTTGGACACGCGTGGAATTCCCCCGCGGTGCGGGCGAATTCCACGCGTGCGCAGATCGGACGGCCGTCCGACGCACACGCCCACCGTGACGTCGGATGGCCGGGAGCCGTCCGACGCATGCAAGTGGTTAAATGTTCTTTTGAGCTAAGTGATCGGAACCTTCGCTGATGTGAAAATCACGAGTTCAAGTATCAGCCAAGCAGATTCAGCCTTCCCTCCTTTCGTGGTCAGTAATATGAGTCCCATAAATTATTACATGAAATCTGTTATTATTAATACGTTGGGTATGAATAGCTACATTAAAATAAACAAATAAACACATAGATACATAATAATAATAATAATAATTATCATCATCTCATCATTATCATAATCATAATAAGAACAGCAACAACAAAAATACTTGGTGTTTTATAATATATTTTATCATATTTAATATAATATTATATAATATAATACATTATAATATAATATAATATTATACAATATAATATAATACAAAATATTATTGGTAATAATAACAATCATAACAACACTAAGAATTACATTAATAATAATAATAATAATAATAATAATAATAATAATAATAATAGTAATAATAATGACAACAATAATAATAATGATGATAATAAATGTCTTGGTTCGCCCTTTACTCCTGCATCAAAACCATGAGGAACGAAAACAATATGAAGAGAAATACCAGATTATTTTTTTTTAAACCAGTATGGCACACCAACAAGGCCAGGAAAAAGCATGTTGCCACTCCGAGTCATGTAATATCTTCTCTGTGGGGTATTTTGCAGCATTGCTTCACAACTGATTCAAACAGTAGTTTACCAAACCTTTGCCAGCTAGACACAGCAGTTGCGTAGCTGCAAAAGTTTAAAAAATGTAAAATGAATAATCAAATAGGTGCTTTTATGACTGTGCAAGAGTAGGCCTGATGGTCTTTCAATTGATCTGGTTAAATGTAATGTGATGCTTTGCCCCCCCATCTTACTAATGTATTTAATACCTCTCGTCTGATACTCTGCCTGAATCTTGGTCATCTTCAGGAAGGGCGATATATTGGAACTGAGGTGTTACCGACCTATATCCCTGATTGATACTGCGGTTAACGTTATAGGAAGGGCTATTCTCAATAGGATGCAAGTTGGGTGTGTGAACACAATATTCTTCATCCAAAACAGTATGGGTACAGAGAACAGGGAACAGTTGGGCACAGTGGAGCAGTGCCTTAATTTGCCCCTTATCGTGAGGAAATATACTATCGCTAGGCACTGCCCATTGTACCTGGTGTTCTTGAACCTTGCCACTGCATTTGATTGCGTGAATCGCCATTTGTTGTGGAGGATCACTGACACCACATCGACCCCTATAATATCAACCTACACAATTATCGAATCACTAGTATAGCAGACAAAAATATCGACTACCAATACACACAATTGAAATTACACGAATATCGAGAAAAAAATATTGTCCAAAGATTTATCGACCACAAAAATTTCGACTACAAAATAATCGTACACAAAAATAGCGGAATATTCAAAATAACATATAATCCAACAAAAATATCGACATACAAAATATCGACAACACAAACATCGCTAAAATAAATCTTAACTCAACAAAAAATAACATTTAAACATTATAAAAAAATATTTTCAACACTTTTAAAAAAAAGAAATTAAAAAGCACATTTCAAACATTAAAATACACATTAATAAATGAATTAAACAACTACAAAAACCAAAATACAAACTAATAAACTTAAAAAATGAAATTAAAATAAACACACAAATTCTACAACATAAATTAAAAATTACCACTATAAGATATAAACAAACATATATATAACGTATTTAAAAATAATATATATCATATATTAAAACATATATTTTAATTATATTACAACATAAAATAAAGACTCTTTTAAATAAATACAAATAACATTAAAGAAATTCAATTATAAGTGCCAAAAAATGAGACAGACTCTATTCCAACCAATAAATTTAAACTACCACAACAAAGATCAATAGAAAACTGCAACTAATTAAAGTAACACTATAAAAGGAACTGATTAATTAACCATAAAATTACAGCAAAACAGACAAACATTGGAGAAGGACGAAACTTTACCAGATAGAAAACACAACAAAAAAGATCTACATATACGACTACACCTAAAAAGTCACATTAAAGGTTAGAGCAAAGCTTTTAAAATAAGTAAATAACATTAACTAAAAAATAATTAAACAAATAAACCATCTAAAAAAAACTGTATTTATTTCTGTTTATATTTTACAGACTAAACTTGACCAAAACTCTATAAATTTCCAATCCACTGTTTCCTCCCAAAAGAAAGACCAAAGTCAACATTAACGAAATACATAAAATCAAGAAAGTATATCTCTTAACTAATTTTAAAACTTAACTTAATAGACCTAAAAACAATCCTAACAAACAAAATATAACTAGCAATACTTTTATTTTATTTCCTTCAACAGGGTACAATTAAAAAACAACATCAAACAAATAAACAATATCAACAAAAAATAGTAAGTATTTTTTAGAACAAAAAAATAACTAAATAAAAATAGGCACTAACTAAACAAAACTAACAAATAAAATGTAACACTTCAATAAAACAAACACATTTTTTTTCAACCAACAGACAAAAAACAGTAAACCACCCACAAACTTCGAAAAAGCAAGATATATGTAAGTATGATTAAAAATGTAATATGTATACCTAAATGTTTACTTTCCACTAATTGACAATTTATATATATATATATCTCCCAACAACAAAGTGCTCCTTCTGGATCCCACAGCCCATTGGAAGGTGGTGAGCTAAACCGTTGGAGCCTGCTGGTGTATAAATCACACAAAGTCCAGCAAATGAAGCGCACGCTCAGGAGGTACTACCAAGTGCAGGTTTATTAGTCCGGTAGTAATGCATTTCGACAGGCAAGCTGTCTTGATCACACACACAGACTATATGTGAAGGTACAATACATAGCCTGGTCCAGACATAAACAAAGGACTACAGCTGAGTGTAGATGATAAATACAAGTCCAGTGTCGGTCATCTTATAACATGTTTTGGAAGTAATGAGCTCCCAGATATCATGCTGACCATGCGGAGAAAAATGCTGTATTAATACAGCCAATGGTACATATATTGATCCTACATGGAAAGGTATTCCTCTCACCCAGCATATACCAAAAACTTGTTAGAAATGCAATTACATGAATACGTATAATTGATGGAGCGCTACTGGCAAATGACGACAACATAGTGCCCGCCAAAGCTGGAGAACAGACAAACCAAAATAGGACCATTAAATCATCCAGTAGTGGAATCATAATTGAGCCTGAACTCCACAATGTATTGCATTGCTGGCAAAATTATTCAACTTTGTAAATGAACAATGTAACAGATAATGTAGCTAGGTGCTCAGACAGCCGAAACGAAGTTGATGAGCCAAGTGGCCTACGGCAAAACTAAAGGACAGCCTGTCCCAGTAACAGTAGCCCACCAGATATGTATGTACCCAAAACAATAAAAGGAAGATAAGTGTAAAGTGTAACAACCACGAACAGTTGATGAATGCATTATAGATATATGACTGGTATACAAAATTACATATAAAATATAGATAAGCAGAATAGGTGAAACAATAAAAGAAAAGCAAAACTTCTTATCTCTTCAACGTGATAGGCCATGGTCAAAGAAGAAAACGGTAGGGAGCCGGTGCATGACTCTTCCATCCTCGGTGTGTCCCTTCCTTTCCTCCTGTAAACAACAACAACATATACAGTTGATTAAAAACATGGTATCTAAATCAATACTGTGAGACAACTGATAGTTTATGATTCAAGAAAATGGAAGAGCGAGAGAAAGAGAGAGGAAGAGATAGAGAGACTAGGGGCAAAAAAAGAATATACAGAGAGCATCATAGTAAGGATACATTTGCATGCAGATGACCCATATATATGTGATTTTAATCGTCATGGAAGTGAGTTGCCAATTCCTCATCCAAATTGTGGCCCCCAGGGTATTTGGTCTCAAGCTCCAATATATACTTGGATTCCAGTTTGCGTAGCAAAAGTACACTGTTACCACCCCTTGAGCCAATATGCACCTGTTCAATGACAAATAAACTCAAAAGGGAGCTGTTGGATAAGTAATAGTTCTGAAAATGTCTGGCTATCGGATAATGGGTATCTCTATTGTTGATGGCACGCATGTGTTCCAATATCCTTTTCTTAACCATGAAGGTGGTGCTGCCCACATATCTGAGCTTGCATGGGCATTGAAGTATGTATATTATGAAGGTGGAACTACATGTCAAAAATTGTGTTATCTTCTTGGTGCAGTTCTTTCTAGGTGTAGTGTGCCCTTTTTTCATGTAGCTGTTGCGGCAAGCCTTACAATGTCCATAGAAAAAAGCCCTGTAGGTTATGTTCCCTGGGATGTTGTGCGAGGGATATATCACTATGTACTAGGATATCTCTCAAACTGCGGCACTTCCTATAGGTGACCCTAGGTCTATCATGTAAGGTGTGTCCCACCACAGGATCACTGATCAGGATGTCCCAGTTTTATGTCAGAATTTTCTGTATCTCATGAGAATTGGCACTGTAAGTCCGTATGACTCAGGTGTCTTAGGTTTCATTGGTGTTTCCATTCATGGTCTGGTCAAGGAGTGTTTGGGACCTGTTTGTCTTGCTGGCTTTCAAAATGGCTCATTTAAAAACCCAGTGGAATACCCTTGTTCCTTAAATCTAGAGATCCTGCTGGTTTGTTCCATGATGAAGGCCTCTTCACTACTACAGTTTCTCCTTGCTCTCGACAGCTTGCCATATGGAATAGTCCATTTCAGATTGTCAGGGTGGCTGCTGAGAGCATGGAGAAGACTGTTGCCCACTGTAGTTTTGCGAAACAGTCTCGTGTGTAGGGATCCCTGACACACACTCTGACATCAAGGAAGTCGATGCTCTCCCTGCTCAGGTTGTAAGAGAGTTTAATGATGTACTCATTGAGATTGAGTTTGTTAATAAATGCAATGGCATCTTCTTCGGTGCCATTCCAAATTATAAACAAATCATCTATGTAGCGTAGCCAAAGAGCCACTTTCATGAAGTCAGTACACTTATCCGTATCATTGCGTATTTCCTCCTCCCACATCCCCAAGAACAGGTTGGCAAAGTTCGGGGCAAAACATGTACCCATGGCGGTCCTGAGCCTTTGTTCGTAGATGGTACCATCAAACAAGAAAATATTGTAACACAGGCATTGCTTCATCATGTCTAAGAGAATATTGGTGTGCTCCAAGTATCCTTTGTGTTTATTTTTGAGAAAATTAAAACAAGCTTTGATACCCTGGTCATGTTCTGTTCTAGTATATAGGGAATTGACATCTAGTATATAGGGAATTGGCATACAAGGTGATAAGAAGGTAGTTTTCATTCCAAATGGTGTTCTCCAATTTGGAAAGAAAATCCTTGGTATCCCTGACATAGGAAGGTAGTGCGGTGACATGTTCCCTCAGTAAATGGTCGACATATTTGGATATGTTTTCTAATACGCTGCTCTTAGATGACAGTATAGGTCTGCCTGGAGGAATGGCAGGATCTTTATGAATTGTGGGCAAAAGATACAAGATAGGAAACTTTGGGTAGTCTTTTTTGAGGAAACAATATTCCTCTATTCCTCCCATGTGATGATGCCTCTTTGCTCCGATTCAGTACGTTTTTCCAGACTGTCAAAATGCTCTCATTGTAGATGTCTTTGTTGATTTTAGAATAGAATCTAGGATCACATAACTGTCTCTGAGCCTCAGCGATATACATCTCCCCACTAATGAGCACAATGTTGCCACCCTTATCTGCTGGCCGTATGACAATGTTAATGTCTTCAGCTAGAGAATTGATGATTTGTTTCTGTTTGATTGAAAGGTTATGTTGTATTTTCTCTCTCATCCAATTGCTGTGTTTAAATTTAATGAGAGCCTTGGTGACCACCTCATGAAATGTGTCTATATTATCATGAGGTAAATTCGGGTATAAAATGGAACGAGGTCTAAACTTTGTGGATGCAGATCTATCAGTATTCCCAGATACTCCAGATGCAGAATTGGCATCAGCTTGTAACTCGTGTAATAGCATGAGTGTGTCAGCATCTTCAACATTGAGATTGGGGCCCGAATGTGTACTGATATTGAAAGCAGTCTCAGAAACGGGTCTTGTGTTTTTCAGGCTGTGCCACTTTTTCAATTTTAATTTTCTGATGAACTTGAAAATGTCAATGCGAGTTTCAGAGTAGTTGAAATATTCAGCGGGTCAGAAGGTGAGACCTAAACATAGTGTACGTTTTTCAAAAATGGACAAGGGGCGATCAGTGAGGTTAATGATGGTTCTATTTACCATATCAGAATCAATTACGACTTTGGGGCCGGACGGACCCGTGTCCGTCCGGCATCGTTCTGGAACTGGAACAGAACGACCTTCAGTCGTCGGTTCCAGCCCAGGAATTAGGATGCGACCTAACCCTGTTCGGTCGCAATCCTATACTTTGCTATGAGAGCATGCATTCCGAACGGAGTGCATGCTCTCATAGCAAAGTGCAGGGGTGCAGTTCATCCCTGCACCGCAAGGTGCCTGCCACAGGGTGCAGGGATCAACAGGGGGGCACCATAGGCCCTGCTGGGGGCCCCCAAATCTGTTTCCCAATTCCTTTTTGTGTTGGAAAGGCCGGCACAAAAAAGCAGTGGGAAACTGCCATTGTAATCTCTCGGCCGGAAAGAGCCGTCCGGGGGATTACTGTGGGCCAGTCCGAATGGCGGACGGGCTCTCCGAGCCCGTCGTAAGCCATTCGGAAGACTGATTTGGATTCCCTTCTGACCGAGGCCATTGAAAAGGCTCGGTCAGAAAGGAATCAGAATTGGTGATTACTATGCGGGCAGGAGGGCTCCGACTGAGGGTCGGAGCCCTTCCTGCCCTTATCGTAATCAGGCCCTTTGTCTTGGAACTTCCTGCTTTGCTTCCCAGGTGCTCCTTTCCTTTTCCTTTTTTGGTTCCTTTGTTTGCCTGGTCTTCTCCTTTCTTGGTTCCTCCCTGCCTCTTCCTCTTCCTCTGCCTCATTGTCCTCTCACCCTCCCTAGGTTTGGTGGCACTGGTATATATATATATATATATATATATATATATATTCACTGAAAAAACCGTAGGTTTCAGGCACGTTATAGTTACAAATTAGCCTTTTAAAAACCTTTGAAATTCACTGAAAAAACCATAGGTTTCAGACACGTTATAGTTAGAAATTAGCATTTAAAAAACCTTTGAAATTCACTGAAAAAACCATAGGTTTTAGGGACAGTTATAGTTAGTTGGACATTGCACTCGTACAAAACCCGTGAAATTCCCCCGTTATAGTTAGTTCAGCTAACTATAACTCGCGCCCCGCAATGCACTGCTGATGACGTCACATATTACATCACTCATGACATGGTCAGTGACATCACTGATGACATCACTGATGACATCTCAAATGACATCACTGATGACATCATCCAGTGACTGTGTGTTTCTGTAAAGTTTAAATATGTTTAATATATATAGGGAAAGGCGTATTGAAGAATGAGTGGGTGTATAAGTGTCTGAATGGATGATTTAGTACGTGCGTGACTGACTCTACAAGTGAGTGATTAAACGTATCTTACTGAATGCATGGGTTAGTGACTAAACTGTGTGAATGTCTGTATCCGTCTGTTGGTGTGTAAGTGGATGCATGGATTTGCGAATAGCTACATGAGTGTCTATATGGGTTATTGATTGGTTCTATGAGTATCTGTATGGGTGCCTGAGTGTTTGTGTGGATGGGGTGTGTGCGACTGTGCATAGATGTGTGAGTGGGTGATTCACTGGGTGGATGGTTTCAAGAGTGCATCTGTGATAGACTGTATGGGTGGGTAAGTGTGTGTAAGAGTGTGTTAGTGAGTGAATGTATGTCCCAGTGGTACATGTGTGAGTAACTACATATGTGAAAGGCAGTATATATGTGTATTGGAGTATATAAATAGCTATAAGCGAGAGTGAGTGATTGTGATAGTGGCTGTATGGATGAGTGTGTGCTTGTATCAGTGATTGTATAAGAGCGTAACAATGTGCTAGTATTTGTATGATTAAGTGAGCTGGTGTGTGTATAACTGTATAGGTGAGTAAATGGCAGTGTGTTTAATTATTTGCATGACTGACTAGGTGTGTGAGTACCTCTATGGATGAGTGGCGGTGTTTGAGTGTCTATATAGGAGTAAGAGTGCATATGATAGTCCTGTACTGAGTGACCATAAGTATGAGTGACTGTACGGGTGAGTGAGTGGATGTGTGTGTGTAGACCTAAGAATCAGTGAGTGGGTATGTAGTTATTGGTGTTGGAGTGTCTATGGTTTTGCGAATGGCACTCTGTAATTTAGATTGGGTGTATCAAAGGTTATATTAGGGTGTGAGGAGCTGCATCAGATTATCACGTGGATGATGTCATCAGTGATGTCATTTGAGATGTCATCAGTGATGTCATCAGTGATGTCACTGACCATGTCATGAGTGATGTAATATGTGACGTCATCAGCAGTGCATTATGGGGCGCGAGTTATAGTTAGCTGAACTAACTATAACGGGGGAATTTCACGGGTTTTGTACGAGTGCAATGTCCAACTAACTATAACTGTCCCTAAAACCTATGGTTTTTTCAGTGAATTTCAAAGGTTTTTTAAATGCTAATTTCTAACTATAACGTGTCTGAAACCTATGGTTTTTTCAGTGAATTTCAAAGGTTTTTAAAAGGCTAATTTGTAACTATAACGTGCCTGAAACCTACGTTTTTTTCAGTGAATTTCAAAGGTTTTTTAAATGACAATTTTTAAATGTATTAATTTTTATATTAATTTTTTTCATACTGATTTACTACATTTTTAGAAACAATTTCTTTTACATATTTTATTTTTTAAATTACATTGTAATTACATTATACATTACATTACAAAAAATACTTTCTCAGAATGAATTACTTTAGTTTAAATACTTAGCACATAGGCAATAGACTTTTAAGTACAGTAGTTACAGTTGTTGCAATGGGCAACACATTTTCAAACACAATGCAACATTCAGCTCAATGTGAATTTCTAGTTAAATGCAATTAGTTACTTTATGGATTACTTTTCTAACCACAGGACTGGATCCTAGATTCAGTCCTGGTACATCTCCTGTAAACAGTTGAGTAAAAGCGTTTTGGTTACAGTCGTGATTTTTAAGGAATATTATTGTATTTTAAAAGTTGACACTTAGAAACTTTTTCTCATAGAATCACCAATGTTATCATATGGAAGGAAATTCACTTAGCAGGTAAAAACTGTTATCGTTACTTTTTCTTACTCAGTGTTGGATCCTGGATCCAGCACTGGTGCATCTCCTGTAAACAGTTGAAAGAATGCGTTTAAGTCATACAGGCGATTTTTAAGGAATATTTGTAGTTTGTGAAAATCGACACTGAAACTTTTCTGCTGAAAACCAGACAATGGATTCCTATGGAAGAAAATATAAGTTACTGGTAAGTACGGTTAAAATTACTTTTCAGGACCAGTACTGGGCTGAAAGATACAGCACTGAGGTCTCTCCTTATAACAGGTGAGTAAATCGGAATTCGTATTTCGGCTGATTTTAGAGGAATATTTGTATGTTTCAAAAATCAACACTTAGAAACTTTTTCAGCAAAAAGCAGGCAATGATATCCTATGGAAGGAAATTCAAGTTACTGGTAAGTACGGTTAAAATTACTTTTGAGGATCAGTACTGGGCTGAAAGATGCAGCACTGAGGTCTCTCCTGATAACAGATGAGTAAATCGGAATTCGTATTTCGGCTGATTTTAGATGAATATTTTAAAGTTCCAAAACTCCACACTTAGAAGAATTTCCAAGTGAAACCAGTCAATGTTAGCCTATGGAAGGAAATTCAAGTTACCGGTAAGTACGGTTAAAATTACTTTTCAGGACCAGTACTGAGCTGAAAGATACAGCACTGAGGTCTCTCCTGATAACAGGTGAGTAAATCGGAATTCGTATTTCGGCTGATTTTAGATGAATATTTTAAAGTTCCAAAATCAACACTTAGAAGAATTTCCAAGTGAAACCAGTCAATGTTAGCCTATGGAAGGAAATTCAAGTTACCGGTAAGTACGGTTAAAATTACTTTTCAGGACCAGTACTGGGCTGAAAGATACAGCACTGAGGTCTCTCCTGATAACAGGTGAGTAAATCGGAATTCGTATTTCGGCTGATTTTAGATGAATATTTTAAAGTTCCAAAACTCCACACTTAGAAGAATTTCCAAGTGAAACCAGTCAATGTTAGCCTATGAAGGAAATTCAAGTTACCGGTAAGTACGGTTAAAATTACTTTTGAGGATCAGTACTGGGCTGAAAGATGCAGCACTGAGGTCTCTCCTGATAACAGGTGAGTAAATCGGAATTCGTATTTCGGCTGATTTTAGAGGAATATTTTAAAGTTCCAAAACTCCACACTTAGAAGAATTTCCAAGTGAAACCAGTCAATGTTAGCCTATGGAAGGAAATTCAAGTTACTGGTAAGTACGGTTAAAATTACTTTTCAGGATTAGTACTGGGCTGAAAGATGCAGCACTGAGGTCTCTCCTGATAACAGGTGAGTAAATCAGAATTCGGATTTCGGCTGATTTTAGAGGAATATTTGTATGTTTCAAAAATCAACACTTAGAAACTTTTTCAGCAAAAAGCAGGCAATGATATCCTATGGAAGGAAATTCAAGTTACTGGTAAGTACGGTTAAAATTACTTTTGAGGATCAGTACTGGGCTGAAAGATGCAGCACTGAGTTCTCTCCTGATAACAGGTGAGTAAATCGGAATTCGTATTTCGGCTGATTTTAGAGGAATATTTTAAAGTTCCAAAACTCCACACTTAGAAGAATTTCCAAGTGAAACCAGTCAATGTTAGCCTATGAAGGAAATTCAAGTTACCGGTAAGTACGGTTAAAATTACTTTTCAGGACCAGTACTGGGCTGAAAGATGCAGCACTGAGGTCTCTCCTGATAGCAGGTGAGTAAATCGGAATTCGTATTTCGGCTGATTTTAGAGGAATATTTTAAAGTTCCAAAACTCCACACTTAGAAGAATTTCCAAGTGAAACCAGTCAATGTTAGCCTATGAAGGAAATTCAAGTTACCGGTAAGTACGGTTAAAATTACTTTTCAGGACCAGTACTGGGCTGAAAGATGCAGCACTGAGGTCTCTCCTGATAGCAGGTGAGTAAATCGGAATTCGTATTTCGGCTGATTTTAGAGGAATATTTTAAAGTTCCAAAACTCCACACTTAGAAGAATTTCCAAGTGAAACCAGTCAATGTTAGCCTATGAAGGAAATTCAAGTTACCGGTAAGTACGGTTAAAATTACTTTTGAGGATCAGTACTGGGCTGAAAGATGCAGCACTGAGGTCTCTCCTGATAACAGGTGAGTAAATCGGAATTCGTATTTCGGCTGATTTTAGAGGAATATTTTAAAGTTCCAAAACTCCACACTTCGAAGAATTTCCAAGTGAAACCAGTCAATGTTAGCCTATGGAAGGAAATTCAAGTTACTGGTAAGTACGGTTAAAATTACTTTTCAGGACCAGTACTGGGCTGAAAGATACAGCACTGAGGTCTCTCCTGATAACAGGTGAGTAAATCGGAATTCGTATTTCGGCTGATTTTAGAGGAATATTTTAAAGTTCCAAAACTCCACACTTAGAAGAATTTCCAAGTGAAACCAGTCAATGTTAGCCTATGGAAGGAAATTCAAGTTACTGGTAAGTACGGTTAAAATTACTTTTCAGGACCAGTACTGGGCTGAAAGATGCAGCACTGAGGTCTCTCCTGATAACAGGTGAGTAAATCAGAATTCGGATTTCGGCTGATTTTAGAGGAATATTTGTATGTTTCAAAAATCAACACTTAGAAACTTTTTCAGTAAAAAGCAGGCAATGATATCCTATGGAAGGAAATTCAAGTTACTGGTAAGTACGGTTAAAATTACTTTTGAGGATCAGTACTGGGCTGAAAGATGCAGCACTGAGGTCTCTCCTGATAACAGGTGAGTAAATCGGAATTCGTATTTCGGCTGATTTTAGAGGAATATTTTAAAGTTCCAAAACTCCACACTTAGAAGAATTTCCAAGTGAAACCAGTCAATGTTAGCCTATGAAGGAAATTCAAGTTACCGGTAAGTACGGTTAAAATTACTTTTGAGGATCAGTACTGGGCTGAAAGATGCAGCACTGAGGTCTCTCCTGATAACAGGTGAGTAAATCGGAATTCGTATTTCGGCTGATTTTAGAGGAATATTTTAAAGTTCCAAAACTCCACACTTAGAAGAATTTCCAAGTGAAACCAGTCAATGTTAGCCTATGAAGGAAATTCAAGTTACCGGTAAGTACGGTTAAAATTACTTTTGAGGATCAGTACTGGGCTGAAAGATGCAGCACTGAGGTCTCTCCTGATAACAGGTGAGTAAATCGGAATTTGTATTTCGGCTGATTTTAGAGGAATATTTTAAAGTTCCAAAACTCCACACTTAGAAGAATTTCCAAGTGAAACCAGTCAATGTTAGCCTATGGAAGGAAATTCAAGTTACTTGTAAGTACGGTTAAAATTACTTTTCAGGATTAGTACTGGGCTGAAAGATGCAGCACTGAGGTCTCTCCTGATAACAGGTGAGTAAATCAGAATTCGTATTTCGGCTGATTTTAGAGGAATATTTGCACAATGGTGAAGGGAGGGGCGGGGCCTGAGGTGACATCTGTGCAAACGCGCCCGTGGCGCGTTTTAAGTTGGGGGATTAAGTCCCCTTGAATCATGAGGGTCCCTACGGGCCAACTAGCCCACCAGGAACCTCCAGTATGCGCCAGGGGGCTGCGTTGCAGAGACATGTACAGAGGCCACACCCCTTTTACACCTCTCTGCAACGCAGCTCTGTGGCGCTTTCTGGACGTACCTGTTGGGCTAGTTGGCCCCCAGGGACCCTCAGGATTGAAGAGGATTTAATTCCCCATCTTAAAACACGCCACTGGGCCTGTTTGCACACATGTCACCTGAAGCCCCGCCCTCCCCTTCACCACTGTGCAAACGCGCCCCGTGGCGCGTTTTAAGTCGGGCGATTAACTCCCCTTGAATCCTGAGGGTCCCGGGATGCAACTAGCCCACCATATACCTCCAAAAAGCGCCATAGAGCTGCGTTGCAGAGAGGTGTATATATACAGTCGCCAGTAGGTAGTTATAGTTAGGACCTATTTTCCATAGGAAATTCACAACATTCTATTTCCAATAACTTTGGGCCGGTTGATGAATCTTCGCGAAATTTTCAAAACTCGTGGGGCGCTCCGGTCCGCTCCTATCTTGAAAGTCTCGGGGTGATTCGTCAAGTGGGGGCCGAGAAAAAAGGGGTTCCCAAAACGTGTTTTCCCCATGCAATTTTCCATAGGAACCTTTAGTCGCAGCTACAGCCCGAACTGCTGAACGGAATTACACCAAATTTGGCAAAAAGGTAGCCCTTGGTTCAGAGTCATGCCTTTTGGTTAAATGGTGTAAATCCGTTCAGTAGTTCCTGAGAAATTTGAAAAAGAAAACACATATATATCTGGGCGGAGCCTAACCACACATGTCATCGTGAGATCTGATTGGCTGTCAGCACTTCATCCTGGAATTGCTGGCAGCCATCTTGGGACCAATATAAATGCTAGTACCCCATTGAAATGCATTGTAGTGAATCGAAGATTTTGAGGGTTACCAAAAGGAGAACTATAAAGGGTGATAACAGACTTTAGTTACATTAGAATTCATTTGTTGATGGTACCATACTAATTTCAGGAATTGTGGTGTGTTCTAAGATGATTTTACCCTGTGAAAAACCTTCTGCTGGGATATCATGAATCATGTTTGAGAGAAAACTATTTTCACATGCTTGTCCCATACAGTTTTGGAAGGTGCTCCAGAAGCTAAAATGAGAGCATATTTTCTGTAAATTCACATTATCTTTCTCAGTCATGTGAGAATGAAGTCTGACATTCTCAGTAAAACATGCACATCCAACAAGGGCAGAGACTGTCAGTTGATTCCTTTGTGTTCTACTGCAGCTTCCCAGAGTGTTCTAAAGAACAACTAGAGTGCTAACAGCCTTACTTATGACAAAAGTATGGCACACCTGAAGCCATCTTGATTGGAATAAACTGGTAACACTTAAAACATTTAATTTAAAAAGGAACAAAATGATGGGGTTCATTTTGTCATAGAAATTATGGTTAGTGCTGTAGAAAGAAAAATTAGGACATGTTTCAAGTGTGATCTCAAATATCTTCCTGTTATATTTCAACAGGAGCAGCCTGTCAGTTGAAGCCTTTGTGTTCTACTGCAGCTTCCCATAGTGTTCTAAAGAACAACTAGAGCGCTAACATTCTTACTTATGACAAAATTATGGCACACCTGAAGCCATCTTGATTGGAATAAACTGGTAACTCTTAAAACATTTAATTTAAAAAGGAACGAAATGAGGGGGTTCATTTTGTCATAGAAATTATGGTTAGTGCTGTAGAAAGAAAAATTAGGACATGTTTTAAGTGAGATCTCAAATATCTTCCTGTTATATTTCAACAGGAGCAGCCTGTCAGTTGATGCCTTTGTGTTCTACTGCAGCTTCCCAGAGTGTTCTAAAGAACAACTAGAGAGCTAACAGTCTTACTTATGACAAAAGTATGGCACACCTGAAGCCATCTTGATTGGAATAAACTGGTAACTCTTAAAACATTTAATTTAAAAAGGAACAAAATGAGGGGGTTCATTTTGTCATAGAAATTATGGTTAGTGCTGTAGAAAGAAAAATTAGGACATGTTTTAAGTGAGATCTCAAATATCTTCCTGTTATATTTCAACAGGAGCAGCCTGTCAGTTGATGCCTTTGTGTTCTACTGCAGCTTCCCAGAGTGTTCTAAAGAACAACTAGAGTGCTAACAGCCTTACTTATGACAAAAGTATGGCACACCTGAAGCCATCTTGATTGGAATAAACTCTTAACACTTAAAACATTTAATTTAAAAAGGAACAAAATGATGGGGTTCATTTTGTCATAGAAATTATGGTTAGTGCTGTAGAAAGAAAAATTAGGACGTTTCAAGTGTGATCTCAAATATCTTCCTGTTATATTTCAACAGGAGCAGCCTGTCAGTTGATGCCTTTGTGTTCTACTGCAGCTTCCCAGAGTGTTCTAAAGAACAACTAGAGCGCTAACAGTCTTACTTATGACAAAATTATAGCACACCTGAAGCCATCTTGATTGGAATAAACTGGTAACTCTTAAAACATTTAATTTAAAAAGGAACAAAATGAGGGGGTTCATTTTGCCATAGAAATTATGGTTAGTGCTGCAGAAAGAAAATTTAGGGCATGTTTTAAGTGAGATCTCAAATCCTCTTCTATTTCATTAGAAAATTCTGACATGCAGACTGAAACAATCACTTTCAATACCAGCAGTAGACTTCCAGTTAACTCCTGGTGAGCACTAGCTTTACTACAGTGATCTAATGAACAACTAGAGTGCTAACATTCTCAATTTATGGCAAATGTGTGACACATCTGAATGCCTTCTTGATGGAATCAAAGTAAAAACTGAAAGCATTTCCTACTGAGGAGACTGCAGTAAATGACGAAATTAGGAAACTTCATAACAAATAAGTCTCCCAAGATGGCCACCAGAGAAAAAAAGAGCCCAAATGTAGCACAAATATCACCCAGATGTAGCCCACATATAGCCCAATGACAGAAGTGTGCAAAACACTTTTTATTTTTAGTTTTTCTGCAGTTTTATATAGTGCAAACTGGTCAGGTATTGGAGCGTTACATCTTACTTGGACCCCTTATTGCGTATTTTGCACGAAGTACATGAGATTGATCTTGCGAAACATTGAACTTTACGATTCTGTTAACCTGAAGTTGCTCTGAACCGGGCTTTGTAACACCCGTTTTTACCTACTGGTTTTAATTAATTCTCACTGTATTGTATTAGGAAAGAGGATTGACTGTTCTTATGTACAATTTTATGATCTATGTTTCTAAATCAGATCAAATAAAGTTTAATGAATTCTATGGCAGGACGGAGGCGAGGATTATGCATATCTTTCCTCACTTTATTTGCATAGCAGTTCAAAGAAAACGTAACACAACAATCATTAAACAAAAGACTACACAACCCATGAACCATTAGGGGGTAGTCTCCAAGGCAACTATAGTCCAATCATATCACAGTCCATCGTATATAATATCGTGACGTCCCTTCCGCTTCCTCTTTCTTCACTGCTCGTCAGTTAAGTACATTCCTTACATTCTTGGCTTAATCTGACGTTGTTGCTGTTTGTATAGAGGTTTCTTGTGCACGTTATTAGCATTATTGCCTTGGTATTGTTTCATATTCCCTGCGCAGCAGGCTCTTGCCCGAGCGCGTTCTCCCCCTCGCAGTTTCTCCCGCTGTGTGCTCTGCGCACGGTGAGATCCTGACAGGCGCGTCTGGTCCGAGCGAGGCAGCTCCGTCGAGCGCTCCCGCTGGTCTTTACGCGCGTTTGGGAATCCGGTCACTCCTTTAGTGTCCGCTTGATTCCCGACCAACCCTCTCCTAATTTTGACACCGCTACGCGGTGATTTCCGCACACGGCCACGTTAGTGACCAGCGCCACCTGGTGGTGGTAATTGGTATTGCACCTCAGTCTATTCTTATAACAGCTTCGGGGAAAGCCCAGCTGTTGGAGCACCGGCGAGGGGGCTGTCTTAAGGATTTTAAGGGCATTTGTTCTGTGCTCACACCCTCTGCTATCATGTCTTCTCCAGAAGACCATTTTTACTCCTCCTACCAGGAAGTGAAGGAGGAATGGCCCCCCAACTTCTCCCTCCAGCAGTGGACCAAGCCCTCTCTCTGGCTATTTCTAGGGCGCTGGCTCCTCTTAGGGATCAGGTTGATAAGCTGGCGAAAAGCATCCCTGGGGTGTTCAGTGACCCAGATCTGGTGGTGGCGGGTCCAAGTAGCTCCCAGATGGGGAATAAAAGGGCCGTTAAGCATAACGCTGGGCACTTGGAAGGATTTGATAAACTTACGGAGACCTTCCTCAAGAGTGCGCGAATGCTAAAACATGCACCCTGCCGGGAGGAGGAGGGGCCCGGAGAAAATTGCGACACTGTCACCACTATTGTAGACCCCGACGGCGGGTTTCCCTTAGAGGGAGAGGGTGTATCGGAGGACGATTTCTCCTCCGATGAGGATAAGGACTCGGGCGTCCCTGGCGTCCAGAGTCCCACTCCTCTCAGTCCCCGGTTGGGGACGGGGTCCACTCGGACATGTTCGAGCCTACCCAAATTTACCATCCTAGGTCGGCAGAGTGGACACCGGACGCCAAAGTGGCAGAGTATGTGGTGGGGAAAATCCATCAACCCCTTGAAAGGGAGGTCAGGAATAGGATGAGGGGAGAATGCCCCAGGCCCTCACTGAAGGGGAAGGTGGCACACACGCCTGAAATTGATGAGAAACTATGTACCTTTTTCTCCAAGTATATGAGGGATCCCAAGAAAGGAATTGATAGGTCTTGGACGTGGTAGGGCCCTTGACCCAAATTATTCAATTGACGGAGCGTTCCAAAGAGTCAGGATCCCCTTTGTCCACGGATATTGTGGCTGGTTGGGCGCACTACCCTAAACCCTAATACACTACCCCCTCCACTACCCAAACACCACTGCACTGCACTACCCTAAACCCTACCCCCAGCACGACACCCTACACTACCCAAACATAACTGCACTACCCTAAACCCTAAAACACTACCACCAGCACGACTCCCTACACTACCCAAACACCACTACACTACCCTAAACCCTAAAACACTACCCCCAGCACGACTCCCTACACTACCCAAACACCACTGCACTACACTAAACCCAAAATATACCCCCAGCATGACCTCCCACACTACACAAACACCACTGCAGTACCCTAAACCCTAAAACACTACCCCCAGCACGAACCCCTACACTACCCAAACACCACTGCACTACCCTAAACCCTAAAACACTAACCCCAGCATGACCCCATACACTACCCAAACACCACTGCACTACCCTATACCCTAAAACACGACCCCCTACACTACACAAACACGACTGCACTACCCTAAACCCTAAAACACTACCCACAGCATGACCCCCTTCACTACACAAACACCACTGCACTGCCCTAAACCCTAAAACACTACCCCAGCACTACCCCCTACACTACCCAAACACCACTGCACTACCCTAAACCCTAAATCTACCCCCAGCATGACCCCCTACACTACACAAACACCACTGCCCTAAACCCTAAAACACTACCCCAGCATGACTCCCTACACTACCCAAACACCACTGCACTACCCTAAATCTACCCCCAGCATGACCCCCTACACTACACAAACACCACTGCACTACCCTAAACCCTAAAACACTACCACCAGCATGACCCCCTACACTACTCAAACACCACTGCACTACCCTAAACCCTAAAACACTACCCCAGCACGACCCCCTACACTACCCATACACCACTGCACTACCCTAAACCCTAAAACACTAGCCCCAGCATGACCCCCTACACCACCCAAACACCACTGCACTACCCTAAACCCTAGAAAAGAAACCCCCACCCCATGCCCAATCCCCCTTACCTCTCACTCCTCATGGTTCCTCTCTCCTCGTGGTTCCTGCTTCACGTCATCTCTGAGGGCGGTGCACGTCGTTGTGAGGAAACGGAACAGCCTCTGTTTCCTTACAACGACATGGATCGTCTACATGTTTTTAGAACGCATGGTCATTTACCATACATACCTTTACAACAAAATTCGTTGTAAAGGCATGCGTGGTAAATGACCATGCGTTCTAAAAAATGCGTAGTAATGACTTCGTGATGTACAACGCATGTGTGGTAATGCATGCGTTGTAATGGTATCGCAAAGTAAAAAAGTCATTGTAACGGCTGTTTACCGATCGAAGCTAGCCCCTGTTCTTCAGTGAGACGTTTATTTGATTAATTAGGAGGAAGGAATGTGGTTTTTTTACCGAAAAGTGCATTTTTTTTTTTTTGAGTTTTATATAGCGCTGGCTAGACCCGGAGGTATCAGAGCGCTTTACATAAGGATCCACAAAGTTACAAAATTACATCAGTTACAAGTTACATCAGTTCCAAGATAACATTTCCAGAGCGTCGGAAGACGAAGTAAATGGAGCTTAGAAGTGAAAGGGGGTGCGGTATAGGAGGGAGAAAGGATGGAGATAGGATGGATGGAGAGACGAAGGAGAGTCTGCCCAAAGTCCGGTTGGGTAGGTGACAGCCAGGGGGGGGGGTCCACAGCCCATCTCCTCTATAGCTATCAGGTAGCTCCACCGGGCATCAGTCAAGCGGCTAGGTCTCAATGAGAAAACAGTTAGAGAGCAAAGAGGAGGAATAAATGGAGCATAAAGGAGAAAGTGGGTGGAGTAAAGGGGTAGGGGGAAGAGTATGACGGAGAGACGAAGTAAGGTCTGCCCAATGTCCGGCTGGGTAGGTGAGGGCTGAAGGGGTAGTCCACAGCCCATCTCCTCTATAGCCATCATGTAGCTCCACCGGGCTTCGGCCAAAAAGCTAGGTCTCCACGGTCAGAGGTAGGTTCACAGATTCGGTATCCTGAAGGGTAGGACGGATGGGGGATGAGTTTGAGGTCTGGTCGAAGTCCGGTTTATTCTCAGAGGAGTAGCACGACGTGGTAGGGAACACAGTGGCAGCCATTTTGGGGTCAGGCAAGGGATCAACAGGTAGTAACAGGGAGGGCTCAAAAACTTGCTAGCCAAAAGATCATGGAGGTCCCTATGCCCTTCACCACAGACCTGGCCTTGGGGAGCATCCACCGAAGAACCAAAAGTATGCAGCAGCAGCTCAGTGCGTGGAACACGGACATGCTTGAAACATGCAAATTAGATGGGATCCATCGCTACCGCAAGATCGAATGTGGGTATGAAGCACTCCGGGCCCCCTCTGTGCAGAGTCCGACGATCAGGCACAATGAGTCAACGGGCGCCACTTCCAACACGGCTGTTGTATTGTGAAAGTGTCCGCGTGGCCTGGTTTCACTTCCGGTGAGAGATTGGAAGAGTCTGTTTGGATCTAAAGGAGTTCTGTTGTTGGCCGGGGCCGGCGCGACATGTCATCAGAACACATAGCTAATGGAAAGCGTCCTCCCTGAAGTGTGGAGCAGTGCCATGAGAGGTCAACGAGTGTGCGTCCCACCGCAGTATGACCGTACCGCGTCACCCATGTGCCGCCTCCAGGGTACGGGAGGCAGAAGCGGCATCGCAGGTCCTCTTGAAGACCGTTGTAGCACTAATTCTACATTTTGGTACTAGGGCATTTTAACTTTGTTGTTCCTGCCAGATACAAAGAGAAGATCCTGTGTTATTCAGTGCCCTCGTTACCTTTTTTGTGGGTTGTGGTGCTTGTCACTTCGCTGCCCCGCTGGTGCACACGACTGGGCACCCCATCTCGTGTGCCATCTGCAGGGCCTCTGCCCTCGGATCACTGGTTTCTGTTTCTGGAATGGCAACATAAACAGTTGCTCCCAAAGGACTAGCCTGAACACTTAGGTGAATATCCCCTGCACCAGCATTCCACGGAAATTCTTTCCTAGCTCTCCCACGTCAACGAGCACGGCTCCGCTCGCGACACCGTATGACGTCATCGGAGCCATAAGAGGACCTCGTCGGCATGCTGACGTCAGTTCCACCCATTTTTTCCGTGCCACCGAGGCAAACAGGGGACCGAGACATTTTCACATGTATACATAGTATAATAAATATATATATATTCACTGAAAAAACCATAGGTTTCAGGCACGTTATAGTTAGAAATTAGCATTTAAAAAACCTTAGAAATTCACTGAAAAAACCATAGGTTTCAGGGGCGTTATAGTTAGTTGGACATTTCACTTGTACAAAACCATAGAAATTCCCCCGTTATAGTTAGTTCAGCTAACTATAACTCGCGCGTCCGCAATGCACTGCTGATGACGTCACATATTACATCACTCATGACATGGTCAGTGACATCACTCATGACATACCAGATGATAGGTATCAAGAAATTGACAATACCAACACCTATTGAAATGTGTGAACAATTCCACTGTCACTTGTGAGTTTGCGCACAGTGCAGACTGTTATCCTCAGCGCAACTGTAGATGTCATCACAATGAGTCCACTTCCCTGGTGCCCCAACATCTTGGCTATTCAAAGTCAGAATGCCAGGAATATCCACGTGTGTGTAGTATACTGGCAAGTGTGCGGATGCGTGTCTGGACTAGTCTGAGCACAGGTGGCATAACTACACACATCCCTTCACATTCACTTGAGGTGCCAATAACACCCTAAGCAATGGAATGATAGCCAATGTTCCTGCTTCATGAATAAACATCAGAAGGAAGCACCACTTCCATCCCAGGGCATCATACAAGGCCATTCTTGACCAATCAGTGACCACTACTGACTATAAAGGGTAACTTGCCACTCATGCCCACACACGACTCACACAAGCCAAGGCTAGGTCAGGCTACTACTCATGTGATGCCATTCTTTTTACAGCACACCAGTGTCGTCAAAGAGACCATCACAACAACCATCCATGTACATACATTGGCAAATAGCAAGCTTCAGCAAACACATAACACATCTGCAGATTCACTCTGGCTACTGTTTCTGCACACTCACATACACATAATCAACACATATACACATGTCGCGAGTATTTGGCACGTACTGTCTCGGACCATAACCTCTTGCTGGTCTGTCTTAGTTGGTCTAGGACTAGAACAGGGATTCCCACTTGGCGTCTTCGGCCGGAGAATTTGGAGGACCAGGTGTATCAGGCCGATACTCGAACAGCTATCGAACAATATTTTGCAGAAAACGCAGGGATGGCCTCGACACTCACAACGGAGTGGGAAGCGTTTAAAGTGGTGCTCAGGGGTAGATGCATAGCGGCAGTGGTGGGTTAAGGAGAACTCTTTTGCAAGACACACTACAGGCAGAGCAAAAGCTACGTCGCATTGAACGCGACATACCAGAGAATGTAGCAGCGCAGAGGGATCTCCTAGAGGCCAGGGAGGAGGTAGCGGGACATGTAGAAAGGCTGTGCTGTTTTGATTATAAGAATTATATGGCAAGGGCGCACTCCAAAAGAGATAAACCTGGGGCCCTACTGGCTTGGCTGGCCAATCCAGCTAAGAGGGGATCCGTAATTCTAGAAATGAGGACGAACCAGGGAGAAGTATGGTACCGTCAGCAGGATATTAACCAGCATTTCTGTGACTACTATTTCGATCTCTGTAAGAGCAAAGCATCCCCCACAACTGCAGAACTTGCCAACTTTATTGAGGCTGTTGAATTACCATCACTAGACACAGAGGAAGCAGAGGCCTTGGAAAGGGAAATAGAGCTTAGCGAGGTTAGAAGCGATGTTACGACCATGGCCAGGAACAAGACGCTGGGCACAGATGGGTTCCCTATTGAATTCTATGCGACATATATAGACTTGCTGGGACCCCAATTGGTAGCCTTATACAATCAGGCAAACCAGGAGGGGAAGCTTCTGGGAACCACTAGGGAGGCGCTGATCGTTCCCTTATTAAAGCCAGGGAAGCAGGCATGGGACAAGATGGCATATCGACCTCTGTCGATGCTTAATCTTGATTATAAAATCCTCAGTAGGATATTGGCCACTCGCCTATTACCACATATGACGGGTCTCATACACTGGGATCAAGCCGGCTTCATACCGACACACAATACGGCAATGAATGTACGAAGACTGCTACGAGTGATGGGAGCGAACTCTTATTGCAAAGAAGAGGCTACTATCCCAGCAATCGACATCGAAAAGGCTTTCGATAGCCTTGAATGGCAATACTTATTTAGTGTGATGCGAGCCTTTGGGTTAGGACAGGAGTTTGGAGCATGGACTGCTCTGTTGTATAGGGACTCCACAGCTCGGGTCCGGAGGAAAAAGACAGGGGTGGCCGCTATCGCCCTTATTGTTTGCGATGGCTCGTGAGCCGCCAGCTGCCAAAGCTAGGACTGGAAATTGGTCTCACGGTCTAAATGTAGAGGGGCATGTCCACTACATAGCCCTATATGCAGATGATCTGATTTTGTTTCTCAGCAACACAGCAACAGACCTTGAGGGAGTCAGGGACCTGCTGTTGGCCTTGGAGAGAGTGGCAGGCCTCAAGGTGAACTGGAATAAGTCCTGTCTATTTCCCATCACGCAGGGACGGGAAAAACTGCAAACAGTGGCAGGTATCGAATGGGAGGGGAGATGTATCCCGTATCTAGGTGTGCAAATATACCATGACAGAGCAGATCTCTTAGAGGGAAATGTGGGAAAGGTCATACGGCGACAAAGGCCAGTTTTGACTTTTGGGGCACACTCCCCTTATCGTTAATGGGCAGGGCTTCCCTACTAAAGAGGATGACTCTCCCGAGGCTCTTATATGTGTTTGAGGTGCTACCGGTGTGGATCCCTGCGGAGAAGTTTCCGCAGCTTCGGACGTTGGTGACGGAGTTCCTGTGGAGGACTGGACAGAGACGAATGGCCTTAAAGACCTTGTTTGTCCCCAGAGCAGATGGGGGGATAGCGGTGCCGGACTTTGAATATTACTATATTGCAGCTCAACTGCAATGGTTAACGAAATGGGTGGCTGGCCAGCTTCGGGGTACAGTACAGCAGGGTGATGGGCGCCCTGCACCAGATCTCCTTGCTAGAATAGTGCTGCGACTACCTGTGCCAGAAAGGGATATGTCGGCAGAACTGTGGGTAGCCCATAAGTGTTGGGCTCGCAGCTTACAGAGGGCTAAAATGAGGCGTCCGTACTTGCCGGAGATCCCTTTTAAATATTGCATGGAACTACCGCATGAGGCAGATTGGAGGAGGCTAGAGCTGTGGGAGCAGCTATACGAGGATGGTATGTTGTTACCATTCGATCTATTTAGTGAGAAAAGCAAGATACCTGGGGGCGACTTCTTGCTTCATGCGGCCCTGACAGCTGCAATCCGTAAACACTGGGGGAGCGGCCTGACTGAACCTCCTTTAAATGATGGGTGTCAATATGTGGTGTCGGCTGCAGGAACATTTAAAGCGGTTACCTGTTTATACAGAAGGCTGAGCAGGGCGACGCTCCTTCTGCTTCAAGAGCTGCAACAGAAGTGGGAGGAGGATATAGGGGAGCCCATAGAGGACAAAGTCTGGACAGAGCTCACGGAGAGGGTTAGTAAGGTTTCCAAGAATGCTAGGTTCCAGCTGGTACATTTTTACGTCTTCCATAGAGCGTACCTCACCCCTGGGTGTCTAAACAAGTATTTTAATATGGTAACGGCGGCTTGCCCCAGATGTGGAGAAATAGATGCAGAGTTCCTTCATATGTTTTGGAATTGCCCAGAGATAGGACATTTCTGGAGAGAAGTGACAGAGGTGTTAGCCGAAATTACTGAAAAGGAGGTGCACTTGAATCCAGGACATTGCTTACTCCACAGATTCCCACACACAGCCAGGAATAAAGTCACTAGTAAGTTTCAAGATCTGGGACTGATACTAGCGAAGCGGGATATCACGAGTCATTGGAAGGCGAGAGGAGGTCCCAGTATAGGCAGGTGGAGAAGGGAGTTCGAGCGCTGGGCAGGTAGTGAGGGAACAGCATGGCTAAGAGATGCTAGGCGTAATGGGAGTGAGAAGACGCTGGATGCAGCCAGGGCTTGGGAAGCTTTGACGCTACACCTTAAGCAGCTAAATGACATAGCAGATGAGGGTGGTAGAGATGCCCCTTAGGCAGACGGTTTGTAAGCTGCATTGGAAGGATGCATGGGGGAGAGAGGAAATGGGGAAGTGCTCCTCTATCGGCAATTGACTGGAGACCATGGATACTATGATTACGGGATGGAAATTATAAAAGAGTAGACCCGGGAAAGTTCCCTGAGCATGGGAATCCACGACACGCCTGGAGGGAGGGGGGAGGGTAGAGTAGGTGGGGTTGCTAATAAAGTTGAGGGTGGGGGGATAATTTCTGTTAATTGCACAACGTATCACTGTGTGTAGTGTAGTTCCTATTTCCCTAATAGGCTCTGCGCATTGGAATAATATAACCTATAAGCTTGACATAGGACTAAGGTCGGTATGTCCCTATCGAGTATATTAAACTTAATTACTTGTGCCAGCTAGCTCAGAGGCCACTAGAAACTCCTTGAGAACAAGAAGGGAGTAGTTTCTGGCAACCGAAAAACATGACAACTTTTGTTTCCCTTTAGAATCGGAACACGTCTCAGAATCGTGGAAACAATAGATAACAGTTTCACTCAGTCAATCGTGCATGCTTAGTTTCTACAGAGTTACACAGAAAGGAAAGACAGGCGTTTCAATAAAAAGGTTTTTTTTTAACAGTCTTGTTTCTCGTGTAAGAGATATGTGCTGTTATGATCACAAGACAGTATGCAAGATAAATAATGTACAGCGTAAGCAGTAGAAATAAATAATACTGCGCTAGCATTATCTTTTAGCATACATTCACGTACATAAATAACATGAGCTAAAAATGCGAGTACTCAAACGATGCGTCTCTAAGCTAGTTCTACCCCAATGTACCTAACCTAGTCTAGGTGTAGGGAAAGGTAAGAAGTAGGTATAGTATTCTCTAGTATGGTATACTAAGAGTATGTTAAGTCTAGTATGCCAAGTATGGTATGCCAAGAGTCCCTCTAGGTTCTAGTCAGCTCCATACCTTGTGAATGAGAGAGGTGGGAATCTCTTGCCGGATCTGGAACTCTAACACCCCGCAAAGGGAGTCAGAACACTGGAAGCTGGATTCGTCTGCGTGCAGGAATGACAGCGTCTTCTCAGTGCGTCAGGCCGGGATACGGGCTCCTCTGAAGTCGAGGTCTCCTCTAACTTGCTTGGGCAAAGGAAGGTATATTTATACCTGGTAGGTGTCTTGGATTGTTAGCATTGACGTAAAGTCGGACAGAGGAAGACCTCAGGAATGAACCCTTAAGGCATAACGGTTCATACATAATAGATGAGTTCTTGGAGAAATCAATAGTCCTGTGCTAGGGGAACTCCCGAAGCTTAAGGGTCTGGTTTCTAAGAACTCGTTGTGACGTTAGGGTAGACGGATGTCGGTGACCATGCCTGTATTTGGAGTGCACGGTTAATGCCTAAATAAGGACAGGGATTCTATGCCTATGTAAGGGCAATGCGAATTGTGCCAATATAAGGACATGATTCAGGAAAACCTATATACGGACCCCTAAAGCGGAATACAACACCCACTCCACTTTCGATTGAACGATAATACTAAATGCTAAACATTTAAATGCTAAACATAAAATTGAGTAACACATATTGCTAAAAACATTTCTAAAAGCATTATAAAAACTGATGAAATGCAATAGGTACTGTACATTTAAAGCATCGTTTTCATTCTAAGCATATAACGGAAGTAAAATGCAACGTGAATGAAACAGAAATATATACATATGATGAAATGGTTGATAAGTTCTTTAAATCAAAGCCATTGCATATCATAGAATTAAATGAAATGGTAGACAAGTAAGGTGACAATGTGTCCCTGGAAGTATTCAAAGAAGTCCGTTTTATAAGACTAGTTCTACTGTAAGCAGATTGTTCTTTGCCATGTCATTTCTATCGAGAGAAAAAAAATTCTGTTTTAAAAAGAAAAAAGTTCAATTTCTGGGAATAGTTTCAAGTTTTCAAAATATGAAGGCCAAATTTCACTGTTGCCCCGGTACACTGTGAGCCGAATCAAAGTCAGTGTATGGGTCTGGCGTAAACATTAGATCATCTATTTCCGTAGCCAAAATATCGTCCACCGAAGTTGGTGACATTTGGAACACCTCGTTCAGAAGGTTAATTGCACAGAGATGAGAAACATCGCCTTCAGCAGAAGATGCAATGTTCGCGTCCGTTGTTACCTGTGTGCCTGTTGATCCATCTCGTACCTCAGCAGCAGCCACCATCAGGATTGGAAGCCTCTGGGGACAACACACAGCATGGGCCGTTATTGGGTCCAGCAGAGCATCGATATCCATTGGCATGACTGATGGGAGTGTTAGACAGGTGTCTAGCACGCATTCTTCACCGCAAAACAGGCAGCGTAGAACAGGTAAGATGCAATCTTGCCAGATTGGTCTGAATGACAGGAACCACGTTGTATTAAGTTCCCGTAGACGTGGCATGCCCAAAAGCTGTACTATTCGCTCACAGCATTTCCGTTCAAGGAGGGCTCTCTCCACATCGCTCGGAGTGATGTTGGCGAAGAGGCTTGCCATAGCGTAGTAGGAGGAATAGAAACAGAATTCCTGCAACAAGTGCTAGAATTAACGGCACACCACCAAACACCGAATGTGCGAAGTTTGGGATGATTCCGAGGACAGCCTGGAAAGGTGCTAATAGTCCGGAACAGATGGTCTTAAATACATGTACAATTCCGCTTGTATCAGACATGTTAAAGATACGTCCTATAATTTCTACGAAATGTATAGGGCAGTTTGTACGAATTAAAGCCCGTATCTCAGCCGAAGTCCTTGCAACTTGTAGAGCATAGGTTTCTTTGGCCGAGGTTAAAGGCACTGATTGTTGAATAAGCATGGCTTTCATTCTGCTTAAAGTATCAAATCGTATAAAAGAGACATTCAACGAAGGCCATAGAGGCGACTCCCTGACTGTGCCTATTGGGGCAAACAATACTTGCATACAGCAAATGACCCTGGAGTTGACCGTTACTAGATATGGGATGCCTGGCAACATGCCACAGCAACTCTGATCATTCAACATGAGGTAACGCCCATTAGAAAGTTGTCCAAAACGTTGGATTAATCACAGCAGCTGGTGTACCTTGCTGGTGGCAGGACAAATTTGCCACAGAACCATTACAAGCCCCGTGTAAAGATATGTCCTGACAAATCAGTGAACCGCTTAGTGCACTTTCACAGTGTGTACCGCTTAGAAACACTTCACGATCCCCACTCCAACATCTATATGTGTATGGTAAATTCCAGGATGTCTTAATGTATTCTTTACCCAACCTTTCATATATGCCTGCTTGCATCTGTTTAAGGCAATACTGAAACTGAAAAGTAGTCACAGGTAGACTAATTTTGCCATGAATAAGCCATTCTGTGGCTGGTTTTTCTGCCACTGTGAATGGTAATTTTTCAAGTTTTTCAATGCTCAGTACTGTATACTTTGCTCCCCTTTGTGCCAGTTCGATCTGTTTATCAGTTAGAGTGTATTCTGCAAACAGAGCCGTCGTGTTGATAAAACACCAAGGCACATAGCCCGCACGCAAAGATTGCAGCGTCCAGCTTAATAGCATAATAGAACGTAACTGAGACTGGCCTTGCTGTAACATGGCTAAATCTTGTTCCAGTATGTCGATAGCAGAGGATACAATACTGTCCAATGAATAAATTCTGGAGGACAAAGTTGTTAACCCATTGTCGACCACAGAGAGAGTTTTCTCTAAATTAATACGATCAAGTTCACGTATTCGTTCTGTGGCCTCCATCTGTGACACCTTCCATGCTTCATTATAAGCAGCATAGATGCCGGCATATATGAAACGTTTTTGACGTGGTTTTCTTGGTCCAAGCAAGAATTCCCTAAGGTCTGCGTCTTCTTTAAGTAAAGATAAGTGTTGTTTCACATCCTTAAGTGTAGATTTTTGCAGCCAATCGAGGCATAATTTTCTTACACTGTATGTTGTTACTACCCCCGAATGCTGTCTTTGGACGTATCGTGGGTCTGGCCTATGAATAGTAAACCCCTGTGTTTTATTCAGGAATCTCTCTTGACAGTTGTTTGTGTCTGTGGGCCAGAACAACCATTTTCTCCAATCAGGATTTGTTCTGTTGAGTTGTAGTATTGTGTCAACTGTAACCGCTGCCTGTGTATTGTTATCACTTGCAGGTGTTGGTACAGAAGGATTTTTCATGTCTTTAATCTTGGCTAAACCAAGGCAAGACATTTGTTGGACAGTGTCATTCAAAAACATTATTTGTTGAGGGACGAGACAGGCTCTAAATAAAGCTTCTATCCCCTGCACTTGCCAATCTTTAGTACCCCAGACAGATTTTGTGTCTATTGTGTCTTTCCATAAGTCGAAACCCTGTCTAGACAGTTGGGCAATAAATGCTGCAGAGTAAATCTGTTTTGTATTTGCTAACATAATTTTCAGTCCTGTTTTGTTTACATTTTTATAGTAAAATGTTTCTGGATCAGATGTATTGTATCCTGAAAAATATGGAAACTTTTAGCAAATGTTTTTGAACTACCTTTTGGTGGTGTAGGACAATGCTCCCATTGGTTAAACATAAACACATTTCTAGGTGTTGCAGATTTAGGCAAAAAATGATGACCATAGTGGTTATAGCAATACAGCTGTTCATAGTCTGATGAACCCTCTAAATATTCATTATTAGAAAATGCAGCAGATTTTTCTAGGTCAAACATCATGTTATTTACAGTTTCAAAGTCCCAATCATCAGAATAGGTACTGGATGAAACAAAATCACTTAGTGAAATCTTAAATAAATGTGGAATGTTCAAATGTTCCGTCGGGCCAAAAATATCGAAATCTGTTTTGTCCCACACTATACCATCCTGTATAGGAACGGCTGTGATATTCACTGCAGACAAGTCTCTTGTTTCACGATGGGATGATTTGTGAGGTTTCAAAAGTAAGTTCACTTCTTTTTGTTCAGTGTTCACATGGATATATCTGCCATTTATAAGCACGCTCATAGTCATAACCAAAGCTAGCCAAAGCAGGAGGAAAAGTATTCCAGAAATAACCCATAGTTCAATCCACGGTGAAACCAGATAAGTCTTTTTCAAAAAACGTAAAAAGTCTTGTACTTGCTGTTTAAAAGTTTTTGATGCTGGCGACGTCACAAGCTCACTCAGATCCACAGAAAACGTATCAAAGTTAATGAAATAGCCAGAAGCAGTTCTGTCAATTGTTGGAATTGCATCAGGATTTGTAGAAATTGCTGGAACCAGTTGATCACTTGTTACATTGGTGTAGACAGGTGTATTTGGACGAACTGTTACTTGAGTTTCAAGAGGGATGAGTTCCATAGCCTTGTTGCTCAGTCCTTCATCTGTTACTGCTGAATTCTCGATGGTTATCAGTCTTTCAGTCTGAACCTCTTGGATAGTAGCGAGAGGAGTGTGTCTGCTACTAGGTCGGAGTCCACGAGGCCTACTATTTAGTATTGGCCACATACTGTTGTTTGATGAGGTCGATGGACACAAATCTTTTCTCCTTTTTTCCAGCAAGGGGCGGCAGAAGTACTGTTCTTGTTCCGTGTATGGCTAGGCAGGTACTGGTTGTCTGTAAGAAGGTCCAAATTCCTTCTTGTCCGCAATTTTTTCTCTGACTAGATCCCCAACTTTTGGAATCCAGACAGGCCTTGCTGGGACCGCCGGTTTTTCCCCAGTGGTGGTTGGCTGCAGGAATACGTTGCTTTGTTTCGATCTTAGTTCATTTAGATCCTGTAAAACAGCCAAACGATCTTTGATATCAAAGGGTTTATTTTACACCACTGTGCCACTAGATTCAAGATCTGGCACCCACATTCTTGTCCCAAATAGGACCTCATATGGAGCGACCCCCCCTAGAGAACTTCTTGGCAAATTGTTTAATGAGCGTTGGACCCCATAAAAATGTTTGACCCACCCATCACCCGAACCTAATACCCTAGCTGTTATAGACTGCTTTATGTCCCGGTTTTTCCTTTCCACAACAGAATTTCCCTCAGGATGAAACAGAGAGGAGTACCGCAATGCAACGCCCAGACTGTCCATGGCTTCTTTGTAAGCTCGAGAGCTAAACGCAGGGCCCCGGTCAGAATGTAGCGTGCCTATTGCGTATGTGCCGATAAAGACTCGCATATCTTTTATAACAGTTCGAGCGTCAGCCGAGCGCTGAGGCCATATCCATAGGAACCTTGACTTAGTATTTGTGGGATTGCAGTTGTCCACAAGGACGCCTGCGCGTAGATAGTCTAATGCTGTCTAACAATGGTGTCTGTCCCTGGCAGGCTACTTCGTAGCATGGTGTCTGGTAGCGTTCTGCTATGTTTTGACAAAAGAAACCTTTTGAGATATCCAATGTGGTTTTATATTTTTTACGCACAATATTATTCATTAATGCTGAACTATGTGCATTTTGTACTGCAAATGTTTTAGAACAAGTGTTTAAGTGTCTGTAATCCAAAACTAGACGATATGTATTGTTTGGTTTGGAGACAGGAAACAAAGGATTGTTCATTGAAGAGGTGCATGTTTCAATCACCCCTTGGTATTCAAGTTGATCTAAGATCTCCCTGACCTGTTTTTTAGCTTCTTGCTTTATTGGGTACTGCCTTTGTCCAGTTGGTTCATGTTTCAGATGTATTTTATGGTGAGGTGAGTCCTCATCCCATCCTACATGATTTTTATATAATGCTGGGGCCTGGGCACCTGCCCATTTCCTGGCATATGTATATTTTAGGTGAATTGGAATATGGTTGGAGAAGGCAGGCATAATAATGTCCTCACCATGTGGGCACTCCCTGACAAATTGTGGTGGCCAGTCTTTTTCTGCTAGAAGTCTGTCATAACCCCTTGAATGTTTTTCCCAAAAGAGTGCTTTCACCTGTCTAGGTATGTCTCCCTCCATCCGGAGTGTTATTTCATATACCTTTTGTGGAGTACTAACCCTGGTGTCTACAGTCTCAACTGTAATGTACTCATTCAAGTCCACTATCTCCAGAAGTTCCTTCAGGTTCTGGCGAGCTATTGTGACTTCTGCTGCACTGTCCAGCATTGTCTGAGCCCATTCTCCGTTCTTGAGTTGTGTTCTCAGTATCCTCGGCATGTCTGACCTTCAGACCTGCTACCTTCTTTTTGAGAATTGAGGTTTTGATTTATTTTTCTGAACGTGTTTGTCGTCTTTCGATTTCACGCGTTCTTCTGTATGTTCTGACCGTCCTCTTCTTTCCGATGTCTGTGACGAGATCTGAAAGGTACGAGAGGAATGTGTATCAGTATCTTGATACCTGTCAGGCTTTTTTAAATTATCCCTATTCCTGAGGTTATACCTCCTTTCAAAGGGCTCCTTTTGAGGAGACCTACCTCGGGATTGAGAACGGTTCTCGTTTGAATTTTGTTTATTAGTTTCCCACTTCTTTTTAGAAGATGTAGGAGTTTGTTTAATAGAGTCCTTCTCAGGACTTTCAGATAGTTTTGGCTTCAATGGTCTTCCACCCAAACTATCTCTGCCTAATTCCGCATAAGATTGTTCTATTATTCTGGGTAGTTCAGTTTGATGTTCTGTAACATCGAATTCCCTTAATCGTTGGCGGATCGCCACTGCTGCTACCTCCCCTTTAATATTAGATAATATTATTGTTGAGACCTGGTCGAAATTTTTCAGTAATTTCATACCTAAATTCAGAGCAGGCTCTGCCCCGTATTTGTTTTGAATTTGTTTCAGGTCATCAGGTATTACTGCAATTGACAGAATACCATGTGTTTTAGTATATATGGCAGCAAAGACTGAGCCCCAAGGGGTGCAGTCTTCCAGTTGTGGTGTGATCCCCATTAGTAAACAGGTTGTTAGTATTCTGTGTTTCTCATAAGGGCTAGTATTTGGAAATACTGCTTCTATTTGAGTAATTTTTTGAGCTATCCAGAATGGAATTTGCTCACGTTTTGTGGGCATTTTACCCATGACTGCGTATAGAGTCTGTGGTGTAATTTTTAGTGTATTCCCCTGTTGAGGGGTTTGATTTGGAAGTGTTAATGGTGGTTGGACTGTGAAAGTCCGCATGACATATTGGACTAATTGTCTGTAGATTTTTATCAACTTTGTAAGTTGAGTAAGTAATTCCTCGTCTGACATTATATCGAGGTCAGGATGAGGAGTGTAGCCGGCTAGAATCGGTCATGTTGCTCCTGGTCTACCCAGTGGACCGAGCCTGGTAATGTTTCTGTGATGTTTTTGGGCACCTTTAAACCAGAGCTGATACTCCTGGTATGTTAGTGGAATTTCAATATCCTCGAAAGGAATATATTCCTCTGGTGGTTCATCTTCTTTGTAGAAGTGAAACAGTCTTGTTACTGAATTTGATTCAGGAAATATTACCCATGAATAGAATACCTCTGTCTGAAAGGATTCGTGTGCCTTTATCACGAAAACTGCTCTACCGCCTCTTGGTGGTAGGCCATGTTTTATAAGTTTTAGAGTGATGGCTCTTCTTAAATTTGGATGGATGTCTATAACACCCTCCTCAGTTTCAATTAAACCTGTAAAGTTAAAAGCTGTTACGACTGGTTGAGCCGCAGCTCCACCGGTGTTGGTGGCATCGTGCCCGTGTTCGGACATTTTGTTTTTTGGAAAAATGTAGAACAAGTTTCAAGGAAACAAAAAGATAAGGTGCACAATATTTTGGAACACTGTATCCTTCAACGTTGAGCAAACCAAACAACTAATATATAGGGTGCTTCCCTATTTAGTTATGGCGGATATTTAACCCTACCCACTCCAGACGTCTTATGGAGTATGTGAGTAGGGGTCTCTGAGACAAGCACGACTGAGTAACTCAGTATCTAGCATTACATTACTGCCTTAACAAATGTTGGGCGCCATGTAGTGTAGTTCCTATTTCCCTAATAGGCTCTGCGCATTGGAATAATATAACCTATAGGCTTGACATAGGACTAAGGTCGGTATGTCCCTATCGAGTATATTAAACTTAATTACTTGTGCCAGCTAGCTCAGAGGCCACTAGAAACTCCTTGAGAACAAGAAGTGAGTAGTTTCTGGCAACCGAAAAACATGACAACTTTTGTTTCCCTTTAGAATCGGAACACGTCTCAGAATCGTGGAAACAATAGATAACAGTTTCACTCAGTCAATCGTGCATGCTTAGTTTCTACAGAGTTACACAAAAAGGAAAGACGGGCGTTTCAATAAAAAGGGTTTTATTGAACAGTCTTGTTTCTCGTGTAAGAGATATGTGCTGTTATGATCACAAGACAGTATGCAAGATAAATAATGTACAGTATAAGCAGTAGAAATAAATAATACTGTGCTAGCATTATCTTTTAGCATATATTCACGTACATAAATAACATGAGCTAAAAATGCGAGTACTCATACGATGCGTCTCTAAGCTAGTTCTACCCCAATGTACCTAACCTAGTCTAGGTGTAGGGAAAGGTAAGAAGTAGGTGTAGTATTCTCTAGTATGGTATACTAAGAGTATGTTAAGTCTAGTATGCCAAGTATGGTATGCCAAGAGAACCTCTAGGTTCTAGTCAGCTCCATACCTTGTGAATGAGAGAGGTGGGAATCTCTTGCCGGATCTGGAACTCTAACACACCGCGAAGGGAGTCAGAACACTGGAAGCTGGATTCGTCTGTGTGCAGGAAGGACAGCGTCTTCTCAGTGCGTCAGGCCGGGATACGGGCTCCTCTGAAGTCGAGGTCTCCTCTAACTTGCTTGGGCAAGGAAAGGTATATTTATACCTGGTAGGTGTCTTGGATTGTTAGCATTGACGTAAAGTCGGACAGAGGAAGACGTCAGGAATGAACCCTTAAGGTATAACGGTTCACACATAATAGATGAGTTCTTGGAGAAATCAATAGTCCTGTGCTAGGGGAACTCCCGAAGCTTAAGGGTATGATTTCTAAGAACTCGTTGTGATGTTAGGGTGGACGGATGTCGGTGACCATGCCTGTATTTGGAGAGCACGGTTAATGCCTAAATAAGGACAGGGATTCTATGCCTATGTAAGGGCAATGCGAATTGTGCCTATATAAGGACATGATTCAGGAAAACCTATATACGGACCCCTAAAGCGGAATACAACATGTGAGCTATGAACTTGGTTATAAGTGAAGCTCCTGAAAAACTATTGACTGACTCTGAAGAACTATACAGCAGTGATAAGCTGCATACCTGTTAACAGTGGATTCGTATTGATAGACATGCTCGTACCAAAGATTATGCTATATTGATATATGTACTGTAAATGCCTAATAAAGTTTGTTTACAAAAAAAAAACACATATGCACATGTCAGCTACAACACAAGGCCTACAGCTACTCAAAATATGCAGGTATCACATCGCCAACATCCAGGTCACAGTACATGCTCAACTCTCATTACTATCAGACACACAAGCACGTCACGAGCACCCTCTGTTTAATCTAAATGTAAAAGCATGTCTGACACACAAGCTCCGGCCTACTACACAAACCATTAAAATAGGAGTCGTCCTCACTCACATGTGCGTTGCCCTCATCTCATCCACACATACACTTGCAGCACCACTCTCCATCAGCATGGGCACAACACCTCTCACATGCATGACATGCACACAATTGTACAGTACACATCCCCTCCTCAACAGACGTCTAATGTAACATGCCAGATGAACAAATCCCATCAGCAGTAGCAAACTCAGTGATGCCTTGGACTGCACTCATGCCACTACGGCCAGCATCACTGCACACCCTGACATGCACACTCAATACATCACCACATCTCACAACAAGACACACACATAGCTCAATGGATGTGTACTCAGTCATTTGAATATCACAACACACACACATCTATCTGCACAAGTCCAACCACTTGTCACTTGAGTAAAAGATCCATCATGGATGCTGGATATCAAGCTCGCATATTCTGAATCACATCCCTGCATGTCAAGCACTCACATAGGGACAATGTGGACACATCATGTCACCAACACAAGAACGGCCAATGTACTTTAGTCACAACCCACACCCTCTCACATTCTCCTAAACTGTACTTTCGCCATCACATAGGAGTCTACACTACACGGAAAGTAACGTTACACCAGGTTCCATCACCTCTACCCTTGTGTGTGTCATCACATGCAATACCAACTTTGCTAAACACAGCTGCAGTTATGTTACGCAAACACATTTCAACAGACTCCCCTGTGCGGCTTTGCAGAGCATAGATGTCACACAGGCTCCAGTGGGATCTGCATGGCATACGGACACACTACACATCTGGGCGCACATAGTCCACTCGTATGAAAACATGGAGCACAGGGCCAAGCAACATACATCACAGCACCCCTAGTCCAGATCAGTGTGACCAGGCACAGCATCAAGCATAGCTCAAAAGGACAACATTAGTGGTCTAGCACAAATTACAACCTACACACAAATCTCATGCCCAATTACAAATGGTGTGTGGGTGAATACATGATGTGAAAGCTTGCACAGAGAAGAACCATCATCAACATGATGTAGCCAGACAAAAGCAGGATGGCACCATACACATGTGGATGAGGAAACACTGGACTAGTAAGACCATGGACACCTTCTCAAACAGGAACATATTCTTACACTTCAGTGTTCACCTCACACACACCATGGGCTCAGGATATGTCCCAGATGGTCACACTGCCATGAGGCAAAATGATGACAGTGGAAGGCCACCTGTGCCAAGCTTGTCATTGGCATGGGTGTACCAGACCTACAGTAGACACAGATATGGCTCCAACACAATGAAGACACATGATAGCTTTTGTACCAATACCTTAAGGACATGGTTGTGTCCAATCTCACCACCACGTATACCAAATCCATATGTACACAGATGGACTGATAAGACAGGTGACTTGATGCACATCACAAACATGTTCTGCATGCCCCTCATAAACTGTTGCACTTTGCAACACTTGCAGTATGGTACCATATGGCAGCATTACCTATGTGCAAAGGTGAATTGAAAATAGGAAAGCTTGGAAGATTCATGTCACCTTCATCAGCCAACATGCTATGGATGATGATACCCTGCAAAGATAAACTATGTGGACTTGTATACATACTGTAATAGGTGACATACTCCATGGACCACATGCGGTCCATGACATAACAACCTCATTGCATATCCACAACAAGAATTGTACATGAGTGACAGTTGAGTTAGAACCAGGTTGTGGGACACAGAAATCAACAGTAAGAAACTTCAAACATGCTTTATTCTGTATGTGAACGAAAACTATTTAAAAGTCAAACAGAAGGCCAATGGCCAGTCCATAGTTCAGAAGTCTCAGAGAGGGTGAAGGGTAATCCCCCTCCAGCACTTGCCTGCACTGTATGCGTACGGGGGCACATCCCCTGGGAGGGGCATCTTGGGGCATGCCAGGCACCATGGGACAGGACTAGGGAAGACTGTGTTGGGTTGTGGGAGGGATGGGATCCGGAGGGGTGTGTGGGTCCACTGCTGTGGATGGGCCAGATTGAGTAGAGGGGTCCACTGCAGTGGAGGGAGCAGATTGAGGAGGGGGGCACTGCAGTGGAGGGAGCAGATTGAGGAGGGGGTCCACTGCAGTGGAGGAAGCAGATTGATGGGGGCACTGCAGTGGAGGGAGCAGATTGAGGAGGGGGGTCCACTCCAGTGGAGGTAGCAGATTGAGGAGGGGGCACTGCAGTGGATGGAGCAGATTGAGGAGGGGGTCCACTGCAGTGGCAGTTTCAGACTGAGGGGGGATTTGGAGGGGAAATATTTGTGGGAGAGGGGAAGGGGCTGATCAACTTTCCGGGGAATGGTGTATTTTTGGAGGGGGAAACCGGTGATTGGTATGGACTCGGGATCTTTGGGAGGGGGTGCCTTGGAGTGGGATGCCCATTTTTGGACGGGGGAAGTATGGGTCAGTGGTGGGGTTTTAGATTTGGGACTACGGCTGGATTTTTGGGTGGGGGGTGTTCGGTTATTCCTCTTTTGGGGAGGGGGGTGCTGGGGCCAGGTTTGGATGTCAGGTCGGGGGTGGTTTCCTCTTCCCCTTGGGAGGGGGGACAGATGGGTCTGTGGGGAAGAGGCCAAGGTTGCAGAGGAATAGCTTCTGGGCAGAGGGGGGTGCAGGAGAGTCAAGGGTAGGGGTTGTGGAGGCAGAGGGATTTGAGGTATGCGGAGTACCTGTGGATGCATGTTTGTGTTGTCTAGGCCTGTCCCTGCTGTGTGTGCTGTCAGTCCCCTGAGTGTGTGCGCGTGTGTGTTTGGAGTTGTGTGTGTGTGGTTGTGTGCTGCATGTGGATGTTGATCTTTGTGCATGTGCTTGTTTGAACCAATCCTGGCTCACCCACCACCACAAGGGAGTCAATACTGGAGGTGTCATCTTCGGAAGCTCCTTCAGATGAGGATGTGGAGCTTCCCCCAGTGTGGCTCCCCTCACCCTCCGTGCCACTGGATCCCTCCTCCTCCTCCGCTCTGGACCCAGTCCGGCGAGCTGCTTCCCCTTGGTCCGTGGCACTGCCTCCTCCGGTAGCCGGTGCTGATGCTGTGAACAAGAATGCCAGAGAGATTCACATGAGTCATCCGCATGGACTTGACACATGGATATTGTCACATATCATCACAGAGCAAGCATTTACATCATGTTGACTGCAGCTTTCTATTCATTACACATATGTGTATATGGCACTTGCCAGTTGGCCAATTAACCATGGGTTCCAGACACATGATGAATGAATGAATGAAATAATATTTATAAAGCGCATAGCTACCCGAAGGCATCCCAGCGCTGACGGACACCAAATTGCTTACAGCAGGTTAGATGGGAAAAAGCCAGGTCTTCAGGTCCTTCCTAAAGGTATTGTGACTGGATTGCACACGAAGCCGCAAAGGAAGGGCATTCCAGAGTTTGGCCGCACTGTATGAGAACAGTCGGCCACCACTTCTGGTCCTGCGGATTCTGGGGACTGAAGCTAAATAAAGATCATCAGAACGAAGACACCTATTGGCTCGATAAGGATGAGCTAAAGAAGAGATAATGGCTGGTCCCCTCCCTTTCAACAACCTGTGAAAAATGCACAGGGCTTTGAAGTGGACCCTTTCCTTAATCGGAAGCCAATGGAGGGCTTTTAAAGCCGATCTGGCTGATTGACGGCCAGAAAGCCCTACCAAAGTTCTAGCAGCACAATTCTGTACGACTTGGAGCTTCGCCAGAACCGAGCTAGGAGCAGCCAAGTAAAGGGCATTTCCATAGTCCAATCGGGACAATACTAGAGCCTGAACCATCAGTTTTCTTGCTCGAAAGGGGAGCAGTGGTAGCACCTTGCGAAGCAGCCTCAAAATGCCAAAACAGATGGAGACCACTTTTCTGGCTTGAATTTTGAAGCTTAGCTCCTCATCGAGCCAGAAGCCTAAGCTCTTTATTTCCTTTTTGGAATGGGCTTAGGACCCATACAGGCTGGCCAAAAGGAATCTATTTCCTTGGGGGATTTATTGCCAAGGAGCATAAGCTCTGTTTTGTCGCCATTCAATTTAAGATGAGACGACGTCATCCATCTGGCCACTTCTTCGAGGCACGACAGCAGACAGGAGGAGGCTCCGTCTGCGTGGTTCAGTGAAATCACTAATTGCGTATCGTCAGCGTAAGTGACGAGTTGCACTCCAAAGGGAAGGACACTATCAGCTAAAGGGGCCATGTACACGTTGAAAAGGGAGGGGCTCAGGGACGAGCCCTGGGGCACTCCACAGTGCAAAGGACGGGGGTCTGAGATGTCTTCTCCCTCAAAAATTTGGAAAGATCTTTCCTCTAGAAACGAGCTTAGCCATTTCAAGGCCACTCCGGATACCCCCATTTTGTAAAGTCGCTGGACCAAGATACGGTGATTCACCGTATCGAAGGCCGCACTGAGATCTAAAAGTATCACGGCCACCGATCCTCCTGCGTCAAGGATTTTCCTAGATTCTTCGACGACAGCTAATAATGCTGTCTCGGTTCCTTGATGAGGGCGGAAACCCGTCTGAGACGGGTGGAGGAGGTTGCCATCCTCCAAATGCCTAGATAACAATGAATTCACGTACTTATCTGTCACTTTACTGGCCCATGGAAGAAGAGAGATGGGTCGAAAGTTCTCAAGGCAGCTGGGGTCTAAACTCGGCTTTTTCAATAGAGTTTTCACCATCGCATTCTTCCATAAAGAGGGCACCACCCCGAGAGAAAGTGAGGAGTTAATCAGGTCCACCATCACAGGACCGACTGAGTCCACCACTGATTGCAGCATTTTAGGGGGCCGGATCAGTGGGTGAACCACTCCTGACAAGTGCAGAAATGGTCCGAAAATGTTCCTCATTTAGAGGAGGAAATACTCCTAACACACATTCATGACTCTGAACGATGCAGTCCTTACAAAGCAGATCAGTTTCGGGATCAGTCGTGGGAAATGTACTACTGATGGTTTGGACTTTATTGAAGAAAAATTCTGCCCGCTCGTTACAACGATGGGGTGTTCCTTCAGACAAATCAGGGGGGCAGGAATTTTTAGGAGTTTTTTTGCAATGCGAAACGTTTCGCGGGGGAGTTTGCTGCCAATGTAATTTTCTCTTCAAAATAGTGGGCTTGAGCCTTTCTGACCTCACTCTTGTACACCTTAATAGTTTCCCTATACTCCTTTTTCTTTGGGGAAGTAAAATCTTTCCTCCAAGATCTCTCAGCTCTTTTACAGGTCTGTTTTAACACCCGGAGTTTAGGTGTATACCAGGCTGTCCTATTAAGTCCAGTTTTAATATCAGTGATCTTCTTTGGGAGAATCACGTCTAAAGAATTCTCAATCCATTTATTAAATTGATCGTTGGCTACTACAGGATCAAGATCAAGAGAAGGTGTCGTAGTATCCAATACAAGTGCCCACTGTTCCACAGAAAGTTTAGACCAACAGCGACTGAATTTTTTTGCCGAACGAGTGGACAGGGGGTAGACCTAGGAGACCATAGAAGGGAAATCAAAAAATGATCTGACCACGGTACGGGATAGGGTTCCAAACAGGTCAGCTCCTTTAGGTTAGAAAATACAGGATCAAGAAGATGACCTTTACAGTGAGTAGGAGAAGATACCAACTGAGTCAATTGTATGGCAGCAAGGTCATGGATAAGATCTGAGACAACCCTCGATGCCAGATTATCCAAGTGGATGTTTAAATCCCCCAAGATTGTAAAATTGGGGGCTGTTCCTGCTAAACCTGTTGTAATTTCAAGTAAAGATTCAAGGAATTGACCCATGGGCCCCGGAGGTCGATAGATCAGAATACCAGAAAGGGAAAGAGTGGCCGACACTCCAATTGAAAAGTGCAAATTCTCGCAGTCAGACAGAGGACTGCCAAATATTCGACAAGTAAGGTGGTTCTTGTAAATAATAGCAATTCCGCCACCTCTTCCAGACATTCTGTCTAGCCTTTGTACTAAATAGTCGGGGGAGAACTTGGACAAAGTCCGGATCGGAACCAGACTGAGTCCAAGTTTCGGTAAGAAACAAAACATCCGGACTGTCGTCGGTTAGTAAAATAGACAGTTCTATAGTATGTTTAGGAAGAGATCGACAATTAATTGAAAAGATTTTGAGAATTTTGACCGGAAGCTCAGTCAGTGAGGGAGAGAGGGGGCAAAAAGGTCAAATCTAAAAAAACAATCCTCGCAACCCTGTTTCAGGTTCTCCATGTCCATAAGCTGATTACAATTCGTACTAAGGCCACAATTTATGGATTTAAGTTGCTGCGCGCTGTAACAGTACCTTGTTTGAAGCAGAGGAGCAGGGGTCATGGCCCCTGGTCCCGGTCGGCCGCGGACGGGCGCAGACGGGCTTGCCTTAGGCGCGCCTTCGGCGCGCCAGCGGCGCGCCCGCTGCGCGCGTCCGCTGCGCGGTCGCGTCATCAGGCTCCTAAATAGCCTGGCCGGGATCTGGCAACTAGAGCGCTGACCCGAATGCGTATCGGCACGGAAGTGTGCAAAAAAGCAAAAGAAGCAGCGTGTCCCCGAGCTATAACACAGCTCGATAGCAGCACATAGGTGAAAACAAACAGTACACAATAACTATCGGATGACTCAAATTTCTCAATATTAAAATTCTAAAATTCTAAAGCCCCCGCTCAATTCCCCAGTTGTAATTAAAACTTGAAGATACCTCCTACAAAGCAAGTAGTTCAAGAGCCGACTAACGCTCCGTGGCAGCTTAGTATCCGCTGCGCGGTCGCGTCATCAGGCTCCTAAATAGCCTGGCCGGGATCTGGCAACTAGAGCGCTGACCCGAATGCGTATCGGCACGGAAGTGTGCAAAAAAGCAAAAGAAGCAGCGTGTCCCCGAGCTATAACACAGCTCGATAGCAGCACATAGGTGAAAACAAACAGTACACAATAACTATCGGATGACTCAAATTTCTCAATATTAAAATTCTAAAATTCTAAAAGCCCCCGCTCAATTCCCCAGTTGTAATTAAAACTTGAAGATACCTCCTACAAAGCAAGTAGTTCAAGAGCCGACTAACGCTCCGTGGCAGCTTAGTATCCGCTGCGCGGTCGCGTCATCAGGCTCCTAAATAGCCTGGCCGGGATCTGGCAACTAGAGCGCTGACCCGAATGCGTATCGGCACAGAAGTGTGCAAAAAAGCAAAAGAAGCAGCGTGTCCCCCGAGCTATAACACAGCTCGATAGCAGCACATAGGTGAAAACAAACAGTACACAATAACTATCGGATGACTCAAATTTCTCAATATTAAAATTCTAAAATTCTAAAAGCCCCCGCTCAATTCCCCAGTTGTAATTAAAACTTGAAGATACCTCCTACAAAGCAAGTAGTTCAAGAGCCGACTAACGCTCCGTGGCAGCTTAGTATCCGCTGCGCGGTCGCGTCATCAGGCTCCTAAATAGCCTGGCCGGGATCTGGCAACTAGAGCGCTGACCCGAATGCGTATCGGCACGGAAGTGTGCAAAAAAGCAAAAGAAGCAGCGTGTCCCCCGAGCTATAACACAGCTCGATAGCAGCACATAGGTGAAAACAAACAGTACACAATAACTATCGGATGACTCATGTCATGTGCAACACTGTTCAGATCAATGTCAAAGCCCACAACCACTCAAATCCTACACTACGTAGCATGTGGTCTGATTTGTAATGCTCCTGACGGTCTTGTGTCTTGACATACCTGTCTCATCTCCTGCAAGCGTGTGTCACTAGCCTGGACATAAGTGACACACATGTCACAGTTGGAAAGGGGCACAACAGGGAATTTACTATTCATGGTGCATATGCATCTCTTGAGACAGATCTGTGTGTTTGGATGACTTAAGAACTGTTATAGGGGCAGCAGGGTGTGAGACTGCAACATGCATGTTGAACATAGGTGTGTGACATGGCACATACTCACCACCTCCTTGCTGCTGTCTGGCCTTCAACTGCCCATCCATGTCAGGGAAGACCACCGCCAGAATCCGGAGCATGTGGGGGGTCAGGGTCCGCCCTTCTTGCATGGAGGTGACAGGTTCAGTTTAACACGAGCAATCCTCCGAGTCCAGACCTGGAGGTCTTGCCACCTCTTCTGGCAGTGGCAGACGTGTCGGTTGGTGACCCCCACTGAGCGAACTGTCCTGGCGATGGTTTGCCACATCTTGGCCCTCTGATGGGAGTCGACCTGTGAGGATGACATTGTGACAGTCCCTTGAGTCACATGCTACATGTTTCTGGCACCCACAATATTACACATTGTTCAGTATAAGGTTGCAAACAATGTCTAAGGGGTGAACAAGTGGCATTATGGGCAGTTGTCCTGTGTGTAATGATCCCTCCATCCCATGTGAACAGTGCTGAGAAGTCAACACCACCCAGTACACACACTTCTACAGCAGTGTACCTGCCCAGAACACATTTCTACACACAGCATAACTTACAGGATCTCTGTTTGCATACTCCCACTTGAGATTCTCAATGCTAGCAGTGCACATTTATTCACATGTACAATGAAAAGGCAGTGGAATCATCACTCACCTGCTCCTCTGGTTTGCTGTACATCTGGCTGTACAGTGGAAGCAGGCTGTCCAGCAGGGCCTGGTTTTCTTCTTCAGTGAAGGCTGGGGCTCTGTCCACTGTACGTGCCATGGTAGCTCCCAGAGGATGTGGAGACAGCAGCAGAGAGATGGGGAGATGCAGGTGATGTGCAGGTAGTGCAGGCAAGTGAGGTCTGTAGGGAACAGACTGACTTTTATCTGTACAGCAGAGGCGGTCTCTTTTCCATGCATACAAAGTAATAGGTCCGACTCGTTCGCATTATCAGAATCTGTCCAATCAATAACATTGCTAGAATCCGACACGCCTACCGCGATGTTCAAAGTACCCACATCGTACCACTATTGACTTAGATACATTGGTGATGGAAGGTTACTGATTCGTTTTGCACGCGATTCGAACACAAAACAAAACACGCGTCTGTCACCATGGCGATCAATAGCCAATGGGTGCGACAGACTCGGTTCGGATGCGGCTACCGCGTCCTTTGAATACTCACCCACGTTGTTCACCATGACTATCAACAGCCAATGGGTGCGACAGACTCGTTTTGGATGCGGCTACCGCGTCCTTTACTCACCTGCGTCGTTCACCATGATGACCAACAGCAAATGGGTGCGACAGACTCGGTTAGAATGCGGCTAACGCATCCTTTGAATACTCACCCGTGTCGTTCACCATGACAAACAAAAGCAAATGTGTGCGATGGACTCGGTTCAGATGCAGCTACCGCGTCCTTTCACTAATCTGTCGGCAGGGCACACACAAGTACAAATAATGATGTTTTTGTGCATTACATGTGTGGAGGCAGTGTTTTCGTGATATATAGTACATTTTAACTGATATCTCACACCCCAATTGTGAGCTGGCCTTGAGGGGCACACAACACACAGTTTGTGAGTCCCATTACAACATTGAGAGTACACTTGTCAGATTACCCTCCTAGGCTTGGTCACAGTCCCAGGGGATAATTTGTGAAACCATGTTTTGGCTACACAGTCACTGCTTTTGTGGACTGTGAGACCCACTGTGCATTGGGGGAAGTTTTTGACTCTGATTCTGCTGTGTCTGAGTCATGTTCACCGCATTAAATTTTGTCTTTTTGTACCATGACCTTTTGCTGCCACATTAGCTTGTGTATGTTATGTGAGTTGCTGTTGTGTGTTTGCGTCCCAGGCTTTCCTGGATGATTGCAAACTTAATGACACCCCTACATTGGGGATGTTCAGCGTATGTGATTGTACGTGTTTGTCAGACATGACATCATGACAGTGTTCAACCTGTGACAGTGGTGTGCAGGTTTCTCTTGTTGACCTGACATATATGTGGCATTACATAATCCTATTGTGTGTACCTTTCAACCATGTGATGGCTGTCACAAACCCATTTCTTGTATAATGTGTTTGACATGTTGTTGAGTATGTGATGGTTGCTCACATGTACGGTGACAGACACTATTGACTATTTACAGTACAAAACTCACACTGCTGTATAACCATAGTTTGTTGACATGTCTTGAAAGGGAACTAAGGCCGTGCTTTTTATCTAGGCTCAACAATTATCCTATCAATGATAATTTCCAATGTCCTGGGACTACTTTTTGTATAGATATCATGTTACGTGGGTTGCAGTGCATGTATCTTTGTACGTTGTAAACTGACATCAACTGTGTTTACACTCTACACATAGGTATCACCGAAGATCTCCAGTCTACAGGCCGTTCCCCGACCTCCAGACCATGGAAGAACGGTATTCCATCTGTCCGTAGATACCGGTTTACCATTCAAATTATTGTTGAGCTGGCTGACCAGTTGGCACCGCATTTGCAGCCTGGACGCCCATATCCCGCTGCGCTGACACCCAAGGTGAAGGTAATGGCGGCACTACATTTCTTCACCATGGGTTCATTTCAGTATACTCTGGCAACATCAGGTGGCATGTCACAGACCATGTTCAGCCGTGTGCTTCGTGATGTTTTAGAGCGATACAAAGGGGATGATGGACGGAACGTTTGAGCCAATCAAACACTCACCCCCAGTCAACTGATCTGGGTTTAATCCATCATCATTCTTAGCTCACTCCACCACCCCAGTTCAGACATGGCCATATGCAAATCAGTCTGACCCTGTGCCTCATGGGAACAGTCCAGCCGAACTGCCAAGCCATGTCTTCCCTGGACCGGAAACAAGCATCCTAGGACCGGTTTCTGGCATTCCAGCCGTCATCAGCCAGGCTTGCTTGAATCCAGTGGCAAAGTGAGCAAGGGACCCACGTCTGGGCATACCCCCGCCAACTTAGGGCGAGCAAGCGATACAAAAGGGGATGATGGACGGAACGTTTGAGCCAATCAAACACTCACCCCCAGTCAACTGATCTGGGTTTAATCCATCATCATTCTTTAGCTCACTCCACCACCCCAGTTCAGACATGGCCATATGCAAATCAGTCTGACCCTGTGCCTCATGGGAACAGTCAGCCCGAACTGCCAAGCCATGTCTTCCTGGACCGGAAACAAGCATCCTAGGACCGGTTTCTGGCATTCCAGCCGTCATCAGCCAGGCTTGCTTGAATCCAGTGGCAAAGTGAGCAAGGGACCCACGTCTGGGCATACCCCCGCCAACTTAGGGCGAACAAAGCGATACAAAGGGGATGATGGACGGAACGTTTGAGCCAATCAAACACTCACCCCCAGTCAACTGATCTGGGTTTAATCCATCATCATTCTTTAGCTCACTCCACCACCCCAGTTCAGACATGGCCATATGCAAATCAGTCTGACCCTGTGCCTCATGGGAACAGTCCAGCCCGAACTGCCAAGCCATGTCTTCCTGGACCGGAAACAAGCATCCTAGGACCGGTTTCTGGCATTCCAGCCGTCATCAGCCAGGCTTGCTTGAATCCAGTGGCAAAGTGAGCAAGGGACCCACGTCTGGGCATACCCCCGCCAACTTAGGGCGAACAAAGCGATACAAAGGGGATGATGGACGGAACGTTTGAGCCAATCAAACACTCACCCCCAGTCAACTGATCTGGGTTTAATCCATCATCATTCTTTAGCTCACTCCACCACCCCAGTTCAGACATGGCCATATGCAAATCAGTCTGACCCTGTGCCTCATGGGAACAGTCCAGCCCGAACTGCCAAGCCATGTCTTCCCTGGACCGGAAACAAGCATCCTAGGACCGGTTTCTGGCATTCCAGCCGTCATCAGCCAGGCTTGCTTGAATCCAGTGGCAAAGTGAGCAAGGGACCCACGTCTGGGCATACCCCGCCAACTTAGGGCGAACAAAGCGATACAAAGGGGATGATGGACGGAACGTTTGAGCCAGTAAACACTCACCCCCAGTCAACTGATCTGGGTTTAATCCATCATCATTCTTTAGCTCACTCCACCACCCCAGTTCAGACATGGCCATATGCAAATCAGTCTGACCCTGTGCCTCATGGGAACAGTCCAGCCGAACTGCCAAGCCATGTCTTCCCTGGACCGGAAACAAGCATCCTAGGACCGGTTTCTGGCATTCCAGCCGTCATCAGCCAGGCTTGCTTGAATCCAGTGGCAAAGTGAGCAAGGGACCCACGTCTGGGCATACTCCCGCCAACTTAGGGCGAACAAAGCTGATACAAAGGGATGATGGACGGAACGTTTGAGCCAATCAAACACTCACCCCCAGTCAACTGATCTGGGTTTTAATCCATCATCATTCTTTAGCTCACTCCACCACCCCAGTTCAGACATGGCCATATGCCAAATCAGTCTGACCCTGTGCCTCATGGGAACAGTCCAGCCCGAACTGCCAAGCCATGTCTTCCCTGGACCGGAAACAAGCATCCTAGGACCGGTTTCTGGCATTCCAGCCGTCATCAGCCAGGCTTGCTTGAATCCAGTGGCAAAGTGAGCAAGGGACCCACGTCTGGGCATACCCCGCCAACTTAGGGCGAACAAAGCGATACAAAGGGGATGATGGACGGAACGTTTGAGCCAATCAAACACTCACCCCCAGTCAACTGATCTGGGTTTAATCCATCATCATTCTTTAGCTCACTCCACCACCCCAGTTCAGACATGGCCATATGCAAATCAGTCTGACCCTGTGCCTCATGGAACAGTCCAGCCCGAACTGCCAAGCCATGTCTTCCCTGGACCGGAAACAAGCATCCTAGGACCGGTTTCTGGCATTCCAGCCGTCATCAGCCAGGCTTGCTTGAATCCAGTGGCAAAGTGAGCAAGGGACCACGTCTGGGCATACCCCTGCCAACTTAGGGCGTAACAAGCGATACAAAGGGGATGATGGACGGAACGTTTGAGCCAATCAAACACTCACCCCCAGTCAACTGATCTGGGTTTAATCCATCATCATTCTTTAGCTCACTCCACCACCCCAGTTCAGACATGGCCATATGCAAATCAGTCTGACCCTGTGCCTCATGGGAACAGTCCAGCCCGAACTGCCAAGCCATGTCTTCCCTGGACCGGAAACAAGCATCCTAGGACCGGTTTCTGGCATTCCAGCCGTCATCAGCCAGGCTTGCTTGAATCCAGTGGCAAAGTGAGCAAGGGACCCACGTCTGGGCATACCCCGCCAACTTAGGGCGAACAAAGCGATACAAAAGGGGATGATGGACGGAACGTTTGAGCCAATCAAACACTCACCCCAGTCAACTGATCTGGGTTTAATCCATCATCATTCTTTAGCTCACTCCACCACCCCAGTTCAGACATGGCCATATGCAAATCAGTCTGACCCTGTGCCTCATGGGAACAGTCCAGCCCGAACTGCCAAGCCATGTCTTCCCTGGACCGGAAACAAGCATCCTAGGACCGGTTTCTGGCATTCCAGCCGTCATCAGCCAGGCTTGCTTGAATCCAGTGGCAAAGTGAGCAAGGGACCCACGTCTGGGCATGACCCCCGCCAACTTAGGGCTGAACAAAGCGATACAAAAGGGGATGATGGACGGAACGTTTGAGCCAATCAAACACTCACCCCCAGTCAACTGATCTGGGTTTAATCCATCATCATTCTTTAGCTCACTCCACCACCCCAGTTCAGACATGGCCATATGCAAATCAGTCTGACCCTGTGCCTCATGGGAACAGTCCAGCCCGAACTGCCAAGCCATGTCTTCCCTGGACCGGAAACAAGCATCCTAGGACCGGTTTCTGGCATTCCAGCCGTCATCAGCCAGGCTTGCTTGAATCCAGTGGCAAAGTGAGCAAGGGACCCACGTCTGGGCATACCCCCGCCAACTTAGGGCGAACAAAGCGATACAAAAGGGGATGATGGACGGAACGTTTGAGCCAATCAAACACTCACCCCCAGTCAACTGATAGGATTCTTGTTTCCGGTCCAGGGAAGACATGGCTTGGCAGTTCGTGCTGGACTGTTCCCATGAGGCACAGGGTCAGACTGATTTGCATATGGCCATGTCTGAACTGGGGTGGTGGAGTGAGCTAAAGAATGATGATGGATTAAACCCAGATCAGTTGACTGGGGGTGAGTGTTTGATTGGCTCAAACGTTCCGTCCATCATCCCCTTTTGTATCGCTTTGTTCGCCCTAAGTTGGCGGGGGTATGCCCAGACGTGGTCCCTTGCTCACTTTGCCACTGGATTCAAGCAAGCCTGGCTGATGACGGCTGGAATGCCAGAAACTGGTCCTAGGATGCTTGTTTCCGGTCCAGGGAAGACATGGCTTGGCAGTTCGTGCTGGACTGTTCCCATGAGGCACAGGGTCAGACTGATTTGCATATGGCCATGTCTGAACTGGGGTGGTGGAGTGAGCTAAAGAATGATGATGGATTAAACCCAGATCAGTTGACTGGGGGTGAGTGTTTGATTGGCTCAAACGTTCCGTCCATCATCCCCTTTTGTATCGCTTTGTTCGCCCTAAGTTGGCGGGGGTATGCCCAGACGTGGGTCCCTTGCTCACTTTGCCACTGGATTCAGCAAGCCTGGCTGATGACGGGCTGGAATGCCAGAAACCGGTCCTAGGATGCTTGTTTCCGGTCCAGGGAAGACATGGCTTGGCAGTTCGAGCTGGACTGTTCCCATGAGGCACAGGGTCAGACTGACTGTGCATATGGCCATGTCTGAACTGGGGTGGTGGAGTGAGCTAAAGAATGATGATGGATTAAACCCAGATCAGTTGACTGGGGGTGAGTGTTTGATTGGCTCAAACGTTCCGTCCATCATCCCCTTTTGTATCGCTTTGTTCGCCCTAAGTTGGCGGGGGTATGCCCGGACGTGGGTCCTTGCTCACTTTGCCACTGGATTCAAGCAAGCCTGGCTGATGACGGCTGGAATGCCAGAAACCGGTCCTAGGATGCTTGTTTCCGGTCCAGGGAAGACATGGCTTGGCAGTCTGTGCTGGACTGTTCCCATGAGGCACAGGGTCAGACTGATTTGCATATGGCCATGTCTGAACTGGGGTGGTGGAGTGAGCTAAAGAATGATGATGGATTAAACCCAGATCAGTTGACTGGGGGTGAGTGTTTGATTGGCTCAAACGTTCCGTCCATCATCCCCTTTTGTATCGCTTGTTCGCCCTAAGTTGGCGGGGTATGCCCAGACGTGGGTCCCTTGCTCACTTTGCCACTGGATTCAAGCAAGCCTGGCTGATGACGGCTGGAATGCAGAAACCGGTCCTAGGATGCTTGCTTCCGGTCCAGGGAAGACATGGCTTGGCAGTTCGTGCTGGACTGTTCCCATGAGGCACAGGGTCAGACTGATTTGCATATGGCCATGTCTGCTGGGGTGGTGGAGTGAGCTAAAGAATGATGATGGATTAAACCCAGATCAGTTGACTGGGGGTGAGTGTTTGACTGGCTCAAAGCGTTCCGTCCATCATCCGCGCTATGTTCGCCCTAAGTTGGCGGGGGTATGCCCAGACGTGGTCCCTTGCTCACTTTGCCATGGATTCAAGCAAGCCTGGCTGATGACCGGTCTGGAATGCCAGAAACCGGTCCTAGGATGCTTGTTTCGGTCCAGGGAAGACATGGCTTGGCAGTTCGGGCTGGACTGTTCCCATGAGGCACAGGGTCAGACTGATTTGCATATGGCCATGTCTGAACTGGGGTGGTGAAGTGAGCTAAAGAATGATGATGGATTAAACCCAGATCAGTTGACTGGGGGTGGATGTGTTTGATTGGCTCAAGCGTCCCGTCCGTCAGCCCCTTTTGTATCGCTTTGTTCGCCTAAGTTGGCGGGGGTATGCCCAGACGTGGGTCCCTTGCTCCCTTTGCCGCTGGATTCAGCAAGCCTGGCTGATGGCCCCGGCTGGAATGCCAAGAACCGGTCCTAGGATGCTTGTTCTCCGGTCCAGGGAAGACATGGCTTGGCAGTTCGGGCTGGACTGTTCCACGAGGCACAGGGTCAGAACATGGTTGCATGATGGCCATGTCTGAACTGGAGGCGGTGGAGTGAGCTAAAGGGTGTTGATGGATTAAACCCAGATCAGCTGGCTGGGGGGTGAGCGTTCCGATTGGCTCCAAGCGTCCCCGTCCGTCTTCGCTTGCAATATCTGGCCCACAGCCCAAGCCCTAGGTATGTCGCTGGGCGGTAGTGCCCAGACGTGGGTGCCCTGGCTCGCTTTGCCACTGGATTCTGACAAGCCTGGCCGATGGCGGTCTGGATGCCAGAAACCGGTCCTAGGATGCTTGTTTCCGGTCCAGGGGAGACATCGGCTTGGCAGTTCGGGCCGGACTGTTCCCATGAGGCGCAGTGTTGTCAGCGCTGATGGCCGCGGATACTGAGCCATGTCGTGAACTGGGGCGGTGGAGTAGAGCTAAAGAATCGATTGACTGGGTTAGGCCCAGTGTCAGTGACTGGCTCAAACGTTCGTCCATCATCCCCTTTTGTATGGCTTGTTCAAGCCCTAAGTGGGGGTATGCCCGGACGTGGGTCCTTGCTCCCTTTGCCACTGGAGTCAAGCAAGCCTGGCTGATGCGACTGGACCGAAACCCGGTCTAGGATGCTGTTTCGGTCCAGGAAGACATGGCCTGGCGAGTTCGTGCATGGACGTTCCCAGAGCACAGGGTCAGACTGATTTGCATATGGCTGTCTGGGCGGGGTGGTGGAGTGAGCAAGAATGATGATGGATTAAACCCAGATCAGTCGGCTTGGGGGTGGTGTTGATTGGCTCCTTGTCCAGGCCATCGTCCCCTGCTGTATCAAGCTTTGTTAAAGCCCTAAGTTGGCGGGTGCATGCCCGAGACGTGGGTCCCTTGCTCACTTTGCCACTGGATTCAAGCAAGCCTGGCTGATGACGGCTGGAATGCCCGAGACCGGTCCTAGGATGCTTGTTTCCGGTCCAGGGAAGGCATGGCTTGGCAGTTCGTGCTGGACTGTTCCCCGCAGAGCACGAGGGGTCAGACTGATTTGCATATGGCCATGTCACGAGACTGGGGTGGTGGAGTGAGCTAAAGAATGATGATGGATTAAGCCCAGATCAGTTGACTGGGGGTGAGTGTTTGATTGGCGCAAGCGTTCCGTCCATCATCCCCTTTTGTATCGCTTTGTTCGCCCCCTAAGTTGGCGGGGTGCCCAGACGTGGGTCCCTTGCTCACTTTGCCACTGGATTCAAGCAAGCCTGGCTGATGACGGCTGGAATGCCAGAAACCGGTCCTAGGATGCTTGTTTCCGGTCCAGGGAAGACATGGCTTGGCAGTTCGTGCTGGACTGATTCCCCATGAGCCAGGGTCAGACTGATTTGCATATGGCCATGTCTGAACTGGGGTGGTGGAGTGAGCTAAAGAATGATGATGGATTAAACCCAGATCAGTTGACTGGGGGTGAGTGTTTGATTGGCTCAAGCGTTCCGTCCATCATCCCCTTTTGTATCGCTTTGTTCGCCCTAAGTTGGCGGGGGTATGCCCAGACGTGGGTCCCTTGCTCACTTTGCCACTGGATTCAAGCAAGCCTGGCTGATGACGGCTGGAATGCCAGAAACCGGTCCTAGGATGCTTGTTTCCGGTCCAGGAAGACATGGCTTGGCAGTTCGGTGCTGGACTGTTCCCATGCAAGGGCACAGGGTCAGACTGATTTGCATATGGCCATGTCTGAACTGGGGTGAGTGGAGTGAGCTAAAGAATGATGATGGATTAAACCCCAGATCAGTTGACTGGGGGTGAGTGTTTGATTGGCTCAAACGTTCCGTCCATCATCCCCTTTTGTATCGCTTTGTTCGCCCTAAGTTGGCGGGGGTATGCCCAGACGTGGGTCCCTTGCTCACTTTGCCACTGGATTCAAGCAAGCCTGGCTGATGGCGGCTGGAATGCCAGAAACCGGTCCTAGGATGCTTGTTTCCGGTCCAGGGAAGACATGGCTTGGCAGTTCGTGCTGGACTGTTCCCATGAGGCACAGGGTCAGACTGATTTGCATATGGCCATGTCTGAACTGGGGTGGTGGAGTGAGCTAAAGAATGATGATGGATTAAACCCAGATCAGTTGACTGGGGGTGAGTGTTTGATTGGCTCAAGCGTTCCGTCCATCATCCCCTTTTGTATCGCTTTGTTCGCCCTAAGTTGGCGGGGGTATGCCCAGACGTGGGTCCCTTGCTCACTTTGCCACTGGATTCAAGCAAGCCTGGCTGATGGCGGCTGGAATGCCAGAAACCGGTCCTAGGATGCTTGTTTCCGGTCCAGGGAAGACATGGCTTGGCAGTTCAGTGCTGGACTGTTCCCATGAGGCACAGGGTCAGACTGATTTGCATATGGCCATGTCTGGACTGGGGTGGTGGAGTGAGCTAAAGAATGATGATGGATTAAACCCAGATCAGTTGACTGGGGGTGAGTGTTTGATTGGCTCAAACGTTCCGTCCATCATCCCCTTTTTGTCATCGCTTTGTTTGCCCTAAGTTGGCGGGGTATGCCCAGGCGTGGGTCCCTTGCTCACTTTGCCACTGGATTCAAGCAAGCCTGGCTGATGACGGCTGGAATGCCAGAAACCGGTCCTAGGATGCTTGTTTCCGGTCCAGGGAAGACATGGCTTGGCAGTTCGTGCTGGACTGTTCCCATGAGGCACAGGGTCAGACTGATTTGCATATGGCCATGTCTGAACTGGGGTGGTGGAAGTGAGCTAAAGAATGATGATAGGATTAAACCCAGATCAGTTGACTGGGGGTGAGTGTTTGATTGGCTCAAACGTTCCGTCCATCATCCCCTTTTGTATCGCTTTGTTCGCCCTAAGTTGGCGGGGGTATGCCCAGACGTGGGTCCCTTGCTCACTTTGCCACTGGATTCAAGCAAGCCTGGCTGATGACGGCTGGAATGCCAGAAACCGGTCCTAGGATGCTTGTTTCCGGTCCAGGGAAGACATGGCTTGGCAGTTCGTGCTGGACTGTTCCCATGAGGCACAGGGTCAGACTGATTTGCATATGGCCATGTCTGAACTGGGGTGGTGGAGTGAGCTAAAGAATGATGATGGATTAAACCCAGATCAGTTGACTGGGGGTGAGTGTTTGATTGGCTCAAACGTTCCGTCCATCATCCCCTTTTGTATCGCTTTGTTCGCCCTAAGTTGGCGGGGGTATGCCCAGACGTGGGTCCCTTGCTCACTTTGCCACTGGATTCAAGCAAGCCTGGCTGATGACGGCTGGAATGCCAGAAACCGGTCCTAGGATGCTTGTTTCCGGTCCAGGGAAGACATGGCTTGGCAGTTCGTGCTGGACTGTTCCCATGAGGCACAGGGTCAGACTGATTTGCATATGGCCATGTCTGAACTGGGGTGGTGGAGTGAGCTAAAGAATGATGATGGATTAAACCCAGATCAGTTGACTGGGGGTGAGTGTTTGATTGGCTCAAACGTTCCGTCCATCATCCCCTTTTGTATCGCTTTGTTCGCCCTAAGTTGGCGGGGGTATGCCCAGACGTGGGTCCCTTGCTCACTTTGCCACTGGATTCAAGCAAGCCTGGCTGATGACGGCTGGAATGCCAGAAACCGGTCCTAGGATGCTTGTTTCCGGTCCAGGGAAGACATGGCTTGGCAGTTCGTGCTGGACTGTTCCCATGAGGCACAGGGTCAGACTGATTTGCATATGGCCATGTCTGAACTGGGGTGGTGGAGTGAGCTAAAGAATGATGATGGATTAAACCCAGATCAGTTGACTGGGGGTGAGTGTTTGATTGGCTCAAACGTTCCGTCCATCATCCCCTTTTGTATCGCTTTGTTCGCCCTAAGTTGGCGGGGGTATGCCCAGACGTGGGTCCCTTGCTCACTTTGCCACTGGATTCAAGCAAGCCTGGCTGATGACGGCTGGAATGCCAGAAACCGGTCCTAGGATGCTTGTTTCCGGTCCAGGGAAGACATGGCTTGGCAGTTCGTGCTGGACTGTTCCCATGAGGCACAGGGTCAGACTGATTTGCATATGGCCATGTCTGAACTGGGGTGGTGGAGTGAGCTAAAGAATGATGATGGATTAAACCCAGATCAGTTGACTGGGGGTGAGTGTTTGATTGGCTCAAACGTTCCGTCCATCATCCCCTTTTGTATCGCTTTGTTCGCCCTAAGTTGGCGGGGGTATGCCCAGACGTGGGTCCCTTGCTCACTTTGCCACTGGATTCAAGCAAGCCTGGCTGATGACGGCTGGAATGCCAGAAACCGGTCCTAGGATGCTTGTTTCCGGTCCAGGGAAGACATGGCTTGGCAGTTCGTGCTGGACTGTTCCCATGAGGCACAGGGTCAGACTGATTTGCATATGGCCATGTCTGAACTGGGGTGGTGGAGTGAGCTAAAGAATGATGATGGATTAAACCCAGATCAGTTGACTGGGGGTGAGTGTTTGATTGGCTCAAACGTTCCGTCCATCATCCCCTTTTGTATCGCTTTGTTCGCCCTAAGTTGGCGGGGGTATGCCCAGACGTGGGTCCCTTGCTCACTTTGCCACTGGATTCAAGCAAGCCTGGCTGATGACGGCTGGAATGCCAGAAGCCGGTCCTAGGATGCTTGTTTCCGGTCCAGGGAAGACATGGCTTGGCAGTTCGTGCTGGACTGTTCCCATGAGGCACAGGGTCAGACTGATTTGCATATGGCCATGTCTGAACTGGGGTGGTGGAGTGAGCTAAAGAATGATGATGGATTAAACCCAGATCAGTTGACTGGGGGTGAGTGTTTGATTGGCTCAAACGTTCCGTCCATCATCCCCTTTTAGTATCGCTTTGTTCGCCCTAAGTTGGCGGGGGTATGCCCAGACGTGGGTCCCTTGCTCACTTTGCCACTGGATTCAAGCAAGCCTGGCTGATGACGGCTGGAATGCCAGAAACCGGTCCTAGGATGCTTGTTTCCGGTCCAGGGAAGACATGGCTTGGCAGTTCGTGCTGGACTGTTCCCATGAGGCACAGGGTCAGACTGATTTGCATATGGCCATGTCTGAACTGGGGTGGTGGAGTGAGCTAAAGAATGATGATGGATTAAACCCAGATCAGTTGACTGGGGGTGAGTGTTTGATTGGCTCAAACGTTCCGTCCATCATCCCCTTTTGTATCGCTTTGTTCGCCCTAAGTTGGCGGGGGTATGCCCAGACGTGGGTCCCTTGCTCACTTTGCCACTGGATTCAAGCAAGCCTGGCTGATGACGGCTGGAATGCCAGAAACCGGTCCTAGGATGCTTGTTTCCGGTCCAGGGAAGACATGGCTTGGCAGTTCGTGCTGGACTGTTCCCATGAGGCACAGGGTCAGACTGATTTGCATATGGCCATGTCTGAACTGGGGTGGTGGAGTGAGCTAAAGAATGATGATGGATTAAACCCAGATCAGTTGACTGGGGGTGAGTGTTTGATTGGCTCAAACGTTCCGTCCATCATCCCCTTTTGTATCGCTTTGTTCGCCCTAAGTTGGCGGGGTATGCCCAGACGTGGGTCCCTTGCTCACTTTGCCACTGGATTCAAGCAAGCCTGGCTGATGACGGCTGGAATGCCAGAAACCGGTCCTAGGATGCTTGTTTCCGGTCCAGGGAAGACATGGCTTGGCAGTTCGTGCTGGACTGTTCCCATGAGGCACAGGGTCAGACTGATTTGCATATGGCCATGTCTGAACTGGGGTGGTGGAGTGAGCTAAAGAATGATGATGGATTAAACCCAGATCAGTTGACTGGGGGTGAGTGTTTGATTGGCTCAAACGTTCCGTCCATCATCCCCTTTTGTATCGCTTTGTTCGCCCTAAGTTGGCGGGGTATGCCCAGACGTGGGTCCCTTGCTCACTTTGCCACTGGATTCAAGCAAGCCTGGCTGATGACGGCTGGAATGCCAGAAACCGGTCCTAGGATGCTTGTTTCCGGTCCAGGGAAGACATGGCTTGGCAGTTCGGGCTGGACTGTTCCCATGAGGCACAGGGTCAGACTGATTTGCATATGGCCATGTCTGAACTGGGGTGGTGGAGTGAGCTAAAGAATGATGATGGATTAAACCCAGATCAGTTGACTGGGGGTGAGTGTTTGATTGGCTCAAACGTTCCGTCCATCATCCCCTTTTTGTATCGCTTTGTTTGCCCTAAGTTGGCGGGGGTATGCCCAGACGTGGGTCCCTTGCTCACTTTGCCACTGGATTCAAGCAAGCCTGGCTGATGACGGCTGGAATGCCAGAAACCGGTCCTAGGATGCTTGTTTCCGGTCCAGGGAAGACATGGCTTGGCAGTTCGTGCTGGACTGTTCCCATGAGGCACAGGGTCAGACTGATTTGCATATGGCCATGTCTGAACTGGGGTGGTGGAGTGAGCTAAAGAATGATGATGGATTAAACCCAGATCAGTTGACTGGGGGTGAGTGTTTGATTGGCTCAAGCGTTCCGTCCATCATCCCCTTTTGTATCGCTTTGTTCGCCCTAAGTTGGCGGGGTATGCCCAGACGTGGGTCCCTTGCTCACTTTGCCACTGGATTCAAGCAAGCCTGGCTGATGACGGCTGGAATGCCAGAAACCGGTCCTAGGATGCTTGTTTCCGGTCCAGGGAAGACATGGCTTGGCAGTTCGTGCTGGACTGTTCCCATGAGGCACAGGGTCAGACTGATTTGCATATGGCCATGTCTGAACTGGGGTGGTGGAGTGAGCTAAAGAATGATGATGGATTAAACCCAGATCAGTTGACTGGGGGTGAGTGTTTGATTGGCTCAAACGTTCCGTCCATCATCCCCTTTTGTATCGCTTTGTTCGCCCTAAGTTGGCGGGGTATGCCCAGACGTGGGTCCCTTGCTCACTTTGCCACTGGATTCAAGCAAGCCTGGCTGATGACGGCTGGAATGCCAGAAACCGGTCCTAGGATGCTTGTTTCCGGTCCAGGGAAGACATGGCTTGGCAGTTCGTGCTGGACTGTTCCCATGAGGCACAGGGTCAGACTGATTTGCATATGGCCATGTCTGAACTGGGGTGGTGGAGTGAGCTAAAGAATGATGATGGATTAAACCCAGATCAGTTGACTGGGGGTGAGTGTTTGATTGGCTCAAACGTTCCGTCCATCATCCCCTTTTGTATCGCTTTGTTCGCCCTAAGTTGGCGGGGGTATGCCCAGACGTGGGTCCCTTGCTCACTTTGCCACTGGATTCAAGCAAGCCTGGCTGATGACGGCTGGAATGCCAGAAACCGGTCCTAGGATGCTTGTTTCCGGTCCAGGGAAGACATGGCTTGGCAGTTCGTGCTGGACTGTTCCCATGAGGCACAGGGTCAGACTGATTTGCATATGGCCATGTCTGAACTGGGGTGGTGGAGTGAGCTAAAGAATGATGATGGATTAAACCCAGATCAGTTGACTGGGGGTGAGTGTTTGATTGGCTCCAAACGTTCCGTCCATCATCCCCTTTTGTATCGCTTTGTTCGCCCTAAGTTGGCGGGGTATGCCCAGACGTGGGTCCCTTGCTCACTTTGCCACTGGATTCAAGCAAGCCTGGCTGATGACGGCTGGAATGCCAGAAACCGGTCCTAGGATGCTTGTTTCCGGTCCAGGGAAGACATGGCTTGGCAGTTCGTGCTGGACTGTTCCCATGAGGCACAGGGTCAGACTGATTTGCATATGGCCATGTCTGAACTGGGGTGGTGGAGTGAGCTAAAGAATGATGATGGATTAAACCCAGATCAGTTGACTGGGGGTGAGTGTTTGATTGGCTCAAACGTTCCGTCCATCATCCCCTTTTGTATCGTGATGTTTTAGAGGCATTGCTACATTTCCTGGACCACTACATAAAGTTCCCAATACCTACCCAGTTGCCAGACATCAAGTGGGAGTTTTATGCATTGGGGCGCATGCCACATGTCATTGGCTCAATTGATGGGACACATGTAGCTTTGAACCCCCCACAAGCCAATGAGCAGACCTACAGGAATCGGAAACACTTCCACTCAATCAATGTCCTGGCGGTATGTCTGGCTGACATGGTGATCTCCCATGTGTGCGCACGTTTCCCTAGATCAGCACATGACGCGTACATCATGAGGAGTAGTGCCATCCCCCAGTTGATGTCTCAGCTGCAACCTGAGCGTGCCTGTCTTGTTGGTAGGTTATGTTGTATGTTTATGTTGTGTGTGGCTTGTGTGTCAGATTGTGCTCTGTTTTCATACAACTGAAGTATTTCTGTGTTCAATGTAGGAGATTCTGGATACCCCAACATGCCTTGGTTGCTGACACCACTCCGGAACCCTGTCACCCCAGCTGAGATTTGTTACAATGAGGCACATGGGAGGACCAGGAGAGTGATTGAGCGTACATTTGGGCTACTGAAAACAAGGTCCCGGTGCCTGGATCGTACAGGAGGTGCACTACAAAAGACCCCCTGAAGGTGTGCAGGATTATCACTGCAGCATGCATGCTCCACAACCTTGCAATCCGTAAGGAAATACCACTGATACTGGATGATGGAGATCAGCAGCCACCAGCAAGGGAGGAACCAGACTTGGGACATGATGCCAGTGATGATGAGGGAGATTTGCGCCAGCTACTTATCCGCAACTTCTTCACATAAATGTGAGTATTGATTGAGAGGAGTCAGCCCATAAATGTTTGTTTGTGTGTTGCTGTTGTCCTATGTGTATGTATTTTGCTCAGTGTCTGTTATTCTTCAATGGTTTTGGACAGAATTGCCTAATCGAACATTGCATGTGACAAGGCCAATGCTACACTCAGTAACAGCTTGTGTTCACACTGACATTGGCATGCTTTAGCTGAGACAGTTTGCAACATCAATCTAAATCTTTCCTGAGTTCCTGACTCAATTATGTTTTTCTCCTTCCCAGGATCATTTACTATGTGAACTGCTGAGTTGTGACCACACCAGAGCCATGATCCTGTGTCATACTCCAACAGTGAACAGCGGTGGACATCCCTGGGCCATGACACCTTTTGAACAGATGGTCATTTGTTTAGACTTTTGTGACTGTGTGATGTGATTGCAGTTTGTGTCACGGTGCAAGGTTGTATCATTTTAATAAACCTGTGCTCCACATTGCAGTGTGAGTTGTCTGTTTACAGACATCCACAGGTTATCCTGATACAAAACATGTTGCATGGAGATACATTTTGGTTACAATTAATGTTTTAGGTCTTGCAGATGGGGACGTGTGCTGACAATACACTACGATGGTATCATTATCATGTAAGATGGACTGTCTAATTACCTGGTTGTGTCTGTCTCTCATATTGTGACTGGTTAAATCTACTGCCAAGCCAGTAGTTGACATTACTGGATTGATTCCTTGTCCAATTTTGTGGACACCTTCATCTTTGATCTTCAGTGCGTCATTTCATCGTGCACTTTTGTGTTCCAAATTCACGACATGAGCACGTTTTTGTTATAAAGTGATTTATTTTGGTGCATGGCTGTTTGATGACAAATGAGTTGATGGAGGAGTGATGAAATAAAACCCTGACAACAAAGTGCAGAAAGGAGTTGGTAGTGTTTATAGAAGATGTTGTTAGAAGTAAATCCATAATTATTTGAGTCCAAAGTCCAAGTAAGACCCTACATCCAATGTGGGAGAGTTCAGTGAGAATCAACAAAGTAAACGCTTGGCGCACAATGGAGGGTATCAGGAACAGGTTTTCACTTCCTGGGTGTGATGCGTAGCCTACGGTCTCTCAGTGATCCTTCTTCGGACGACCCCTCCCACACTTGGGGTGGGGGCACTCAGGTGCAGGCAGCCGCGGTGCAGGGGGCTCTCTGTCAGAGTCCACATCACTTCCTGTGGCAGGTGCAAATGTTGATACACCTGATTTTGTGGGCACACAGAGAGGTGTGGACATGTTGGTGGCAATCTGGCGGAGGCAGGTGAGAATGTCCCTGTGCACCACCGTCAGGTCTTCCTTTTTTGCAAGGTATTCCTCCACTTTAGCATAATGGGCTGCCTGCTGATCTTGCATGGTCCTGAGGATCCCAACTACCTGGCCGAAATCCCCTGTGCAACCCTCATAGGCATTGAGGATTCGGGATAGGTGTGGGTCATCTGCAGCATCAGCACCAGCTGCATGTTGGCGCATGTCCCCACGACCCCTCCCACCACCCATACTCACCAGAGCAGGACCAGTTGGTGCTGGTACAGTCACCACAGAGCCTCCTTCATTGTTGACAGTGCTGGTGTTGTCCACCAACTCCAGAGTGCCCCGTGTTGCTGTGCTTTCAGTGTTGGCCCGGGCTCTTGTGTCCATGAGGGTAGGGGGTCAGATGTGTGTTGTCTGCTGAGGCAGGAGGGGTCGCAGAGGATGCCGGTGTTACTGCTGCTGGTGCTGTAGTCAGAGCCACACCTGATGGGCCAGGTAGTTCATCGTCATCCGAGAGAGCTCAGGGTTGACCAGAGCCTGGGACTGGCTGTCCTGGATTGTTGCAGAGGTGTTCCCAGCTTGACCTGTGGGTACATGAAAGAGGACTTGACGTCCAGAGTTTGTCCTCTCCCAGCAAGGTGAAGGAGTGTTGTCAATGGCCAGATCTCCCATCATGCCCTGTCCTCAACACACCATCCCAGCCAGCCCAGACAGCACACCTGTGACCATGCTGTCCCAGATGTTGAGTGTAAAGGTACCGTCAAGATGTCTGACACTGTGGACTGGTGTGGGGAGCACAAGGCCTTGTTGGTATTTGTGGGCAGAAGCAAACATCAGACCCTAGTGTCAGCCATCTTGACAGTACATTTCCATTCAGTCTTAGGGACAGCATAGTCCCATGCGTGCTGCTTGGGCTGTGTGTGAGGAGTGTGTGTGTGTGACAGGACCTGCTGGTAAATGTAGTCAGGGCTAACACTCCTCCTCCCACCAAGACCAAATAGGCACCATGAACCATGCTTCCCTGACAGTGAGTACAACTTTACATTCAAGATGTCTGACAGTGGTGCCTGGTGTTTGTTTTGACCACAACTCCCATCAGGGCCTTGTGCTCCCCACACTAGACCCCAGTGTCAGACATCTTGCCAGTACTTTTCCACTCACTATCAGGTAAGCATGGTTCCTTGTGGGCTTGTTGGGCTGGGTGGGAGGAGAAGTATTTGCACTGACTTCAACTCCCACATTGCCATGTCATCCACACACCTTCCCACCCAGCCCAAACAGTACACCTGTGACTATGCTGTCCCTGATAGTAAGTGGAAAAGTACTGGCAAGATGGCTGACACTGGGGCCTGCAGTTTGATTTGTACACAGCTCCCATCAGGCATTGGTGCTCACCACACCAGTCCCCAGTGTCAGCCATCTTCCTGATACTTTTCCACTCACTGTGAGGAAAGCATACTTCCATGTGGGGTTGTTGGGCTATGTGGGAGGAGTATTGTTATCTGTGACTACAACTCCCATGAGGCCTGTGCCCACACCCACCTTTCCAGCCATCCCAACCTTCCTTCCTGTGACTCAGCTTCCCTGTGAGTGAGTGAAACTGCGCTGGCAAGATGGCTGACAGTGGTGACTGTTGTTTGGAGCACAAAGCCTTGCTGTGAGTTTTTGGGAAGTTGGTACATGTTATGAATTAGTTACATTTACTCTGACATTGCAGGTTTTTTGTTTGTCAAACTGGCATACACATCACATGCTCATTTGCTCCATATTGTTAGGGCTTTGCTAACATTGATTTGTATCACTGTATCCTTGACGGATCACTGACAAAATATCGAAGGTCAAAAAATCGACGTACAAAAATATCGCAACAAAAATATCGATGTCAATAATATCGAAATCCTATCTACAACATGGTAAGTACAAAAATATCGAAAAAACAATATCGATGTCAAAAATATCGTTATCAAAAATATCGGGTTTTTTTGTTAAAAATAATATGTAAAATAAACTAAATAATACTTATAATTAAAATAAACATAGTTAAAAATATTTTATAATTTTTAAAATTAATAAGTAAAATATATAATTAAATAAAACATTAATTAAACATATACATATAATATATAATATATATACTTACTTTATAATCAGTTTGAATAATTATTTTAATAAATTATAAATTATTAAAAAATATTATAAATTACAAATACATCTATACACATAAAACAATAACATAAATAAAAATTAAATAATTATAATAAATTAAAAAATTTAAATTTACTTTTAATATTTTGAAAATTAATTATATACTATATTAACTAAAATAATACAAAAAATATTAAATAGCGTAGGGAATAAAACTACTATTACAACCCCCAAAAAAACAACAGTAAGAAAAATGTTGGATAGCGTAAGGGTAAAAATTACTATTCCCACTCCAGAGAGTGCAACAGTAGGGAAAGTGTTGGATAGCGTAGGGGTAAAAATTACTATTCCAACTCCAGAGAGTGCAACAGTAGGGAAAGTGTTGGATAGCCTAGGGGTAGAAATTACTATTCCCACTCCAGAGAGTGCAACAGTAGGGAAAGTGTTGGATAGCGTAGGGGTAAAAATTACTATTCCAACTCAAGAGAGTGCAACAGTAGGGAAAGTGTTGGATAGCATACAAGTTACTGAATAACATACTTATAAATAAATTAATTTTTTTAAATAATTAATGAATTATTAAATAACTCTAAACTATTTACCAATACCAATAAATAATTATTAAAAACATAATTACTAATAGAAAATTTATTAACAATAAATTAATAATAAATACCAATAAATAATAATTAATAAATATTAATTACTAAATAATAAATATTGAACAATAACAAAAATTTAATAACAAAAACATATAAATTATTAAAACTTAATTACCAATTAACTATTAAACAATTAAATGCTTTTTTATACCAATAATAATAATAATTAAACATTAATTATCAATTAATAAATAATTCTTAATATATTAATTAAATTTATCAGTAAATAATATTTAATAATATTTAATTACCAATTAATAATAAAACAACAATAAATTAATTTTTAGAACCAAAAATTGTAATTTTAAGAAATTACCTATTAATAATTAATATCCAATAAATTAATTATCAATACCCAAAAATAAATTTAATAATTACTTAATTAGATTTCAATTACATCCAAAAGTATTCCCCTATAAACGCACAACACACTCCAATGATAAAATAATACACTTAACATAATGATCAATTAATCAATTAATAAAAATTAATAACTAATTAATAATAATTAATTACCAATTAATAATAATTGATTACCAATTATCAATTAATTAACAATAATATAATTATCAATACCAATTAATTAAAATAAATTATAAGTTAATTACATTTAAATTACATGATGATCAATTAATGAATTAATAAAAATTAATCACCAGTTAATAAAAATTAATGACCAATTATTAATTAATTAAGAATTATATAATTATCAATAACAATTAATTAAAATAAATTATAACTTAATTACAATTAAATTACTTCCCACCCTATTCCCCTATAAACCCACAACCCGCTACAGAACTTAAACGCAAAAAAATTAAAATTAATTTATAATTCCTAAAAATTAATAATTAATTTAGTATAATTAAATTACTTCCCACCCTATTCCCCTATAAACCCACAACCCGCTACAGTACAACAACAAAAAAAATTAACTTACATTTTTTTTTTATTAACATATAAAAATTGTATACATATATTTTTAAACAAGTAGAACACTTAACAAAAACACATATACCACATACATATTAAAACAATAACAAAATACATAACAATAATACAAATATCGATATTAGTAACATCGATATTAAAAAATTCGATATTACTTACCTTAGGGTCGATATTCTGTCCATCGATATTCTGTCCCTTCGATATTCTGTCCCTTCGATATTTTAACTTCGATATTTTTGTATATCGATATATTATTTTCGATATTTTGTCTGCTCACCATCCTGGACAGTGATGTGTGTGGATGTGTACTTGATAACATTAGTGGACAGTTGAGTAGGTACTCACCAGACTCTGGTGCTCCTGGTATTCCATAGACGCCCTCTGGCAGAAGGATGGCACGCATCTTCTCCTCCCAGGTAGTGAAGTGCACAGGTGGTGCAGGAGGGCCACTGCCAGTACGCTGACTTAATGCGTGTTCTCTTGCGATGAGCTTCTTGACCCTCCTTCGCACATCATAGTACCTGTTCCTGATATCATACATTGTGCGTAGGTAAGATCCTTGAGTGTTCACCTTGTCAACTATCCTCTCCCACATCCTATTTCTCAGGGACAGGGGGGTCTGTTGGACTTGGTTCCCAAATAACTGTGGCTCTACTCTGAGTATTTCATCTACAAGTACTTCCAACTCCTTATCTGTGAAACATGCCTGCTTTGGGGGCATGGTGAGGGTGAAGATGGAGATGAGGGTGAGGGTGAGTATGAGTGTAAATAAGTAAAAGTGTGTGTGTTTGAGAGTGTACTTTGGCAAATATTAAAATGTGTGCAAGTTGTGTGGTGGGTGAAGTGTGAGTGTATGAGGCAGAAAGCAGTGAATCTGTGGCTATGTCTGTGTCCTCTCAGCAGTTCAGTTGTTGCAAAGGATCATGGTCATCTGTTTTGGCTTTTGTAAAGGGGATTGCTGGGTGTGGCTAATGATGTTTGAATTTTATTTTTGGGTGTGGCCAATGCTTGCTCTCATAATCTTTAACATTTCCCAGTTGCATTTCCTGTCACAAACCGACACATTTTGAAGAACGCGTTGTACGCATCGTCATCTGTTTGCGTGTTGAACGGTGTCTGATTCATGCCCGCAATGCTATGTTCAGCGTTTTTAAACGAGTCGGTTGCATTCTCTGTCACAAACCAACACGTTTCAAAGGCCGCGTCGTACGCATCATCATCTGTTTGCGTGTTGAACTGTCTGATTCATGCCCGCAATACTATGTTCATCGTTATCAAACGAGTCGGTTGCATTTTCTGTCACAAGCCAACACTTTTCATAGACTGCGTCGTACGCAGCGTCATCTGTTCGCGGGATGAACCATGTCTAAATTAATGCCCGTAATGCTGTTTCAGCGTTCCCATATGATTCGGTCAGATCGGGCTTGTTTCTGGACGACTTGGTCTTACGATTCGGACTCCGAACGTGTCGGTTGGAGTTTGCATCCATTGCATCGTGCTCAGTCATTCGGACAGCCCGCAGTCGACTGGTTTGAAAAACATTCCGGGACATAGTCGGTAGGAATGCTTTCTGTACGAGATCGGAATCAGGCCCTAAAATGTGTTTTATGGAAAAAAAATATTTTTCAAAACATATATGTAAATTATTTAATATATTAAATATTATTAATAATAAATAATCAAATTTAATATACTAATTAATACCCAATTTCTTTTTTTTAACTGTTAAATTGTAAAATACAGATTAAATAATTTTATGACAACACTAAAATTATCTAAAATGTATTAGAAATATATGTAAAAACAAATGTACTAAAATGTATTATTTTTAAGCCTGGGCGTAAAACTCCGCTCTGCTCACGGAGTTTGCAGATTTTTGGCGACTCCACATTCCGCGTAGAACGCGTAGTTACCGAAAACTCTGCGCTCTGCACCGGAATGGAGTTTTTTTTGTGTTTTCGCGCTCAAAATGCGTTTTCGCGTGCCCGGGAGCGACTTACCGGGATGCCTGCGATTGCCGACGAGATTTCCCATCTGTTTGCGAGCGCCACGAGATTTGGTAGCTGGCCGCATGGTCCCGCTAGAGTGTGCGATCACGAACACGTCGTTCGGGCGCGCCATCAGACTTCCAGCGGAAGTTTGTGAAGATCGCGATCCCGAACACGCAGAATTTGCAATCTGGAGAAGAATCTCTCTCGAGCAGCAACAAAACCTTCTCCTAATGATGATTTGGATTAAAAAAACTCCTCAGATTGACATTTGGCAATACTTTTGTGCAAGGAGTCCTTTTTCTTTTTTTACTTTTTTTTTTAAGAGGAAGGAAGTGCCCCAGTGTCTCCAACTTCCTGTTCCTGTCCAGCAGGCTCCTCCCAGTGCTTTGTCCATCTCCTGTTCACTTTTCATTTGGATTTGGAGCTGGAAGGATCCCTTTTTGGTCTGCTGCATCATATATAATTGGATTTGAGGACTTTTGGATTTGAGATTTCACAAGTAAGTTAGAAAATTGGTGTTGTTTGTTTGATTGGGGCATTGCACCTACATTTTTTTGTACTTTTCATTGTTTTTTTTTATGTATTGTGGTGGGTGGCCTGTAGTTTCAGTAGGGGCCTAGTTGTTTCTTTGTATGTAATTTTTCTTCTAGTTTTTTTTTCTAAAGGAAACATGTTGCAAAGTTCAGTACATGTTCTCCAACTTTTGAAATCAATTTGCAATATTTATTTAATTCACTAGCATAGTAGTCTGCCAATAAGCCTTTCAGCCAGTAGCCTCAGAGCTACTCATGGGTGCATGAAACAACTGTTTCTGTGGTGTCTGTTGAATTTAAACATAATTTAGGGCATGGATGGCATTGGATTGAAATGCAAAATGTGTTTTTGGGGGGTTTTTCACTTTTTTTCATGTGTGTTAAATAAATGCCTTTGTTGGATGTGTGTGGTTGTTGTGTAACTTGCATTGCAATTTGCAAATCTTTTTTAGCCCTGTGGATTTTCGTATTTGGCATTGTTGTCAAGCTGTGTTGTTTAGCATGCCTCCTTTGTCTGGCCAGTGTGTGAGTGTGTTTCTTTGTAATAGTGGGCCAGCATTTGCCTTGGCTGAGCCTCTCCGTGTGGCCAGAGGCCATTTTGTAAAGTCTGTGTCCATAATAGTCCTGCTTGAGTTCATTGTTTTCCAGGCCTCCTGCTTGTTGTTGTTGTGAGTGACCATGTGGCTGGTGGCCATTTTGTGGAGGTGGTAGTAGTGCTTTTGCCATAGACCTGCAAGTTTTCTTTCCTTAGTTCTTCTTGGCTTATTGCTCCTTGTTGTGGCCTGCCTGGCCATGTGGCTGGCGGCCATTTTGTGAAGGCAGCCAGTGTGCTTTTGCCATAGGCCTGCATTGTCTGTCTTCCCTTTCTTGTTGTTGTGGCCTGGCTATGTGGCTGGCGGCCATTTTGTGAAGGCAGCCAGTGTGCTGCTGCATTAGGCCTGCATGTCTTTCTCTTTCCTTTCTTCCTCTTGGCTTATTGCTTCTATCCATTGTCATCTGCAGCTCCCTGAATGCTGAATCCCACGTGATGCACAATGCCAAACAGGGTCCGTTACATTTGTATTTTTGTTGTTGTTCTTCTTCTTTCCTATCCCTCCTCAGTGTACTGTACAGTACACTAGTACACCAACCATGAAAGCCCTTGTTTTTGTCAGTCTCACAAATGTCTACACTGTATTGTTATGTTTTTTTAATAATATTAATAAGTGTGACCACACACAAAGTTATATATTATATTTGTTTGTTTGTACTAGTAGTAATTGAACCATAACAATGAATACCACGTTGACGTTTCACTGATGTTCTTCTTGCTTCTTTGCTTTTAGGTACACAAAAGAGGAGGAGGTGTCATCAGCCATTGTACTGCCAGACAGAAGTCCTGCTGCGCACGACATCATGTGACGTGTGACCACAGACATCTCTTCAACTTGTGCCACTGCATGCTGCTGACATCTGAAGAAGATGACCCCAAAGAAAGGTACCAGGTCCTCCAGTACCAAGAAAGTTGCCAGTGAGAAGAAGGAACTGCCACTTACCAAGACTGGTATGCCGCCCAAGATCTTTTTTGGGGAAACAAAAATTGCGCCTGCAGCAGCGGTATCCGGGGAGCAAGCTGGGAGCAGCACACCCGCATCAGTGGACCCACCCCACCATCTAGGCCCAAGCCCATGTCTGTCGCAGTGGCAGCCAGTCTAATCACGACAACGCCGACGAGCAGTGATGTTGAAATTGACTTATCGTTATCGCAAAGTAGTACCCAATCAATGCAAGGAACTGAGATAAGTGGGCAACAACAGCTGCAACCACCCCCAATAGTAGTTGTTCCTCCCCAAGTAGGGGCAGTTTAGGAGATAGAGCTTCCTGCAGAGGAAGAAGAGCAAGCCACTTTTTCCAAAAATCCATTGTCCTCCAGATCCGCAGCAAGAAAAAGGAGGGTTAGTCCATCAACTTCTTCTCCAAGCCCCCCCTTCTGATGATCTAGACGCCAATTGAATCCCACCACCTCAGTCTGAGAGTGAGACACGCCACGAGACAAGGCTAGGGAAAAGGAAGGTTCCAGAAAGCCTTACAGTTATGGAGGTAGATGTAGAAGAGGAGGATGATGACGAGCCAGTCATCATCATGGAAATTAGTCTCGCCCCAGTGGAGACCGACATTACCCCATCCCAAATTGCTGTGAGGGATGTGGCACGGATACCACCAAAACAGATCATACCACTAACACCACCTCCAGCTTCCATATTTCGCCAGCAGCCACGTACATCCACCACAAGTACTACCTCAGTAGAAGTAGGTACTGCAAAGAGTCATACTTCATGCCCACCTACCAGTTTATCCGGCATTGCAAGTGGTACCAGCAGCAGCGCCAGAAAGTTGACCTCCCCAGTTTGGGACTTCTTTTCGGTTAGCACGAAGGAGGTGAACATTGCTATATGCTCCATTTGTGGACAAGGTGTTAGTCAGGGTAAATTGGTACAAACTATGGTACCGGAGGCCAAACAACCCATCTGAAAAAACACCACTTGATCCAGTGGGAGGCGCACCTTAGCGGCCAAAAAACTGCACCCATTGCTGTTGGTGGGGATGGAGAAGTAGAAGATACTATAGCGATACAAGAGGGAGACATTTTCTCTGGGACACAAAGTAGCCCTGTCCCCAGCAGTGCAGTGGTACCGCCCACATCGTCATCAGCAACATCGCACTGGCACAAGAGTAAGAGTCAGGCTGTGACACCAAGGGGTCCCAGGCAAGAGAGTACCGCAACAAAAAAACATACGTTGAGCCTAACAACATCTGACATCAAGAAGTCACCTGCATCAGTGGCACCAGAAAAGGAAGAACATCCAGCCTACCATTCTCAGCATGTTTAGGGTGGAGGGGCAGTACAAACGCAACCCCCCAACGGCACGTTTGTACAATGCAAAGCTGGCTAAAATGTTAGTGCTGGACCTCCTCCCTTTTTCTTTTGTGGAAGGGGTGGGTTTTCTTGAATTTGTGACAGCCATCTGCCCAAAATGGAAGGTTCCTAGCCGGTCCTATTTCACCAGAGTTGCTGTTCCAGCACTACATCACGACGTGCTGGACTTGCTTGGACAAGCTTTGCAGCAGAGTGCTGTTCACACTATCCACCTGACAACAGACATGTGGACCAGTTGCCAAGCCACTGATTACATGTGCATCACTGCACACTGGATCTCTTTTGTGGGGGTTAGAGAAAGGATATCTGCAGCAGGTGTTGTTGACACTGCTGAGATTTTTAATGCCACTCGGAAACATGCAACTGTAGCCATGTTCGCCATGGAGAAATCTCATACTGCTGCAAACATTTTGGAAGACTTTGATAGCAAGGTCTTTGAATGGCTGCGCCCAAGAGGGCTTAAGATTGGTTTTGTTGCCACGGACAATGGCAGTAATATAGTTAAGGCCATGTTCGATGGTGGCTATTTCAGGGTCCTGTGTTTGGCGCACTGCATTAACATAATTGTTCAAGACTTTCTGAAAAAAGAAGACTGAGTCAGCAACTTACTGACCACCTGCAGGAGAATCTGCACACATTTCAGCCATTCTTTTAAAGCCCGGAAGCAGCTGAGGATCATCCAACGTGAGCATAAAATGCCAGTTAAAGCACTCATCCAGGAGGTGTCAACACGTTGGAACTCAACTTATTACATGCTTGAACATCTGTTTGAGCAGTACAGACCAATCAATGAATATGTCATGCAAAGAGGGGATGCCACTGGGAAAGCCATGATCATTGAGATGGACCAATGGGGCCTAGTTAAATGCCTGACAGAGATGCTACTTCCTTTCGAGCTCTTCACACGTGAAGTCAGCAAAGAAGACTGTACTATGGGCCAAGCTATCCCATTGTTGCACATGCTACAGGAACAGCTGAAGGGGGTGTCTGCAATGTACGCAGGTGTGGAGGAATAAAAGAAGCATATGAGTTTGTGGAGAGCTCAACCCTTCGCTTATCTGAAAATACAAGGGTGCAAAGAGGCATTGTGTCATCCAATCATTACATTTGTGCCACAATTCTGGATCCACGGTACAAACAAGTACTGAACACATTGATTCCTTTTTTAGAAGGGGATGTTGCCAAGTACAAAACTTGGATAGCTACGGAAGCCAGTGGCTTAGATCAAGAATGGCTGGGAATTAGAGGCCTGCTACTCCAGGCCACAACTAGTACTGCAGGGCAGCCGGCGTCAAGTTCAACACCAGAGTCTGAGGGCAGTGCGGTTGGCTCACAGCAGTCAAAACCACCAACAACACCAAGAACAACATCAACAACAACAAGAACAGGAGCATCAGCCCCACCAAAATCGGCACAGGAATGGTTTCTACAGCAAGGACGTGTTAGTTCCAGTGTTGAGGCAAAGGCAAAAGAGGCCGAGCAAAGGGGAGCACCCCTGAGCATTGAGCGGATGGTCCAGGCCTATCTGGATAACCCAACAGAGGTCTTCATTGATCAAAACCCATTGCTGTATTGGTATGGGAAAAGGCACCAATGGCCAGTGCTCAGCAGGCTGGCGATACACTATTTGGCTTGTCCTGTCGCAAGTGTCTCTTCTGAGCGTGTTTTCAGTGCTGCTGGTGCCGTTCTGACAGAGAGAAGGACCAGTCTCTCGCCCCAAAAAGTGGAGAGGTTAACCATGATCAAAATGAATCAGCACGTCATACTACCGGATTTCACCATACCTGAAGTAGCACAGCAGGAAGATGATGACGGCTACTTAGGTCATGGAAGTAGTGTGTTAGATGACCTACTTCTGGGTGAACCACCAGAGTTTGAGGATGAGCTCTACTTGCCTGACAACAACTAGGCTTTCGACTAGTTACTTTCTTTATTGCTTATTTATTTTTATTATTTGTGTGTGTCTCTGTCTTTCTAGTTCGAATCACAACAAATCCAGCACCACCGTCTTACTCTTTTATTGCCGGATTGGAGTTGCAACTGCTCCAGTTCACTCCTGCGTCCTGACTGGCCCTTAATCCATTTCTCTCAAGCCAGACATTGGATGGAGAATACTAGTACAAGAAATGTGTGCCTGCCTCATCGAGTCCCTCCAAAGAACCTGACAATAGCTATCCTCCTTTCCGAGATGGACTACCCCGTAAGAACAGGTAAATGATGGCATGCATTGGACGCTGACTCTGAGTGATTGGTGTTTGTGTTGTTGTTGTGCATGATGTCTACTAGTATTTAATCTACACACCAAAACGTGACTCAAGTCATGTTCCCTTTCTTGTTGTTTAATAACAAAATTGTACTACTGCAGGCCGATCCATTGCATTTTTTAATCTGGACTCACTCGGTACACTACAGAGTTGGACACCATGATGACCATACCATACTCGTAGTCAGTCAGTAGGATCGGAGATGATTGATGGAATAACTCGGGGCGTTTCATGAAGAGGCCTAAAAGGTAAACAAGTCAACAACAACCCAGCCAGACCTACATGTCTGTGTAGTGGTGGAGGCGAGTGTAGTGGTATGACTGACAGCGGTGTATTGATTTAGGGGCCCATTACGATGGCGGGCAAAAGCACAACCGCCGTGCTGGCGGATGCAAAAAGCACCAGTTACCGCCGGCACGCAGCAGTCCACACGCCCGCCCAATTACGATGCGAAAAGCAGGCCAAACACCGCCGGCAAGCCAGCAACACCGTCCGCCATCAAAGTGCGCCCGTACACGTAGCGGCGCAGCCCAACTGACACACACCGTCCGACGAAACACGTCCCGCCCGGCGCATAAATTACGATGCCGCAAACAAACGGCTCCCACGGCCAAGAGATACCGTACGACAAACCGAAGCGGTAACACGGACGCCGAGCACGGACAACGAAAAGCGGCTCCCCGAGCATGAATCCAGCACTGCAGGCACTCCCCATGCTCCTGCTGATGCACCACCAAGGACGCAACGTACCGCGGAGACGCAGGTAGGCACACACACAACAAGTGCACGCAAACAGCGCACACAGTGCAAGGGCGGAAAAGCGGACAACCCCCACCAGCGCGTGTACACAACACATCCACCATCGCATCCACATATGACACACAGGCCAAATCGTAACATCGCAGAACACATGTGTACACACCACCTGGGACTAGGAACCAACCACCCCGTCACGGCCCCAAAGCGCCGATGACGCCGCCACACATGCGCACAACGCAGAGGCCAACCGCAGCGCCATGCATGCGTCGCACACAGACACAGGGACACAACCAAGCAGCACACACATCAGCCCCACCCCGAACGCACATGACACGTGACAGGCCGGCCACAGACATGTCCCCAACGCCCAATTCACGGACAACACCCAACGCCACACAACCGACGCACACATGTCAGTGAAGACACGCAACAGCAGGACACACCCCAGTGTAACAAACATGGCGTAGCACACAGCGGCGGCAACACCAACTAGGAGAAGCAGGGCTCCCTTCGGGAAGAGGAAAGCCAGTACCACACAGAAACACCCATACCACCCTGCACATATGAACAAGACATATAAAACGGAACACCAAAGAGCCCGGGGACCGACAACAGGTGGCCCAAGAATAACATTCACACACAAGGCCCAACGCAGAGCGGAAAGGCAGCCTGCCGCCCACACAAGGGAGAGCAGACAGCACTGAATGACCTTCCATTCCAACTCCGAAACCACAGCCCTACGACAGAAGCCGGTGAATACAGCCATTGTCCAAGAATAGACCAACACAGGCATGCCGAGGAGACCGACCACACGGCAGATAGCGCATATCACAGAAGCACACAACAGACGGGGAAGAAAGAAGAAAACACTCCCCCATGTCGGCCACATGCAAGTTAATTGGAAGGAGTCACACAGCACTGACCTTGAACTGTCTGAGAAGCATGTGGGAAGAGGGCCCGTGTCCTCCAAACAAGCCAACAGAACACAAGTCCTGTCTCCCTACGACTACACAGAGCTCACAGCAACCCCGGAGCGTGCAGATTGCAGACTGCACACACAGCCGGAGCACGCCACCTCAACGAACCGCTGCGAAATGGCAACCGCAACACACCTACCCAACTACGCCGAACAGCTCAAGCTGTACAAAACCAACCTGTGCCATACATTGGGATGCGATCTCCTGTCCCTGCTGAACGTAAGTTACCGACTGACTTACCGCATCACATTGTTCAGCTGCGTCATGCCCGTCTTCTACTGTCGGAGGTGTCCCTACCAGCATCCCGTCGAGATATGCCTCTCCAACCCGGCATGTCTGAAGGCGGACCTGCTACCACTACTCCTCCCTCTGGACGCACACGACAGGGCCTGCTCTGCCTATGGGGGCATGGCGTATGTGGCCAACATCGCACCCGCACTGAAATGGGACCACTGTGCCTCCACACGACGGATCATCGATAACAGCTACATCGAATGTCACCCAGCATGCCCCATCATGGTCCTCCAAGGGACAACCTACGAACAACACCTTGACAGCCACCATCCGCTTCATTGGCTGGCAAACATGTACACCACCAATGACATGGAAGCCCTGCTGGACGGCATCGCATACCTGACAACCTGTAAATACGTCGGACCACAACGCAGGTTCCCGAGTGACCTATGATGTCCAACCCCGCACCCATGCTTAGCTTCCGCACGGACTGGCCAGTCACCACCACAACAGCCATACCAAACGACCGGCAACTGTAACCACACCATCAACGACATCGCCATGACATCGGATATGACCGGGACATGCACACTGTTCCCCATCACATCCAGGAACACCGCATGCATCGTGGGAGGCAGTGGCATGGGCTCTGTGTATCGCACCCACATGGACGGAACTGCACGAACAACCAGGACACGACATGGATCCAGCGCCCATGGACACACACACCGCTCAGTGGACATGAATAGGTCGCCTGGAGTCTGTGGGTGCTGCACCCCTCCCACCCCCGCCCCGGGAATCCCATACCAGGACCTTTGCATGGACGACAAGTGCATACAACAACAACACAACCCCAGTGACTGTGACATGTCCAGTAACCACCACAGTGCAATAACAAGTGGCACGCCGCTGCATGCACGCAAGCACATGCCCTGATGTCATCTCACATGCACGCGTGCATGAGGAACAACCGCAGCAAACCTGTCACATGGAACTGAGATGGACTGTGCCCATGATGCCAAGCGGTCTGGTAGGCTACATGTATACCGTCTGTGTCAAAGTCCGCAGCTCCGCAGCTATACGTAAATGTACATTAGCACAGCCTTGGCCAAGCAGATGTCACTCTGAAGCCCACATCCCACATGCAACAGCCAATCACATGTAACCCCACTCCCTATCCCATTTGCAATCATGCTCAGTATATCCTCAACATGTATTCCGCTGCCAGTAGTGTCCACTATACTGCATCACAGAGGACAGAAGACTCAATATAATGTTTGAAACCAAAACTGTCTCCGCTGACTCATTTCACAAGTACGAATGAGAGAGGATGAGAGTATGTGAAGTACACGGCAGTCGTGACATGACCATGTAGTCCACTGGTATTGGATGTCAACGCAAATGAGTAGCACTACTGTGGAAGACACACATGTGTCGTGTGAAGTCGTATGGACGCAGTGCTCAGGTGGGTGGGTGCGACGGGTAGATGCGCACATGCCAAGTTGGAGCACGCCGTGTTGGGAGGGGTCATGAACAGTACACCACCGCTTCCCTGGGCATTGTGAGAGGACACCTGTCGGGGGGAGTGAACACGTGTGTGCATAGCAGCCGGGCACACGTACAAAGCGGTACCAGGCGCACCTCAGCCCACCCTCTGTGGACAAGCTGGATCCTGTTGTGCGCCCGCCATGCCCCTGACAAGGCACACACAGCCCCAGTCGACCAGGTGTAACCCCAACATAGTCAATCCGCACAGGCGATACAGGGCACGGGATGGCAGTGGAGCATGGTGTGTGAGAGGTCTCCTCGCGCTCCTCCTGGTCAAATCACGCAGGCAATAGAACCTCAACGTCTAGCATGGCACAAGTCACATGGAAGTGTAGGGGGACGCACCACAGCACGAGCAGCACTGACGTCACGGGAGGTGGCTCGCACCATCCCATCCATTGCCCATCATACCAACCACGCCACATGCCATTGCGACTAAGTGCAAGCGCGTGCGCCACCACCCCGAGCCCTCCCCAGAGAGGCCAAAGAGTGAATGTGTGGGCCATCAGTCACAGACGGACGCGGCCTGGCCGCAAGGGCAGCCACAGCCACTGGGTGTCGCAGGTGGCGGATCCGGAAGGCGAAGACTGTGATGCATAGTCCATGCAGGCCAAGTCTCCATTTGGGGCACCACGCAGGTGGACGGCGTCCCGCGACACATCATACCCTGAGACAGCCCACTCGTGCAACTGGACCCACACATACACTCCTTGCCCTCTCTGGTGCGAGCTTGGGGCTGCCTGTGCAAGCGCTAGCCTCGCAGGTGCACATGCATATTGGGGGAGCGAGGGGAGGACATGAGGGCTGGGGCGAAGATGACTGTATCACTGTCAGTGAGTACAAGGGATGACCCAGATGTGGAAAGGAAGAGACGTGTCCCGTGTGTACTGCAACTAGTCGCCAATCCAACTACCCCCCATGTCCGGAATGTAAGCCCGCACCTAGGCCCGCCCATCCGCCACATCGAACATACCACCAGCACGACAACCTTCCCATTCGAAACACTGACTGGGGGTGGCGACCAGTGTACAATCATGTGTAGCCTACCCACGCGTACATGTGGGCCCTCCATGATCCATGTCACCTGCGGCAAAGTCATGACATGCGCAATGAGGGAAGTGAGGAGAGCTGTCCGCCCCACGCGCAGAAGGTGCATCAGCTCCACAGACCCAGCAGCGAGTCCAGCAGGGGTCACATGTGCAGGGGCAGCTGTGCCTGGTGTGAAGGCACATGCATATAGACAGCACATCGACCAATGTGTAGTCTGCCCACATCTACAGTCCATCATCATGCGGACATAGGAATTGAACACAGGGCAACACATCTTCAGTTGGTGCACCCACCGTGACCAACAATGCGCAATCATCGACGTACCCGCCCTGTGCATGGCCCCCCACCCAACGGAGGCACATCCAGTGCCACCATCCCACACACACAAGCCTTCTACGGAACATGCTGTGTCCAATGGTCAGTACAGAGTCAGCGCCCATGTGGTGGATCCTGAACAGGAGACACATGCACACACATGCCAGCTCCCACTGTGTACGTCTGCCACCTGGCACGTGCAATGTAACCTCTCACCTGTGACGTGTGACTGCAAGCACACAGCCGTCTTGGCATGGGGCTGTCAATGTGGACACCTGTCAATGTTTCGGGAGGTGTGATCCGTACAGTGCTGTACATAGGGTGCAGTGCTGACACCTACTACTGTCTCATATCCCCTCGTGCCACAGGTCCCACTTGTTTTGGCCGCTCAGCCTGTGCCCACATCGTCGTCGTCGTGTGCCATACTCATCCAGCCGCGGAAGCAGTTCCATGCTCAGCAGACATTCATGTTGCCGTGGCGTTGCCGCTTGACGGATATGCAGTCAGTCCCCATCAGCACGCCCCGCAAGTCATTGGGGCCTAGATCCCCATGTGCATGCACATGGCAGTGGTTTGTATCACTAGCCATTGCCATTGGTGGGAGACCTGTGTAAGTGTATTGTGGCCGTGCCGTCCCAGCTTGACACCTGGGCTGTGGCTCATGTGCTTGCTCAGTCATGTCAGTGATGTGTATGCGAAATTGCTATGTGTCGTGTTGCTTTGACATGTGTCCTCTGCCATTGTCCCTAGGCGGAGACCAAACATTGACCGCCCATACCAATTGCTGGCAGACATGGAGGATACGGAGGTCATTAGGAAGTTTCGGCTGGACAGGCCAACCCTGCATCGACTGTGTGCCATGTTAGAACCCCATCTCCGTCCCCGCAGGGTGTATCCGACTGCTGTCACCCCCACGGCTAAGGTGATGGCCGCCATGCATTTCTTCGCCACTGGGTCATTCCAGCACACAGTGGGCAGTGGAGGAGGGATGTCCCAGCCCATGTTCAGCAAGGTGCTGAGGGATGTACTGGCAGCCATGATGCTGTACCGGAACAGGTACATCCGCTTCCCCAGGGCTCGTGAATTGGCGGCAGTGAAGGGTGCATTCTATGCCCTTGGCAGAATCCCACACGTCGTTGGAGCCATTGACTGCACACATGTCGGCCTTGTTCCACCACAGGCCACTGAGCACCTGTACCGCAACAGGAAGCACACGCACTCCCTGAATGTGCAAGTGGTGTGCCTTGCGGACATGGTGATCACCCACGTGTGTGCAAAGTTCCCAGGCTCGGCCCATGACGCACACATAATGCGCAACAGCATCTTGCCACGACTGATGTCCAATATGCAACAGGATCGTGCCTGTATTGTCGGTGAGTATGTGGAGTGGTGTAGCGTGCTGGCTGTGCGATGCTGTCCCCTGTCCAGTTGGATTAGCAACGGTTCTCTGTGTCCCTCACACCCAGGTGACTCTGCGTATCCGAATGGGGCATGGCTGCTCAGTCCATTGAGGAATCCTCGCACCCCAGCAGACGATCGCTACAATGAGGCACATGGGAGGACCAGACGTGTGGTCGAGCGTACCTTTGGCCTCCTCAAGTCCAGGTTCAGGTGCCTGGACCGCACCGGGAGTGCGCTGGCATACTCCCCACAGAAGGTGTGCCAGATAGTGGTGGCGTGCTGCATGCTGCACAATCTGGCCATTCGGAAGCAGATCCCCCTCATCGTGGATGACGGAGATCAACCAGGGCCCCAGCCCGCAGACCAGGACAGCTCGAGTGAGGAGGACAGCGGAGAGGAGGAAGCTGGTAATGTGCGGCAGCAGCTCATCGCCCGCTACTTCACTTGACGGTGAGTGTCCATGTACGACGGCTGATGTGGCTGTATCTGTGCAGGTGTGTGTGTGCTGTGTCAGGGTGGCCGTTTGTTCACTGCGTGCTGTGTGTCAACGCTCCATGGCCAGGGTAGTATGCCACTGTTGGTGGCTGTGGCATTGTGCCCTATTGCTCTGTGCGATGTGTGTACATTGCTTGTAGTTGTTGACATGTACTGTGTGATGGGTGTGTGACACACTCATTGAATGTGCTCCTGTTCTGTCTCCCACCCCTAGGTCCCTACAGGCCCTCCGGATTCAAATGCCATGCCACGCATCAGGTGCCTTTCCGCCCAAGGTGGCCGTTGTATTCCGTACAAATAAGACACAGGGCACAAACAGCAGTTAGTGAAAAAGGTGCATTTATTACAAACTGTGACATGTGATTGTGTGTAAGATGATGACAAAAGTGGTGCGTGCAGTGACAATGAGCTGTCGGTCATGGCTGCGTGATGATCAGGGTGTACCCACTGGTTCTATGTCCATAGTCCAACACACACATGCCATCCAGATGGCTGTGTGGAGTGGGATCGTAGTCCAAGTCAATGCAGTGGCTGGTCAAGGAAGGCTGGCGGAAGGCTGGCTGGCTGCCTCACTTGCGACTGGAGCGTGCGAAGTCCTCCCGGGAGATCTGTTTCCTCTTCGGACGGCCCCTTCCACATTTGCGAGGGGGTGCCTGCTTGCGACATGCTGGTGGTTGAGGTGTGATCACTGGCTGTGGACGCAGGGGAACTGGACACTGCTGCTCCACCCTGCGCCCCGGCAGGTGGTGGCGGAGGGGAGCTGCTGTCCCTGGCTGTGACCTCACCGCCACCACCAGCTGTCCCATGAGGTCCACGATTTGGCCCATACGGGCGTCCATGGACCTCAACACCCCCAGCACCTCACGCGTGTCTGAGGCAGACCGGACCCATTGTCCTTGGGCCTCTTCATAGGCCCCAAGGACTCTGGCCATGTGAGGCAGGGCATGGCTCCCAGGGGAGGCTGGCGTTTCCCTGACCCTGCTCCTCCTACCAGTCCTGCTGCCACCGGCCTGCCCACTAGCCACATTGCTCACCACGGTCCTCGCTGTGGCTCCCAGGAGTGGATCCAGTCGTCCGGGCCACCACCTGCGCTGGGGCTGGTGCCAGCGGAGACGTGGCGGTGGTGGCGGCGGTGGTGGTCGGTGCGGCGATGGTGGCGGTTGCGGCAGTGGTAGTGGCCACAATGACCGTGGGTGTGGCCGCAACGACAGTGGCAGCAGGGGGCTGTGAATGTTCAGCAGCCCTGGATGATGGGTTGGTGGGTAGGAGGGGTCCTGGGGAGCGGCTGGGCCCTGCCACACCAGATGGGCCTGCTTGGTTGTCCGTGTCCGAAGAGGAGGACAGATCCTCCAGATCCGTGTGTCCTCGTTGGGGGCTTGTAGGCTGGCTGTGCTGGCTGCTGGCTCCATCCCCAGCATCCAGCAGTTCGTCACCTGTGGAGAGAATGAGATTAGTTATTGTGTTGCACCTGGCGAAGTATGTATTTGTCGTCTGACATTGACAGTTCGTGCAATCTCGTACATGGGTTTCCCGGAGCGTGTGTGTGGCTGTAGCATCTGTAGTTGTGTGTGCTTGGCAATGGGACTGTGTGCTGTGCACATGTGGCATGGGACGGATTGGCCATGCCGATGGGTGTGTTGCTGTGCCCCTACTTATTGTGACTCTGGTGTATGCGGGCTCCTGGCCCATCCTGGGTCTGGTTTGTACTTTGCTTTTGGGGTTCAAATGGAACGCTTAGGAACGCATATGGCAACATGGGGGCCATGCCCCAGATTCGCATTTGGGAGGGAATATGCTTTTGGGGTTCAAATGGAGCAGCTTAGGAACGCATATGGCAACATGGGGGCCATGCCCCAGATTCGCATTTGGGAGGGAATATGCTTTTGGGGTTCAAATGGAACGCTTAGGAACGCATATGGCAACATGGGGGCCATGCCCCAGATTCGCATTTGGGAGGGAATATGCTTTTGGGGTTCAAATGGAACGCTTAGGAACGCATATGGCAACATGGGGGCCATGCCCCGGATTCGCATTTGGGAGGGAATATGCTTTTGGGGTACATGCTGTGAGCCATGGGTGCCCAAACGTGACATGTGTTGTGGCAGCATGACAGTGCATGGTTTGAGGTGTGTGCATGCTTGACATGGCCTGCATATTTGCTGTCTGTTGTGATTACTGGACATGGCATTGGACGCATCGTTATGAGTGAGTGATGGTTGTGTGCCAGCCAACGTATTGCAGTTGTCCCATCTCCTTGGTGTGCGTGCTGCCCTGTGCCATGTGCATCACTGCAGTGCTCGGGGGGTGTGGCCCATGTTGTGTGTTGTTGCTCACAGTGTGTCGTGCACTTCATTGACTTCTGGCACATGGTTGGTAATGGGCATGTATCTTAGCGTGACTGCTGTATGTGTGGCAGCTGTGCGGATGACATGCCTTTCATGAGACTGGGGCTGACGGATGGGATGGATGGTATGTTGTTTGTGCATGGTGTGTCTGTGTGTTTGATGGGTTCAGTGGTGTTCGTGTGCATTTATGTTGTTCCGCTCTGTTGCGTCTAGTGTTGTTTGTCTTACATAGGCGTAGTTGTGGGGTGTGTGGTTGACAGGCAGTTGGGGCTACATGGACAGGACTTCAATGGTGTTTCGGTTGTGTGTGATGAGTTGCACAGTGGCTGCCGTGTGGTACTATATTCAGTGTGGCTTGTGCATGCAGACGTGGCTCCTTGGGTGTTGCTATGTCTGTGATGGGTCATGTGGGGTGTGAGTCTGTTGTTCATGTCCGTGTGCACATTGTTCACTTGTTCGTGACGGTGGGCGGTGCTGCGTGTTCGTCTGCTACGTGACATGTCCCATGTGTTGGTCGTGTTACGGTCCTCATGCCTCCAGTAATCCGGCCCTGTCCAGTTTCCCACCTGCAAGTTGTTCGTGCGTGCACTGTACTGGATGCCACATGGCTCTAAGCGGGGGTGCTCCATGTTGCAGGTCTGTGGGGGTGGGAGGGTGTTGTGGGTCGTGGGGGTGGCTGGATACCCACTGACACCGATTGCTGTGGACCGTGATGTCTGCCTTTCGGCTGTCGTTGTGCACTGCGGTGGCTGACACGTGGGTGTGGGGTGTGGGGGATGCTCCTCCTTGCTGTGCTGTGGGACTGGGGCCTGGTGTGTGTTGTACTTGGGCTGTCCACCGTCCCACCCACTGCACTTTGTGTTCCTGCCACTTACCTGTTACTTGTCGGTTGGTGCAGCTGTGGCGGACACATGGGTGTGGTGGGTGCTCGTTGTGGCGCTTCTGGCATATTTGGGGACCTGTTGGTGGTTACGTGGCTGGCTTAGTGTACACATGTCCCCACGCATCTTGCAGTTGTTCGGTTTGGGCTGTGTGTGGTGGTGTCTGTTGCATGTGTGTGTGATGTGTTGTGTATTGTGTGCTGGACATGGGGGTGTTTGTCCCTGGGAGCTGTGGCATGGTGGTAGTGCATGTGAGTACATAGCGGTGTGCTGGTATACATTAGTTTGTACTTACCAGCCTCCACTCCCCTGCTAATCCGGCGAGGATCTCCGGATGGATTACGACTCGCACCTTCTCCTCCCACGCTTTGAAGGTCTTAAAGAGCGCGGGATTCCCTCCGCCAGTGACGGCAGCCAGCTCTCTGTTTTTGCCCTCCTTCTTCTTGACCAGGCTCTTGACGTCATTCCAACGTTTGTTAATCTCGACTCTGTTCCTGGGCAGGGTCCCGACTGCATTGACCTGGTCTACGATCCGGTTCCACATTCTGTTTCTGGTGGCTAGTGGTGTGTGCTGGACCATGTTCCCATAGATTTGTGGGTACACCTTGATGATCTCGTCGACCATGACCGTCAGCTCCATGGGCGTGAACTTGGGCATCCTTTGTGGTGCCATGGTGTTTGTGGTGCTGGTGCGGTGTGTGTTGTGTAATGTGCAGGGGTTTGTGGTGCCGGTGTTTGGTGGTGGTGGTGGTGGTGGTGGTGGTGTTTGGTGGTGGTGGTGGTGGTGGTGGTGGTTGTGATGTGTGCGTTTCTGTGGTGTGCTGCTGTCCTTGCTGTGTCACTGTGTCCTCTCCTCTCCTCTCTGGTTTGCAATGTAGCAAGGGGTTGTGGTCTGTGGGAGTGCTGCTTTTGTACTCACCTATGTGGGTGTGTCCTCATGGTCTGTTGTTTTCAGGTGTGTTGTGTCTGGGGTTCTGGCCTTTGTATTTTTTGTTTGTCCGGGGGGTGTTTTCGGGATATGTACTGTGCTTGTGTATTTGTGCGTGCCTTGCTGTGTGGACTTGTTGGCCATGTTGTGTGCTATTGGTTTTGTGTGCGGATGGTTTCTGTGCAGGTACGTGGGCGCCATGGCTTCTGCCGTGTCGATTCTCATCGGCGTTGTTTGCGCTGGCGGGCGGTATATTTGTGGTTTTCCGCGCTCATGTCGGTGCGATCGTAATTTCACGTGCGGTGTGTCGGCCGTGAGGGCGGGCGGTTTTGTGTTGTCGTGCGTGTTTCCGTCCGTGGCGGGCGGTTTGTCTCCGACTCGGACGTTGGCGGGCGGTATTTTGTGTGCTTTTTCCGCCGATGGCGGTATTCGGTTTGTGTAATCGTAATGGCGTGGTCGGTGTTCAGGCGGTGTGTGCGGGCGGATTTTTGCCGCTTCCATGCCTGGCGGAATTATTTACGCCGGGTATCGTAATGTGCCCCTTAGTTACTTAATTTGGAAATTGCTATGTTGCTGTGTATGTGTGCTCAGTGCTGTCTGGCTGAAAATCTAAGCTCAGTGGAGGTTGAGTGGGTGCCCTGGGCCTGCTCTGTCCTGTTGTTGTTGTAGGTTAATGCTGGAAACAGAGTAGACATGATTTAGCCATGCCGCCTCTGAAACTGTTCTTGTTGCACTCCTCCTTAATTTATGCATTCTTACTTTTCTGCTTGATTTTTCTATATCCCTTTTGTTTTCCCATCTACACTTACAGGCTGGCCTCTAACCTGTGCTATACTGGGAAAAACAACTCACACTTACCTTACCAATCCGCATCCGCCAGGCAGGCAGTGGCACCCAAGATTGACGGACGGAGCGTCCATGGAAGGAAGGACCAGGAGGAATGCCCAGATGCAACTCCCAATTTGACCATAGCATATAGTATCATCTTTTATTTTTCATTTGATTCATTTTTTCTTTTCAATCATTACGACTGTGTGTATTGTTGTTTATTATGTTTGCTTATATATTTGGCCCCTACAGTTATTTTTTAATTTTAAAAGGAAGCCCGGCACAACAGAACATAAAATGTATGTAATTTGGGTCTCTCGACTCTCTCTGGGGGTAGACAGGCAAGGCAATTGCTTAATAATATTAATTAATAATATACTGCTGCCCTGTACTACTAGTCTAGTACTACTCATCATCATCAAGTCATCATCATGCATGCATTTCCTTTTTTCCCTTAACAGATTTATGATGGTCGTCTGTCATGATTGTGTGTTGTCCATATGTAGTGTTTGTCTTTGTCAAACCTTTCCCTCAAATACCCCTTCCCAACCATTCATCAAAACCTAACCCTCTTCCCCCGGGCTGTGTGATTTATAATATTGAGGTGTGACTAAATTAAATGTACACAAATATTTGATCACACACTTGCTGGGGTGGATGTGGTGAAAGCAACACTAACTCAAGGCAGGGCGAGGATCTTCTTCTGCTTTAAGTTATATATATATATCGGCCACACTGGCAACATATAGATTAGATTGCCCACCCATGCTCAGTATTCGCTATTCAATTTTTTTTCCAGAGGAACATAATTAACCCATCATAATTATTAATTGCCGGCATCGATTTATCATCCTTCCAGCACCAAAGGTTACGCTTGTCCACTTCATAGGTCGAGTCTACTACAGTTTGTAACTTGTACTAGGCTATACCTGCCACCATTATGTTTTATTTTACTTTAGCATTGCTTATCATTCATCATCATGGTTTCTTGTTTGGCAGTCTACTTCTTGTGTACTGTACTTCTACTACTCGTTCCCTAGTCTCCCTCAGGTGACTGACTGTCTCATTTTCTTTTTTGCAAATGCAGCTGTCTACTACTGCTACCACCACCCACCATGGCACCTTAGAAAACCAAACCATCACCATGCAGCCATCGCTTCACCTGAACATCAATCACAGGTAAGAGAAGAAGTGTGGGCGAGGCAATAATGTATATACTATGGAAATTAATTAATTCACACACCCACATCCTTCCCAGTACATACTACAAAGGGGCTTTAGTTGCAGAATGCAAAGACTAGGAGGAGAGACTGACAGTAGTAGGACAAGTGAGGGTACTGCATCTATCTGTTGGTGTGTTACACTATTGGCAAATTTCAAAAACTAGCCGCGGACCTGCAGCAAAAGGAGGAAACAAACAAGGTGACGTAAAAGAGTAACCCCCAGAAAAATTTACATCATATGTATTGTAAAACTATAAATAATTTATTACCCTAACAAATATAAACTAGAAGAAACCCACAACACCTGACCCACCCCTCTCCCTAACACCAACCAATGTCCAGTAAATTAAATAAATGTCCCTGATTGTCCAAGCCAAGAAGTTCAAGAAAACCCTAACTTTCTCCAACTCTCAACATCTCACATCATAAACCTTTCACCGACAACATATATTTGTCATCGATATAACTAACCAACCACCACCCATGCGTCCTTGCTTGCCTTTGACCCCTCAAACCCCCCGGAGGATTCCTTTCACCCATACAGTTTCACCCACCCACCCAGGCAGGCATCCTTTCTGCTTTCTTTTCTTTCACCTTTCACCCATCCTTCAACTACCCATGCATCATATCATCAGCCACCTATATGCGTCCCGGGGCCCCTTTCTTCACCCAAGCATCCTTCTCTGCCAGTCATATATTACATGTCGTCTGACTCTTTGTCTTCGTCATAAAACTCTCTCTGCTGAGTTGAAGATAGAATCGAATAGGCCATTAGTTACTCAACCCCCGCCGCTAATGCTAATGTTAAGTAAAGGGTGTCTTCTTCAACTATTCAGTGTTCACAACAACTTAGTCTCAGCAGAGGTACAGTGTACTGAGTGTGTACACCCTTGCAGCGAGTGTATTCATCATTCTCAATAAGTAAGGAATATGACTTACCACCGCCCGCCACTGCTGCTGGCTCACCCCCTGCAGCTGCCGCATCTGCTCCCTCCAGAGTGACATGGCCCTCACCGCTGGCCCCGGCACTGGTGGTCGGTATGCCTGGAAAAAACATTTCACATTTTATAGATGCCATATGCCTCCCCTATTTATTTTTTCCATTAGAAAGATCGAAAATACATAATTAATAATACATATACCACACACATCACTATCTATAGTTCGGATACTAGACCAGTAGAGTAGACAGTATGTCCTATCAAAATTTAAAAAAATAATATCCGGTTGGGCATTTTGTTGGTGGCAATTTTTGAAAAGCCTCTCAATAAGAGGACAACCCAAAGGACTGGACTCACTGGCTAGAGCTATTGGTGCATCACATTTTTTGAAAAGAAGAAAGAGTGGCCAACTGGGTGGACATGAGGTCTCTCTTAGTTGGAAAATAATGGTGCCGTCCTCCTCCTCATACTTACTTCCTGCCATGGTGCACGGTAATCAGTTGTTCAGTGTTCACCATCAACTGCTGGTAATAAAAAAAGTACTAGGCCTGGATTACAAAAAGTAAAATACACCACTTTGGGGTGTCCAACGTGAGTGACCACCATTTACTGATTGAGCATGAGACAGTAAAAGAAAGCCTTCTCATCTCGGAAACCTGCGTAGAATACCTTACTTGGGCATGCAATCTGCACAGCAGATTAGTGCTACTAGTACTAGTAGTAGTAAGGAGTCCGTACTACTACTAGTACTAGTAGTAGCCTACGACCAATGGGTTCTCTGAGTCTTACAGTACCACTACTAGGCAATCCACATATAAGGGGAGAGGGAAAGCTGAGTGGAAACCCAGAAGAAAGCAAGATGCAGACAGACTAATACAGAGTCAGAGGCTAGTCAGAAGGAGTTTGATTTGATGTTAAAAAAAAAAAAACAGACACTAGAAACAATGTTAGTACTAGTAGTAGTAGGTAATGGAGCAAAAACAAGAATTTAGAAATGAATAGATTGAAGAGGATATTGGAAAAAATAAGATTAGGAAATGGAAATAAGAGCAGCAAAAGTTAGGGAAATATTAATATAACAACACCAGGAGGACTTACTGGGGCTGGCAGCAGAGCCATTTGTGCCTGAGGCTGCTTCCTGCTGCTCCTGGGAGGCCCCTCCGGCTCCCGCACCTACCTCAGCACTGCCAGCAGACCCAGTCTTCTTCTTGCCCCTGGATGCTGATCATGTAAGACATAATTAAAGAGACAAAAAATTATTTAAGTTAAATAAATAAATATAATCGCTCTGAAAATATTTTTAGACAGGAAACGGCAATTGCAATAAAATTGAACTATCCTAAATCAGATCGACTAGTAGTAGACTAATATCGCAGTCGCGCACCATCCTGTCTTTATTATTCCACAGTTCAGTTCCGATTCCTGAATCCTAAACATACCTAGCCCGCCGATTCCAGACTTTGGAAAGAATTGCAAAAAAATTATATTTGCTTAAGTTCCGATCTCATTCCCAATCATCTCTCAGTCTCAACTCCAACCCCCTTTGACGGGCCAATTACTAAGTCTGCATTTATTCTTCTTAATGCATAGATGGACGCATGCATATTGCATTTTTGCATACACCAAATTGGTTGGTTGCTATTCACTCACCATACGAACTACAAAAGGCCGCTAAATTACATAATACTTATTATACTAACTAACTACTACCACTATCTTAGTGACAGGATAGGACAGCCTGACAGGACAAAGGCAAGGAATGGAGTCTTTCCTATCTGCATTACCTAACTTAAATTCTCTAACCTCTCTTACATAAACAGCCCAAGAGAGCGCCAAGTTGCAAAAAAGTATGATTTAGTTAGTAGCACCAAGCACCTGTCTGGAAGTAGCAATCACATAATATAAGATTTTTAAACATAAGTTACCTGCATGCAGAAGCAGCTTGTTAGCTATTTACGAAAAAAATAATATTCGCAATAACACAGAACAGAAGAACACAATAGTAATATAATTAGCTACTCACCAAGCCCCGGGACCTCAACACCTAGCAGGTCCAGCAGGTCCTGCTACCGGTTACAGGATGTCGGACCACCGGTGCGTCAATTGGTTATTGGTGCGCCGGACCCCAGAGCAGCAAAACTCTGCCCGGCACTGTAGGAGAGTGGGATCTTCTTCTTATAGTTACCCCCACTTTTTGCTGATGTATCACTGTTTTCGACTTAGACTGGCTGGGATCCTGCTATCCAGGACCCCAGCCTAGCTGCTTTCTCCTCTAAATTGATTGCATGTACTTTAGGTACACTCCAGATTGGATACTGGGGTACCCTTATAAGTCCCTAGTATATGGTACACCATGTACCCAGGGCATAGGTACCCCAGAGGCCTCCCAGGGGCTGCAGCATGTATTATGCCACCCCTGAGAGACCATTCAAAATGACACCACAGGTCTGCTACTGCAGCCTGTGTAAGGTGGTGCATGCACTCCTTACTTAGATATAGGTTCACTATATCTATTCTAAATCACTGCACATAAAAACCTATCAGTCACCCCTATGGCAGGCCTTATCAATCCTGAAGGCAGGGTGCTGGGTTTTGTGTGAGAGGGTGCCCCTGCATGAGCAGAGCCCCTCTGCAGCCTTCGAGAATCTATTCTCCGGGGTTGTCTGTGATGCAGCCAACCATATATACTTAAGTGCATTATAACCTCGCGGTAAATGCTAACTTTAAAACGGCTGCTTGGAAACATGTCGTGTTTGGTGTCAAACACCTTGGAATCATACCTCCACACCAGTAACTGGTGTGGGAGGTATGATTCCTCCCTTGTAGGACCACTACTATGGGGCACCGGTCTACCTGGTACCAGCTTTCTCGACCTGGGCAGCACAAAATGGATGCTGCCAGCCACAGACACGAGTCTGCCCTCCTGCTGCTGAGCCAAGCTCGAGCAGAGGAAGGCCTGACAATAGGTTTCCTGTCACAGGGAGGTGTGACCACCTCCCAGACAGGCTTTAGTGTATTGGGGCTGGGTGGGTGCACTCTTAGAGTGCCAGAAAGTCTGCACTGTGGGCACATTTGGTGTCCCCGTGCATAGTCCAGCTCCAACCGGTTGCAGGAGCCATTGGCGTGAAACTGGACAAAGGACATGGGTGTAGCCACCCCTCTGTCCTGACCCTCCCCTAGGTGGGTCCCCAGAGTTAGTCCAACCCCTTCCTTGGGTATAAAGTAGGAAACCTGACCACAGGACTTTAGATTTTACCTGGACTAAACTCTGCAAGAAGAAACCAAGTACTTCGACGGTCTACACTTCGCTGGACGACCGAAGTGGACGCTGGACGACAGAAGAATCTCCCTTGGAGTAAAGGAGTTACTCCCCTGCAAGGCAGGCACCTTAACGCATCTGACCAGTTTGCATCTCCCGAGCTCCTGAGGACTCCGAAGATTTCTGCAACACAGGAGGTGGGTTTCCGAGCGTCCCTGAGGTTGATCTGACCTCTCAGCAATCCTGAGACCAGTATCCCTCGTGGGGACCGTGCAACCTGAACCCCTGTGCACCGTGTACTTTTGCAGCAGCATATGCTTTTTGGAAATCCCTGAGGCTGTGCTTTGTGCTATGTGTAGTCCTGACCCCGAGCAGTATTTCCACCAAAGATTTCCGGTCTACACTCCACGAGTGTTCAGTGGGCTGGTATTTTGTGATTCAGCTCGAGGTCCCTTTGCGATCCCTGGTCCGTTGGCCTGTGGTCCCCTGTGAAGGTAACTTTGACTTTCCTTGGGCTTTCCTGGTTGCTCCAGATGTGCCCTGATTCTCCATAGCTTGGAGAGTCCCCAGGACCTTGCTGGTCCTCACCGTGACTTGTTTCCTCTGCCCACATAGGTTGCAGTTGCCAAGGCTTGTTGGTGTTCAATCCGGACACTGGCCCCCCCAGCACTCGACATCCTTCGTGGGACAGCTCACCTCTGGACTTTGGTCATCGCCGACGTCTCCTGGTCCCCGTGGCTGCAGAGTCAAGCGTCCAAACTTTTCACCTGAAGCACCCGACATCGGTGGGCATTCGTCCACTGAGCCCCTGGTCACTTGAAGTAACCAAGACTCTGTCCCCTCTGCTTTCAGGTTCTTATCACCTCGGATCCAGGCTTGGATTCCACCGGACACTTTTCATCTTCCCGGCAGCAGTACTTCCTCGCATCACGCCATTGAAATCAACGAGCGTTTCCGACACCACTTGACCCCTATGCACCCGGCTCCTCTGGGATATGTAACACGGGTACCTCGGTACTCACAAGGGTGCTAACCTTAGAACCTTCTATGTTCCAAAGGGTTTGCTTGAAGTCCTCTCTGAGGTGTCCTTAAACTGTAATTATCCAACCGGCGACTTTCCCATAGAGTTGTACGAAGCTTGCGTCTGTGTTCCCACACTGCACCCGTCCTCCGTGGGCTCCCTGTGTCACTCCTGTGGGTGGTTCCTTGGGGTCCCAGCGATTCTACGTGCTCTAGGCACTGTGTCTATTGAAGTCGTGGTTGTTATACCACTTTCTTAGTATATGGTTCGGTCTCCCCCTGGAGCCCGCTGTGTATTGTGCTATTTACTGTTGTTCTATTGATTTAATATTGTGTATCTTGTGCTCTAATCTCATAAAGAGGTTAGTAGAGAGTGTTTAGTAATAAATACATATATTTTATATATCTCTTGTGAGGTTCTCCTTTCATTTGGTCATTCAGGAGGTTCTGATCTGGTAAAACAAGCTGCTTTACATTCCTTCGAGACTTAGCCTGAAGGCTGCTCTCCACAGCTACCACTATGATAGCTTTCTATAAAGGTTGTCTTAAACCTAATCATCAATAAGGGTCATTTGGACTGGTGCAAGGTGCCCACTTTAATTAGTGTACAGCATATACCAGGCCAACTTCTCACATTGGTGTGCAGCGGTTGGGATTCAAGCTTGCTATTGTTTTACCAGATAAATCTCATTGAGTGATTAACTGAAAACCTTAAAGGCATTTAGGTACATATAATCAAGACTAGAATAAGTAAGTTCTACTGAACTTGGAGTTGGGCAGTCAAGGGTCTAGCACACCCTTTCTCCAACTCAAGAGAGTTTAGTTCCCACTAGGTTAGGTAGGTGTCTACACCACATTACACTAGTATGTCCTCTAAAGGAGAAGCCAGTGGCTCTCTGCCAACTAGATATGACCAGCACACATTTCAAGAATTGAAAGCCATGTGTGCATCTAGGAAGCTGAGGACAGGGAGGAGTGCCAACACTCAGCGCCTCATAGAATTGTTAATTCTAGATGACCTCAGAAAGACTCCAGGGTCTAATGAGGCAGGTAGAGGAGCTGGGGCAGTGGATGAAGACAGAGCAGGAAGTGAACACTTCTTTGATCTAGACTCAAATGCTGGCCAGGAGGATCAAGATGATTCTAACCTGGAAAATCCAACTTTGCATTTAGGTGGAGCAGAAGGCCCCAGTGGCCCTCTCTTTACTCCCCCAGGAAGGATACAAAGTTTACCTAGAAGATCAAGATCTCCCTCTGTGGAGTCTAATCATTCAGGTACTTCTGTAGGGACCTCTGCTTCTCATAAGAGGGACTCCTCGTATGAGAAAAAGTGTCAATTACTTGAGAATGAGAGGACCAAACTCAGAATCAAGAGGGAACAATTGGCCTTAGACAGGGAATACCTAGAGCTCCAGAGAGCTTCCAGAAGGTTGGGGCTAGAGCCCCGTGGTGGCAGCAACAGTGTCCCTAGACCTAGAGAGTATACTCATGATCATAGCAACCTGAACAAGATAGTCCCTCCCTATCAGAGTGGGGATGACATCCACAAATGGATAACTGCACTAGAGAGGGCCTGTAAAGTACAGAGGGTCCCTCAAGAGCAGTGGGCAGCTATCTTGTGGCTCTCCTTTGCTGACAAAGGTAGAGATAAGCTCCTCACTGTAAGAGAAGAGGATGCTGATAATTACACAGTCTTGAAGAGTGCTCTCACAGATGGGTTTGGCTTAACCACTGAGCAATACAGGATTAAGTTCAGAGACACCCAGAAGGCACAGACTCAGGACTGGGTTGACTTTGTAGATTGTGCTACTAAGGCTCTGGAAGGCTGGTTACTTGGCAGTAAAGTGTGTGATTTTAAAGGATTGTACAATTTAATTATGAGGGAGCAGATCCTTAATAATTGTCAAAATCAGTTGTTGCATCAGTACCTGGTGGACTCTGATCTGACCTCTCCCCAAGAATTGGGAAAGAAGGCAGACAAATGGGTCAGAACCAGGGTGAAGCAGAAAGTTCAGAACCAAGGTGGTGACTCCAAGAAGCAAGATTCTAAAACCTCAGATAAGGGTGGGGAAAAAGGTAAAAACCAGAAATCTTCACAAGGGCCCCAAAAGTCTTCATCTGGTGGGGAGTCAAAATCCAACAAGGGTAAAGGCAAAAAGAAACCTTGGTGTCATATCTGTAAACAGAAGACACATTGGACAAATGATTGTTCCAAATCCAAGGAATCTACTCCAGCCACCACTGCCCCTAAGGCAACTGTTCCCCCTAGTTCAGCTCAAAGTGGTGGTACTCAGAATAAGGGTGTAGTAGGGTTAACCCTGGGATCTGAGATGGACTCTGGCCTAGTCAAAGCTCCAACTCAGGCTGTGCTAGTCTGGGATGAAGGCATGGATATTGCCTCCTTATTTGTCAGTCCCAGTAATCTGGGCAAATACAGACAGCAGCCTTTGATTAATGGCAAGGAGGCCATGGCATTCAGGGACACAGGTGCAAGTGTCACAATGGTGACAAAAGACCTTGTGGCCCCTGAACAAATCATACTATTTGGTGAGATGTACCAAGTGACCGATGCAAGCAATGTCAGGACAGACCATTCCTTGGCAGTTGTGAATTTCACCTGGGGAGGGGTAACTGGCCCTAAGAAGGTTGTGGTAAGTGCAGACCTCCCTGTTGAATGCTTATTGGGCAATGATTTGGAGACTTCAGCATGGGCTGAAGTGGAACTCAGGACACATGCAGAAATGCTGGGCATCCCTGCAGATGTGTTTGCCATGACTAGGTCACAGGCAAAAATGTATGCCACTGAACAGGCCCTGGATCCTGGAATAATGGACCAGGTGCCTTCCAAGAGAAGGAGCAGTAGGGGTAAGGCAGTGTCTTCCCCCCTGCCTCAGAGTACAGATCAGTCTCTTGAGGGAGATGATCTTAGTCCTGAAGAAGGAACTGTCTCAGAGGAACTTGAACCTGATCAGGTTGAGTTCTTAGGAACAGAGGGCCCTTCTAGGGCAGATCTGAGCCAGGAGCAGCTGAGCTGCCCCTCTCTTGAACCCTTCAGACAGCAAGCTGCTTCTGAGGCTGCTGGGAGTGCCAGTGGATCCCATAGGATCTACTGGGATGATGGACTCTTATACTCAAAGGGTCGAGACCCCAAACCTGGTGCTACCAGGAGGTTGGTTATACCTCTGAAGTTTAGGGGCTTCCTATTGACACTGGCACATGATATCCTATTAGCAGGTCACTTAGGCCAAAACAAGACTTGGGACAGGCTTGTCCCTCACTTTCATTGGCCCCATATGTCAGAGGACACAAAGGAGTTTTGTCGCTCCTGTATCACTTGTCAAGCCAGTGGTAAGGCAGGTGGTACTACAAAGGCCCCCTGATACCACTACCTGTGGTGGGGTTCCTTTGAGAGGGTTGGGATTGACATTGTTGGTCCCATGGATCCTCAAACTGCATCTGGGCACAGATTTATACTGGTGGTGGTGGACCATGCCACTAGGTATCCAGAGGCAATCCCACTTAGGACTACCACAGCTCCTGTTGTGGCTAGGGCCCTCCTGGGATTCTTTTCCAGGGTGGGTTTTCCTAAGGAGGTAGTATCAGACAGGGGTGCCAACTTTATGTCTGGTTACTTGACTGCTATGTGAAAGGAGTGTGGAGTAAATTACAAATTTACCACCCCTTATCACTCACAATGCAATGGGTTAGTTGAAAGGTTCAACAAAACCCTCAAGGGCATGATTAAAGATCTCCCTGAAAAGCTCAGGCGTAGATGGGACATACTTTTGCCCTGCCTTCTCTTTGCCTACAGAGAGGTTCCTCAGAAGGGGGTTGGTTACAGCCCTTTTGAACTTCTGTTTGGACATCCAGTTAGGGGTCCTATATGTCTAGTGAAGGAGGGATGGGAGTTACCTTTCAAACCCCCTAAACAGGATATTGTGGACTATGTACTTGGTCTCCGCTCCAGGATGGCAGAGTACGTGAAGAAGGCATCCAAAAACCTTGAGGCTAGCCAGGAATTGCAAAAGGCCTGGCATGACCACAAGGCTGCGTTGACCGTTTATCAGCCAGGACAGAAAGTATGGGTGTTGGAGCCTGTGGCCCCAGCAGCCCTCCAGGACAAGTGGAGTGGCCCTCATACAATCATTGAGCAAAAGGGAGAGGTTAACTACCTGGTGGACCTTGGAAATCCCAGGAGCCCCCATAGGGTGCTCCATGTGAACAGGCTCAAACCATATGTTGACAGGGCAGACATGGGCTTGCTCATGGCTACTGAAGAGGGACAGGAGGAAGAGAGTGACCCACTCCCTGACCTGCTCTCACAGAACCCTGATGATGGTTCAGTTGATGGTGTAGGCTTGGCAGGCTGCCTCACTGACCAGCAGCAAACTGATTGCAGGAGAGTCCTAAATCAGTTCAGACATATGTTTTCACTGACTCCAAGTCAGACTACCTGGTGCACTTATGAAGTGGACACAGGTGACAGTCTGCCTGTTAAAAATAAGATTTACAGGCAACCTGACCATGTCAGGGACTGTATCAGGACAGAAGTCCAGAAAATGTTGGATCTGAGAGTAATTGAGCCCTCAGATAGCCCTTGGGCTAGTCCAGTAGTCCTTGTACCAAAACCTCACACCCAGGGTGGTAAGAGAGAGATGAGGTTCTGTGTGGACTACAGGGGTCTCAATGCAGTCACTAGGACTGATGCCCATCCAATACCCAGGGCAGATGAACTTATAGATACTTTGGCCTCTGCCAAGTTTCTGAGTACATTTGACCTGACAGCTGGTTACTGGCAAATCAGATTAGCTGAGGATGGAAAACCCAAAACAGCATTCTCAACCCCTAGTGGGCACTACCAATTTGTGGTGATGCCCTTTGGCTTGAAGAATGCACCTGCCACTTTTCAAAGGTTGGTGAACAAAGTCCTTACAGGTCTGGAAGCCTATAGTGCAGATTATCTAGATGATATTGCTGTCTTTAGCTCCACCTGGAGGATCACCTGGTCCACCAGAGAAATGTTTTGGAGGCCCTGCAAAAAGCAGGCCTCACTATCAAGGCCACCAAGTGCCAGATAGGGCAGAGTCAGGTTGTATACCTAGGCTACCTTGTGGGTGGAGGTCAGGTTCAACCATTGCAGAGCAAAATCCAGACCATCATGGACTGGGTTGCTCCAACTACCCAGACTCAGGTCAGAGCTTTCTTGGGCCTGACTGGGTACTACAGGAGGTTTGTCAAAGGATATGGATCCATAGTGACACCTTTGAATGACTTAACTGCCAAAAGAATGCCTAAGAAAGTTCAGTGGACAGTTAGCTGTCAAAAGGCATTTGATGACCTGAAGCAGGCCATGTGCACTGCTCCCATTCTGCAAAGTCCTGACTATTCCAAACAATTCATTGTTCAAACTGATGCATCTGAGTTGGGGGTAGGGGCTGTGTTATCACAACTGAATGAAGAGGGTCAGGATCAGCCAGTAGCTTTTATTAGGAGAAGGATGACCCCCAGAGAGAAACGTTGGTCAGCTATTGAGAGGGAAGCCTTTGCTGTGGTTTGGGCCTTGAAGAAGCTGAGGCCATACTTGTTTGGCACTCACTTCATTGTTCAGACAGACCATAACCCCCTCTTATGGCTAAAACAGATGAAGGGTGAAAGCCCCAAACTGTTGAGGTGGTTCATTTCCCTACAGGGGATGGACTATACAGTGGAACATAGACCTGGGAGTAACCATGCCAATGCAGATGGACTCTCCAGATATTTCCACTTAGAACATGAAGACTCAACTGGTCAAGGTTAGTTTAATGTCCTTACGTTTGGGGGGGTTGTGTAGGAGAGTGGGATCTGCTTCTTATAGTTACCCCCACTTTTTGCTGATGTATCACTGTTTTCGACTTAGACTGGCTGGGATCTTGCTATCCAGGACCCCAGCCTAGCTGCTTTCTCCTCTAAATTGATTGCATGTACTTTAGGTACACTCCAGAGTGGATACTGGGGTACCCTTATAAGTCCTTAGTATATGGTATACCATGTACCCATGGCATAGGTACCCCAGAGGCCTCCAAGGGGCTGCAGCATGTATTATGCCACCCCTGAAAGACCATTCAAAATGACACCACAGGTCTGCTACTGCAGCCTGTGTAAGGTGGTGCATGCACCCCTTACTTAGATATAGGTTCACTATATCTATTCTAAATCACTGCACATAAAAACCTATCAGTCACCCCTATGGCAGGCCTTATCAATCCTGAAAGAAGGGTGCTGGGTTTTGTGTGAGAGGGTGCCCCTGCATGAGCAGAGCCCCTCTGCAGCCTTCGGAATCTATTCTCCGGGGTTGTCTGTGATGCAGCCAACCATATATACTTAAGTGCATTATAACCTCGCGGTAAATGCTAACTTTAAAACGGCTGCTTAGAAACATGTTGTGTTTGGTGTCAAACACCTTGGAATCATACCTCCACACCAGTAACTGGTGTGGGAGGTATGATTTCTCCCTTGTAGTACCACTACTATGGGGCACCAGTCTACCCGGTACCACTTTCTCGACCTGGGCAGCACAAAATGAATGCTGCTAGCCACAGACACGAGTCTGCCCTCCTGCTGCTGAGCCAAGCTCGAGCAGAGGAAGGCCTGACAATAGGTTTCCTGTCACAGGGAGGTGTGACCACCTCCCAGACAGGCTTTAGTGTATTGGGGCTGGGTGGGTGCACTCTTAGAGTGCCAGAAAGTCTGCACTGTGGGCACATTTGGTGTCCCCGTGCATAGTCCAGCTCAAACCGGTTGCAGGAGCCATTGGCTCCTGCTCTGGCACAAAATTGGACAAAAGACATGGGTGTAGCCACCCCTCTGTCCTGACCCTCCCCTAGGTGGGTCCCCAGAGTTAGTCCAACCCCTTCCTTGGGTATAAAGTAGGAAACCTGACTACATGACTTTAGATTTTACCTGGACTAAACTCTACAAGAAGAAACCAAGTACTTCGATGGTCTACACTTCGCTGGACGACAGAAGAATCTCCCTTGGAGTAAAGGAGTTACTCCCCTGCAAGGCAGGCACCTTAACTCATCTGACTGGTTTGCATCTCCCGAGCTCCTGAGGACTCTGAAGATTTCTGCAACACAGGAGGTGGGTTCCCGAGCGTCCCTGAGGTTGATCTGATCTCTCAGCAATCCTGAGACCAGTATCCCTTGTGGGGACCATGCAACCCGAACCCCTGTGCACTGTGTACTTTTGCAGCAGCATATGCTTTTTGGCAATCCCTGAGGCTGTGCTTTGGGCTATGTGTAGTCCTCACCCTGAGCAGTATTTCCACTGAAGATTTCCGGCCTACACTCCATGAGTGTTCCGTGGGCCGGTATTTCGTGATTCAGCTCGAGGTCCCTTCGCGATCCCTGGTCCGTTGGCCTGTGGGTCCCTGTGAAGGTAACTTTGACTTTCCTTGGGCTTTCCTGGTTGCTCCAGACGTGCCCTGACTCTCCATAGCTTGGAGAGTCCTCAGGACCTTGCTGGTCCTCACCGTGATGTGTTGCCTCTGCCCGCATGGGTTGCAGTTGCCAAGGCTTGTTGGTGTTCAAGCCGGACCATGACCCCCCAACACTCGACATCCTTCATGGGACAGCTCACCTCCAGACTTTGGTCATCGTCGACGTCTCCTGGTCCCCGTGGCTGCAAAGTCAAGCATCCAAACTTTTCACCTGAAGCACCTGACATCGGTGGGCATTCTTCCACTGAGCCCCTGGTCACCTGAAGTGACCCAGACTCTGTCCTCTCTGCTTTCAGGTTCTTCTCACCTCGGATCCAGGCTTGTATTCCACCGGACACTTTTCATCTTCCCGGCAGCAGTACTTCTTCGCATCACGCCATTGAAATCAACGAGCGTTTCCGACACCACTTGACCCCTATGCAACCAGCTCCTCTGGGATAGGTAACACGGGTACCTCAGTACTCACAAGGGTGCTGGCCTTAGAACCTCCTATGTTCCAAAGGGTTTGCTTGAAGTCCTCTCTGAAGTGTCCTTAAACTGTAATTATCCAACCGCAACTTTCCCATAGAGTTGTACGGAGCTCGGGTCTGTGTTCCCACACTGCACCCGTCCTCCGTGGGCTCCCTGTGTCACTCCTGTGGGTGGTTCCTTGGGGTCCCAGCGATTCTACATGCTCTAGGCACTGTGTCTATTGAAGTCGTGGTTGTTATACCACTTTCTTAGTATATGGTTCAGTCTCCCCCTGGAGCCCACTGTGTATTGTGCTATTTACTGTCGTTCTATTGATTTAATATTGTGTATCTTGTGCTCTAATCTCATAAAGAGGTTAGTAGAGAGTGTTTAGTAATTAATACATATACTTTATATATCTCTTGTGTGGTTCTCCTTTCATTTGGTCATTCAGGAGGTTCTGATCTGGTAAAACAAGCTGCTCTACATTCCTTCGAGACTTAGCCTGAAGGCTGCTCTCCTTAGCTACCACTAGGATAGCTTTCTATAAAGGTTGTCTTAAACCTAATCATCAATAAGGGTTGTTTGGACTGGTGCAAGGTGCCCACTTTAATTAGTGGACAGCATATACCAGGCCAAGTTCTCACAGGCACACCCTCTCCCACCGCCGGTGACGCTCCCGGAGCCTGTACCCGGACCCAGGCCTGCTGCCAGGATTAAGGGGAGGTGGCCTGGACAAAAAAAAACAGTGTGGCAACCTCCCACCTTGGAGAATAAGGCCCGTGGCTGCACCCCTTCTGGGCGCCGCCTTCCACATGGAAGGCGGTCGCGGCTCTCGCTCCTCGTGGACATCTTCCCCTGGCCCTTAGTCTTTTTAAGACTCTTCGCCATGGTTCACGGTAGGCGGGGGGGCGTAAAAGAAAATGTAGGATGTTAGAAAGTAAGTAAAAAAAAATTCAAAAGCAAGTAATAGAAAAAGAGTGAAAAACGTTCTAAAAAACACACAAAAAGTAGAAAAAAACGCAAAATATACAATCAGGAATAGAGAGGGAAAGATAATAAATAAAAAAGATCAGAAAAAAGTTTCTAGAAACAAAGAATTGAAAAGATATAGGGAGGATAGAAAAACAGTTCCAAAACCATAGGACAAAGTGAAAACAAGATGGCCGCACCCATTGGCGACCGCGTGGTGAAGTTTGCGTGATATTTCCCCCGAGCACGCAATAAGAGTCCCCGAGCATACAATAAGCATCCCCGAACACGCAATACGCGTTCCCGAACCTCAAAAACGCATCGCGAACAGGCGGAACAAGCAACTCCGCACGCTCGCGGAACTCCGCATAGCGCGCAGAGTTTTTCTGCAACTTCATGGGATTCCGCGTAGCACGGCTACGCGAACTCCGCCCAGGGTTAATTATTTTTCTTTAAATTAAATTAAAAATATGAAACATAAAAAGTATATTATGAAAATATCAAAAATATACTTATATTACTGTGACATCTTTTTTTAAAACAATGTAAAAAAATTGAAAAATGCTTGAAAGCTTATAAATTTATTAAAAATTATAATTGTTATATTGTAAATATGTATTCAAAATATATATGTTAACATGTTTTATACTTTATGATTTATTATAATTTACATTAAAAATTGTACACACTTATTTTTATTACTTACAATAAATTGAAAATAAAACTGAACCAAAAAAATTATGAATGTGAGCTTCTAAAATAAATACACTTTATTTTGAATAAAAATGATTATATTACAAAATTATATGTGTCTCATGTTTTATATATAATTTATAAATGCAAATAATTAAAATCACTAGAATATAACATTTCAATAAATATAAGCAATACAAAAAATATTACAAACTTACAAAAATGTAACTACAAAAGTATTGAAAATAGCAAACTGTAAAAGATTAACTAACCAAAAACCCAAAATAAACCAATTCTAAATAATATATTACACTAATCCATCAAAAATAACTATTCCAAATTCAAACTACCTATATTCAAGAAAAATGCTGTATAATAAAACATAACAAATTACTATTCCAACTCCAAACTAACTAAACTCAGGGAAAGTGCTGGATAATAAGCCATCAAAAATTACTATTCAAACTCCAAACTAACTAAACTAAGGGAAAGTGCTGGATAATAAACCTTCAAAAATTACTATTCCAACTCCAAACTAACTAAACTAAGGGAAAGTGCTGGATAATAAACCTTCAAAAATTGCTACTCCAACTTCAAATTAACTACACTCAGGGAAAGTGCTAGATAATAAAACTTAAAAATTACTATTCCAACACCAAGCTAATTAAACTCAGGGAAAGTGCTGGATAATAAACCATCAAAAATTACTATTCCAACTCCAAACTAACTAAACTAAGGGAAAGTGCTGGATAATAAACCTTCAAAAATTACTATTCCAACTCCAAACTAACTAAACTAAGGGAAAGTGCTGGATAATAAACCTTCAAAAATTGCTACTCCAACTTCAAATTAACTACACTCAGGGAAAGTGCTAGATAATAAAACTTAAAAAATTACTATTCCAACACCAAGCTAATTAAACTCAGGGAAAGTGCTGGATAATAAACTATCAAAAATTACTATTCCAACTGCAAACTAACTGAAATCAGGGAAAGTGCTGGATAATAATCCATCAAAATTTACTTTTCCAACTCCAAAATAACTAAACTCAGGGAAAGTGCTGGATAATAATACTTAAAAAATTACTAGTCCAACTTCAAACTAAATAAACTCAGGGAAAGTGCTGGATAACAAACCAACAAAAATTACTATTCCAACTCCAAACTAACTAAACTCAGGGAAAGTGCTGGCTAACAAACCATCAAAAATTACTATTCCAACTCCAAACTAACTAAACTCAAGGAAAGTATTGGATAATAAACCATCAAAAATTACTACTCCTACTCCAAAGTAACTAAACTCAGGGAAAGTGCTGGATAATAAACCATCAGAAATTACTATTACAACTCCAAACTAACTAAATCTCAGGGAAAGTGCTGGATAATAAAACTTAAAAAACTACTATTCCAACTCAAAACTAACTAAACTCAGGGAAAGTGCTGGATAATAAACCATCAAAAATTACTATTCAAACTCCGAAATAACTAAACTCAGGGAAAGTGCTGGATAATAAACCATCAAAAATTACTATTCCAACTCCAAACTAACTAAACTAAGGGAAAGTGCTGGACAATAAACCTTCAAAAATTACTATTCCAACTCCAAACTAACTAAACTAAGGGAAAGTGATGGATAATAAACCTTCAAAAATTGCTACTCCAACTTCAAATTAACTAAACTCAGGGAAAGTGCTGGATAATAAAACTTAAAAATTACTATTCCAACTCCAAACTAACTAAACTCAGGGAAAGTGCTGGATTATAAACCATCAAAAATTACTATTCCAACTGCAAACTAACTGAAATCAGGGAAAGTGCTGGATAATAAACCATCAAAATTTACTTTTCCAACTCCAAAATAACTAAACTCAGGGAAAGTGCTGGATAATAAAACTTAAAAAATTATTATTCCAACTTCAAACTAAATAAACTCAGGGAAAGTGCTGGATAACAAACCATCAAAAATTACTATTCCAACTCCAAACTAACTAAACTCAGGGAAAGTGCTGGATAATAAACCATCAGAAATTACTATTACAACTCCAAACTAACTAAACTCAGGGAAAGTGCTAGATAATAAACCATCAAAAATTACTAATCCAACTCCAAACTAACTAAATCTCAGGGAAAGTGCTGGATAATAAAACTTAAAAAACTACTATTCCAACTCAAAACTAACTAAACTCAGGGAAAGTGCTGGATAATAAAACTTAAAAATTTACTATTTCAACTCCAAACTCACTAAACTCAGGGAAAGTGCTGGATAATAAAACTTAAAAAATTATTATTCCAACTCCAAACTAACTAAACTCAGGGTAAATGCTGGATAATAAAACTTAAAAAATTATTATTCCAACTCCAAACTAAATAAACTCAGGAAAAGTGCTGAATAACAAACCATCAAAAATTACTATTCCAACTCCAAACTCACTAAACTCAGAGAAAGTGCTGGATAATAAAGCATCAAAAATGAGTACTCCAACTCCAAACTAAGGGGTCTATTACAATGGCGGTCCGATGTCCACCGCCGCGCTGGCAGTTGTGCCCGCCGGGCCGGCGGTGGACATCCGCCCGCGATCGCAAGCCAAAATCCGCCGGTCAAATTAGGATGGCGGTGGTGACCGCAGAGGTGGGAAATTCCGCCCGCAGCTTTTCCACGGGTTGCCATCCGCACTCCTGCCTGGCGGACAAAGGAGGACCGGGATAATGGTGGCGGTGCAGAGCAGGCTCCGCAGGCAGGATTATGATGCCGGCAGTAGCCAGCCTTTCCTCAGCGGTCAGACCGCCATTGAAAGGCATGCAGAGATTGTCTTCCGGGGGCCTGTTGCGGGCCCCCAATGTTTTGGGGTGTGTGGGTGCACTGGGGGGGTACCCATGGTCCGCCCTACAGTTCCCTGTACCAGGTGGCAGGCACTGTGCAGTGCCTGCCACGCAGTGCAGGGAAATGCAGGACATTCTCCTTTTGACATTGCGGCGGTGCTGCGTGCATCAGCAACCGCCGCAATGTTAAAGCCCGCAATCCGACCGCAGCGGTCGGATTTCGAGCAAGGAACATCGTAATACGACTGGCGGTTATGTCGCGGGCCTTGCGGGCGGTCTTTTCCCGTTACCATGGCGGTCGGGGAGGTTTCCCGACTGCCATCTTAATAGGCCCCTAACTAAACTCTGGGAAAATGCTGGATAATAAAACTTAAAATATTAATATTACAACTCCAAAATAACTGAATTTAGGGAAAGTGCCAGACGATAAAAAATAAAAAGAATATTTCCAAATCCAACTCCAAAAATCATGACAAATATCACACCCTAATCCAGAATTAAAATAACTAATCAATATCACATTACAAAAACTATAACAAAAATAATAAACACTAAACATAAAAACAATGACTATGCTCAACCAAATTAATTAAATAAAAATAAATACATAATGAATAAAATACTACTACTACTCATACCCAACAAAAACATACTAAATAATTATAACATAAAAACCTCCAAAACTGTTTTCCAAAAAGTACTCCCCAAAAGATTTTAATAAACCAAAATATACATATAAAATTTCAAACTGAAAAATTAACATAATGAAATTACCATAATTGTTTTAAATAATTTCCAAAATAAGTATTTCACATTTTCCACAATTTCTTTTATAATATTAATTTATTTTTGGAAAAAAAATGTAATTTATCATTTCTGTTAATTATTTCAAAAACAGTATGAACTTTCATCCAAAAGGTAAATTTGATAAAAATTTAAAAATAATAACATTTACCAATTTTTTAAAATTTTAAATTTTTTTTTTTTATGAAAACAAATAAAAATGTACCAAATGTTTTACAATTTTAATTTTTAATTTTTTTATTAAAATCTTTTAAACTGAACAATTACAACAACTAAGCATATTTTATACATACAAATCAAATAATAAACTTAAATTAACTAAAATATGTAATATATAAAAAATATTTCCTAATTAAAATATTTTTTAAATCAATAATTAACAAAAACTTCTTACATTTTTTTTTATAAATATCAACACCTCAAAACGAAACAAAATACAATAAATTAGAAAAACTATACATTTTTAATTTAAAAAAATTAATTATATAATGTAATAAAATTCTTTAATAATAAATTACAAAAATATTAACATATATATATATATTACTTCAGACAAATATATTTTAAATTACTCCCCACCCTTATTCCCTATAAACCCAACATCCCGCTCCTAAAAAATATAAATAAAAATAAAAAAATATATATTACTTTAAACAAATATTTTTTTGAATTACTCCCCACCCTTACCCCCTATAAACCCAACATCCCGCTCCTAAAAAATCATCAAAAATGTATAAACTTTATTTTTTCATTAAAATAAATAATTAAACAGATACAATAATTACTAACATGAACAATTTTTTTTTAAACATTATACTAACAAATAAAATTACTAAACAGTCGATATTATTAACAACTATATTTTTTACATTGATATTTTCAAATTCGATATTTGTTAATTGCACAAATTTCGATATTTTTGACAATTATATAACTAACCTCGATATTCTCCTTCCACGATATTCTTCACTCGATATCCATGACACTCGATTTTTCATGTTCGATATTCTGGGCCCGATTCCGATTCCGGCCGGAAATCTCTCCGACCGAGCCGGACCCGGACAGATTTCTGACTGAATCGGACCCTAGCAGTCCGACCGAACGAGTACGATGCGTACGCATGCTATCGGACTCCCATTGAAGTCAATGGGAGCCAGTCGCACAACGCGTACGCGGGCTCCCATTGACTCAATGGGTGCGAGGCGAACAAGGGCGCCCCCTACAGCGGGTACGCGTCCATGCGCATCGCGGCGTACATGCACAGGTAGGGGGGACCCATGGGTCCCCCCTGTGTGCGACTCGCGCGCCTACGCGTACAGGGGGGTCCGACGCGGACCCCCAAAGTCCAGCTCCGACAGCTTTTTTGAGCCGGACGGCGCGAGTCGGTCGGACTGCTCGCGGCGCGCATCGTACTTATCCGGCCGGGAAACGTCTCCATAGCGCGGTGCGAGTCGTGTCCATGCGAGTCGGTCGGAGCGTGTTGAAGCCGCGTACGAGTCGGTCGGCGATTTCGCATGCGCTCGCATCGTACTCGCTCGGCCGGACCCGCGTACGATTCGGTCGGGAAACAGGGCTCCGAATCGGATCCGGTAAATCCGAATCCGATTCGGAGCACTACCGGCCGAGATCGGAATCGGCCCCTAAGTCTCTGCACCGTTGTGGAAGATGTTGCTGGATTTAGGTCTGGATGTAGCACTTGTGCATTTCTTGCATATCTTACATGAGGGCTTGATGGTCAAGGTCTGGTACGGTTTAAATGGGAACTTACTGAACAAATCAATCTTGCTGACGGAGGGTGAGAACTGTGGTCCCAGGCAGTGAAAGTGTATTGCTCACATTCCTCTAGCTGGAGGGATAAGACTTAGAGACTTAAGCCTATGCAGCATATTGGTTAGCAAAGAAGTGTTAATTAGCCGCCCTGAACCTCGCCATTGGTGGATGGTAGAGGTGAAGAGTCGGACTGAAGATTCTCTGGTGACGCAAACTACAAAATCGTATTTATGAGGTCACGCAAAGACACTTTGAGTGGCTTTGAATGGCCTCATCGATGTGGATTAAGGCAAGGCAGTGCGAATCGCTGCGTTGCCTTACTCTGTGCTAGGGAGGCGTTCCAGGGGCATTGCGGTGGGTATTCCCACGCAACTCCCATGGATTTTGATACTTCACCGGATTTACAAAACCATGTAAACCTGGGGATGCCAAAACCTTACACCTCTCCAGGGGAGGCGCAACGAGGAGAAATAACTTGCTTTTTCACCTTGCTTTTTTCTCTTTCCATGTGTGCTGCATTTTACAGTACACATAGAAAGAGTAAAATGTCTCTCTGGATTGATTTTTTTTGCAAGATGGTGTCCCAACCTGCACAAAAACAAGCCTGCTGACAACACAGGCACCCTTGCACCATTGTGCAAGGGTGCCTGCATTTGCGCTAGGCTGCCGAAATGGCGACAGCGCAGGAGGAAAGGACAGGAGTGTACAGTGTTGGATAAATACGGCGCATTCTTGTCCTTTCACTTTGACGTACGGCAGCGCAGCACGGTGACTTGATGAGCTGCCATACGCCAAAACACTAAAAATGAGGCCCATAATTTTAACTCACAGTGATAAATATTGAAGTTACTACGTTATCCTTTTGGTGCAGTGTACAAAATCAGTCTCCAAGAGAGAAGTAGTTCTACTCTTCCAACGCCACATTCATTTGCCAAATGTCTGCAGAACTATAGATAACCCACTAGTAAGCACTAGATAGCCCGCCTAGAGATTCCGGATATAATATTGAGGCTGCTACCCTGATGTACCTTTGGAAGAGACGTTTCAAACCTGGTATTTAACTCTAAGGGCCCGATTGCGATGTCGGACGGACCGGAGTCCATCCGACAACGCTCTGGAAATGGAACCGGATGACCTCCTGTCGTCGGTTCCAGCCCAGCTATTAGGATGTGACCAAACCCTGTTCAGTTGCAATCCTATACTTTGCTATGGGAGCATGCATTCCGAACGGAATGCATGCTCTCACAGCAAATAGCAGAGGTGCAGTTCATCCATGCACCCCGTGGCAGGCACCTCAAGGTGCTTGCCACGGGGTGCAGGGATCAACAGGGGGGACACCATAGGTGCCCCCTAGGCCGCTATTGGGCTGCCTTACACCCATGGGGGCCCTGCTGGGGGCCCCCAATGACAGTTTCCCAATACCTTTCTGTGTCTGACCGATGGTCAGAGCCATTTCTTAGTGCATCGTAATCGGGCCAATAGTAGAGCTGTCTTACCCCTCAGCAATGACAATATTGAACCAGTGACTGGTTGGTACTCAGTTGTTTTAAGAGTAATTTGCTGACAGTATCTGGTCTCAACACCCCTCTCTTTTAGTGTATATTTTTTTGTTGACAGTAAATCACTCCAATACCTTTGTTGGTGTGGTTCACACTATACAAATAAAAAAGCGAATAAAATAATAACTGGGTAGATAAATAAGAAAATCAGTTAGAGTGAGGAGATATTTTTTAAGAAGTTTGTAATATAGCTATAATGCCACGTTATGCTTGTCTTGTTCTCCCGCCTGCACAAGCAGCATGTGTTCCTAGTACTTAGACAAGTTTTCCTGTAGCAAGTGTTGGTTCCGAGTGGGTCGTTTATTGCACCTATTCAAAGTCCCACTCCCTCTATTTCAAACAAATGTGTTTAGGTACAAGATATTTTCAACAAAATGGGAATCTAAGGTTCTTTCAAATTCCAAACACTTGCCAAGCCATGTTTTATAGCAGTTTTGAGATCTTTTTGCCAATGCTGGATGTCAAAGACACCGTTTTATCACCATTTCTGTCCCCAAGCAAGAGTACGGGTCGCATATAACATGAACCCCTGGGCTATTTATTTACTACGTGGGTTGATACTTTCTTTCATAATGCCTCTTTCATTCCAAGTGGTCATCGCACTTGGGGGCATATCTATAAGGCACCTCCGCAACCGGAGTGTCACTTATTTTACGCCTCAGTGGCGCACAATGCTGGCCCATATTTACAAGGCTTCACAAAGCCACCCTGAGTGACATTTCTTGGCCTTGTCAGTATGGGCCCCTTTCACGCATTACTCTGCGTGAAAGGGGAATTCCATAGGTGTTGCTGTGGGTGTTGCCACACAACACCCATGGATTCTGACACAATCGCAGATGTTTAAGGTTTCGTAAGCCTGGGAATTAATCAGATTCTAAGGTCTACCCAGCGGAGGCGTAAAAGAGGCAGAACAAGGAGAAATACCTATATTTTTCCTCATTTTTTCCTCTTTCTGGAAAATGCAATCAATGATTGGTTTTGTACAGGAAGGTGTCCCTTTCTGCACAAAAACAATCATCCCCGCAACGCAAGCACCCTTGGACTATTACTTGCGTTGGTGCTAGGCAGTCTATTGTGCGCCAGACCAGAGGAAAGCACAGGGATGTCTTATTGTTGCAAACATGACACATCCCTGCACTTTCCTAATGACACAGCTCAGCCCAGCAAGATGTCTTGCAATGCTGCACTGCGTCATTATCCTGTAAATATGCCTCTAGGTACATAGATCTTTTTCGTCAGCACGCCCTCCAGCTAAGATCAGTGCCTTACTGGTGACAGTGCTCACTCCATCAAATGCAGGTTCTATGTGGGCAACGTGACCAGTATATGTCAATCACCTCCCCTATTTTTGTCCATCCTTCTAAGAATAGTGGTGTGGAAGTTTCCAGAATCTTTTCCCAAAATGGTGGTGCTTTTTAAATCACAAGGGAAGCAAATATTCAAAACGTCATTCTCTTTGGAACAGGACTGGCCTTCCTGGTTCCCTTTGTGTGGATGCATAGTGGCTGACTCAAGGTGAAGTTTTCTGTTGAGGCCGCACAACTGCATATTATGGAAACTAAGAACGGGCTATTTCTCCAAGGATCATTCGGACCCCATTTTCCAAAGGGGACTTGATTCTAAGGGGGATATTCACAAGGACTTGTCTCCGATTTATCTCCACCTTAACTCATCAAAAGTGGAGATAGATTTAACACCCCATTCACAAGCGGGTGCAAACTGCAGACATCGCCAGAATTCCCACGACAACTGCCCCAAAATTTAACACCACGGTGGACACCACCAACTAACCCTAATGAGATGCAGAGTAGGCGTTCCCGTGCAAAAACACATGAAAAAACCACAACACCACTTTCACAACGAACTGCCAGATCTGCGATGCGAACCAAAAACAGGCGGTAAGCCGCGGTAGCACCAGGGATTTAATACCTGCCTTTTGCTGGTGTAAAGCAGGACGACTACCTGCAGCATGAAAGGGAGCCCAGCCAAGAGCCACACCTGAAGACCCACAGATGCCATGGAGACAATGATCATGCAGCTCTGATACCCATGAGGGCCACAACACCCACCGCCATCCCCCCACCCCCCCGACATACACATACCGTGCACGACACAAGAGCCACAAAAAGCGCCTGATGAGGCACATTGACAAAAAATAACACACATGTGTGGCCAGAAGAACGAGAAACAGTCACACAGCACTGAAGTAACAACCAAAAACTTTATTGAAATACAACACAAAACACCAATGCGGAAGACTCCTGTTGGGTCTGTCCGGGACAATCTCGATGTCACAGCCTGGAAAACAAAGCACAAAATCAGAACGTGTGCCATGCGCACATCAAAGGAGCGAGACACATAGAAACAGAAAATGAAAGAAAGGCAGAGAGAGAAGGAAAGGAAGGGAGAGAGAGAGTGAGAGAGAGAGGGAAAGAAAGGAGAGAGAGTGATAGTGAGAGAGAGAGAGAAGGAAAGGAAGGGAGAGAGAGAGTGAGAGAGAGAGGGAAGGAAGGGATAGAGAGAGTGAGAGAGAGAGAGGGAAGGAAAGGAGAGAGAGTGAGAGTGAGAGTGAGAGAGAGAGAAGGAAAGGAAGGAGAGAGAGAGGGAAGGAAGGGAGAGAGAGTGAGAGAGAGAGAGGGAAGGAAAGGAGAGAGAGTGAGAGTGAGAGAGAGAGAAGGAAAGGAAGGGAGAGAGAGAGTGAGAGAGAGAGGGAAGGAAGGGTGAGAGAGAGTGAGAGAGAGAGGGAAGGAAGGGAGAGAGAGAGAGACACCACCGCCCCTGCGCACCCAGGCCCCACTGTTCACCTGCTGCCACCGGTGTGTCTCCAACCACGTGCTGGGATACACTGCAAGCCACCAGGTCTGCAACCTGTAATCGAGGCCAGAGTCAATCATGGCAGAGTCCATCACACAGCACACAGCAACAACGCCTGTCCATCCCTGCTCACGCATGCAGCCGCACCCCACCCCCTCCCGCCGGCCAGCGCTGGCTGTCCGCACTTGCGCACCCCGGGCCCACTGCTCACCTGCTGCCAACGGTGTGTCCACCAGTGGGCACACCACGTGCCTGTGCAAGCTCCAGGCCCCGGTCCCGCCACCATGGCATGATCCACATCATGCAGAGCAGCCCCGCGGCACAGCAGGTCCCACACATGACGCTGAGTCCTGAGTCATCAATGGCAGAGACCACATCAGTGCACACGTCATCATCGCAGGCTGCACACCCGCTCAGCTATTTCGGTGCCACTAACCCTGTGCAATCCCAGTCAGCGCCACGTGGTGGTAGGCCCGTGACGGGCGCAAGGCTTCGGGTGCCACTAACCCGGTGCAACCCCAGTCAGCGCCACGTGGTGGTAGGCCTGTGACGGGTGCAAGGCTTCGGGTGCGACCAACCCTGTGCGCAACAACTCATGGGTCCTTTATGATTGAGAACCGTGGAGCGTCCGTCATCCAGTCACCACCGGCAGTGGGGAATGTGACGTTGTCGGCCCCTTATATTGGCGGGGTCATGTGGCCTGTGACGCCTGTGCCGGATGGGTGTGGTGTGTGTGCAAACCTGCCCTCAGGGAGTGGCCGTGACATGCTGACAACTAGACCAATGACCTGCATACCATCAGCGTGTACGCCTGCGACATGTAGCTATGTGGGCATCCCCTCTGATCGTAGGCGGAGTGGTCTGGCCTGGCGTACGCCGGACCAGCGCAGGGCTTGCAACAATGACTAAGGGGCTCAGGGCGTGGTTCAGTCCATGTCCGGACAAGGAAGTGACTAATGCGTGTGTCCCTGTTGTAGTGTCCACGGCAAGCGGAACACAATAGGCAATGTAGCACACTGTGACTGGCATCCCACTAGATGAGCATCATTGACGTGAGGGAAATCACTGTCCCTACATTCATCCACACATTCATACATGAATGATGAAAGACATGACACAGCAGTGCGTTTCTGGATGTTTATTGCACATCCGGTGGAGTATTGCAGCTGGAGCAGTACAGGTCCATGTCAAGCACACTACACAATATGGGCCCGTGGAGGGCCAGCCAGAGTCCATCCGGGGATGACAAGTACTGCGGAAGAGGTACAGTCCGCAGTCTGGTCGCCGTGTCATTGGTCATTGAACAGGATATGGCAGTCCATGTCACGGTCCAAGGTGAGTGCAGCGGAGTGTATCAGGGGTCAGTGGCAGGTCATGGGGCCATGGGCGGAACCAAGCAGAAACAGGCAAGGTGGCGGACATGAATGCTAGTGCCTCCTTCTGAACCCAAGCCCATCCACGTCCTCGTCCTCGGATGTGTGCTCTCACCCACCTGTGGGTGTTGCAGTACCGGCTGCGGCACTGTGTGCCACTGACACATCAGGGGCTGGAGGAGGATTGTCGGCCGCACTGTGTGGCAGTGACACATCAGGTGCCGGAGTGGATACGCCTGCCGCACTGGGAGGCACTGACACACCAGGGGGCGGAGATGTGGATGGTGTAGGGGCAGCAGCATTCATCAACGCCACGCCTTGTGGCAGCAGTGCCATGATGAGGACATGCAGGGCCTGGTAGATCCCAGCTACATTTCGCTGATGTGCAGCGGTGGCTGCCATCCTTTCCGCCTCCATCCGCACCATGTCCTCCATGAGCCTCCGCATGTGTGCCAGCTCACGGCTGGAATCGCTGGAGCCACTCTGAGCGGACAGGTGTTCTTGTCTCCGAGTCAGGACTCCAGCGATGTCAGTCATGGCTCGTTGGAGACCATGGAGCGGGCCATGGGTGTCCGCTAGGGACTGGAGCTGGTCCCTCATGGGACCTAGACACCCATGGATGGCGTCCAGTTTGGTAGCCATGAGGTCGAACCCCACCCGCACCTGCTTAGCCTTCTCCCTCTGGCCCTCCAGCACACGGCGTTGGAAGGCCATGTGTTGTTCCTGGGGGTCTTGGGAGACAGCCGGGGTTGTGGGTGCCTCCTGCTGGGTGGTTTGTGGAGTGGGTGGGGTCTCCTCGATGCAGCTGGGCTTCCCTGGTCCTGGAGGTGATTGGCGGATGAGTTCAATGATGTCTTGGAGGGCTTGGCTGTCGATGCTGGTGGTGTCCTCCTCCTCATCAGTGAAGAGTGGCTGGGACTGCTCTGCAGGAGGTGTTGACAGTGCCCCTGCAATGTGAAGGGGAGATGCTGTGTTACAATGTGTCCACATGTATGTAGCCGCATGGTAAATGTTCACATTCAGACAGCATGGCAATGTACATTGTGATAGTCTGGAGATCAGGGCCACGATCCAGGGTCATGATCCAGGGTCATTGTGGGTGTGCACTGTGCTCTGCTTGATTGTGCATGTGTGCCATTGTGGCCATCTCCCCCCGTCGCCCCAGTACCTGGTGGTCACTCACCCTGTTGCGGTTGTGTTGTGTCCTGTCGAGCAGTGTCCGGTCCCACGACTCCTGCCACGGTCTCCACACTGATGACTGTCGACACCAGCTCCTCCATGTCATCCAGCTCCTGCTGTGGCGCAGGCCTCCCACCTCCAGTCTGCATTGCTGCCTTCTGGTTTGCTGCGAGTTTCTCCTTGGTCTTGCGCTTGATGTCATTCCATCGCCTCTTGACCTCGTCCATTGACCTCTTGTACTCTCCGACGGCGTTCACCTTGTCCACGATGGCCCGCCATAATCCATTTCTGGTGCCCAATGACACATTGGAGGCGATGAACAGTTGTTGATGGTGTTCTATCACCTCCGTGACCAGGATCCGATTCTCCTGCGGACTGTACTTCGTCTTCCTTTTCTTCTTGTCCTTGCCCTTCCCTGACACCGTGGTCCCGGGCTGGTCGTCCGGGGTACTTGTGGGGTTGCGCTCGTCCTCTGCGCCTGCTCCGGCTGCCTCCATGGTGCTTGGGTGTTGGCCATTTTGTGTTTGTGTGTTTTTTCTCCTTTTGTAGTGATTTTCCCGCCTGCCGTGTGTGCATGGCGGGCCTGGTGCTGCTTATCGCTGATTTCCTCATCGCGAATGGGCTCATCGCACGTTTTTGGGTGTTGGGGTTTGTGTTTTTATCGCTGTCGAGGTGGTTGTATCGCGGACATTGTCCACGGTTTTAGGAGACTATCGCATGGTACCGCCGTGTTGTGATTTCCACGTTAACACGGGGTTATTTTCCCGCGATGGACTGCGATGTGTAAATTTGCGTTAACATTTTTTGGTGATATTTAGCACACGCTCTTGTGAATATCCCCCTAAATTTTTAATCCAGTTCTAAGGTTTTCTTTTTTTGCAGTTTTATATAGCGCGAACTCGACCCGAGAGTAATGGAGCGCTTTATATGAGCAGTAGTTACATTACACAAGGCAATGTTAATTATTTTTCTTTTAGGCACGGGTAGATTACGTGATTTGACTAAAATCACAGGACGTTGAGCTGAAGCCGAGATTCATACCTGGTACCCAGCTCCAAAGATGGCACCTCTGGCTGTAAGGCACATCCTCTCGCCAGAAACCTGCCATAGCATAGCAAGTGTTTGCTCCCTGAGATCTCCTTGCCTTTGAGCGCCTATTTGAGGGCTTAATTTTGGCAGCACTATTGCGTATTTCTTCCAGGTTCATTTCCAGCAGCGGACAACACTCTCTGGTCATTTCTCCGCCATACATCTCTTGACCAGCCTTGCTCATGCACAAGGGTTTTTTTTATGACGCACGACTGAGCGCATTCATCGTTTCTGAACATTAGCAGGGGGGTGTCGAGGCGGAGTAGGGGCGCCAATTAGGAAAAGCAGCAAGACATGTCCCGAGGTCCCACGAAAGACCTTTTCATCTTACGGGTTATACAGCGCTATATGAGAGGCGGCCATGTCACGGGGCCTTGTGAACCCTTGATCGCTTGCCAACGTGTGAATGACCCGGCCGTATAAAGGTGGAGGGGCACAACTGTACCTCACAGCACCCCCAGTGCCCAGTCTCGGCGAACGAGCTCTGTATTTGAGAGCACTGGGCCATAAATAGGTTTAATGGGGCTCATTCGTAACTAATTTCTTTATTGCATATTCACAGCAGGCTGACGTGAGAACTGGAAACCTCGCGCCAACAGTGCTGTTCGGTGGCTGTAAACAGCGCTGGCTTTGATCACAGAATTAACTTGGCACTGTCTTTCCATGCAGCTATCTCCATTGACAAAGCATCACAGACAGGACCCAGCAAAGCCACACAGCGCTTTTAACCCTTCCCTCTCTGGGAAACCTCCAGCGTGTGAAACAACCTGCAGCCTTTTCAGAAGTACTGAGCGTGACTCTATCTTAAACCTTATCTCTCTCCGATCACAGGACGCACAGATAAGTTTACAAGTACCTGAGAATGACCTCTTCGTTTGGGCTTCTGTCAAATCAAATCTCCTAAAGGCGGGAATAAAGGCTGCCCTTTTTTTTTTTTTTACAATTTTCACTAATAAACACGTCACATGTTGGTCTTTGGCCTCAGACTTACGCACGAGGTCATTGTACAGAGACTCAACTACCAAGCTGGTTTCCGGTTACAGAAGTCTGCACGGGACTTGGCATTTGAAAAGGATGCCGTTGTTTGGAAAACAAACATAGGTGTCACTGCAAATAATGGTGTGCATCGGGTGTTGGAAGAATGTCTGCATCACTTGCTCTCGGCATCAATGCAGGGCTCAGCTTTCCAGTATTCTGGGATGCACATCTGTGTTTGGGCTCATTCTGCAGGATTTATGACAATTACACCTTACGTAGTCAGGTGGCATCGCTTGGATTCACATCTCTTTTGGGATTCTAATCTCGATTTTTTTTTGTAGGTGAAGTCTCCTGAATTTGTGATATGCTTCGGTTTTGGTGGCAGGTAAAACCTGTTATTTTATTGCGTTCGGAGGCGGCAAAACTGTTGAGATGTTTATGACGTTGAAGATGACGCTTAGTATTGTTCTGTCTGTTTTACTTAATGTCAGCTCTTTTTGAGGAATTACGTCGATAGTTTGTGTAATGTCTGTCTTCTTTGGGTCCAATCTGGAGTGCTGATAATTTGCTCTGTTTGTGAGTTCAGGCCCATGGAACTAGATTAGATCTCAAGAATTTTCGCCCGGTTTCAAGTTATCCCTTTCTCACCAAGGTTATTGAGAGCTGTGTCCTAATGCAATTTACGCAACACATTCTTGAGAATGCTTTCTTTGCTGAGTGCTATTTAGGAAATTCAGTAGCAAGGAAACCAGTACCACAGAACTCTGTTCTGGTACCACTCTCTATATTGAACCACTTGGAGTCATAGTAAAGAACTCTGGGATGCAGATGACAGACAGGTATAAAGATCTCCTCTCCCAATGACCTCTCTCTACTCACTTAAATCTGTTCAAGACTGGATAGACTAATCTAAATCAATCAAAAACTGAGGTTCTCCTTAACTCACCATCCCAGTCATCACTACTAGTCCTGGGTCTGTTTAACAATGTCCTTAACTGTAAACATGTCATAATCAACTGTGCCAGATCCTTAGGTGTCATTCTAGACAAATGACAACAGTGTCTATTTCTTTTTGTTTTTAATTTAAAGTCATTTTCATTACATTTAAATGCTGGACTTTCAGCATCTTATAGACTTTGCCCTCCTTTGAGAGAAGGATATCTAACGCAAGGCGGTTCTGTATCACTGGAGATATTATAGCCATCATTTCAGTGTCTATGGCCAACAATTAATTTGCTGTATTGGTTGCTAACTGATCAATTCCAGTGAATAGCTTTTGAGATCATTAAAAACCACTCAAACAGAAGGAATCATTGCACCAAATATATCTCCAACTATTTCAGAAACACTGCTGCTCCATTTGGTTCTAACTCGTAATTCCCACACTGGGTCATTCAGGTGTTCTGCATGATAAACCTTCGGGAAGACTAAAAAAATATCATGTGCCATACCACCCTCGGGGTAATGTAAAATATGTGTGCTCCCCACAAAAATAGACTTCAGGAATCACAGGATCCTGACCTTCCATGAATAAAGACCATAGATTAAAAAATGTGATCACAATCATTCCTTCCCATCAATTTAGTGTTAGATTTCCTTCTACGCACACATAGTTTTCCCTTGTGGTTACAATCTAAAGTTAGTGTAGGCATAACCCCTGACTCTTGATGTTCTAATTCCTCCTTAGCCCACTCAGTCTTATACTTTTGGTACTTCCCAAAGACTATCCATCACCCTTCTCCTGTCGGCCACTGAATCTAGAAATTTCTTTTCAACCTCAGTGAAAAAAAAAATGGCTCCACTGTTTCTTCATGAGGCACTGGTAGAATAAGGTTCTGAGCTCACACTTTGTAACATACCATCATGGATATGCTTTGCCCTTTCTTTTTTGACAGTGCCCGTACTCGCGGAAGAATTGGCGCCACTTTCTAAAAATGTAACTGGTCCTGTCATGACTTGTGGCGGTTGTCCGTGCGGGCAGGCGTAATCTACGCAGCAAGTAAATCCCCATTTACAGAGAGAACAAAAACAGCGTTTGGTCGTTGCACTGTCCCAACAATTAAGATAGGATCGAGTAGGCAATGGCTGCCTTTGCGAGTGACTGCTTATACGTTGGTTCCTCAAGGCTACGCCTAGAGTGCAATAATGTATCTGGGTATAATGGCACGGTCTATTGAGGGCAACTGAGCATATAGCCAACCAAATGATGACAGACTAAAAACGAATATGCTAAACTGGAATCCTTCCTGCTCCCGCGCTTTGTCATAACTGCACTTTTCATTAACAACTGCAGTGTGACTCAAAATTGCGTGTATTTATTCAACTGCACCATCTAAGCACATATCCAGAGCTCATACTCTTGTGTGCATGTGGTGGAAGCTTTTATTTTCCATCTTTTTGCCCAGTTGCCCGTGCTGGCAACCATTTCACCCGTAGGTTACCCATTGTGTTCCCATTATTAATACCCCTTTGTCATAATCTATTCGGCAGCCCACGAATCCAATTAGCTATTTAAAGTGAAGGACCTATATGGGTACTATACCCGGGAACAAAATATTGTCACGCAGTGTTTAACAGATACCTGCGCAAAACCATTTGTAGCAAAATAACTTCAGTCAGTGTGTGACCGATACAATGCGCAGAATACTTGGAACAAAATAAATTTCACTCAGTGTGTAACAGATACATGTGCACGCTTAGCATGCAGTAAACTTATGTTTAAGTTAGTCCACTAATGCAGCCCATTCCTTGGTTTTAACTGCATCCGCCTTTGTGGTTGATCCGAAAGAAATGGCAAACTCGCCCTCCCTGATGAACAGGTGCGCACCGCATGCCCAAAAAAGGCAGGAGCCGGATACCCCCATGGGAACCAAATATCCGAAAATGCACTGCAAAACTTAAAAACGGAGCAATGTGCTTGCCCGGCGCCCAAACGGTGACCAGTAGGAGCGCACCACATACCTACGGGCAGGCGCAGGATACTGCAGGGGGACCAGTAGACTTGCAGAGCAGGCCGAAGGACAGACATATATCCGTGTACAACCACCCCCAGCACGGGTGTAACTGCAGCTCCCTCCCCGGGACCCCCTCACCTTCTACCCACCTCATTATTGCAGGACAAAATCCCTGTGCATGCGCTGGAAATGAGACTCACCCCTCGCCTAAACAGCACGGCTTCCAGAGGCGGGTTCTGAATCATTTGTGATAGTGAAGGAAAGCAGTCCGTTTAATAGGTTTAACATTAGGGCAAATGTTGCAATATCTTGTTACAGGCGGAAGGTTCGAAAACAAATATTTTCAAAAACCTTGTCAAATAATTCGCCATTGCGTACACATTTCACTGAAGAACCCACACCAGGAATTGAAAACGTAGCCTTGAGCATACTTTAACTCAGTAACCATTGAAAACACCAGGATTTGAACACATAACCGTTGGAGTAGGAGTCAGAGACCTTAACCACTAGGCCGCGGTGACTCATTTAGAAGAATCAGACCTTGACCACTAGGCCACCGAGATTCTCTTGAGCCTCCCCTTCCCGCCTTCAGATAAATCCGTTTTATACTGGTTCCACCGTAGCGGATCCATCGAAAAGGTAGAAAAAACCGCCATCACAAACCTAGATTATAGTGATTTGCATATGAAAATCTGGTACTAAAGGGGGAGCATAGACCCAGGCTACCGCCACACGCTCAATCCAAAATTGCCCCCCTTTTATGCGCTTATTCGTGAACCGCGCCTATCGCTGGCCTAATAGCGCCCGACCCTGCTTCTGATGTAACTTCAAAGCGACTCATTTTAGTTTTACATTGCGCAAACTAGGAGCGCTCTACATGGGAGCCAGTTACATTACGCAACATGATGTTAAATGGATATCAGGCTCAAAAAAATTGCTTTCTCGTGTGTGAAAAAACAGCAGATCTAGCCTTACGCCATAACTTCCTCGAAGTACAGCCTTTGCAATCTGCTCCCCTCCTTTCCATTGCTGACTCACTCGCGACTTTGTCTAGTAAAAACCCCTTGCAGCTCAAACTTTGAAAATTCTGCAGCCTGTTATGAGCTGTGAACCTTATCCACCCAAGTCAGTATTCTGACAGTAACAGACGTCGCCTTGAAGACACAAGTGCGTTGATTGACCATCCAGGGCCTTATATTGTCATTGCATATGCCAACTCCAGAAATCTATATCTCGTCAATGTATCAGGATTGGCAGATACATTCCCCTTCGTTCCTTTACTATTCCGAAAAAACATTATAAAACCCTCTTCCGAGCCAACAAAAGAAACTGTCAGAAAGGACTAAGCGTTAGCTCCTGCGAGGACAAACACCCTTACTGCTGACAATAACACCCGTCCTACTAGACGAAATACCAAGCACTGGCTCAAACTGCAGAGGAAACCTGCCAGACCTCCCCCCCAGCCCCCAACCTTACCTCCGCAGCCCTCACGCGACCCCCGGAGCGCCACCGAGTTCCCTCGGGTCATGGGACAGAATAGAAGCATCCGACAACTTGCAGCTCCCGGGGGCACCATCAGGAGAGATCTGAGGGCCGCAGCTATAGAGTGCCATTGCTGAAGGCATGTAAGCTGGGTCCGAGGTCTGAAAAACAGGATTGCTCCATCGTGGAGCTGGCTTCTTGTCGATCAGCTGTGGAGCGGCGAAGGAAGAGACTGTCCTGCCGCTCCACAGCCCCTTATAATGCCCCTTCATTTGAAAACCGGCATTATCCAGTTTAACCCCTCCCTCTGTGCCCCCGAAGCACTTGAGTGCTTCCGGGGCAAGCCTACACGGTCGGGGCTGGTGTTGGCCGCGTCACTGCGCGCTCGTCATCTGCCCCCATGTGGCGTCGGGGACCGGCACAAACCGCCATAAGTGTGGCGTGCTCGAGTCCCAGTTGGCGTCTTAGCAGATGTTCTAATTCCTCCTTAGCCCACTCAGTCTTATACTTTTGGTACTTCCCTGTTCACCATCGACTATCCATCACCCTTCTCTTGTCGGCCACTGAATCTAGAATTTTCTTTTCAGCCTCAGTTAAGGAACAAGTCAAATTATGACTATGAGCACAAGCAGTGTTTAACGTTTCATGGGTTTGAAGAAACAACAAGCTAAATTCATCTCTTTAGCATTGTGGTGGCGATTCAAATGTTTAAATGTAGAGACTTCAGAAAGAACTAAATCATAATTTGAGAAATAACACTGGAAATGACTTTTCCCATATAAAAAGACTCAACAAAGGCGACAAGTGATACCAACGTATGCAGAATATGGTGATGGGTAATCCCTGCTGCAGCTGAAGCAGGTTACTGTATACACACATAGCAGTCCTTAGCATCCATGGTATCAATATGTTCATAAAGCATTTTAAAATAAGTGATAGAGGAGAAATCTCCTCTCTATGGATCTATATGTAGAGCCTTAAAGTTAAATGTAGGTAAACTACTGTCAATGTGAATCGAAGCTCTAGAGTCCCTGTATTAAGAACATTTGTCAAAACGAAGCCATTGAGGTTATACGAGAAGTTCTTACCCTAACAGACAAAGACAAAGGTACGTGCAAATTCATCACCACACTCATAAATGTGACACTTAAACAGAACTATTTTATGTTCAAAAACAAGTATTTTCTCCAGAAGAAGGAAGTAGCCATGGGCATTTGCTTCGCTCCTAATGTAGTGAATCTCTTTGTTGACAAGCTTAAAGATGGCACCATATATCACAGATAAATCCATTCAAAGGAAAGATCCAGGAATGATAATAATAATAATAATAATGACACTTATAAAGCGCCTGGTTACACCAGCTGGTGTGTCCCCGCGCTGAGACTGCTATTCAGACAAAACAAAGGGTAGACGGCGCAAAAAGGGGGTCAGAGTGGATCAGGAGTTGTGGAGAAAGCAATGGCAAGTCTTATAGTTGGAAAAGCCACGTTTTTAGTCTTTTCCGGAAAAGGTACTCTGACGGTTCCGCACGGAGAGCCAAAGGAAGCGCATTCCAATTTTTAGCTGCCAGGAAGCTAAAAGATCGAGCGCCCATTCGTGCTTTTTTTACCTTGGGAACTCTAACCAGGTAAGTCCCGGTAGATCTGAGATGTCGGCCTGGTTTTAAGGAGTGAGGAAGTCCCGCAGGTAGAGCGGGCCTTTATTCTGCAAGGTGCGATGACAGACACACAGGGCCTTAAAGAGAATCCTTTTAGCTATGGGTAACCAGTGTAAGGACTCAAGTGCTTTCTTAGAGGAAGTTTTCCTGGGTAGATTCAGAACTAGGCGTGCTGCTGCGTTCTGTATGCATTGTAACCTTTGGAGACATTTTATTGTTGCGCCTAGATATAGCACATTACCATAGTCCAGTTGAGATGTCACAAGGGCATGGACCAGAGTTTTCCTAGCGGAATGAGGCAAAATGTCCAAGGTTTTCCTCAGCATTTTCAGGATTCCGAAACACTTGCCTGCAACTTTCCTGGTATGAGTCTCGAAGGAGAGAGTAGAATCCAGCCAGACTCCTAAGTTTTTCACCTCTGTTTTGGGGCTGGGGACGGGACCTAAAGTTGTTGGCCACCAGGCTGAAGACCAAATCGACGGAGATTTCCCTACTACCAGGATCTCGGTTTTGTTGCCATTCAGTTTCAGGCAATTGCTTGTCATCCAAGAAGCAAGGTCTTTTAGGCAGTCTGCAAACTTGTTAGCTGCCTTCACTGAATTAGGAGAGAGGGTGACCACTAGCTGCGTATCATCTGCGTATGATACGATGGTGACACCATGATTCTCCACAATCTCCGATAGAGCTATATTGATGATATAGTCCTTCTTTGGCATGATAACAAGGATGAACTCAGTGAGTTCAACAAATGGATGAACTCAGTGAGTTCATAAAATGGATGAACTCACAAAACCAGGATCTTAAATTCACGGCTAATTATAGTCAAGTAGAAGTGAGCTATCGGGACCTCCTCGTCAAACATGACAGTGGTGTCTTGTGTACAAACCTTTATAAGAAACCCACTAACACAAACGCATTACTGAGATACAACAGCCACCATCCCCGAGCCCTCAGGGATAATCTCCCCTACGGACAATTTTTAGGTCTAAATAGGACTTGCAAACTGAAAGAGGATTTTTTTAAAGAGGCGGGCGAACTAAAAACAAAATTGCTAGAGAAAGGTTACCCTAAGAAAATAGTCACCAGAGCTATGAAAAAGGCCTGCTTTTATCCAAGAGAAGCTACCCTTACCCCCAGTACAAGGGAGGAGAATGGAAAGGTCATTATGGTGAGTACCTTCTCACTGACTAGCAATTAGATACAGAAAAATGTCAGAAATAATTGGCCATTGGTGAATGCTACATGTAAGGGCTAACCCCCCTTTGTATTCAAACCCAACAAACACATCAGGGACCACATGGTCAGGGCACATAGAGACCCTCCCAGGAAAGACAACGTTAGAGCCCAGTGTGATCTTCCAGCTTTGGTGGAATATCATAAATGTGGAGGGTATGTTGTATGTGCATTCACGCTGAACACCAAAACCCTGGACATTAATGATGAAAAGTTTACACATAAAGCATTCTCCAACTGTAACACCAAAAATGTTATTTATGTGGTGAGATGTCCTTACATGAAAATGTATGTAGGATAAACATTGCAAACGGTTAAGCAACACTTCCCCCAGCACAGGCGCAGGATTCGCTGCAAGGTAGAAGGAGCATCCCTGGTTCAGCGCTACCAGAAGCTACAACACACAGAAAATGATCTGTACTGGCAGGTGGCAGAAGTGGTTACACTGGACAACTGTGGAGGCAACATCAGCGATGTACTCAACTGCAGAGAATGCAAGTGGATGGATTTGTTAAAATGTACAAGCATTGGACTTAACGATATGGATGAACTGAGATATGTCTTTTTGTTCTTCCCATGTGATTCTTCTGAATCTTGCAGAGACTGTTCTATTATGGGCACACACAGGTTGTTGCTGCCGGACTAAGCTTACAGGAGTACCTGTGGCTACTGTATTTTATCTGTACATACTGCGACATGGCAGTTATTGGTATACACTGTCACATGTAAACTGTATGATATACCTTGGATCTTCCCCCTATTTTTTGTGAGTGTGGGATGGGCATGTAAATAGCCTTTTGGTTATGACTGGCATACAAAAGAATTACCCTATATCAACACGTCATTTACATACAAAGCAAGCTGGCCCTATACTGATGGGAGGTGCAGGCTTTTTGATCTACACACACGGACATTACTGTCAAATGCAACAAATACTGACATGACACGACAACAAGCCATGCTTGTGTAACAACCAATTGACCCATTATGCATTGGCATGAGCTTACTAGGTGCTTTTTGGGAATCGGACCGCACTTTTAGGGGCCCATTATGATAACAGGCGGATCGCCACCGCCCGTATGGCGGTGGCGATCCGCCCGCTATTTTCCTCCGCCCGCCACACATTTTCCCCCCGCCATATTACTATGGCGGGGGGGACCCCGGCGGACCGAAAGACCGTCCGCCGCTTTTCCGCCGGTCGACTCGTCGACCGGCGGAAAAGGGGCATTATATGGTGGCGGTGTCTGCAAGACACCGCCATCCATATTATGATGCTGGCGGAGGTGTGCCTTTCCATGGCGGCGTTGCCGCCATGGAAAGGCATACGGTATTGCTATTGGGGGCCCGTAGCAGGCCCCCGGAGTGTTGGGGGGTGGGGGTGCACATAGGGGGTACCTATGGTACCTCCTGCATTTCAATGTACAACGTGGCAGGCACCGCGCGGTGCCTGTCACGTTGTGCATTGAAAAGCAAAACTTGCATTTTTGGCATTGCGGCTGGCGGTGCTTTGAGCACCGCCTGCCGCAATGTCAGGAATGCGGGATGCGCCCGCCAGTGTGGCGGGCGCATCCTAATGGCATGTGCGGGACCGCCGCATGCATTGCGGGCGGTCCCATTTCCCGGGGGTATGGCGGGCGGACAAAGTCCGCCCGCCATGCTAATGACCCCCTTAGTTGACTAGGTGTAGGTGGACATTGACACACATTGATTTGGCAGTGCACTACACGGGGCACCTTAGCACCTAATTTTGTTATTTGTCTAACAAGAGGTGGCTTTGAAACCATTAGCTTACTTGTTATAAAGCCAACAGTAATATATAGGTGGGGGGTGTCCGGCCCCATATGACGGCCGATGGTAGCACACTAGTTGTTTTTAGACACAAAACATATAAGAGGAGTCTCGATCGTGTTGTCTCACGTTGCATTGTTCTTGACGGCAGTGAGCAGAGATGGATGTTCTGGCATTGCGCCTTTTCTGACAAGTGACTTAAGAGGTATTGATATACTTGAAATGGTCAGCCTGGCTGGCATATGAGCACAACTGATGTGTGTACATATATTTTTTACAGAATTTGAAAAATGACAAGGTTCGATTGAGTAAACCAATTGTAGCTTTGCTACTGATCCCCATATAGAGGCAATTAACTGTGTTCAGTGGGGTCTATATAGCAGCTGGCATTAACTCCATATCTTTACTCTTTGCATGTTGCACTTTCTATGGCTTTCTTTAGTCTGCAGGGGTCTGCACCCACATGTGGCGTGCCCGCATGACTATAACAAGTCCTGCAGTCTCTGACTCAGCACTGTGATATTATTGACCATGCCCCCGTTTAGCATGTGTATGTTCTGGGCTATGAATTAAATCACACTACGTACAACATGTGATAGCCACTCTATCAACAAGATTTTATATCACACCCCGATTTCACATGTTTAAATAAGTCACACAACCTACAGCAGGAGACAGCTATTGCACTGATTCTTTTTGGGTGCTTTAGTAAGAGTTTTTACTCTGAGTGTGACTGGAGGAAATCGCCTATTGTTTAATTGGTGTTGTGTGGTAGATACACACCTACCGCTTTTGATTTGATATGCTGCACAGTAGCAAGAGATGCACCATAAGATACAGGTACAAGTTTGCATGACGGATTGTAAGAATCACACAGGAGGGCACCATAGTTTTAACTCATGGATGGGCTTGATCAAGAAGAGCTTAGATGTGTGGACATATTTTATGTTTTTCAGAATCACGCATTAACTGAATGATTCATGCTGCGTGGATTGGTTGGCAACTTTGTCAGTGCCTCGGACTAGTGGATCTCTGTACAACAGAGGATTTTGTGACATAGACTGACCTCACCACCTTGTTAGTAACTTAGGGCCTGATTACGATCTTGGCAAATGGGATATTCTGTCACAGACGTGACGCATATCCCGTCCGCCGTATTGCAAGTTCCATATGATACAGTGGCAGCTGCTCCTGATGAGACGTGGTAGGGTGGAGGGTGGGCGGCAGTGGGGGTGGGAGTCGGGGAATAAATACATAAATACAAAACAAGGAATAACACTAAAAATAAATAAATAACGACTTACCAGATGCTGCGTCGGCTCCGTCTTGCGCCTCCCTCGTGACTGCCCAGAAGAATTTATCTGTTCTTAATGTATCCAATGTATGGGCGTCACTAGGAGTACACTGTATATATCACTTGTTTTTTTGCGCCCTTTTTCCCCGCTGTATTTACCCCTCCATGTGTCATCGGAGCCGTTCACCTTCTCATGAGCACTTGTGCACAGTATAGTACAGGTTACATGACATTCAATGTAACGCAGTGCAATTATGATTGTTTATTTTGACCGTATAACCAAACATATGTGGAAAGCTATTCCCTAATCATTTGTCTCCCTCTCTTTTGTCTCCCTGCTCCCCTTTCCCTGGTCATGGCAATTTATTGTGCTTTTTTTTATAAACTGTCTACCAAATAATACCCTTTGAGACACTGTTATATGTTATACAATATTTACCCTGGTCTCTACCGGGTTTACGGATAACCTCCTGTAGTTTGCTACTTCCTGGGAATACTATTCCCAAGTTTGGAGAAGCACTGGGATTGGTCTGAGCGGCCAGGTTTGCCACTCAGACAGTGCCTGGTACCCTGTGGCTTTTCTCCACACAGCTGTGCAACACATCCGGATGGAGAAATGCTAAGTGCGCATGACAGTTTGGTACGCCTAAGATGCCCAGCCAAAATGTCATGCACCCTTAGTAGTACCCACAACTTCTCCTCCAAGATGGCCTCGCCCTGGCCGGCCCCACCCTGTGACTTGGCCAGCCAGCAGAGGCAACGGTGAAAAAGAAAATGATAATAAAATTATTTTATTATCATTTTATTTTTCACTGTTGCCTCTGCTGGGTATCAGCAGTGGAGAGACGCACCTCCACCATAGTGGGGGAGCCGCCCCTGATAGGATATAATTGAACTTGTAATAAGGCGGATGAGATATCCGCCACTTTTGTGACGGTTGATCCGATCCGCCAAGATCGTTATCAAGCCTTTAGATGTGATAAAGAGGTTTAATTGCCACATTTTTGGCATACCACGTATTGATAAGTTATGGTAGCCTAGCACCATGACAGAATCTGAGATTTATTTTTCATTTGGTGGACATGGACTGACAGATGGTCTGTGTTTCTGGTACTAAGCCAAATGACTATTGTCCTGAGATGACCTTGTAAATTACAAGGGGTTGTAACGTCAACATCATCTCACTTGGTAATATGATTATTTGCAAATCTACATATTGCTATGCCATATGCACGTTTGTCTGATCTAAATAATTTCCTATCAGTGAACATTGTTTTGTGTCTTCTGTAAAAAGTATGTATTTATGCACACACCTGAGCACTGTGTCGCCTGCACTTGCGTGATTGTTTGTCCATTATCTATATAAGCATTGAAGGATAAATGCTTACAACCACAGAAACCATTATGAGCAAGTTGTTTTTATTTGTTTTAGATACAACTGAAGTGAGAACTGACCACTTGGTTGTCAAAATAACACACTGATTGTTGCCTTCGCCAGACACAAGCAAGAGGGTGGCACACCTCATAAAAGAGTCCCATGGTGTACTCTGTTTGTATATTTAATGTTGACCCTGGTCCCCGTGGGCATAGATGGTTGTCTTTGTCACATTATACATACAGTGTGTGTACACATCAGCATTATTTCAACTGAATGGGGTACCATGATAGTAAGAATGTGTTCCATGACAATACTCTCACTTCTTTCAGTGCTGAAACCTACTGCAGTCACCGCTATAAGGCATCCGGGCAGTCCTGCAATACAGGATCACAGGTAGGAGAGACATAAGCCACAGGTCTCCATGCATCCCCATGCATCTATATATATGCTGAGAAAGCACAGCCCCCCACTCACTGCAGAAAAGCAAAAACATCATGTACTTATGTATCTACATATTTGTTACTTTTCTCCTACTTTAAAATAAAAAAATAAAAAAATTGAGTCCCTCCAATGCACTGACCTGTGTTTCACCCTATACCTCTCTCAATATATCCTCGACTGCCACTCTCCGACTCATCCCAAACCTCATTCTACTACTATGATCTCCAAAGTAACCCTTTCTAGACTTTTCCCTCTTCTATCCCTCCTTGCATCACCCAAAATCTCATTTTGCTACTAAGATCTCCTGAACAACACATTCTAAATTCTTCCCTCATGTGTCTCTCCTTAGACTTCTCCGTGACCTCATTTTACTACTAGGATCACCCTAATCCATTTCTTGAGACTCTTCCCTCATCCATCTCTTCTTTACTCACCTCAAACCTCCTACTACTACTAAGATCTCCCAATAAACACTTTCTAGACTCTTGTCCACTTAGAATAATCCATTTTGCCCCAGAGACCATAGCCCTGCACCTTAATGATATTTTCAATCTTATTTTCAGGTCCGGGGAATTTCCTAATCAATGGAAAAAGGCCTCAATCCTCACCCTTCTGAAAAATCCCAACTAAGGCATCTCTAATCCGAGAAATTATTGTCCCATCTCTCGTCTCCCCTTTCAGGCGAAAATAATAGAAAAGGCCATGAATGCAGAACTCACCTCCTTTTTTTGTCGCGATTGATAAATTTACTTCACCATCCGTCTCATTACCATGCAGTGTTCCCCAAAGCTCTTTACTGGCCCCCTGGCCAGCCTTATTAAATCTTTTGTCTTTTCCGTGGTATCCTATGCCTACGACACTCAGATCGTCGTCTCAGTAGCCAGTAACTTACAAGACACAGCAGCCAGATTTCACACCTGCATGCAACAAGTCAGCAGGTGCATGTTTGAGAACTGCCTAAAATGGAATATTGTAATGCTCTCTTTGTTAATCTTCAGAAAGGACTCCTGTGTAAACTACAAGCCCTTCGGAACGCGTCAGCCGGCTCCTAGTTGGGATTCCCAGACATCAGTCTGCCAAACAGGCCCTTGCTCTGCTTTATTGTCTCCCAGTAAGGAAGCGGATTGACTTCAAAGCCTTGTGCATCACCTTTAGGGCCTTGCACAACTCCATACAGCTGCGGCCAGTCCATTGGGGCTGAGAGGCAACACCCCCTCACCTTTTGGCTCTCACAAACAGTGTCTGTCAGGCTGAGCAAAGGTCGGACTGACAGACTGTTCATTTTCAGGTCAGGTAGCTATGAGCTAGACATGCATTAAATGCGCAGGCTCCTGGCTGCCTTAGCTGAACTTTCCTGGGCTGAGAATTCACAGCTCATGTGGGCATGATCTCCTCAGCTCACCAAAGGTCCTTGTCGCCCTCCCCCTCAGTGACGAGGAGTAGCGTCACTCATTGCCTTGCACCTGGGCACTTCAGTTTTAAGCCCTGAGGCTCCCAGCAGTCTCACTGACCACATCCCACTCAGTGACGATGTAGGGACTTCGGCCTTCCCTCATTGGCCAACCTAGGGTCAGCCAATGAGGGAAGGCAGCAATCCCAAGCCTCCTGGGACCTCCGAGGCAGAACTGCAGGTAAGTGTGATTTAAAAAAAAAAATGAATGTTTGGTGCAGGAGTGCGTGTATGTTTGAATATTTAATAATGAGTGTTGTGAATGGATGTGTGTGTGTGTGTGCGTGTGTGAATGCATTTAAAACACAGGTTCCGCAGGTATGCCCCTCCCAGAGTTCTCCACTCCTCTATAGCCAACCTCACAGTGGTCCAATTGGGGAGGCAGACGTTTCGTGATCACTACGTCTAAACAGTGGAACACCCTTCCTTCTCATTTAAAAAACTGCTTCTGTCAGGAAGGCTCTTAAAACTTGGCTCTTTAGCCAATAGTCCTTTACTTTGTTAGTTTTTTATAGGTGTAGCTGCTTCTTTTCCTTTCCAGCCAACTCTCCTCCAATTTTGATATCATCGACTAGATGCCCCAGGCATTAGTTTGTGCTTTACAAATATAAAATCAAATCAAATCTATACTAATTCACCACTGTTCCTTTTGGGTCCGGAGTACTTTTTTTAAATGTTTCTTTTTTTTATTAAGATCCTTCGAGAGTTTACAAATTCATCCAAATAACACAATACAAATATCCAATAATAAAACCTTACACAATAGCCATATTGATCATAAAAAGTCAGTTGGGAACAGGTTACATAGTCAGAAGAAAAAGAATAACCTTGGATTAGACAAATCATTAGAGATCAGATACAGTATTCTTTAATCAATAATTAGATAATCACTAGAGTGCCCATCAAGCAGTAAAATATAAGTCTGGGTAAAATCTGAAAGTATTGCCGATATTAAGGCTACTAATGGTGTTTTGGCGTACTAAAAATCAAATGCAACGTCGCCTGCCAGATCTAAAACGAGCTAAGGTGTCTATAGTGCATTAGGTCCAATAAATTATGTAAAAATATCAACATATAAGTCATGATTAATGTATTTGTCCTGTTGACTTAAGCCATTTTTTTTTTTAAAGGAAGCTAAAGTGTCTGTAGTGCAATAAAGTGCTTTAGAATAAGGGGTCGATTCCGATCTCGGCCGGAAGCGCACCTAACAGTATTCGTCTGGGAAAAAAAAAGGCCGATTGCGTGTTTCCCGACCGATTCGAACACTCGTCCGGACGAACAAGTACGATGCGTATAACAACCCAGATTCCGAGCGAGCCGTACTTACCCAATCCAGCTCCTGTTCCCCGCCCGAGCCGGATCCGTAAACGCCGAATCGAGTCGTACGGAAGCAAATACACAGCACCTTCCGGCCGGACGAGTACGATGCGCACTCCGTACGCGCCGAACCCTTCGCTACGTCCGGGACGTTTGAGCATCCGGGCGAGCCGTACATAAGCTCCGTTTCGCGCCACAAGACGATCCACGGCTACAAGACGAACAAGCCTGCTACGAGTACGACTCGAAGACACGAGAAACCCGAACGAGACGATCAAGCATGAATCCCATTGCGCAGGTCCTACCTATACTCTACATCTATTACCGGGACCGGCACGGATGCGTACGGCGCAGACGGTAAGTCAAACACCAACAACACAAACAAACGACACGTACCCGAAATATGGCACACACACATAGGGATGCACAAATGACGTACACAGCAACAGCAGAACCATAGGGGTGGGATGGCCATCACCAATGCCATACACACCCATAGGGGGATGGATGCCTACCACCAACACCACCCCTACTCAGGGGGGGCTGGATGCCTACCACTACCACCACCCTTACTCAGGGGGGCCTGGATGCCTACCACTACCACCACCCCTACTCAGGGGGGCCTGGATGCCTGTCACTACTACCATCCCCACCCTTCGGGGGATGGATGCCTACCACTACCACCACCCCTACTCAGGGGGCCTGGATGCCTGTCACTACTACCATCCCCACCCTTAGGGGATGGATGCCTGCCACTACCACCACCCCTACTCAGGGGGCCTGGATGCCTGTCACTACTACCATCCCCACCCTTAGGGGGATGGATGCCTGCCACTACCACCACCCCACTCAGGGGGCTGGATGCCTGTCACTACTACCATCCCCACCCTTAGGGGGCTGGATGCCTACCACTACCCCCACCCCTACTCAGGGGGGCTGGATGCCTGCCACTACCACCACCCCTACTCATGGGGGCCTGGATGCCTGTCACTACTACCATCCCCACCCTTAGGGGATGGATGCCTACCACTACCACCACCCCTACTCAGGGGGGCTGGATGCCTGCCACTACCACCACCCCACTCAGGGGGCTGGATGCCTGCCACTACCACCACCCCACTCAGGGGGGCTGGATGCCTGCCACCACTACCATCCCCACCCTTAGGGGGATGGATGCCTACCACTACCACCACCCCTACTCAGGGGGCCTGGATGCCTACCACTACCACCACCCCTACTCAGGGGGGCTGGATGCCTACCACTACCACCACCCCTACTCAGGGGGCTGGATGCCTGCCACTACCACCACCCCACTCAGGGGGCTGGATGCCTGTCACTACTACCATCCCCACCCTTAGGGGGCTGGATGCCTACCACTACCACCACCCCTACTCGGGGGCTGGATGCCTGCCACTACCACCACCCCTACTCATGGGGGCCTGGATGCCTGTCACTACTACCATCCCCACCCTTAGGGGGATGGATGCCTACCACTACCACCACCCCTACTCAGGGGGGCCTGGATGCCTGTCACTACTACCATCCCCACCCTTAGGGGGATGGATGCCTGCCACTACCTCCACCCCTACTCATAGGATGGGTAATGCATGACACAACCAGCATACTGCCACATAAGGAATGTGTGAAAATTACATCCCCCCCCAACACCATGACAAGCGTGTGTAGTCTGTGTCAAATGCCTACAACACTGAACATGACATTGAACATACAATGTGACCCCCTAGCACATGTGTCACACATAAATGTGTGTGGCCTCCACAATGCAAGCCGACCATGGCCACTGTGGCAATGGGGTTGAACACCCCATCACCACAGCAACCAAAAGGTAAGTGTGGGGTCCATAGCTGATGCACATTTTGAACAGTGTGGCAATGGGGCCCAAAGCCCCATCACCACAGTGACCAAAAGGGAAGTGTGGGGTCCATAGCTGATGCACCTTTTGAACAGTGTGGCAATGGGGCCCAAAGCCCCATCATCACAGTGACCAAAAGGTAGGTGTGGAGTCCATAGCTGATGCACCTTTTGAACAGTGTGGCAATGGGGCCCAAAGCACCATCACCACAGTGACCAAAAGGTAGGTGTGGGGTCCATAGCTGATGCACATTTTGAACAGTGTGGCAATGGGGCCCAAAGCCCCATCACCACAGTGACCAAAAGGGAAGTGTAGTCAGGGTAAAAGCTGCCAAAGCCAAACTGCATGGATGATTCCTGGTCACAGAACAACAAACACATCAGTGGCATAGTAGTGCTTGTGTCCCATAGCAACATAGATTGGGTGATGCAAACAGTGCAGTGCAAATAAAACATACCTTGGGCCATGTGCATACAAACATCACCCATGGGGGCTCACATTGTCAACATTCACAAATAACACAATGACAGAAGTGACCATCATAATGCAGACCCACATATCTGCACCAATGGACACACAAATGTAGATATCCTGTGGAGACTGTAGATGTCAGGTGAACAAATACCATACCATGGCAGCAATGGGACATACAAACCATGATTATTGTGCTGACTGATGACCTAGGAGTCCCAGGGACAGCAGGGGAAAGCCACCAAACAACATACAGCCAATGGCACACTCAAGATATGCCAATGCAGTGGTGCAAATGCACAAACACAAACAGGCAGACTCACACTGCATATCAAACACAACAGGTGATGGGGGTGTGTGCCAGTGTCCCCAGGCAACCACACAACACATGAGGAGGCCTGAATTCCAATTACACAGATGTGTATACAGTGCCATACAAAAGTAACTCATGGATCGGATTCCCCTATGTGGGCAAACAGGCATTGTTAGATGAGAGGGAGCCCAAATTACACATGTCACACAAGCTTGTAGGAACAGCAACTAACACAGCAAGAGACAGACCCACCACAGCACTACCCCCAGGTACCCCACATTGTGGTGACACTAGCCTGCATGATAATCCCACTGTGATGACAAAGGTAGATGTCATTCACACTGTGAACCACAGCCATGTGTCCTGAGCAACAAACTACCATCACACCTACACAAGCACAAATCAATCAGCACGGCCTGCCAGCCATGGCCAATATGGAGGTAGGGGTCTAGCCGTGCAACAACTCACATTTGCACACACTCAACACCACACACCTTGATCTCCACCAATGTGCAGCAGTGAAGCTCACATGGACTGGTGACATTGCACATGCACCCATGACAATCCCAGGGGTGGTGGTGGGAACTAAGGTGCAGAAACCCATCACACATGGCCAGTCAACAAGACTCGTGAATGTCTGACACACTGCACACTACGCGGTACATGGGCATGACGTGAAATCCACCACAATCAATGGTATCCCGGCCATAGTCACACACCAATGAAGAAGACAAGGTGACACACAAAGAACACACGTACACAACTTCCAACATTGCAGCTCTGACCCTGAGGAGTGGCAGCAGTCACACACACAACGTGTCACAATCACTGAAAGCTACCACAGACTGTAAATTACAACCAACAAGTGCCAAGGGGAATCCTGAATGCGTCCCATCTGCGTTTGCCCACATCCCCAGCCCTGACAACAAAGACAACCTGGGATGACAACCTGATGAACCTTAGTTTGCCATGCACCCACATCCCGGAGTAACCAGGTCCAAGATGCTGGATGAACACAGAACAACTCAGCAAGCATCAGAAACAGGAACATCCGTAGGGACACAGCCTGTGTAGGAAATGGGAAGGGTACACGCACAGACATGCTCACACAACACAAAACACGGGCCCAGGCAATGTCACGGGATTACACACTGCCATGAGGGCACTCCACTGCTGTGGAAGGTCCGCTGTGCCAAACCTTGTCTGTGCACGACTCAAACATGTCGGCAGAACACTCGGTCAGTGAGTCAACAACTACAACACACTGAAGGCTCTGCTCACATCAGCCTGGGTACGGGAGTGTCACGTCAGTCATCTGCATACACCCAAAACACGTGTCAAGCAAGGTGCACTGTATACACTGATGAGTCCTTCAACATTGGTGTGCTAAACTGCATGTCCAGTGGAGATGGGCACACAGTCAGGGAAATAGAAACATTGAACAGTGGTAAGCCCACCAGATGTGCATCACTGTAAGACAAAGATGTTAATTTACAAATGCAAAACGTACATCCCTGTGTCATATGCTGAACATCACACCCTCAGACTGCAGCAGAGGATGCCATAGATCCAGACTACAACAGGACACATATCCCATGGACCACATGGAGTCCATCACTGCAACACTTCATTTCCCTGATCTGAACACTATTACAACTGCAAATGCATGATGATACTCATCTACATCATGTACATCAAAAGAAAAACCACAAGTAAACAAAAATAGGCTTTATTCAGCAAATGTCAATAAAAAATCAGAAGTCCAAATTAAACTAAGGCCAATGGCCAGTCCAAATACACAGTCCCAACAGGGTGATATGTGACAACTTGTCACCCATTGCTTGCCTGCACTGGTAGGGACAGGGGACATCCCCCTTGGAGGGGCATACAAGGGGCAGGCCAGGCACCGCAGGGACAGGATCAGGGGATGCCAGAGTGAGGCAGTGAAGACGTGGTGGGTGCAGGAGTGTCACCGGCAACTGCAGTGGAGGTGTCTGACTCAGGGGGGGCCGGCACCACTGTAGGGCACATGTTGCAGATGGTGTTGGTGCTGCAACCACTGCAGTGGGCTGGTCTGATGGAGTGGACTGGGTCCCCACTGCAGTGCCCGAGTCAGACGGGGTGGTTGTGGACTCCACTGCAGTGCATGCCTCCAAGGGAGTGGAAGGGGGGGCAGATGAGGTGGGCAGGACAGAGGGGGGTACCCGGTCTCCACACCAGTGGCACAAACAGGCTGAGCGTCTGGGTTGGGGGTGGAAGAGCAAGTGGCAGGGGGTGAGGGCCTAAGCAGTTTGGGGATGCGGTATCGGTGTGTGGGGGAACCTGGGGCAGGGTGTGGCGGTGGAACCTGTGGAGTGGTGGCCTGGGGGATGGAGGAGAGAGACTGGGTGGTGGAGCTGCGTGGTGGTGGTGGTGGGGTCTTGCCCTTCCTGGTCCGGGGGGACTTCCGAATGGGGTCCTCAGTCTGCCTGCGCCTGGGGGAGGGTGTCCAGGGGCGAGGGGCACTCCCCTCTGTGTGGGTGGACTTCCTCTTCCCCCGGTATGACGGATCTGCAGGATCGGAGGGGAAGAGGCCGAGGTCACACAGGAAGACCTGCTGTGTAGGTGGGGTTGCAGGTGAGGCAAGGGAAGGGGTCTTGGAGGGAGAGGATTTGGAGGACTGCGGAGTGACTGTGGATGCCTGTGTGTGTGTCTGTTCCCCATCCCCTGTGTGTGTGGTATCTGTCCCCTGAGGATGCTTGTGTGCACGTCTTGCCTTTCTTTTGGGTGTGTCTGTGCTGCTCGTGTCTGTGTGCTTGGGTGATTGTGCAGGTGTGCATGTGCTTTGGACAGGTAGGGTGCCAGGAAGTGTGGATGGGGCAGAGGTAGGAGGTGGGAGGGACTGTTGGAGGAGGGACACTGCTGCCGTCAGGGAGGAGTCCATGGACTTATTGCTCCTCTGTAGGGCAGACATACCCGTCGAGATGCCCTCCATGAACGACACCAGCTGTGTCAAAAGTGTGGTGTGTGCATGGAGGACACTCAGCATTGCTGTCTGCCCTACATGGAGCTGCCGAAGTAGGTACACAGACTCCTCAGTCAGGGCAGCAGGGGACACAGGGGCAGGGGGTGCGGTGCCTGGCACAAAGGAAACACGCTCCCGAACATGGGAGCCTCCACGGACCTCTGGAATTGGAGCCAATGGGAGGGCGGTGCTGGTGGTGGTGGTGGTGGTGGCGGGGCCAGACAGACTAGCGGGGGTGTGGTGGCTGCTGACACCCTCCTCCACAAGGGAGTCATCCTCCGAGCTGCTGTGGTCCTCAGCTGAGGTGGATGGTGCTGAGGACTCCTCGGTGTGGCTCCCCTCGCCCTCCGTGCCACTGGGTCCCTCTGACCACTCGTCGGATGCTGACCCAGTCTGGCTCCGCTGCTCCTCCTGGTCCGTGGAGCTGTCCCCTCCTGTGGCCATGGATGTATCTGCAAACAATTAGGGAAACAGACAAACATCAGTCACCTGCACTGACCGCACACACCACAGTAAGTACAGCACTTACAGAGCCAGCCCTGGCATCCTTAGTTGAACATTGCCAAAACTCCTCACACAGATTTGGAGAAGAAAATTGTCATTCTGATGGTCAACCATGGGACTCACACCCCTCCTGCCCTTGCACCCATCTGTCTGGTGCCTGTCTGATGGTAAGACCCCAGTGTGGACACATGCACCACCTACACAGTTGTTGGACATTGCAGGGAACACGGTGAAGTATGTGAACATGCACACATCACATCTCTTGCCACTGAGTCAGTGCAGGTGTCCGGAGAAAGGGATGGCCAGAGTCTAAATAGAAATGCATGTGATGCATACCAGCACCAGACACCATGATGCACCCATGTCCGGATAGTCCATGCCACAATGGGGTGCATGTTGCACATGTCACTCCCCTGCAGGATCACTCCTAGGAAGTTTAATGCCATGACACAGGCATGCGTGCAAAGTCATACATCACAGTCTCCAGTCACATGGCCATGGCAGCCAGCCAACAACAGTCTGCACTGTGTCACAATCCTAGGACATGGGGAATGCAAGTTATGTAACTGACAAGTGCACATGTCCATCCCCCACACACCACATCATCTGAACTAGTATTTGTCCACGTCATGCCAATTCGACATATGGGGGACATAAAACACAACTCCCAGAACCTGAGCACCTCACAGTGTGCTGTGAATGAATAACAGCTGCCTGAAAGTCACAGTCACATACACCTGTGTGCACAGTCAAGTGATCAAACATCTATAAGTCACAGAAGTATCGTCTCTCATGGTCACATCTCAGATGGCATGCTGAACCCTAACCGACAAACATACCAGTAGCCCTGAAAACGAAGCCACAGCACAATGACACAGAGGCAGACACCTGAGGGAACATGTCACTGATCACAACATGTCAGATGATCCATGGTAGTGGGAGTACAGAGTCTATTGTATGCCCTGGAGTAGGCATGACTGTCCAGCTCCACCTGTAAGAGGGACAGTAGGCAGGTGTCTAAGCATGTGTGACACACTTGATATACATACTCCTGAGGCCCAAACACTGTTCCCACCCGCAGCATGGGGGTGTGCCAAATACCCCAGGGACATGTGGTGAATCAGATCAGCAAGTGGACCACATATCAAAGTTACACCCAGATTACATGTCAGGACTTGGGCAATGTGTGAGCAATTGACCCACCCATGAATCCCACAACATAGTCACCGGAACAAATGCTGTCCCCCACCTTGAGCAAAGCAAAATGCAATGACACAGTCCCCAAGTGACACAATTTCCTGACTGTAAGGGCCACACATATGCGTATCAGATGAGGAGTGGGCATGTCACAATAGAGGGACATGGGTCCTGGACCACAAGACTGATGTACTGTGGAAGTTTAACCAGGCCAGAGGAGGGCACATAGCATGTCAGACAAAGTGCACAGTGCTGTCATGGACTCACCCCCTCCTTGCTGCTGTCTGGCCTTCAGCTGCCCATCCAGGTCAGGGAAGACCACCGCCAGGATCCTGAGCATGTGGGGGTCAGGGTCCGGTGTCCGCCCCTCCTGCGAGGAGGCGACAGCTTCAGCTGGACCCTTGCGATCCTCCGGGTCCAGCCTCGAAGGTCCTGCCACCTCTTCTGGCAGTTGCGGATCCGGCGCTTGTAGTCCCCCACGGATCTTACTGCCCGGGCGATGGTCAGCCAGATTTCCTGCTTCTGGTGGGCATCAACCTGTGAGGATGACAAAGTGAAAATGCCATTACTACACATGCAACATATACGTGCATCACACAGTTGGATATACATGTCTCAATCACTGGGGCACATGATGTACACAGGCAGTGCAACGATGGCTATGAACAGTTTGCCAGCAGTTACTACATGGTATCATTGCATGGGAAGTAAACCTTGTTGGAATGCACTGTTACTGCACTGTACCTGTTCAGTGCATGTAACTACACACTTTGGGGGGTCAGAACTACTCAGTGAGCATGCTAGCCAGTGGTGTGCACACTATAAGTCCTGCTAGTCAGACAACATGCAAAATTAGTAAGGCAGTGGATAGCACACTCACCTGCTCCCCTGGTGTCCCATACAGCTTGCTGTACTGTGGAAGGAGGCTGTCCAGCAGAGCCTGGTTCTCCTCAAGGCTGAAGGCTGGGGCTCTCTCCACAGTACGTGCCATTGCAGTAGCCAGAGGATGCAGAGACAGCAGCAGTGTTGGTGGCAGATGTCGTCCTGGAGCATGTAGTGCAGGCAAGTGAGCTCTCAGGGGAACAGCCAGCATTATATGTGTGCTGCAGAGGCAGATACTGTCCCATGTGTCCAAAGTGATAGGTCCAAGTCGTTTGCATCTTCTGAATCTGACCAATCCATGGAATAGCAGCACTAATACACGCCCACAGCAGCCTTCAAAAATCCAAGTTCATGACACCCATGATTTTGCAACATTGTTGTGGCTGGCCAACTGAATTCACTGCATCAGACTCGTTGAAGCTTCGAATATGCGTCCGTTGCCATGCCAGGCCCCAGCCAACGCGTGCGCACCGTTCGGTCCATTGCTGTACAACGCGGACCCGCTCCCAACAGATGCAATGGGCCGGCCGGGCACACCGATCGGTCCATTGCTGTACAACGCGTATGTCGGGAAACAACGCGTACCCGCTAACAACAGATGCAATGGGCCGGCCGGGCACACCGATCGGTCCATTGCTGTACAACGCGTATTTCGGGATACAACGCGTACCCGCTCACAACAGATGCAATGGGCCGGCCGGGCACACCGATCGGTCCATTGCTGTACAACGCGTACCCGCTCACAACAGATGCAATGGGCCGGCCGGGCACACCGATCGGTCCATTGCTGTACAACGCGTATTTCGGGATACAACGCGTACCCGCTCACAACAGATGCAATGGGCCGGCCGGGCACACCGATCGGTACATTGCTGTACAACGCGTACCCGCTCCCAACAGATGCAATGGGCCGGCCGGGCACACCGATCGGTCCATTGCTGTACAACGCGTACCCGCTCACAACAGATGCAATGGGCCGGCCGGGCACACTGATCGGTCCATTGCTGTACAACGCGTATTTCGGGATACAACGCGTACCCGCTCACAACAGATGCAATGGGCCGGCCGGGCACACCGATCGGTCCATTGCTGTACAACGCGTATGTCGGGATACAACGCGTACCCGCTCACAACAGATGCAATGGGCCGGCCGGGCACACTGATCGGTCCATTGCTGTACAATGCGTATTTCGGGATACAACGCATACCCGCTCACAACAGATGCAATGGGCCGGCCGGGCACACCGATCGGTCCATTGATGTACAACGCGTACCCGCTCACAACAGATGCAATGGGCCGGCCGGGCACACCGATTGGTCCATTGCTGTACAACGTGTACCCGCTCACAACAGATGCAATGGGCCGGCCGGGCACACCGATCGGTCCATTGCTGTACAACGCGTACCCGCTCACAACAGATGCAATGGGACGGCCGAGCACGCGTATTTCGGGATACAACGCGTACCCGCTCACAACAGATGCAATGGGCCGGCCGGGCACACCGATCGGTCCATTGCTGTACAACGCGTACCCGCTCACAACAGATGCAATGGGCCGGCCGGGCACACCGATCGGTCCATTGCTGTACAACGCGTACCTGTACAGGTCAGTCGCATATGTCACCATGCTTGTCACTGGCGAACGTATGCCAGCCACATATACCTGCCAGAGGCCCAGGGGCACACCTACAACACCACACCCAGTCCACACTTTCCTAAGGCATGTAAAGCTGCATTACCTTTTCTGTGTATGGGGGTTAACAAGTGGTTTCTGTGGTGGCACTTGTGGGCAGCCACACCCAGGCTGTGCATGTGTTCATGGGGACAGGGTCCTTTGTGTGTTGTGCACATGACCACTGTGATGTGCAACAGTTCATTTCGGAGCATGTGGCATAGTCACATTTCCAGGTTGTGTATGTGTATGACATGTTACATACCCCCAGGGTCCCATGGGGGAAGGCATGTACGTCATGCCTAGTGATGTCCCTCCACAGTCTGTGTGCATGTTGTGTTTCCGATGTCTCTGATTCCATGTGCACGATGGGAGACAGTCTCCACATCAACGTTGTTTGTGCATGGACTTTGATGTTGTGCGTCACTGGCGTCCATGTCTGTCCTGCGGAGGCGACAGGGGCCACTACCTGTGGGAGTCATGTTTGTTTTTCTGACGTGTACATGATACGCCATGTCATACCAGTGTCCATGTGGCAAGACAGGGTCACTGGGAATCTACCTGTCAATGAGCTGTGATGCCTGTGGCGCATCTGTCCAGACATATCACTGTGGTATGTGTGTGGAACGTGACAGCACAACCTGGAACCTGTTGTCCACACATGTTATACTGAGAAGTTAGATGATGGCCATGTAGGTGCGAGTTATGTCCGAACAGAACGGCACACACATCAAGTACTTGTGTCTCGTAATGATGTATCATGTGAAATTGAGTATGGTGAATGGCACATATGTGGGGTGACTGACAATCTTTCTTTCTTCAACCTATGCACTGCAGGGCTCCAGCTGTCCATAGACCATTCCCTCACCTGGCAACGATGGTGGAACGTGACAGCATCCGACGGTACCGCTTCACCAGGCAGCTGATTGAGGATTTGGCAGTGCGCTTGGCACCACATTTGCAACCTGGCCGGCCGTACCCTACGGCGCTGACCCCCAACGTGAAGGTAATGGCAGCCCTACACTTCTTTGCCACCGGTACCTTTCAACACACTGTGGCGACTGCCGGTGGGATGTCACAGACTATGTTCAGCTGTGTGCTACGCGATGTTTTGGAGGCAATGTTGAGATGCCTGAACCAGTACATCTATTTCCCTACACGTCAACAACTCTCTGACGTCAAGAGTGACTTCTATGCCCTGGGGAGTATGCCACATGTCATTGGCTCCATTGATGGGACACATGTGGCTTTGGTACCACCACAGGCACATGAGCAGGCATACCGGAACCGGAAACATTACCATTCGATCAATGCTCTGGTGGTATGTCTTGCAGATATGAGCATCACACATGTGTGTGCCCATTTCCCTGGTTCAGCACACGATGCCTACGTGATGAGGAGTAGTCGCATCCCGAGGATGATGGCACAGATGCAGAACCAGCGTGCCTGGCTTGTCGGTGTGTACTGACTTTGTACCATTGTGTGTGTTCTGCTCTGTAGTATTCCGCCCACTTTTCCAACTCAGCTAATGTGCACTTGTCTGTCCGTAGGTGACTCCAGATACCCCAACATGCCGTGGTTGCTGACACCCCTCAGGAACCCTGTGACACCAGCCCAGATGCGCTACAATGAGGCACAGGGTCGGACCAGGAGAGTGATCGAGTGGACATTTGGTCTCCTGAAGAGCCGCTTCCGCTGCCTGGACAAGACAGGAGGGGCCCTCCCATATGCCCCAGCAAAGGTGTGCAAGATTGTCATCGTCTGCTGCATGCTACACAACCTGGCAGTGCGGAAGGAGTTGCCTCTCATCCTGGATGACGATGACCAACGTCCGCCACCTGTGGAGGATCCTGGCCGGACCACGATGCCAGTGATGATGATGGTGATGTCCGCACACAGCTCATCACCAACTTCTTCAGCTGAATGTGAGTATCCAGGGAGATGTAATGTGAATGATGTGAGTTTGCATGATATGTGTGGGTGGTGCTCTGGTGCTGTTTGAGTGTGGCCGTGTGCTACTTGACTGGATGCGTGCAGCAATGTGTCCTTACAGGTAGTCTGTACTCCCCAACAGTTTTGACATGCTAACTTGGTTTTGTGTAGTTGTCTTGTGACATGTGTTGGGCATGAGTATTGCAGTTCTGTCCTGTTCTTGAGTGGTTTTAACTGTGTGTCATGTCTGTCCTTCACAGGGTGCTTACTGAGTACTTTGGTCAACTTGGATCCCCCAACACCATGATTCAGCTTTCAGGGTGGCAGCAGTAGTTTCCCTACAGGTGATGTGCCACACACCCCTGGACTTCATATCTTCTGCACTTGTTGACTGTGTGGCCACTGCCACGTGGGTAAACCTTGCATTTGTAGTGGAAACAACATGTTGCAAATGTGTATTAAACCTGTGCTTCACTTTGGGATGTGCGTTGTCTGTGGTCACACATCTGACTGACATTTGCTTACTGCACCTGTGGGCTAGTTGACACAGACTGTGAATAGGTGTGGTGTCTGTGCATTCCACAGTATTTCCTGGCAACATCACTGTAGGCGATGAGTCCGATGGCCCTGGTGTCTCTGTGTTGTGTAGCCCTAGTGGTGTGTCTCCCTCATATGTGTCACGTCACCATGACTCACATGACGGTATTGTACTTGCTGTAGCAGTTAGCATACACAGTGTAATTTAGCAGATCATCATCACCATAACAGTATCCACATTTGAATAACAACAGAGGCAAGTGTGGTGTACTAGTGATTTTATTTACAGAAATGTGTGTGTGTATAGTGCACAGGATGGTGGGTGCTGTACATTGGGATTGTGATCCAAAGTTCCCAGATGAGTTGCAAGTCTTGGTAGCAGAAATGTCCTGAGTGAAGTCCACAGTCATATGATACATAAGTCCAACTTGAACTCCCCATGTCATGTGGGAGAGTTGTGTTGCATTCGACAGGGTGAAAAGTTTGCACACAAAGGAGAATTTCCGGAACAGGTGTTGGCTTCCTGGGGGATGTACGTGGCCATCAGCCTCTCAGTTTTCCTTCCTCGGACAACCCTCTTCTTTGGGGGGGGACCCTCACATGCAGGCTGCTGCGGTGCAGGGGACTCTCCGCCAGAGTCCTCCTCCCTCCCTGTGGCAGTGGCAGTTGTTGCAGCACCAGATGTTGTGGGCACACAGGGAGGTGTGGCCATGTTGGTGCTAATCTGGCGGAGGCATGTCAATATGTCCCTATGCACCTCTGTGAGTTCTTGCAATGTGTCCCACTTGGACTCCATGCGAGACATGTGTGTCTCCACACGGGACATGTGGGAGTCCAAGCGGGCATGATGGGCAGCCTGCTGCTGTTGTATGTCCTTGAGGATCCCCACTACCTGTCTGACCTCTCCGGTGCTATTCTGGTACGCATCAGCGATGCGTGCCAGTTGTGGGTCATCATGCAGTCCAGACCCCTCTGCAAGCAGCGACCTATGTCTACCACCCCTCCCACCACCCCTGGCGACACGTGCAGGACCTGCGGTGGCACGCACAGGTGACCCGAGGCCCCCTTGGGGTTGTTAGTGGTGTTGTTGTCCGTTGCTCCACGGTGGGCCTGGGGCCCTGTGCTGTTGTCATCGGTGGTCCTTGGTCTGTCCGTGTCGGCGGGGGTGGTCTGTGTGTTGGCAGTTGTTGGAGGGGTGGGTCCAGGGGGTGCAGATGTTGGTCCTGCTGGTGCTGCATGATGACTCACACCGGAGGTGCCAGGTAGGTCTTCGCCATCCGAGGAGGGCAGAGGCTGTTCCACACCAGTGAGCTCAGTGTCCCCCGGAGCCTGGGACAGGGACTCCTCCTCGCCTGCTGCTGTGTCCCCATCATCATCACCTGTATTTGGAAGAGACACACATTGTATGTTATGTTTCTACAGGCATCAATGGTTCACACACCTGACAGTTGTGACTGTACCTCTGGATGCGGGCATGTACATTGCATTGTCCTAAGTTGTCACAGTAAGAGGTTGATATTGGTGCAGCACATTGTCCTGAATACCTGGGGCATTTCAATGTGAATGTTGAGGTGTGTGCATGGCCAGCATTGGTTGTATTTGGTGGACATCCGGCCATCCTTCTCCACCTAGCCCAGTTATCCCACCATGAAGCATGCCACCCTTGCAGTGGGTTCAGGTTGACTCTCAGGATGTCATTCAGTGGTGTTCTGCTGTTTGTTGGTGCACAGTTCCCAGCAGGGCCTTGTGCTCCCCACAGCAGTACCCAGTGTCAGCCATCTTGTCAGTTGTTTTCCACTCCCTGTGATGTGAGCATGGTTCAGAGTGGTGTTGATGGGCCAATTGTGAGGGTGAGCAATATCTGTGTCTACAACTCCCATCATGCTATTGCCTACACCCCCCTTCCCAGCATGCCCGTACTTTCTTCCTTTTGACTCTGCTTCCCTGTGGGGTAGTGTGCCTGTGCTGACAGGAAGGCTGACAGTGTTGTCCTTGCGTTTGTTTAGCTACAAGTCCCAAGAGTGTCCCTGTGCTTCACACAGCATTACCCAGGGTGGTGGTTCTTTGTGGAATCTTCATTTGGTGTGTGAGGCATTGCATTCTCCCAGGTGGGTTATGTGGAGTTTGTGTTGAGGGGGTGTGTGAGGAGAGCTGCTTGTAACTATGGTCAGTGCTGTCAGTCCTCCTTCCCACCCAGCCAGATATCCCACCATGCAACGTACTTGCATTGCAGGGAGTGCAAGTTGGCTTTCAGGATGTCAGGCAGTGGTGTTCTGCTGTTTGTTGGTGCACAGTTCCCAGCAGGGCCTTGTGCTCCCCACAGCAGTACCCAGTGTCAGCCATCTTGTCAGTCCTTATCCACTCCCTGTGATGTGAGCATGGTTCAGAGTGGTGTTGATGGGCCAATTGTGTGGGTGAGCAATATCTGTGACTACAACTCCCATCATGCTATTGCCTACACGCCCCTTCCCAGCATGCCCGTACTTCCTTCCTTTTGACTCTGCTTCCCTGTGGGGTAGTGTGCCTGTGCTGACAGGAAGGCTGACAGTGTTGTCCTTGCGTTTGTTTGGCTACAAGTCCCAAGAGTGTCCCTGTGCTTCACACAGCATTACCCAGGGTGGTTGTTCTTTGTGGGATCTTCATTTGGTGTGTGAGGCATTGCATTCTCCCAGGTGGGTTATGTGGAGTTTGTGTTGAGGGGGTGTGTGAGGAGAGCTGCTTGTAACTATGGTCAGTGCTGTCAGTCCTCCTTCCCACCCAGCCAGATATCCCACCATGCAACGTGCTTGCATTGCAGGGAGAGCAAGTTGGCTTTCAGGATGTCAGGCAGTGGTGTGCTGCTGTTTGTTGGTGCACAGTGTAGGAAGGTGGAATCTGACTATATGGTTGCCCCCACTTTTCTCCTGGTGTTTTGCTGGTTTATGACTTAGTTGGACTGGGATCCTGCTATTCAGGGCCCCAGTCTATCTGCTTCCTCTATAAAATGGTTTCCATGTGCCTTAGGCACATCTCTGATTGGAATCTGGAGTGACCTTATAAGTCCCTAGTATATGGTATACTATGTACCCAGGGCATAGGTACCTCAGAGGCCTACCAGGGGCTGCCGCATGTATTGTGCCACCCCTGGAAGGCCAGCCAAAAGGACACCACAGGTCTGCTACTGCAGCCTGGGTAAGGTGGTGCATGCACTCCTTACTGTGATATAGGCTACCTATATCACTACATACATACACACATATAAACCTATAAGTCACTCCTATGGCAGGCCTTATCAATCCTGAAGGCAGAGTGCGTGGTTCCTATGTGAGAGGGTGCCCCTGCATGAGCTGGGCCCCTCTGCAGTGTTCGGAGACCCTTCTCTGATGCTGTTTGTAGTGCAGCCTGACCATATACTCTCAAGCGCATTATAACCTCGCGTTAAATGCTAACTTTGGGATGGCTGCACGGAAACATGTTGTGTTTGGTGTCAAACATCTTGGAATACTACCCCCCGCCAGTTCTGGTGGCGGGGTAGCATTCCACCCTTCTAGAGGGAAAGACATGTACACACCGGTATACCCGGTACTGACTTTCCAGAGCCCTGGCATCACAAAATGGATGCCGCTGCCACAGACACGAGTCTGGCCTCCTGCTGCTGACCGAAACTCCGGCAGGGGAGGCCTGGACAATAGGTTTCCTGTCCCAGGGAGGTGTGACCACCTCCCCAGACAGGATAGTGTGTATTGGGGCTGGGCGGGAGCACTCTCGGGTGCTTTGAAATCCTGCACTGGGGGCACACTTGGTGTCCCTGTGCATACCCCAGTTCAAACCGGCTCAGGGGCTTCCAGTCCCTGCTCTGGCGCGAAACTGGACAAAGGGAAAGGGGTGTAACCACCCCTCTGCCCTGACCCTCCCATAGGTGGGGCCACAGAGTATGTCCAACCCCCTACCTTAGTATAAGTAGGGGACCCCAGTCCTTAGGACTTTAGATTTACCTGGACGAAACTCTGATACAGAATCCTGGACCTTCGACGCTCTACTTTAAGATTAGAGGACTGAATAATCTCCCTTGGGGTCAAGGAGTGACTCCCCTGCTTTGCAGGCACCAAAGAAGCAATTGTCCGGTCTGCATCGCTGAAGCTCATGTCGGACGCCGAAGTCTTTGCATCACCAGGGGTAGATTTCCAGACTTCCCCGAGGCTGCCCTGAGTCCCCAGCAAATCTGAGGCCCGTAGCTGTTGTGAGTAACGTGGAACTGTGACCCCTGGACACCGAACGCATTTGCAAGTGCATCCTCTTCTGGGTCTTCCACGAAGTCGTGCTTTGGGCTCCTAGTAGCCCCAGCCTCCAGCACCAACTGCACCGAAGATCACTGGCCTCCACTCCACGAGTGTCCTGTGAGCCAGCTCCACGTGCATCGTCTCGAGGCTCCTTCGCGGTCACTAGTACATTGGCTAGTAGGCCCTCCCGAAGGCCAATGTTTTTCTGCTTGGGCTCTCTGGTTGCTCCAGGTGTGCCCTGACTTATCCTCGCTGGGTGAGTCCCCCAGACCTTGCTGGTCTGCAACATCATCCTTCTTCGCTTTCCACGAGACTTGCCTTTGCCAAGGCTTGTTGGGTCCAATCCGGTCGCCGACACCCCTGCAATCGACAGACGTTGTGGGACAGCTCGAATCCAGCTCCTGGTTGTCGTCAACACCTCCTGGACCTCGTGGCTGAAGAGCCAAGACGACCATCAACCTACCTGAAGCACTCGACATCGGTGGGCATCTGCTCATCGCCTTCCTGGTCACTGGCTAGTGACCCAGACTCTGTCCCCTCTGCTTTCAGGTTCCTCAGATCTTCGATCTACCTTTGGATCCACCCGTACACTTTCGACTTGGTCGCCAGCAGCACTTTGCAGCAGATCGCCATAGAAAGCGACGACGAAACCCGACCCCGAAAGACACCTATGCACCCGGCTTCCCTGGGTGAGGTAACTCGAGTACTCTGGTGCTCCCGTGGGTATAGACACTAGAACAGCCTAGTTCTCAAAGGGTTTGCTCCAAGTCCTCCTCTAAGTGTCCCTTTTCTCTTAAATTCTAATCGCGACTTTCCCCATAGAAGTTAACGGTGGTTCGCGGTTGTGTTCATACACTGCACGCGTCCCCCGTGGGTCCCCTGTGTCACTGCCTTGGGTGGTTCCTTGTGGTCCAAGCACTTCTACAGGCTCTAGGCCTTGTGTCTAGCTCAGTCGTGGTTCTTATACCACTTTATTGGTATATGGTTTGGTACGCCCCTGGGGCTCAAACGTGTATTTGTGCTATTACTGTAGATAACTAACTCGTAACGTATGTATTTCGAACTCTAGCCTCATAAAGAGACTAGAGGGGTGTGTTTAGTAATAAATACATATATTTTGAATATATACCTGGTGTGGTCCTCTTTCATTTGGTCACTCAAGAGATTATAGACTGGTAAAACAAGCTGCTTTACATTCCTTCAAGACTTAGCCTGAAGGCTGCTCTCCATAGCTACCACTAGGATAGCTTTCAATAAAGGTTGTCTTTAACCTATCTCCAATAAGGGGTTGTTTGGACTGGTGCAAGGTGCCCACTATAATTAGTGGACAGCATATGCCAGGCCAACTTCTCACATTGGTGTGCAGCGTGTGGGATTCCAGCTTGCTATTGTTTTACCAGATAATCTCAATTGAATTGATCAACTGAAAACCACTAAGGGTACCTAAGGTACATATAAATCAAGCTTAGTAATACAGTAAGTTCTACTGAACTTAGAGTTGTGTGTTAAGGGATAGCACACCCTTTCTACAACTCAAGAGAGTTTAGTAGGCCACACTAGAGTAGGTAGTGCATACACCACACTTCACTAGTGATGTCTTCAAAGGAGGACCCAGTGAGTCCTTGCCAGAAGCCAGTGGGCTTCTTCCCTCCAAGTATGATAAACTCCCATTCTTGGAATTGAGAGCCTTATGCACTACTAGGAAGTTGAAGGCAGGCAAAAGTGCCAGCACCCAACACCTCAGGGAGGTGTTACTAGCTGATGATCTCAGCAGGCCCCTAGGGTCTGAAGGGGTAGGCAAGGAGGGTGGGGCAGAAGATGAGGAAGGGGACAGGGGTGAAGAAACCCAGGCCCCCCTCTGAAACTGGCCAGGAAGGTGAAAATGACCTTGTCCTGGAAAACCCAATTCCTCCTGTGGAGGAGGAGGAGGAGAGGATCAGAATGACCTCCCCTTTGTCCCCCCAGGAAGAGTTCTGAGTGTGCCCAGAAGGTCTAGGTCTCCTTCTCAGGAGTCTAACCACTCTGACACCTCAATAGGGACCTCTGTCTCCTCTCATAGGAGGGAATCCTCTCATGAGAGGAGAAAGAGACTGATTCAATATGAGCAAACTCAGCTTGAACTCAGGAAACAGCAATTGGCTATAGACAGGGAGTCCCTAGATCTCTATAGAGAGAGACAAAAGTTGGGACTAGAGTCCCATGGTGGCAGCAGTTTCCCCAAAGATAGGGAAAGGTCTTATGACCATAGAAACCTGAGCAAGATTGTCCCTCCCTACCAGAGTGGGGATGACATCCACAAATGGATAACTGCTCTAGAGAGGGCCTGTAAAGTACAGAGGGTCCCTCAGGAGCAGTGGGCAGCAATCTTGTGGCTCTCCTTTGCAGACAAAGGTAGAGATAAGCTCCTCACTGTTAGAGAGGAGGATGCTGACAATTACAAAGTCTTGAAGAGTGCTCTGATAGATGGGTTTGGCCTAACCACTGAACAGTATAGGTTGAAGTTCAGAGACACCCAAAAGGCTCAGACTCAAGACTGGGTTGATTTTGTAGATTGTGCTACTAAGGCTCTGGAAGGTTGGGTACATGGCAACAAGGTGCATGACTTTTTAGGATTGTACAATTTGATTATGAGGGAGCAGATCCTTAATAATTGTCAAAACCAGCTTTTACACCAGTACCTGGTGGACTCTGATCTGACCTCTCCCCAAGAATTGGGAAAGAAGGCAGACAAATGGGTCAGGACCAGAGTAAAGACTAAGAATCAGGGTGGTGACCAGAAGAAAGATTCTACCAAGTCCCAAGAGAAAGGTGGGGAGAAATCTAAGGATAAATCCACTACAGGGCCCCAAAGTCCTCTTCTGGGGGTGGGTCCCAAACTCCTTCCTCTCCTGAAAAGAAACCCTATTGCCATGTCTGTAAAAAGCCTGGACACTGGAAAACTGATCCCAGTTGCCCCAGGATTGGCAATAAAGAAAATGTTCCTCCAACAACTACTACCACCCCTCCTGGTACTACCAGTAGTAATCCTCCAGTTGGGAGTAGTGTACCCAAAAAGTTAGGTGCTTTTGCAAGAGGAACAGAGGTGGGCCCTAGTTTAGACAGGACCCCCTCAACAGACTCCTCTGACTCTGATGGTGGTGTAGGATTTGCCACCTTTACCATGGGTCCCAATGCATTGGGCAGGTACAGACTGGAGCCAATAATTAATGGTCAGAAAGCTGTGGCATTTAGGGACACAGGGGCTAGTGTCCCCCCTCACCAGCTTTTACCTGAGTTTAAATACCAGGTGACCAACATTGATGGTGTCAGAACAGATCACCCCATGGCCATAGTCAATCTCAGCTGGGAAGGGGTCACAGGCCCAAAAAGAGTGGCAGTGTCCCCAACCTTGCCTGTAGATTGCCTGATGGGCAATGATCTGGAAATTTCAGCCTGGGCTGAAGTTGAACACCAAACCCATCTGAGAATGCTGGGCGTCCCTGTAAAGTTAGTGGGGCTGTGATGGCCACAGCCCCAGCCCAGGGAAATTTTGGAGATGTGGAGCCTGGAAGAATGGCCCACTCTCCCCCAAAAGAGAGCACAAGGGTTGAAGAAAAGTCTTCTTCCCTCCAGACAGTAGGTAAGGGTCAGCCTCCTCAGGGAACTGACCCTACCCCTAGTGAAGGAACTGCCCCAGAGGTAGTCAGGCCTGGCCTGGCCACACCCCTGAGGGCAGAGGACCCTTCCAAGGTGGTACCCAGTCTGGAGCAGGTAACCTGCCCCTCTCTACCCTGCCTCAGTCAGCCCAGGGCTGCAGAGGTCAGGGAGGTCAGTGGACCCCCCAGGGCCCCCTGTCCAGAGGAACCCCCCCATCAGCAGATTAGGGGCACCCAGTCTAGTAGCCCTAGCCAGGTGAAAATTCCTCAACATACTGAGGGATCCCCCATACCTTGTGTAGGGACCTCCCCAGAAGGACTCTGTGAGGCAAGGGCAAACCTGGGACCAAAAGGTTCCAAACCTGCCATGTCCCTCCAGTGGTCCATCCAAAGGGACCCAACCCCCAGCTGTAGGCAGCCAAAGGTTGACCCTTAGAGCACAGTGCAACTCAGTCATGGAAAGACAGGCATACATGGTGACCAGTGATCTGAGGAAGCTGAGACCAACCTTCCTAGGGCCTCACTTCCCTTCTCAGACACCTCACCAGCCTTGTACTTTACCAAAGCACACCACAGGTAGTAATTCCCCATGGTGGAGACCCTCTCATACCCTTAGGATGAGGGATTGCTTAGTGGACCATAAGATAGGGGGCAACCATGCTAGTGCAGGTGCTTCCTTATATGGCCACTTAGTCAATAAAGGCTCAACTGGCCAAGGTTAGCCTTATCTCCTTTCGTTTGGGGGGTTATGTAGGAAGGTGGAATCTGACTATATGGTTGCCCCCACTTTTTCCTGGTGTTTTGCTGGTTTATGACTTAGTTGGACTGGGATCCTGCTATTCAGGGCCCCAGTCTATCTGCTTCCTCTATAAAATGGTTTCCATGTGATTTAGGCACATCTCTGATTGGAATCTGGAGTGCCCTTATAAGTCCCTAGTATATGGTATACTATGTACCCAGGGCATAGGTACCTCAGAGGCCTACCAGGGGCTGCCGCATGTATTGTGCCACCCCTGGAAGGCCAGCCAAACGGACACCACAGGTCTGCTACTGCAGCCTGGGTAAGGTGGTGCATGCAGCCTGGGTAAGGTGGTGCATGCACCCCTTACTGTGATATAGGCTACCTATATCACTACATACCTACACACATATAAACCTATAAGTCACTCCTATGGCAGGCCTTATCAATCCTGAAGGCAGAGTGGGTGGTTCCTATGTGAGAGGGTGCCCCTGCATGAGCTGGGCCCCTCTGCAGCGTTCGGAGACCCTTCTCTGATGCTGTTTGTAGTGCAGCCTGACCATATACTCTCAAGCGCATTATAACCTCGCGTTAAATGCTAACTTTGGGATGGCTGCACGGAAACATGTCGTGTTTGGTGTCAAACATCTTGGAATACTACCCCCCGGGGGTAGCATTCCACCCTTCTAGAGGGAAAGACATGTACACACCGGTATACCCGGTACTGACTTTCCAGAGCCCTGGCATCACAAAATGGATGCCGCTGCCACAGACACGAGTCTGGCGTCCTGCTGCTGACCGAAACTCCGGCAGGGGAGGCCTGGACAATAGGTTTCCTGTCCCAGGGAGGTGTGACCACCTCCCCAGACAGGATAGTGTGTATTGGGGCTGGGCGGGAGCACTCTCGGGTGCTTTGAAATCCTGCACTGGGGGCACACTTGGTGTCCCTGTGCATACCCCAGTTCAAACCGGCTCAGGGGCTTCCAGCCCCTGCTCTGGCGCGAAACTGGACAAAGGGAAAGGGGTGTAACCACCCCTCTGCCCTGACCCTCCCATAGGTGGGGCCACAGAGTATGTCCAACCCCCTACCTTAGTATAAGTAGGGGACCCCAGTCCTTAGGACTTTAGATTTACCTGGATGAAACTCTGATACAGAATCCTGGACCTTCGACGCTCTACTTTAAGATTAGAGGACTGAAGAATCTCCCTTGGGGTCAAGGAGTGACTCCCCTGCTTGGCAGGCACCAAAGAAGCAATTGTCCAGTCTGCATCGCTGAAGCTCCCGTCGAACGCCGAAGTCTTTGCATCACCAGGGGTAGATTTCCAGACTTCCCCGAGGCTGCCCTGAGTTCCCAGCAAAGCTGAGGCCTGTAGCTGTCGTGAGTAACGTGGAACCGTGACCCCTGGACACCAAATGCATTTGCAAGTGCATCCTCTTCTGGGTCTCCCACGAAGTCGTGCTTTGGGCTCCGAGTAGCCCCAGCCTCCAGCACCAACTGCACCAAAGATCACTGGCCTCCACTCCACGAGTGTCCTGTGAGCCAGCTCCACGTGCATCGTCTCGAGGCTCCTTCGCGGTCGCTAGTCCGTTGACTAGTAGGCCCTCCCGAAGGCCAATCTTTTTCTGCTTGGGCTCCCTGGTTGCTCCAGGTGTGCCCTGACTTATCCTTGCTGGGTGAGTCCCCCAGACCTTGCTGGTCTGCAACATCATCCTTCTTCGCTTTCCACGAGACTTGCCGTTGCCAACGCTTGTTGGGTCCAATCCGGTCGCCGACACCCCTGCAATCGACAGACGTCGTGGGACAGCTCGAATCCAGCTCCTGGTTGTCGTCGACGCCTCCTGGACCTCGTGGCTGAAGAGTCAAGACGACCGTCAACCTACCTGAAGCACTCGACATCGGTGGGCATCTGCTCATTGCCTTCCTGGTCACTGGCTAGTGACCCAGACTCTGTCCCCTCTGCTTTCAGGTTCCTCAGATCTTCGATCCACCTTTGGATGCACCCGAACACTTTCGACTTGGTCGCCAGCAGCACTTTGCAGCAGATCGCCATAGAAAGCGACGACGAAACCCGACCCCGAAAGACACCTATGCACCCGGCTTCCCTGGGTGAGGTAACTCGAGTACTCCGGTGCTCCCGTGGGTATAGACACTAGAACAGCCTAGTTCTCAAAGGGTTTGCTCCAAGTCCTCCTCTAAGTGTCCCTTTTCTCTTAAATTCTAATCGCGACTTTCCCCATAGAAGTTAACGGTGGTTCGCGGTTGTGTTCATACACTGCACGCGTCCCCCGTGGGTCCCCTGTGTCACTGCCTTGGGTGGTTCCTTGTGGTCCAAGCACTTCTACAGGCTCTAGGCCTTGTGTCTAGCTCAGTCGTGGTTCTTATACCACTTTATTGGTATATGGTTTGGTACGCCCCTGGGGCTCAAACGTGTATTTGTGCTATTACTGTAGATAACTAACTCGTAACGTATGTACTTCGAACTCTAGCCTCATAAAGAGACTAGAGGGGTGTGTTTAGTAATAAATACATATATTTTGAATATATACCTGGTGTGGTCCTCTTTCATTTGGTCACTCAAGAGATTATAGACTGGTAAAACAAGCTGCTTTACATTCCTTCAAGACTTAGCCTGAAGGCTGCTCTCCATAGCTACCACTAGGATAGCTTTCAATAAAGGTTGTCTTTAACCTATCTCCAATAAGGGGTTGTTTGGACTGGTGCAAGGTGCCCACTATAATTAGTGGACAGCATATGCCAGGCCAACTTCTCACACACAGTTCCCAGCAGGGCCTTGTGCTCCCCACAGCAGTACCCAGTGTCAGCCATCTTGTCAGTCCTTATCCACTCCCTGTGATGTGAGCATGGTTCAGAGTGGTGTTGATGGGCCAATTGTGAGGGTGAGAAATATCTGTGACTACAACTCCCATCATGCTATTGCCTACACCCCCCTTTCCAGCATGCCCGTACTTCCTTCTGACTCTGCTTCCCTGTGGGGTAGTGTGCCTGTGCTGACAGGAAGGCTGACAGTGTTGTCCTTGCGTTTGTTTGGCTACAAGTCCAAAGAGTGTCCCTGTGCTTCACACAGCATTACCCAGGGTGGTGGTTCTTTGTGGGATCTTCATTTGGTGTGTGAGGCATTGCATTCTCCCAGGTGGGTTATGTGGAGTTTGTGTTGAGGGGGTGTGTGAGGAGAGCTGCTTGTAACTATGGTCAGTGCTGTCAGTCCTCCTTCCCACCCAGCCAGATATCCCACCATGCAACGTGCTTGCATTGCAGGGAGTGCAAGTTGGCTTTCAGGATGTCAGGCAGTGGTGTTCTGCTGTTTGTTGGTGCACAGTTCCCAGCAGGGCCTTGTGCTCCCCACAGCAGTACCCAGTGTCAGCCATATCGTCAGTCCTTTTCCACTCCCTGTGTTGTGAGCATGGTTCAGAGTGGTGTTGATGGTCCAAATGTGAGGCTGCCCATTATCTGTTACTACGAGTCCCATCATGCTCTTGGGTACGCTGACTTCACCAGCATACACAGGATTCCTTCCTTTCTGTGAGCTTCCCTGTGAGGTGGTGTTCTAGTGGTGGCTAAATATCTGACAGTGTTTGTTGGTTAGATTTGTGCCACTGCCTAGCTCTATTTGGTATTGGGTTTGTACATGTCATGACACAGTTACATATCACTATGACATGGCATGTATTGTGTTTATCTGACTAACATACACATCTTGGGATGATTATCTTTTGGTTGCTGTTGATTTGCTAGGGGTGCATGGTTTGACTATCCCCTCACCAGGCTCTGGGAGGTTTGTTAGTCCATATACGCTCACTGGTGGTAGGATGGCCCGCACCTTCTCCTCCCAGGGCCTGAGGTATACTGGTTTGGCAGGAGGGCCACTGCTGGTGTGCTGGCTCAGGAGGTAATCCTTCTTCAGTAGGTCCCTGACCCTCCTGCGCACATCATACCACCTGTTCTGGATGTCTTCCTCTGTGCGCAAACATGGTGATTGTGCGTTGACCCTGTCGACGATCCTCGCCCACATCTTGGTTTTCTGTGCCATGGGGGTCTGTTGGACCAATGTGCCAAACAACTGTGGCTCTACCCTCAGGATCTCGTCTACCATGACTTCCAATTCACTATCTAGGAACTTTGGATTCTTCTTTAGGGGCATGGTGATGGGTGGTGGTGGTGATTGATGTGTGTATGTGTGCAAGTGAGGGTGTGTGAGTGTAGGTTTTGCTGGGTGTGTGTGAGGGTGCTATTTGTTGAGGTGCTAATGGTGTGTGGCTTTTGTGTTGGATGAGCTGTGTGTGTGTCTGTGTTTGCTGTCTGATGGTGTTCTGTGCTGGCAGGTCAGTGGAATTTGCAAAGGATCATGGTAGGGATTTGTGGCCTTTATGTAGGTGGAGTTGGGGGTGTGTCCTTGTTCCATTTTTTTCCACCCCTGTATTTATTGGCTTTGTCATTGCTTGTTTGGCCCTCTTTTTTTGTATTTTTTCATTTGTAATTATTGTGCATGTAGGAGACGTTCTTCTGACCGAGTAGGACGTTGCAGTTGTCTCGTGCGCGCCTCTCCGAGTCGTTCCCGCTGTGTTTCAGCTCAGTTTCATATGCGGCGTACGCGTCGGTCGCGGAGTATTGTGTTTGTTCGGTTGGCTTTTGTATGCGTGTCGGACGTACGGCTTGGGCTCCATGCGAATCGGTCTGATTTTGCACCCATTGCATCGTACTGCGCGGGTCGGAGTTCGCGGGTACGTTTTGTTCGGGTTGATTCCTGGTGCGTGTCGGTTCAATTCGCGTGGTTTCCCGGCCGGATAGCTTGTTTCCGTCCGGGTCGGTCGTTCGCCTTGAGTTCCGTACGAGTCGGTCGTGATTCACATGCATTTCATCGTACTTCCCAGGTCGGGCAACGCCGGTACGTGTCGGTCGGACTATATTCCCGTACGGAGTCGGTCAGGTGGTTTTCCGGCCCGAATCGGATTCGGCCCATAAGTGTCTATAGCGCAATAAATTGCAAACGAGTATACAAATATGTCAACACATACAACAGTAGTTAGAAATTCTGCATATTAGGACAACCTTAAAAAATTTGAGCTCTTATTTAAAATTTAGTCGAAATGGGTCGCCCAGACTTTTGCAAACTTCTTAATCTCTCCAATTCGTAGTGCATACAGCGCTCACTATTCCTAACCTGTTTCATTTTCCGAACCCATTCACATTTTGTTGGTACCAGGTCTGATCGCCATCTCTGAAGCAAGAATGACCTGGCGACCACCATTGCAATATATAGAAATTTAACCAAATTATCAGAGAGATGTAAAGAAGGGTCATAGCCAAGGACTTTCAGCCAGTTATTGGAGTCTATTGTGAGGAAACATTCAGCCTTCAGGTGACGAAAAATCTCATTCCAGAACCCCTGAATTGTAGGGCACTGTGATATAATATGCGTCCAATTGGCTATCGGATGATTTAAGCAGCGAAAAAACTGACCTGATTGGCTGGGGTAAACATTAGATAAAAAATGTGGGATTCTATATAGAAGCCATTTGCTGATGAATAGCATCCGGCGCTAATTCGCCCCCCTTAACGTTGTAAAGTTACGTTTATTTAATTCGGACCACATACTCGCAGTAACCTACAAGCCTTCGTGTTTTTCCATTTTGTTATTGCTTTCTCAGAGAGATCCGAACCCCTGATAGGGGCTAAAAAATGTTTTCATTCCCCTGGTTTCCTGACTGAGATTTTTTCAAAGAGAGCATATGCCAGGTTTTTATGTTCATTAATCTGTATCAGATCTAGATTGTTAAGGAACCTGATAAGAATATTAAATGACCCGAGAAGAAGGAAATCATTCGGAATTAGATCGTACAATTCGGAAATATTCAGCCACCTATTGATCCTAATAAAATCTAAGATCTTCCGGAAGCCGGCCTTAGCCCATTTTAAAATAACTTTGGTCGATTCTCTAGCCCCAATACTGAAATGAATTCGGAAAGCGGGGTTGATGAGATAATAACTGGAAGTACTTGTCGAAAAGCGCTTCAGCGCCTCTCAGAGGTAGTAAGCACTATATAAATACAATTACAATTACAATAATCAGGCACGACAGAGACTTTCTCTTGGCTCTAGGAAGACAATCAAACAATTGTTCTCCCATGGTACCGGATCCAACACATCCTTGTGTGTCGGCCTCTGTAAGGGCTTGGCCATGGGGGAGAAGTTGGGTATCCATTATTGACAGTAGCCAACCATTCTCAGAAACATCCCGACTTCTCTTTGGTTTGTTGGCGGATTCATTTTTAGATTAGCTGAGATTCTTTCTTTTGACACCTTCCTTGCTCCCTTCTCAATGTGATGTCCGAGATATAAAAATTCTCCTTGCCAATACTGCAAATTACTCGGGGACACTTTATGTCCAGTTTCAGTCAAGTAGTTTAACAACTCAACGGTGTCTCGTTTACAAGCTTCCTGGGTATCTAATACTACTAACAGGTCGTCAATATACTGAACCAAGACTGAGTTACAGGGCATTACCAGAGACTCAAGGTTCTTCTTAAGGATTTGATTAAAGATTGTAGGACTCTCTGTATACCCCTGTGGGACTCAGTCCTATGCGAAACCATGGTTCTGGAACCGGACAGCGAATAGGTACTGACTCGCCTCATACAGGGGTATGAAGTAGAAAGCTTGGCATAATTCGATCACAGTAAACTACTCAGCCTCTCATGGAATCTGAAATAAAATTACAGCTGGATTCTGCACCATGGGACAATAGGAAAAAACAATGTTATTAATTTTTCTCAGGTCCTGCACGAAATGGTACTGCCCGCAAGGTTTCTGCAGGCCCATGATGGATGAGTTACATGTACTCCCTTTTATCTCCTTCAAAATGTCTTGTTGTATTATTGACTCAATCACTAGGGTAATCCTGTCTATCATTTCAGGAGTCAAATTGTACTGAGGAGTGCTTGGATATTTAGCATTAAGTTTAACATTTATATGGACAGGCTCAACTCCCTTTCTGAGAACTGTTTCCTTTCCTGACAAATCCCAGACTTCAGACTTCACCGTATCTCTGAGATTAAATGGCAAATCATAAGTCATCATCAAAGGGAATAGTCCAAAGTCTGGCCCTTGACCCACCAATTTGATACCAACATCCTCATCATGGGTCTTGAACTCTCACCCTTTGGTGAGCAATAAATGGAAAAATTTAGCTTGCACAGCAAATTGCGTTCCAGAACATTCACAGGGCTAGAATCACACACTACAAACTGATGACTTTCTTCAAAGGACTCTATTCTAACAGGCCCTTCTTGTGTTACAGGGTTTGTCATTTGATTATTTGCAACTCCTTCAACTTGGATTCCTCTTTGTGCGAGGGATAGGTTTGGAACTTCCACTGTTCTAACAATGGAGGGGTAGCACCAGTGTCAATCAAAAATGACACAGGTGGCCCTTCAATTCACCTTTCACAAATGGACCACTCTGGTCTACCTCTAAAACTGCGACAAATACACAATCTTTCTCCCCCCTTAGGCACCAGCATTGTGATAGATCAGAACCATAGCCCTCAAGTGAGTCAAAAGCATGAAATTACTGAGATAGATTTTGTTTCTGGAGGGAACTCTTTGCTAAAATTTGTGACCTGGTTGGGATTAAATCTAGGACCATTCCCATTTTGCTGAGACATCAGGGTCTGAAGACCTTGCTTTACTGGAGCGTGTGGTATATTAGGACTTTGTATCCTTGGCCTCGCCACATGTGGTGGCTGTACAGGGTCGCTTTCCTGGGCCTGCACAAAGCCTGAATTTTGAACATGATTTTCGCTCATCCCCCGTAGGGGTTAAGATGGCACTCCAACTTACAGTGGCCCAATTTGAATTAGATTTCTTCAATGTTGCCCCATCGATCCCAGTGGTCGGGTCATTCAGCACACCATGACCTCTACCCTGTGGGCAACCATTTCCACTCTGCATCACAATAACTCCCTGTTGATGCACACCACCTTGCATAGCATTCCGTACATATGGTTGATTCTGACTTTCCTTCTGTACTGCTTTCATCTGAACCAGCATGAACTTTTCCTTCAACTGCTTCTGTTTTCATGTCCAATTCATCACTACAATATTTTACATACTTCAAGATCTCATCAATCGACTTATTTTGCCAACAAATTAAATGCTGTTAAATCATCAAACTAATTGGAGGACTCAACCCTGTTGCAAACCAAGACACAAAACTTTCCATGTTTTTGGTTTTGGGGTTTAGCATCCCACTATTCTGTTTAAACACTTGCAACAATCTCTCATAAAAAGCATGCACCATCTCTCTAGGCTCCTGCGTTGTTCTGTCAATCTTAACCCAGTCAATATGCTTCTCTGGCACCTTCCCTTTCAAAAAAGGTCATCACCTGTTGAGATATAGGATTTCTCTGGTGCTCTTACTCTGGCTGTATTGCCACTTTACACTCTGTCCTTATGTCACTCGGTACCACGATGTTGAAAGGGCTATTCAAATCCACCCACAATACCTGAGAAATCTTTACAAATTGATTAACCTGGGTATAGCATAACACTGGTTACTCTCTCAATTTGGGGAATTTGTTCACTAATGTGGCAAGATCACCTCAAATCCATGGTACATTAATGTAACCTCCACCAGGCACCTCTTAGAGGGAAATTTGAAGCCCCTTCTTCATCTATCGAAGAGGGAAGTGACTCCCCTTTACTCTCTGTTGCAGATATCACCTCAATTTCTTCTGATCTTTCCTCTTGGCCCACCTGCCTTCCCAATTATTAAAATCACAAAATTTCCAGATGATACCAATGAACTGTCTAATTTGCATTTTTATCCCTGATGCCCTCATACTAGTTATATCACTTTCGTCAAAGCATATGTGATAAATTTTCTGTAAGGATTTAGTCCTACTTAATTCTACATCATACACTCGAGCTAAGACAGACAGTTATCATAAGCTTGTCCTGCAGACCTAGTAACATACTTGCACATGTATTTTAGTTCATTTTCATGATAGGTATTTAAGCGAGAAAAATAAAGATTTCCTAATTTCACCTCATCCAGTTCTAATTTTAATTTTACCACATCCACTGCTGTCTCCCTTCCTGGAGACTGGAGTTCCCTGATAAATTCCGAGCCCTCACATTCTCGTGGGGACCCATTAAAAAACCTAATCAAATCATCTAACTCCCATGAATAAACACCATTTTGTACTTCAGCAGTATTAGACGTTATCCCTTCCCAGGGACTACTTCTTAAAATACACTTAGGTGAATTCCAAATGAACAGGTGGGATCTTTTTGACCTCTGAGTTGGTTCCTCTCAGGGGCAAGTCCTATCTTATTAATTGCCGATGAAACAGGAGCAACATATGGTGGAGTCACCTTATTCGGGACCAAGGGAGTTCTTCCCATTGCACCCCATTCAGGAGCAACAGGGACAGTAGTTCACGTGTTTACTTCTGCTCATGGAACGTGAACGGCTTAGGCTCTACTCATGGAACGTGAACGGCTTAGGCACAAAACTCGAAGATGTCGACTTTGCAGATTTTATCCTACAGTATGACATCCTTCTATTCCAAGAAACTTGGCAGTCTATAAACTCACCAATTGTAGACTACAAACGATATCTCAATCCAGTCACAAAGGACGCAAAGCACGGAAGGACAAATGGCGGTTTATCGACTTTCATCTCGACTGATATTCTTTGGAAAGATGAAGTCATCGACCTCGACTCTCCCTGGATGCAATGCATCAAACTCACAGCTTTGCCCTCGACTAGCTTGTTAATTTTTAATATCTACATTCATCCAGCCCACAAGCAAAACAACTGACTGCCGCACTTAAAATTTTAAAACTCACTTATCCACACGCTAACATAATACTGACCAGGGATTTTAATATGAATTTATTGCAAGGTCAAGAGAAAAACCCGGTAGGCTTCATACAGGCACGCCAGGGTAACACCAGCAGATACGACACTTTGGGCAAGAAATGCGTGGCTTTATTGGACGAACTCTCATTGTACACGCTAAATGGACGAGGCCCTCATGACAGTCCTGCAGCATTTACAAGAGTGACAAACAAAACAGGCGCAGCCATCGATTTTACCCTGGCGGATCCCGATCTGTTCCCTTCTATTTCCAACTTCCAAATAAAGGAAAGAGCAGAAAGTGACCACTATCCTCAAACCTTTACATTAACCAACATTCACAAAAGGTCTCGGCAACGCAAGGCTCTCACACGAACAACCCAATCCTACAACTAAAAACGACTCACATGGAACAAAAATAACATAGACACCATCATGGAGACATATTTCTCTTTATTGGCATCAACGGACGCAAAGCCATTTTGGATAGAGGCCTGGGAGTCCTTCGTCAACAATTTAAATATAACATTTCCTAACAACCCCACCAGCTATAAAGCCCCTAGTATCATCAGGGCAGCCTGGTATACACACAATCTAAGGACAAAAAAAACTATTAAACAAACATCTAAGATCAATGCGAACCCAGGGCTCAAAACCAACTCAGCATTCTCTTGCAACAACAGCAAAAATTAAAAGAGACTTAAAAAAGGAAATTATGGTGGCAAAGCGTACATACAATGAGTAAATCTGGATGAAAATGCTCCATGCCAGCAAGGAAAGAAACTCAAAACTGTTTTAGGCAAATATCAATATTCTACTAAATGGTAAAAACCGACATTTCAATTCTGACATAACGGAATATACATGGAGAGCTTACATAGAAGCCACATACAACAAGACGTTACATTCAAGTGTCACCAAAACTTCAAAAGTGATACGGATGGTCTCTATTCAGAGAACAAGTCCCAAGGCCCCAAAATCCAGAAACATCCAGAAAACAGATACTAAAATCTGCTCACCAACACCGAAAAACCTCCTTAACCCCGAAGAAAATCAATTAGATGATAAGTCTCAGCCAGAGGTACTGGAAACAACAAGGATTGATCCAACGGAACACCACCTACAGATTACGCAAACGCAGGTATTGAACATCATAAAAAACAGAGACCTGATGGGGCCCCGGGGCCAAAGGGCCTGCCTAACGCCTTATTTAAAAAAGATCCATACTTTTGGTCCATCCACTTAACCTCTTTGTTCCTAAACGCCTTAGAGACTCGCACCATCCCAGATTCTTGGCGAGGAAGCATCTTACAACCTATATATATATCAGGGGTGCGTTCAGACCCATCCAATTACAGACTGATAGCGCTCATCGATGTTGAGGCTAAAATGTATGCTTCAAACTTGTTGGCAAACCTAGAGGATTGGGTTAGTAGTACAAAACTGATCCTGAAACCGCAAACAGCATTTCGGGCAGGGATCCGCAGTCACCCTCCTGGCTAATCAAGCTATCGCCAAATCAAACGTCCTTCATGCGTGCTTTGTAGATCTTAAAGCAGCCTTCGATAAAGTTCCCAGATCCAAGCTATGGGCAAAAATGAAATCTTGGGGAGCTCCCACAAAATTGTTAGAGGCAAACATCAATCTTTATTCAAAACCGTGGGTCCAAATTAAAAAGGGGGATGGGCGAAGTCTAACTAACAAAATTCTGACCATCAACGGCTTAAAACAGGGCTGTGTCTTGGCTCCTTGTCTATTCAACATCTACACAGCTGATTTAGAGAACAATCTTCTCTTAACACAAGGAGACCCTCCAAAATTGGGTAATGTCCCAATAGCAAGCCTCCAATATACCGACGACATTGTTCTACTGTCCCAAACACCTCGAGGCTTACAGCGGCTGATCACCCAACTAGCAGAATACACATCCTCAGCTCAATTAGTAATCAACCTCCAAAAATCGAAGGTTGTGTGCTTTTCCAGTACCCACAAAAAACACCCTAAATTCACCTGTACGATAAACCACAACACCTTGGCCCAGGTGGAAACATAAAAATATCTGGGGGTACTACTAGACCGCCATCTCAACTACAAGCAATACCTGGACTTACGGCAAGTAAAAGCAAAACAACTGCTTTTGCATTTAAATCCTTGCAGAAAAAACTTAGCAACTGTTCAACAAATCACCTATTAAAGATCGTTGCAGCAAAATTCTTGCCATCCATTTCATATGGATCGGAACTGTTAAACACTAAGGATTCAACAGTTTTAAACACTGCACAAACTAGCCTCTTTAAGAAACTATTCTCAATTCCATGCCACATTTCTCAAGCCCAGATAAGACTGGAATTCGGATTAAAAAACCAGATACCAATAAGACAAGGAGCCCTTGTCAAATATTACTGGAGAATGAGGGCATCGGAGACAAACTCTTTAGCCCATTATTGTTGGCAGGAGGTTCACAAACAATCCAGGTTGAGCAAGTCAGTATATCCAGTTTTAAAACAATCCCTTTAAGCTTTAAAGCTAGAGGATGCTTGGCTTACAATATTGGCCAATTCTGAGTTCAAACAAACAGCCAATAAAGCCATCAAGCGACAATCCCAGTTAATAGATAAAGCCTCCTTGGCCCTCAAAACACATGCGTGGGCGGTGATGCCATCTTACAATTTTTGAAACCTCAATCATACCTGTTAGAACGCCGAATTGGAAATGGACCTGGCTGACTAAGGAATGCCGCCTTTGCGGTCATGGAGATGAGTCACTACTCCACCTTTTATGTATCTGTCCGACGCTACTAACTATTCGGAAAACCCTCTTACAGCCAACACTGAGGAGAGAACAAATAAGGACTTGCAGAGCAGTCGTCATAAAATGCCTAGGAGGCTCGACTGTCCAATTGGCATGCAAGGTCATAAAATTTCTGAACCTAGCGGCAAATGAACTAGAAAAGAGAGATAGATTAACTGAACTTGACTTTGCAGAATCGCCTTATTCACTTAAATTAAATTCTGTAGTCCATATGACCATAGCACCAGCACTTTATCATACCCCGTGAAATTATGCACGTTTGAGTACAGCTTAAACCAAATCCATTAGAAGCCCACTTTTCCTAGTAGGGCTGGACACTACATGCCCACATGATTGGAATGGAAACAGTCCAAACATTATTTTACCGTATATATAAATGAGTTTAATGTAATTTTTGAAATAGAACAATTGTTTGACATTTTATGTGTCCAGGTGGTTCGTCCCACCCTTTTATGATTTTAAAGAAATCGAATAAAAGTATGTTATCTCTCTCTACTCCAGTAGGAACCGTCAAGGCATGCATATGCATCGTAGTCGGACGAAACAGGTTTCTATAAGGGAACTGCAGGATCAATAGTGACTGGAACAGTTATTGTGTCTGGGGCATTAGAAACAGAAGAATTAGCAGGGGCACGGATCCCCAAATTTTCTTCCATAGGGTTCTGACTTGTATTCACTGGGGCAGTGGCTCGGTCCGAGTCTCCACCTGTAACCGCACCACCCATCCCTTCAGATTGGTTCACATTATGAGGCGGTGGGTGGATTGACAATAACCCATTCAGAAAGTCATCAATAGAATCACTATTTTTCCATGAGCCCTCTGTACTCTCCATTATATACTCTTTCTTCTACTTAGTCTTCTGAGGTTCCTCACTCATCAATGCATGGTATAACCTAGTTCCCTCAATCATTTCGCCATTTTTGTTGTTCCCCTTCCAACCTAGCTTCAACACAGCTGTGCACTGCCTTCCTGACTTTACCCTGATATGTCTCCTTTTCCTTAACATGAGCTGCACGTTCGCAGGCATTAAGGGCCTCATACTGTGCGGGTCTGGTGGGTGACTTTATCTCGTACAACACCCTTATCAGATTTTCTATCATTCTTAAATTAAATATGCCGTAGCAGGGTAAACTCAAAATACCTTCATTTTCAGTGATCTTATGCCACTGACTGAGCCAAATACACATGTGGAGCAACTCATTTATGGCCATAAAATGACCTGCGTGGATTCTGGCAGCAGTTCTCCTTCTTGAACAGGAATTCTCACATTTCCCTTAATCAAATCTCGGATAGCCCTGAAACTTTTTATTTTTCGACAACAACATCAACAGTCACAAATAGAATTTTAGTTTCAGATCAGGAAATAATCTTTTTAACGACAGCTCTCGTTCGGCGTTAACGTCCAATCTTAGAGTTGCACCTCTCGTTCTATCTTATCACAGCACAGCATCCTATGACGTACCTCTCACCATTTTCAGCGGTTCACCCTCCTTTACAATTTTAATGGGAACACCTTTTTCTCCAAATTAAGCAAGCATAATAAATACTAAGCGATTTCAACAAATAACTTTTTGTTTGCTCCTCTAAAGAATTCAAAGTTTTTGATCACACAAGAAATGGTCCATAGTGACACTTTCCGACCAACCCAGACACACTCTCGAGTCAGCTGTTCACATGATGGCGCTATCTCCCCACTAATTCCTAAATTCATTTTCATTTCTGCTCCCATACGGCGCACGGGTACCCCGTAGTTGTATACATAGGTCATAGGTCATCTTGCCGTATTTATACAGTGCCTCCATTTAGCAGTAATGCTTTATATTTGTTCCCTGCCCTGTTTTTATTAATCTATTTCTCACGTCCTTCATTCAGAAGACAGTACACCATAATCAGTCTCTCTGATTTACCGGGTCTTTACCTTACGCCCTTCTTTCAATATGGCGGCCGTTTATTTACCTACTCTGACCTAGCCTGCGTGCTAGTCTTTCTAGACCTTTGTCCGTCTTTCCTGGAGGTACTGCTCAGGTGTTTTCAATTGTCGGACAAGGCAGAATGGTATAAGTTCCCGCCTTTTCTTTACCTTTTTTCCACTCCTTCTTCATCAGCAGATGTCCGGAAACTGACGTAATGCGGCCCCGTATCCTTGCCAGGTGAGAGTTTCACTAGATCTGTTCTCTATTTCTGTTTTAATTTTTTCAGTAATTCTATCAGCCAGTTACTCTAGATTTTCACTGTTCTCTCACCTTTGACATAGTCAGTGCCATTCGCTATGTTTTTAGCCCTAATCACTGTTACGCCTATGCCCCCTTTTTCCCTACTTTATGGATGTATTTCTTGTTTTTGTATGGTAGACCTGTTTGGCTACTTTAACTGAGTATCATGTCTCGAGCCATCTGCAGCTAGACATTCGACAGACCATCTTCAACCATTTGTGGGCCCTCTACTTTGATGGTGTCCTGCTCTTCTCAGTGGATTTTTCCCTGAAACAAGTTTCCACTGACATACGATTTCTTTTCTCCTTTACGTGAATTACCATTGGCTATATTCTCTCACTTTTTCCCTTTGTTTATCTTTATATCCCTATACAGACAACATTTTTGCTTCTTGTTCTTCACTTGGAACGCACTCAGTTTAGACACTTTCTGAGTTTTATACTCTACAGAAGCCCCCCCTTTGATAGGGTGAGTGTGCTTTCCTCTAGTCCCACCATCATTCCTCAAAAAGTAGGTAATTCTTTCTGTCTCTAGTTCTGTCCTTACTGCCTCTACATATCTTATTACCTCTGTTTTTTTAAATCTTGTTACTGTACACTACCCTGGATTCACGAATACCCAATGCAATTTTGATTCCGGTTTGTTTATAGGTTTTTCTATTGCTATCCTTATAGTGTATGTGGCTCTATGGAATGTTTCACCCACATGAGCACATTGGGTCTTTTCTCTGTGGCTTGTCACTTTAGGTATTCCTACCCTTCGTATTGATTATTTTCTACACAGTAATTAATTTCGCTTCATATTTCAGACTAGTATCTGAAGATTGTTGTGAGCCCCCTTTGCTTGATACTGTCCTTGATTAAATACAGATTGGATGGCAGCTGCCACAGAACTAAATATATAAATAGCGCCCTGATGAAGGTTGCACCACTTGTTTACATCGATTTGTAAACTTCCGAAACGCGCGTCAGCGCATTTCTGTCTACATAAAATTGTGTTTTATATAACATCTCAGAATTTTTTAACATTGCATTATAATTGTTATTACAATATAAATTAAGCTTTAGGACCTTATGATTTGTTTGTAGTTAATGTCTTGATATGTACATTGTTTCTCTGTATGACTGTATGTGATTGTCTTGTCTGAATTTGTGATGTAGTTAATCTATTTTAGTCTTTGATTTTAGTGTATTTATATGACTTATTTGTTCTTTCTATATCTGTGGAGCTCAAAAACTGTATATATATAGCATTGTAAAACATCATTACCATATATGTTAAAAAATTGAAAAACAAAAAGGAGAAAAAAAAACTATAAAATGACACTGGTCTGATATATGGTATTTTTATATCATAAACCTATTGTTTATATATCTAGATTTTGGAGAAGTTCATGTTGATTTTTGTTATTAGTATCCTTCCCTGGATTCTTCTCCAAATTGAAGTAACGTTTCAGGGACCCTCTCTTTGGAATTGAACACTCTCGAGTGAAACCTCAATCAGTGGGGAATCACCACAATTAATGCAACTTCTCCCTTGCACAACAGGATGCATGCACCGCATCAATCGCAATTTACTCTCACACAAAGTTAAATGTTCCTATCTCAATTGTGCAGTTGATGGTACCTCACGACTGACCCACAAAACCTAGCAGACAAATTACAACACAATATATTCTCACGCATCCCAGGATCTTGGGCTATGACCAGCTCAATAACAACTTCAACTGCTTAGCATTAAGCATATTTATATCTACACAACAATTACATCAATGCATCACACCACACAATCTTATCAAAATACCGCAAGCTTGACATACACAATTGAAATGTGCGACCCTATTAATACTCATTCCTCCACCATTGGAACTCTTTTCTGAACTGCTGAAACTCCGCTGATCCTCCGAACCAAGACATGGGCTTTGAGGGCTAGGACTGGGTTCGGGCATGTCTAGAGGTCCTACAAGGATATTCTAGCTTCCTTTGCTTCAGTAACTAAACATCCGACGTGCTACCATCTGACAGCGTACTGGTACTAACATCTCAATCTTTTTGTGAATTCATTAAAGGTTTTTTTCCATTGGTCGTATGAACCTTTGTTGGTTGACTTGAAGTGCTGTAAAGGAGAACACATCAACAATACATTTCTGGCTTGTGAAGCCAATGTGATTCCACAATAAGGACCAGGAATCACCAAATATGGTTACATGGATTTTATTTTAGGATACTAACCAATCCATTATATAAGCAGAATGAAATTAAGTCCAAGATTTAGATACAGCAATGCAGTAGGTAAGCTGAAATATCTCAGTAGATTGAGCCATAATAAAATGAGGTACAGGATAGTGACAGCCAGAACAATAATGAAACAAGTTAAAGCAAGTAGGTGTTCATAAAGGAACTTCTCTCCTCTCTTCTAAACCTAGATCAACTACAAGATCATCTAGCCAGTCTTTCTATTTAAAGAGCTTAGAAGTTATCAGCATGATATAGTCTTCTGTAGAAGTCTTGGAAAAGGAAATAAGTGTCCAGCCTAAAGCTTCACACTTACATAAACGGTAAGCAGAGAGGTCTATTCCTCTCTAAGTCTAAAAGGAATCTGCCTCTCCAACTGTGGGAACACCAATTAAAATAACTACATCTTCAGAAACATCCTTATCTCTTCTCACACAACCAGGAATCACCCAAATTGTTACTTGAGAGGAGCATCTGCACGCTCCCTTAAGTTTCACATCGCACCAAAGCTGGTACTGTAAACTGCAACTTTGAACATCCCACTGTCCTGGTACATGATGAACAGCAGGCCTCTTTTGACCCTTAGTTCTCAGCGTTCACTGCCAAGTTCTTCCCTTTAGTCCTCACTATTGGCAGTCTAATACAAACAATATGCCTTTCTCTAACTAACAAGAAGCATGAAAAAAGAAGAAAAAAGTATACTGGCAAGAGTAAATGCATTTCAATTGAGGGCCTATTGTCAGGTTAAGTTAACTCAGCAGTTAATGTGAACTTTGAATATATAATTATAGATACACAAGTATAGCTTTAAGAATAACATATTTGTAATTTTATGACTGTATTCCGGATGTCTGCCTTGTGAGAAAGCTGCTGCTTAATAGAGTACGTCTGAGTGTGTTATGGTGATAAGTCAATGATAAAGTATCAGGTGCTGATTGGTTTAGTGGAAAAAATATTTCAGATGTCATAGGTCTGATCTGCATATTTTGAAAATGTTATGACAAAAGCATTAGGACCTAGAGATCCCCAAACTGGACCTCGTCCTTCCCAAACTCAACTGAATCAATGACAAGACATACTCTAGTATTTTTGCTTGGGTAATGGGTCATGTTTATTTTACGTCAAATAATAAACACAACATTCTTAAGCTGCCTGTTTGTTAGGATAAATGTCGAGCCAGAGAAGTAACTTATCCAACCATACTGGTGTGGTTGACATCAGATTGGTTGTTATATTTGACAGATTCTCTTCCCTTCTCTTTGGATATTTTAATGCATTTGAATTCAGGTTGGTATGGGAGGATGCAAAAGGAACAAACATGATTGAATTCACATGACCTAGATGTGCAAGTGTATACCTTTCTTTTGAAAGCCCAGCGAGCTCCTTTTTTGTCACCAGTGGAGTGTTGCTGACAATGAGGATGCTTTAATGAGGTCTTGTTATTGACTATGTCCAACCAAACATTTACCTCGGTCTGAACCCACCCAAAATCAGGTAATTGCAATTATAATCAAGCAAAGCATTACCTCTATATACATGGTGCGTCTAAAAGATCTTATTTGCATAAAACATCATTGAAGTGGCCAACGCTGGCTTTTTCTCTAACATTGAAACCAAATACTCATATGGTAATATTCTCTTCAACTTTTTGCTTTTTCTCTCTTGCAGCCTCCTTTCCCTCTTTGTATTTTGTCTCTAACTCCCTCCTTTTTACATGCATCTGTAAGAACAAAGTCACCCTTCTAGATTTTTTTCTTTTTCATCGGCTAGCACATGTGATTCCGGCTTACCTGGCTTAGAAAGAATGGTCTCTTGACTACCAATGCCCATTACAAAGTAAGAATTTTAAGGTTCTTATCTCTATCTGCTTTTTTGCCTACATCAGTTGGTCCCACAGCTTGTTTACCAACATCAACGGTAGCAGGTGGGTCCTTGTTTCCAGATGCAACTACTTTCTTGTTACTTTTTTCACTACTCTCCAGTTTTTTTCTATCAGCTGCAATGGACTCAAGCTGTTTCTTCAAGTCTGCAATGGCAGACAGCACAGTTAGGAGGGGCCCACAGAGATGCTAGATAAGAGCTAATGAGAGGGATGTCAGCATTATTTGTAAGTCGAGAAAGTAGCAGGGTAACAGATGACAAAGCAAATAAAGTGAGGGGTCTGCAGCTTTTGTGTCACATGCCACGGTGTAAGAGATGTACGGCGGCGGGGAAGCTCCTGCTGGCACTTCTTTATAGCTCCCTGAAGATTTAATCCTGTTACTTCTATGTTAGTGGCTCCTTCTGAGGTGTGCTGAAGCAAAGGCTTGTCCTTTTTGCTCAAGGAGATATCCATTAAATATTGACAGATCTCATTCAAAGCATGAAGCACTTCACTAGTCCCGCTGTTGTCAGGAGTTGACACAACATTTGATGTCGAATTAGGCTGCACGTCTGTCGAGAGGTACTTGGTGTGTCTAAAATTCTGGCGGTAACTAGTACTGGCACTGGGGGGTTGACTGAATCTGAGGTGATTTGTGCAGCAGATTGTGCCACCTGAGTAGATGACACCTGCCCATCAGGATCCTGTCACTCATTATAAACACCCTGTGGTCCCTGCTTCTTGGTCCTCTTCTTCAGAGGAGGAAACACTGCCCAAGGAGGGACATTGGAGTGCCTAGGGTGTTCTACCAGCTGTATGTCCACATCGGGGTCAGAATCAGAGGATTATCCCGCAGATTCACCCTCATCTCCCAATTTCTGTAATACTAATACAAGCAAGTGAGCCAGGCAAGGATCTCTACCCTTTCTCTTACCTGCAAAAACCTTGGGTCCAGGCATCATCAACAATGTACACAAGCACTTGCAATATAGCAACAAAAACAAGTTACAGACGCAAAGAGCCACAGAATTAGCAAAACAACAGTGCAATGATTCCCCACACAATTCCTTCCCTACCCAGATACCTCTCCTCACTGCACCAGAAATGCAGATCGTCATCTCTGGCCCTGGGCAGCTGCCCCTTTGAACATCTGAGGGCCAGAGAAGTTTGACTACACCATGGTGGCCTGGGAAAAATTAGCCACCCTGGGAGGATTGGCTAGGTGGCTGGTGAGGGGCGGGGGAACATGTACCATGCTGGTGCTGTAAGGAGGGCTGCGCAGATGCGGGGCTCAAGAATTAAACTGTAGGTTCTGGCTGCTCTTCACCCACCAAGGATACACTAAAAATGACTCCATCAGGGCCGGAAATTAAAGGCAGCCAAAATTACAGCAGGTGCGGGCATCTGCAGAGCCACTGAGGATGCACCTTAAGTTACTCCATCGGGACCATAAGCCAAAATCACAGCAGGAGCCATGCTGATGTGGTGCTCTGTAAACAGTAATTACTCTGTTGGGCAGAAGCCAAAATCACAGCAGAGGCTGCACTGATGCAGCGCTCCCTAAAAAGCCATTTGAGGTGCTGCCGCCGGGTGACAGCCACTCACTGCACTGCAGATCCCCAGTCTTGATGTTGCGATGGCCCAGCGAAGAGGCCATGTCTGATCAGGTGTATACAGCCCACATACACCGCGTCATCAACTTCCTGTTTCCAGTCCCCATCTCGAACTTGGGAGACATGGGACAGGAAAAGCACCCATGAACTTAGGGTCAAAAAGTCCTTAAAGTATGGGACGGTACGGGTCCACAGGGCCCCAGGTCCTAGTTCCGCGCACCCATACAGGGTACACTCTGTATAAATAATTAACTTACTTATTGTGAAAAGCTTATGGTAAAGCCAACAAGTTTTTTAGGGTGGATTATTATGACATTATGTAAAACCAAGTAGACAGGTATTTTGCTACATGGATTCTCACAGATTTTCTTTGTAGATAAAAGATTTGGCGTTGATTAACCCCTCTGGCAAACCATCAGGCAGCAGGCTTGCATTGTAAAAATCCTTGTTAGACCTGCTTAGAAGAGGTTGGAAGTTGTTTGTCAAATATAATTTTGTACAGATTAGTAATTTTAGGACTGTATGTTTGTTGGTTGCAATATGTGTGGCATATTATGGTCAATACACTAAACCTGAATTGGTTATAGTGACAAGCCAATGATAAGGTTTACAGCCTGATTGGTTCAAAGGGAAATGTTATGTCAAATGACATAACATTTCGTAGGTTCGCCATTTTCGCACCTCGTGTATGGAATAGCCTGCCCCTGGACCTCAGGTCCATTTCTGATCTTGTTAGATTTAGGAAACTCCTGCAGACATGGCTTTTCAGACAGGCTTCCCAATAAGTGGGGATGAAGGCCGATCAGTTACCTAGCGCCAAGAGACCGTCTGGTGAATGTGCGCTTTAGAAATGGACAGTAACATAACATATATGTCTGATCTGTTTATTATGAAGAGTTATAACATATGACAAAGCCAGTAAGCCTGACTCATGCATTGTGAAATGAATATGATAGTCAAAATGCCGTCAAGAGTGGATTATAATTGCACAGTGTTGCAGATATTGTGTTACATGGAATGCCACAGATTACCTTAGTAGGGAGGAATGCATTTTGGTGTTGTGGTTACCACATCTGTCAAACCATGGGTGTAGAAGATTTGCACTGTGAAAATCCTTGTTCCTCACACTAAGGAGGGGTGTATATTATTTTGCTAACTGTAATTTCCAGTTTTATGCATGAGAGCATCAGTTGTCCACCAGGCTCTCGTAAGGAATCATAAAAAATTACATATTCATATAAATTTTTATATACATTTATACATACACGGATGCATATGCATACATAGAGGAGCTCTTGGTCAGCCCTCTTTAGCCACAGGTCTTTCCAAGTGTCATTCACATGCTCTTTCTGTGTATGAAATCATATAGCATGAGACAACAGGTCAGTCCACTTCAGCCCTTGGCTCTGTTACCCTATGAGTGGTGGATTTTGCCTGTTCACAAGTTCACACATATTTCAAGCTATGCTGTCTTTCATCTGCGATTAAAAAAAAAAAATCCACCTCCTGGTGAAGTTACATATTTATTTTTGTTAAAAAAATACAGGCAAGAGGTGATCCTCATATTCACATGCTGTTGTGGGTAAAAGATGCATCTAAATTTGGAACAGACTCAGATAAGTCTGTACTTTCTGTCATAGAGGAGTATATTACATGTAGCATTCCAAAAGAAACTGAGGAAAAAGGCCTAAAGTAGCAAGTATTGCGTTTCCAATCACATACATTTGGAAATTACTGTCGGCAGAAGTACAGAGCAAAAGGAGCATTTTATACAAAATTTAATTTTTGATTTCCAAAGCCTGTTATTTCAAAAGCAAGAGTGAACAGTTTTATCTCTGAAGTGAGGTAGACACTTACTCGTAAATCACCAAAACAACACTTACAACCTCATGAGAAAAGAGGCTTCAAAATATATTAATGACTACAATCCTGTGATTTTGAAAATATGGAATGCCAAAATGGATATTCAATTTGTGGCAGACAACTCTTTAGCTGTTGCTCATTATGTTACTTAATACATACCAAAATCTGAAAAGATGGAGATGAAAAATGTGTGGGAAGAGATTGCTGCTGAGACGACTCTAACAAAAGATTATACAGCTTCAGTTTGAAGATGCTTTAGCACAGAAACATTTTATCCAATGTATGCTGTGATCGGTTGAGTTCTGCTAGTTTATATTCTATTTTTAAATTGAAAGGAATTGTTTGGGTGACTCTAGACCTAGCATCAAGTCGAAACTGAGTTTTGAACTCTTTTCCAGAAATTGAATATCTTGCAGAATTTGATCTAGATACAGAACAAACATGTGAGAACAAACTTGTTGGACACTTACTATCGAAAAAGTAGTCGACTTCTTTAAATGTCTGTCTATATGAAGTACTCTAGTTCTACACATATAGAAAGAATGTGACAGAAAATGTAGAAGAAGGTAAATATAGTAGGTTGTTGCAATGGGTATTTGGTGCGACATAGCAAGCCAGTCTAATTAACCATCGAAAACTGAGTTGCCAGACAGCTGAAAAAATAGAATTTTCCTATTTGGCACTTTTGCAGCTGTTTTATCCTTGCCATTCTGGTACAGAATTAGTAGGAGAGTTTGACTGCTATGAAGACAATGCTGCAAAGGGTAGCATTGAGTGGTCAGTATTTCCAAACTACTTGCAAATGTTAAATGATGAAATTCAAACAGGATAATACAGTTGCTGCTGAGGTAGCTAGGGATAGTTCACAAACCAGCCAACGTTCAGGTCCTCAAAGTCAGGGCCCACTTGGACAACCAATCATTCATAATGAGGTTGCTATTGCAATGAATGAGGTGGAGACTGCAATGGAGCAAGCAAGACAGGAAACAATTGATTTGGAAGATTTAGTAGGACAACAATGATGAGCAAATTGACCTATATATGGAAGTGAAAACTACAGTTGAGCATGGATTGCTTCATGACAAGAAAGAGTGTGCATGTTCAACATATAAGCCCATACTGATGTATGTCATTGGTCAAACTGGTACTGGTAATCATTTCTTAAAACAAGTGTTTACAGCTTTTCTACAGAAGACTACAGACTGTAATTTATAATGTGTGGTCACGGCACCTACTAGATTAGCTCCAGACACTATCCAAGGTATTACTTTACATTGTTTTCTGATGCTGCCTATGGAACAGGACAGAAAACTGGAATAATTAAAGTTATCCGGTGAAGCTTGTCATGAGGTGTCAATACTGTTTAAAAAGTTTTTAAAATTTAATCATCGATGAGGTGAGATGGTCTCAAACTTAATGTTTGTTTTCGCACTTTTGAGAATGCAAGACGTTTGGTAACAGATTATGATGTCCTATTTAGAGGAAAACATTTGCATACTGTAAACTTACGTCTTTGTGCCTACTGATTCTTTTTATTTCTATTTATGCTTCCTCTTGATTCTAAGTGTCTAGCATCATACACAGAGTTACGTTATTCTATTTCTGATTCTATGCATCCTGTGTAAAGCTAGTTATGCTAGTTCTTTTTTATGTAAAGCACTCTGTTACCTTCAAGTCAAGTTAGCGCTCTATAAAACTTAAAAATAAATAAATAAATAATGGTCTAAAAAGTCATCTTCTTAAAAAACATTAGCCAACAGCGAAGATAGCAGCAGAACTAATGTTCAGTTTTATACAAGAAGGTGAACATATTGTTTGTCTAATGCCTACTCAAGAGGAGTGTGCATTTTTCAACAATGAATTGTTGGAACTGGAGAAAGAAGAAATTTTGCAACTGAAGCCAATAGATAAAAGGGAACACCATGGTGTCACTGTACTGCTAAATGAAAAATTACAAACAAAACTGGATTCATTAGAGAACTCTGTTTCATGGACTTCAGGATTGGAGAAATGTTTACGTGTATGCAAAAACTGTAGAGTGATTTTGCACTAACATTTAAATGTTGAAAAAGGTTTGGTTAATAGTGCTATGGCTAAAGTTGTTGATTTTATTATTTTCCAAATAGGAATGAGGTAGAATACCTTGTCATTAAATTTTATCAGATTGACAACACAAAGCAAATTGGACAATCTACAGTACGTTTTTTACTTGTGAAAGATATTCATGTTCAATGGAAACAGTTTTTAGTTTCTCTAGCATTTGGTGTTACTATTCATAAATCACAAGGTTTAAATGTAGATGCAGAATTTATCAACATTGGTAGTACAGTGTTTAAGGAAGGTATGTCGTATGTAGCTTTGACTCAACTTAGGACATTGTTTTGATCTAGTTGCGTTTGAAAACAGCAGAATAAATGCAGATTCAAGTTGTAGAAATGAATACAACCGATTAAGAAGTCTTTATGCCATTTATTTAGGACAGTATCCAGTTTATGAGAAACTCCATTTGCACAGAAAGAAATGAAACAGAAGAAGGAAGTTGTTAAGAAGCAAAAAATTGAAAATGAGCGAGATATTGTTTGTTATCAATTGTTAAACCCCTCTGGTATGAACTGCTATGCTAATGTTGTGTTAGACATTATGGCCAGGTATTGCCGAGTCCCCGCCCCTAAACATCCCGATTCCCATAACCCCCAAACTATTCTCCCCCCGGGCTTCCCCCCCTTATGGGGTACCCTCCCCGAGGCACAGATCGCACATAACTACCATCAGAACTTTGGGGATTAGGGCCGTAACAACCCCGGCTGTATTTTTATTTATAAAACAATACATCATAAATTTTACATTTCATACTAATATGCAGAAACCCCCATAACACTCCATACAATATTATTTACAACATTCATGGATGGCTAACCTTAACAGAGATTCTAATACATAGCCATTCCTAAACTAATAAAATACACATTTTCTCTGCGTATCCTGTATTGAGCCTACATATAAGATCATGACTGGTCGTACTACGTGCGAGGTCCCCACCCGCAGTGACCTTGTGCAGGAGGCCCACCTGCCCAGAAGGTTACCTACCTCAGGCCCCCCCTACGCCCTCAAAATACCACCCCCCAAGGGGCTGCGCTGCAATGCTAGCTTGGTGCCCACACACCCGTGCGGGGATTGGCTGCAAGGGCTTGACTGTAAGCGCCCTCTAGAGGTCCATGAGAGACCGCTGTCCCCCACCTATCCCCATTAACAATGGGGATGTCTACTAAGGACCGTAAATTCTCCACCAATCATGACCTTACCGCAGACCAAGGATACTATAACGCACAAGACGACACCTGCTGACCACTGCAAGGGAAAGATGTTACACAGACAAAATTGCAACAAACCAAAGGACAGTAACGACTAGTTACCTAAAAGGAAAAAACACCTGCAAACCTGCAACGGAAAACCACATTCAGATAAGACAATCTGCTGCCTCAGGGATGGTGGGTGGGACAAAAAAGAGAGAGAGATTATCTCCAAGACCCCCGATGGGCCAGCTGGCAGCGCGCTGTGAAAGGAGCGGTGAGCAGTGCAAAAGAGACCGTCTCGCTGCTCCGCCGCCCCTTTAAAGGGGCGGGAACCGACGCAGACCAGCTCCCCCTTCCCCGGAAGTGCTTCAAGCGCCGGACGGGCCAATGACCTGGCTTGATAGGGGTTGGTGCCGGCTGCGTCATTCACCGCCGTCACCAGTCCCGCCCCCTCTGGCGGGGACCAGCACTCCGCCATAGGCGTGGCACACCCGAGTCCGTGGAGTGCCTTAGCATATGGTCAGGTATTGCCGAGTTCCTGCCCGAGGGGGCGGGCTGGTGACTTTACCTCATGCTGTGGATGCAATTGAAAAACAACAGAAAGCATTATGTTCTGCACTGTGTGTTTTGTTGCAACATCTGTGCAGTGACAGAACTAAAACATTAGTAGGTATATGTAGTGGATCTGTACAGTCAACTCCAAACACTCAAGAGAATAAATAGGAGTTTTCAATGGCAATGTTTGCTGTTTTAGAAGTAGAGGAAATACCTATTGATGAGTTATTTGGACTTAGTTACTCATGTAACCATGAATGTGAAGATTGCTCATACACATCAACTGAAGAAATAGATTCTGAGCTTTTTATTTATTTAACGTTACCATCTTACAAAAGTGTGACTTATGACAGATTGCTGAGACAAGCTACACAAAAAAATGTATGCCAAAATTGTCAGACAGATCTTGTGTCAACTTTACGTGTAGCTAGAAGTGGCAAGTATGTTATTCTAACAAACCTTTAGTGTAACTTCATAGACATAAACATATTACTCCATTCATTACCAGCTCCCAAGATATAAAATTATCATACTATAATTTCAAACAGTTGCATATATATGCTCATAATACTCTCTGTATTATTATTAGATTCAAATACAATAAATCTTAATTAAAAAGGCCTCAACACAGGAGCTTTATCTTCATTGTTATTAAGATAAAAATAAAAATGGGACTGCTGATTATTATCATGGTTTGACTCAGTCCATTTACAAGAAAAATTCACTTGATATTTACAATTGAAATCATTGTTCAAATTGAACAACTAAGTTCCTTCGCCCATTTTAATTATTTCGTATATACAATCGAGAACCCAGTTAAATCAGATGGCACAATCTGTTATGATCAACATCCTGGATCAAAGAGATGTGCTTGCATGGACATAGAAATAAGATTAAATGTGACTCCAAATGAATTAGGTAAAATTCTGTGATATACATCTGTAGGTATATCGCATAATCTAACCAGTGATGTGTAATGCCACTGAAAAGTAATAAATATAAAAATATAATAAAGTTTAAACATACGCTAAGCAGATCAAGGGGGTACTGCTTGTGGTCGATGACGTCAGCCCAGAAGTGCATTACCTGCCCCTGGATATGGTAGACCACGATGGGCATGCTGCCTCCCTCTCCCTCTCCTTCTCCACCTCTTGAGCTCTTCTATGCCGTAGCTCTTCCCTGGCCTGCTGCCAGCATGACAAGGAGGTGGCACCACACAAAAACAATAATCGCTGCCATCTCCGCCTCATTGAAATGTGTTTGGGCATTTTTGCCTTACGCTGCCATCGACCACAGGGGAGTGCAGGAATCAGAGATGGCAACGCTGCCTGCCTCTGCCATACCTGGGAACTAGGAATGGGGAAACCTTTGCAAAGAAGGGAAGATATACAAAAGCAGTAAAAAATGAGAAATAAACCCAAAGGGGCAGTCTGAAACAAAAAGTGAAAATAAAGTTGACAAATGGGGAGAGGTGGACTAGAATGGTGTGGATGGAGGTGGATGGGACTCAGGTGTCTTTTTCTGACACGAGGGCCTAGAGATGCATTTCATGTAATTAAGAGTAATTCTGTGTAATATTTTTGAATTTTGCATAGCAAGCAAAACACAAATTATGTAAATTTCACATCTTCCTAATTATAACATTAAATAATTAAAATAAATGACTAAAAATTACATTACATTTTTTAGCTATAAATAAATATTATCAGAAAGTATTTACTAATAAAAAACATTAACAAATATATATTTAAAACACTTCCTAGCTGCCTAGCCTACAAATCCAACACCCCCAAAATCTAAACTCGAATCAAAAATACAATTTAAAAAAAAAAGCAGTACGCAATTATTACAGAAATAATAAGAATACAAATGGTCATATAAAATAATATATTCAATGAATATAAAAATTATTTAAAGCATTTACATAATTTACATGCTCAATAATCCAATGAACTATTTAACATTAAAACTGCGTTAAAAAGTATTCAATAATGTAAATTAATAATCAAATGAATAAATTAAAATGTGTAAAATATAACATCTACTTATATACTTTTTATAAAATACATATTAAAAAGATTCCACCATGCTCCCCTGTAACCCACCAAAACAAGTAAATAAATTAAAATAAAAAATAAAAATAATCAGCAAATATATTTTCAAAGCAAAAATAACATATACTACACTAAAAAACACACAGAAAACATTAAAAAATTAATAACGTTTTACAAAAAAGTAATAAAACAGCAAAATAATTAAAAACAGAATATTATACACAACTATTGTTTTATAAAAAGCAATATTAAACACTCAAAAAGCTTATATTCTTACCTGAGATCTTCTGCCTCAAGTATTCTTCCAGTCACAATAATTTTGATACGAAATGTGGATCCAACAATATTTCTACAATTATATTAAGGTTGTGGTATGGTATTTTTAGCCAAGTTATAATGTGGTGGCTTGGTGCTGTGGTGATTTGTGGGGTAGTGTGATCTTGAAAAACGAGTATAAAGTGGTGTTTTCTAGTGAGATATAGTGCCACATAGCATGGTGTGGTGATATCAATCGATCAATCAATTAGGGAATTGTGACGCGAGCTACTCACCCGTGAGGGTCTCAAGGCGCTGGGGGGGATGCAGCTCCGGGTCAGCCGAAGTGCCAGGTCTTGAGGCTCTTCCTGAAGGTGTGTAGAGTGGGGGAGCATCTGATGTTGATCGGGAGCTCGTTCCAGGCCTTTGCCGCGATACAGGATGAAGGCTCTTCCACTCGCTCTGGTTCTGCGGATGCGCAGGGTTTCTGCAAGGGTGAGGTTGGCAGAGCGTAGGTTTCTCCTGGGTACGTGGAAGGAGACTCTTTCGTTGAGGTATTTGGGTCTGGTGTTGTGGAGGGATTTGTAGGCGTGGGTGAGTAGCTTGAAAGTTACTCTCTTCTCGACGGGGAGCGAGTAGAGGTCTCGCAGGTGATGTGTTCATGTCATGGGATGTCGAGGACGAGTCTGGCCGCGGTGTTCTGGATGGTCTGGAGTTTGCGTAGCATGGATTTGTTGATTCCAGTGTAGATGGCATTTCCGTAGTTCAGTCTGCTTGTTATGAGTGCATGGGTGACGGTCTTTCTGGATTCAGGGGGGATCCATTTGAAGGTCTTGCGAAGGATGCAGAGGGTGTTGAAGCAGGTGAAGGTGACGGCGTTGATTTGCCGGGTCATGGTGAGGGAGCAGTCGATTATGATGCCGAGGTTCTGGGTGTGGTCCGTGGGGGTGAGGGGGTTGCCGAGGGCGGTGGGCCAACAGGTGTTTTCCCAAGCTGAAGGGGTGGGTCCAAGGTCGATGACTTCTGTCTTCTCCGAGTTGAGCTTGGAAACCATGGAATGGTTTTGTCTGAATTGTCATGGTGATGGGGTGAAGTGGTGTTAAAAGGTGTTGGATAGTTAGGTACACCGCACAGTATACAATCAACTGGATGATATGTTAAGTTGTCAGCTTTTGGATAGTGTATTCCTGTTAAATGAATGCTCTTGTATAGATGTTGGGAGTCGACAGTGTAACTCACTCCATAGCTCTGGTTCTCTTGCTCAGTGACCTAGTGCCGATTAATCAGGGTTTCTAAAGCGCAACTATTAACCCATGAGGGTATCCAAGCGCTGAGAGCCAGGCATTAGTCGAATAGCCAGGTCTTGAGTCCCCTTCTGAAGAGATGGTGAGGTCCGGAGATGGAAGGGGAGGCGGTTTCAGGACTTCGTAGTGAGGTAGGAGAAGGAGCGTCCTCCACTTTTGCTTTGGCGGATATGGGGGAGATGTGAGTGAGGGAGGCAGAGTGCAGAATTCTGAAGGGTTGGTGTTATGTTATTTTAATTTAATTTGATAATACACACAAATCACCCTGAGAAGGGTATCACTGCTGTGGACCAATCGTAGGCAAGAGGAGACACTGAATTAAAACAACACTGTCTTGCGCAGTTTCCTGAATTTAGAAGGGTCTGTACACGTTCAGATGTGATGAGGCAACTCATTCCAATAGAAGGGGGCCAAGTACGAGAAAGACCAACCACCAGCTCGTGACCTTCTGACACGCAGGACAGTGAGCAAAGCTTTATCGCTGGGTTTCAGAAGTCTGACTGGCTGGGTTTCAGAAATCTGACTGGACTAAAGTGTTTTAAGTAGCTGGGGCCTTTCCCTATTAGCGAGTAGTGAGTGAGACAGCAGAACTTAAAAAGTATTATTTTCCTTAAAGGCAGCCAATGCAAGAATCTCAAAAGAGGTGTGGAGGCGAAACCAGATGGAAGGTTGCAAATAGGATGGGCCTCTGTGTTTTGAACAACTTGAAGTTTGAACAATAATGTCTCATTTGCAGAGGCTAGTAATGCGTTTCCATGATCCAATCTGCTGATGATGAGTCAGTGAACCAAGTTTATCCTCGTCGATAGAGGAATGTAAGCAAAAGCTTTCCTCAACAGGCGCATCATATGTATAACAGGTGCTGGTGGTAGACAGAACCTGCTCTTTCATAATTAGGGCTTGGTCCAATCAGATGCAAAAGTTCTTAACTACCAGTTTGGGGGCTGGGGCCACGCCTAGTTCTCAAGGCCAGAAATCGGATGACCAGAGCTGTTGGGCCTTACCAAACAGCATAATCTCGTTTTTTTCTGCATTCAGCTGAAGACAGTTATTAGTCATCCAGCTGCAAGTGCTTTCATCCCTGTGGTGGAAGCTCAGGAGGTGCTTCATTTTTTCATGTTGACTCCTCAGATCATGGATTTTTGATATATTATATCTGTATTTATATGTTGTATTCTTCCTCAGCTTTGTCCCTCTTATATGTACAACCTGAATGTTACATGTACTGACACCCTGAAGGTTCATGTTTGCGCTATATAAATCTCTGCAAATAAATAAATAAATGTATGCTGGTCCTTGGTTGTGCAGGGCTTGGTATGAATGTGTCAGAATCTTGAATCAGCATCTCTTGTGTACGGGGAGCCAGCAGAGTTTCTTAAGGTGCTGGGTGATGTGGGTCCGTCTGGAGAGGTCAAGGATGATTCTGGCTGCTGAGTCCTTAATGGTCTGCAGTCTCTTCAGGAGGTGTGTGGCAATTCCTGCGTAGAGTGCGTTGCCGTAGTCCAGGCGGCAGGTGATGAGGGCTTGAGTGAATGTGCGTCTGGTGGAGACTGGGAGCTATTTGAGGATCTTTCAGAGTATGCACAAAATGAGGAAGCAGGCGGAGGAAACCACGTTGATCTGATTCTCTGTGGTGAGTTTGTTGCCCAGAATAATGCCTAGGTTCTGGGCATGGTCAGTGGGGGTGGGGGAGGGTACCAATTCAGCAGGCCACCAGGAGTTTGTCCCATGGGGAGGTATTGTTCCCGAAGATTAGTACTTCTGTCTTGTCTCTGAGTTTGATGCAGTTGTCCTGCATCCAGTCGGCGATGCTGGTCATGGTGGAACTTAATCCTCGTAATGGATGGGTCTTCAGATAGAGAGAGGATGAGCTGGGTGTCACCTGCACAGGAAATTAGGTTCAGTCCATGGGTTCTGGTGATGCTAGCCAGGGGGCTATGTAGACATTGAACAGAGTAGGGCTGAGGGATGATCCTTCAGGGATTTCACACATGATGTTCTTGGGCTCCGAGGTGTATAGTGAAAGGCGCAGTCTCTGTGTTCATCCAGTGAGGAAGGATGCGATCCATTTTAGAGCATCCTCTTGGATTTTGATCTGATGAAGCCTCTATGTCTGATGGGACATAGTGTTGAAAGCAGCTGAGAGGTCAAGGAGGATCAGAGCAGCCGCTTCTCCTCGGTCTAGGAGGGTTCTGATGTCATCAGTGGCTGCAATCAGAGCTGTTTTTGTGCTGTGGTTTGTGTGAACTCCGGTTAGGGATTCGTCCAGAAGATAGTTGTTCTGGAGGTATTCCATGAGTTGGTGACTGCTGGCCTTTTCAAGGACTTTGGCAGGAAAGGGGAGCAGGGAGGGGTTGGTAGTTCTTGAGCTTGTTGGGGTCGTTGGATGGTTTCTTGAGGAGGCGTTTGACTTCCGCGTGTTTCCAGTCATCTGGGAAGGGGAACGAGGTGATGGATGTGTTGAGGATGGCTGTGAGCTTGTTGCTTATTGTTCTGTTGCCGAGGCTGAACATGAGGTGGGGACAGGGGTCCGTGTGTGCTCCTGAGTAAATGGACTGTGTTGCTCTAATGTGAATTTACCTTGAAAAAATGAAAGAAAAGAGGCTTTTGGCAAAACAGGAGCAGCTGGTTTAATTAAACGCAGCTGTTGGGAGAACAGTCTGGGGTCTGAAGACTGTCTCAAAGCACATTGGTTCCGGCTGTCATTTTATACATTACGTGATGTATCAAAAACAATTTGTACATTCTTTTGGAGACAGAAATATGGGCCTAGTCACAGGGCTGTAAATCAGATTAGAAGCGCAGGTAGGCCTCCACCCTGACTGAACATAATACTGGCCAGTGGATACGTGGCCAGATGTCTGGCTTTGGGAGCGCGTGATCTCTGCGTGTAGTGTGCATCCTGTGTTCTGATTGTCTAAGTGTTCCTAACTTAGTGTGGCATCTGACTTTATGGTGTTTTTGGGAATGGGCGCCCCTCCGGCCAAACATGTTTTATTGGGGCCAATCTCCTGAGACCATTGTGGTTTTGATGACTATCTGTGGGATCGATCTGGAGATCTAGGTGGGGAAGTTCTTGACAGCAGGTTCAAGGTTGGTAGTGGTGTCAGGGTGGGAGGTGTTGAGGTGGTCAGTCCAATGGCTTTCAGGTACTTTGTTCTAGCTGCGATGTGAGGTGCTGGACGGTCTGGTGGCATCTCTGGGAGCTGCTATGAAGGTAAAATGGACGATTGAGTGATCCGTCCAGGTGAGTTCGGTGACGTGGCTGTACTTGACTCTGTTGCTGGCTGTGAAGATAGGGTCCAGCGTATGCCATGCGATGTGAGTACGGTCTGTGACTTGCAGGGTGCGGCCGATGCTGTTTATGCTTTTGAGGAGTTGGTTGTGTTGGTGTCATTGGGGTCATTTAAGTGAAAGTTGAGGTCTCCGAGGACAATGTAGTGTTTGGAGTCGATGGCTTGAGGGGCGATGAATTCGGGGATGGCATTGCAGAAGCCGGGGCGTGGTCCTGGGGTTCTGTAGGCGACGGGGCTTCTGATGGTAGTCTTGCCGTCTGTTCTGAGTTGGAAGTTGAAGTGTTCCATGATCAGGCTGGTGTCGTCCTTGGCAGTGGTGCAGTGGATGTTTTCCTTGTAGATGATGGGTAACCCACCTCCGTGTTTGTTGATGCGGTCCCGGAGTGCAATCCTGTAGTCTTTGGGCGTGGCCGAGGTGATGTCCGGTGCAGATGCAGGGTTGAGCCAGGTCTCGGTGAGGAAGATGACTTTGGGGGTGAGGGAGGTGATGGTGTCCAAGATCTCGGTGGTGTGGTGTGTTTGCAGAGCAATCGGACGTTGAGCAGGAGGCAATGGAGTTGTCCCGGTGCAGTTGTGGTAGGTGGTAGTGGTGGTTGTTTGTGCGGGTGCTCCAGTGTTGCAGGAGAAGAGAGAGTGGCAGCATGCGAAGGGTCCTACTGTTGAGCATGGAGAGGTGCGGCAGCAGTTGTTGTGAAGTGTGGGGTCCAGGTCTCTGAGCTTGGTGCTGGTGTAGCTGCGGGTGACAGGAGATCCAGGGCACCTGGCGCTGGGCACCGTACGGGCGCAGACGGGGTTGCCAATGGCATTCCGGTGGCGCGGCCGTGCTGTGACTTCCATTAAGTGGGCCCTGGGATGGGTGCAGGGAGGCAAGAGCAGCGAAGAACGGACAGGAAATGAGCAAGGCGGTGAGGCGGACCAGAGTGCTGGGAAAGTGCAATAAAACCAAATAAACAGTTATGCAGCACAAACTAGCATAGAGGAAAACTGGCTAATGACAACAGAGGAAGACTGGCTGATTAACAGGGACACAGAAATATGGTTAACAGTTACACAGTAGGCTCGCTAAAGTACAACAAAAAGGCTAAAGTACAACAATCAGGCTACACTTACGACGTGCAGGAGCTAATGTGGTAGTGCAGAAGACGAGGGAGACAAACGGGGAAGCAGGGAGCAATCAGCAGGGTTGGGAGACCTGCTGAGTTGAGCAGCAGTGAGTGGGAGTTTGATCAGGGAACTACTACTATTGTCTCTGAGCTTGGTGCATGAATATCTGAAGTGCATGGTTTAGTGTCAGGACGAGTGAGACTTTCAAATTTTTCATGTTTCTTCCTACATTGACTAGCTCAGTTAAAAGTGCCATAAACGCATCTGTGAGAAGGACCAAGGGTTTCCTTCTCAGTACCGCCAAGGGCTCTGAACAGACATATTCACTAATGGTTCCACTGTCATGATTCCCTGGGGTATCTATGTGGTACGGAGTGTGCTTAGTCAGTCAACCATATGTGCAGAATGTCAATGCTTTGGGCCTCCTTCCACAATGGCTGAAATGTATTGATCTTTACCACTTCTACTAAAGATTTTCTGAACATTGACTCTACTTGTAACTCAACAAGGACAGCACTTGTCTGGATGCTGTGTTACCTTATATTAGGTGACCTGCAAGACTCATGTATAACACTAGGTCTTACAAAACCTTAGACTAGATAGAGTCTGTAGACGTAACCCGTGCTCAACTAATATGAATGAAGGCTCTGGACAATATTGAAACCCAACTGAACTTCGTATATCCAAATCGACATTATTTTAATTTAATACTGCATCTTTTAACATCTGTCAAAGGGTTTTCCAAAGCAATGCCACTGAATGAGTTACCTCTGTATGTTGCAGATGTGAATCACAGTGCTTCTTAGACGCATCACAGGTATGGAACACTACCTAGATTCTACAATTGTGTACATAGACGAGCATAACTTACAACATACTATTAAAATGCATTGTTGGTGCTTTTGCTAATCCTGTCAAAAAGTTGTGCAATTATCACACACACAACATCTTTCTTCAACGAGAGCCAAAAAGATTGTATTCTTCTTTGCTTTAAAGCCCTGGTGTCCGGCATTACAATCCCAGCCACTGGAATTTTGGAGCAGTGGATGACCTAAGCATAGGTTGGCTACATGTTTCAGGAAGAATTGGTAAGTTATACAGCATACTATGTGATGAAAGCTAAATTATTCAGTGCATTGCATGACTTGATTGTCTGTGATATAAGGTTTCTTATTAGAAAGAAAATGATATATATTCAGTGGACCCTATTCAAGATGTTACTCACCAACTATTAATCAGTATTTCGATACCATCAGTTTTACCTTCCAGCATACGATTATTTAAAAAGTATAGAATGTTGCACAACAAGTCTACATGTGATTTACTGGGTTTACTCCATAGGGCTCTTTGCTATCACCTCTTTACAAAAAGCAACAGCTCTATAGAACAGTATAGTGCATTAATATTAATGATATACGTCACTAGTGGTCCAATTATGACTGGCGGTGCTGCGCCGGCTCCACCCCACCACCCCACTGCCGAAGCCATGGTCAGACAGACAGCCAGATTAGGAGTTTCCGCCCGTCTGCCGGGCTTTGTTTTTGATGTTCCCACAGAGGTGCCCTGAAAATAGGCACCGCAATGGGAACGCCAAAAACAGTTCCTGCATGGCATTGACTGTAAAGTACAGGCCGTGGAGGAACTAGGGTGCCTGCACACAGTGGGGCAGATGTTGTGCCCCACTGTGTGGATCCACAAGTCGTGAGGCACCAGGTGGCCTGTAGGGCCCCCTTTGTTTCCTCTCCGCAACGGAACCACCATAAAAAACGCAGCGGAGAAGAAACTTGAAATATGCTTGGCGAGACTGCGGTGGTCCTGCCAAGCATATTACTGCCTCCTGACCACTGCAACACCGCCAAAGAATGGCAGTTCCTTGGCGGCTGAAGTGAGGCTGTGATTGTCCGACCGCCCATTTCTAATTGGGCGGTCGGGAGATCGCCACTGCCGCGCCCCCATGAGTCTGGCAATCTGTGGACCGCCAGACTCGTAATCAGGGCCTAACTCAGAGGCACTTTAAGATTCAAGATTTGATACTTAAAAAACTTTAGGAATCCTCATTAAGTTTAAGTGCCCTTTCCAGGTAACTTCTACTTTGAGAACAGTGTCTGTGATGTAAACAAGAATTTGTCCGAAAAGTTAAAAAAATAAACATTTTCTTGACAATTAAAGAATTTTTCTTTTCACTGTGTTTGAATTATAATACAGCACTCAGCAGCAGAAAGGTGACCGGTTGAATGCTTACTCCCCGAGCCTTGAGAGAGATCGACGTGCTAGCACGTATGTGGGAATTCCCTTGCCCCTCTCTAACTGGGGTCTTTAAAATCCCGTCCAGAGTTACGGTTAGCAATCAACAGATGCCTGCTAATTGCAGATAAGTGGTACTTGCTGTTTACAGGCCTCTTTACAGCTCACAACAACTTTGAAGGTAACACAGGACTGTAAACAGCCTGTGAGGCTGGTTGAGCCGAAGAGACCCTCGATGTTATTCATTTAGCGTCTTGGTACCATGGAAAGGTTTTGTTCAGGAGGAGCTATTCAGGAATCTTTTTTATGCCCCATTCAGAAATAAGCTGTGCCGAGGCATATTGTGAAACATGAAAACTCAAAAAGGCTTTGCACTTTAAAGTTATGTATATGGAGGTCCACTGTGCCTTGGCTGGCATGGTGGCTCAGCGAGTTAATTCGTGACACTGTCATCTGCACTTTTTTAAAAGTCACAAGTTTGAATCCTGGTAAGACAGACTCGGGGCTTATTTATGAGCCCCTTGCGACACTTTTGCACCGCCGTTGCGTCACTATTTGTGATGCGGCGGCGTAAACAATGCGCCATGTTGCGCCATTTTTACATGGTGACCCATCAAGGCACATGCGTCACCCTCTAAAGCCCTGTGCCACATTATACCTGCATTAGGTATAATGTATGCAGGGTGGGTGTTCCGACATTAAAAAGGGTCGTAGAAGTGTCTCAGTGAAATCTATGAGATTTCACTGCGACACTTCTAGAACGCCACTGCGTCAAAACCTTACGCCTGCCTCATGGCAGGCATAATGGTGACACAGTGCCATAGGGACAGGCCTACCCTATGCATTTCTGGAGTTGCCTCATGCATGCGACACAACTCCAGCAATGCGTGACTTTTGCACCAACAGATTTGCCAGGATTCCTGACGTATTTGTCATTCCTTGCTACATGGAGCACCGTACATTAAATACGGCGCATCCATCGGGTTGCAAGGAGGGCGTAGTGAAAACTGTTGCATCGCTGTTTTATCACAGTGATGCGACCGTTTTCATAAATGAGGCCCTAAATATTCAAAATGAACACTAAATTGTCCGTCAAACAGATATAAACAGATATAAATGAATGCTAAATAGATACTGTGCTGAAATGTGTTCCTTTTTGCCGCAGCCTTTCTGAAAATTTGAAGCGTATTTAATTTAATTGTTCAAATGTGTTTTTTTTGTGCAAGTACAAAAATTGCAACAAGCTGAGGGGCTTGTATATAGTACCTTCTGATTTTTAAAATAGCCATGTAAATGTTTCTGTATGCTTTTGTGAGGCATTTAAAATAATTGTTTGTTGTATTCTAATTGGATTCAGTTGGAATATAAAGTAAGAGACTTTGTAAAGTATGGGAACTTGAATAGCATAACATATTAAAATGAATTACTTCTAGTTATGTCTTAAGCCGTGTAAATAGCCTTCTTCTAATGTGTCTTAGAGCTCATCGCTTGACAGTAGAAGCCAGCATTAATATGCATTTCTATATTGTTTTTCGGTATACTGGAGTGAACTTCCTGGTGCCACTGGAAGATCGTTGATGAGCTGGTTAGGACTGTTCTATAACACTATCACATTCCAAATATTTGTCTCCAAAATTAATCCATCAGCAATTTTGACCTTACCACTACATCGCATGGCCCACGCCTACAAAGCCCTCCATAACACCAGACCAGTGTACCTCAATCACCGAGTTCAACTCTACCGTCCAAGCAGAAAGCTATGCTCAACCTCTCTCACCCTCAAACATGCCCCTCGCATCCGCAGAAGGAAGTCAGGAGGTTGCTCCTTCTTCTTCATCACCGACTAGACCTGGAAGGAACTATCTCAACATATCAGGACAGCCCCTTCACTACTCAACTTCTGCAAGAAACTGAAAACCTGACTGTTCAACTAGGAACTATACCTGGCACACGTTCCTGCTCCAGTGCCTGGATCCCTGATGGGTGATAAGTTGCACCATACAAATCGACTTAATGTAACATAAGTGCATGTTGGGTTTAGCATTGTAAATCTATACTTACCTTGACAATTTAGTAGTAAGCAATATAGTGGTTGCAATATTTTTGCAGGCCAATATTTCACAGCTGATATTCTAACATACAGCTGGTAGCTTGTAGGACTGAAGCCAGGATTTAAAGAACACTTGTCTAAAGGTCAGGTGGTCTGGCATAGTTTTTAAAGCATGAAACAGCGTAGTTCTTGGTATCTGAAGGCTGATGACTATGGGAAAGATTTGAAATAAAAATTCCAGGGGGTAGAAAGGGAATCTGGCCAAGAGTGCCTTGTACCTTAGGCAAAATGACTCACACGCTATTGGATCTCAACCCTGGAGTTAAGGGAGGGAGGCTACAAGAGGTGTCATGAAACTATGCTTGTTCATGTCCTCCAGGATAGCCACAGCAATATTTTAGATGCACACTAGTCTCTCAGGGGCATATTAACAACGGCCAGCGATAATTATCGCTGGCCGTGCTTAGCGTGAGGAATCCTATCGCCGGCTATCGCTGGAAATTATCGCCATGCTAGCGCTGTATTAACAACGCTTAGCGCAAAGGCGATAATTTTCCAGTGATAGCGATGTTTTCCATGGAACATCGCTGGTTTTCCAGCGATGTCCCATGGAAAACGGCTATATACTTGGCGATAGGGCCTGTGGTCTTAGCCACACAATCCACCCCCATGTTAGGTATGCCTTAGTCAGGAATTTAGCAGACGTTAAATTCCTGCGTTAAGGCATACTTAACGCAATTTAAAATATCGCTAACCCACGTTGCTAATATGGCGATACCTGGGTTAGCGATATTTCCCCTGTTGTTTACACAGGCACGCCCCCTTTGCATCTCATTAGCGATGCGATGGGAGGCGTGCAGAAAACGGACGCTAAGTCAGGAATCACGCGCTAGCGTGTCCTTGTTAATTCGGCGATAAAATTATCGCCGCTTTTCGTCCGAAAACGGACGCTAAAGCGGCGATAATTCATTAACGCCGCCTTGTTAATATGCCCCTCAATTTGTTTCCTAGAGAGTATTACATATGCTACCTGGCAATAGTCTAATAACAATGTCACATATCCATTCGTGAGGGATACTGTCTGAGACAAATTGAGAAACTGCACCACATGCCTCAAGACTCACAACTGGAAGATGTAAGACCAAGACATTTAATTTGAGGTTGGCGGAAGGCTGGTGGCTTAAATCTGAAATCCATATTTTTTACTACAGGTTCTCACTATGGGCATGGCCCAGCTGCCCAGAACGATGTGGTGTGGAACAGTTGCAGAATTTCTGATTTCTTGTTTAATTTCAGTCAATTATTTTATCATACATAATTGTAAATTACCAACTGTTGCATCCAGACACCACTCTCTGTAGCCATGTACCAGGAAGGATATGGGACCATCAGCATACATGAAGAAACAATAGCCATATCTTTCCTCCAGACACTGTAAGGAGGTTACAAAAACATCAATAAAAAGGCATACAGTGCTACGCTAATGTTCCAGTAAATTAATTAAAGGAATGGTTTGCTAATGGTAATGATTGACGTGGAAGGTACTATTACCAAACTTGCCAATACGCATTTATTTTTGTGAAAAGGCGCATTTATCACTGCTGTGATTCAAACCTGTTCATTGCATATAGATTTTTACAACATATACACTAATCCACTGAGCTGTTTTTTCCAGCTAATGCAACATGTAATGGGAATGCAGAAGGGCCACTTAGCAAGAGATGTGGTATGAAAAATTATATAACATGAGAGCACTGAATGTCATTTTGGCCTATAAAGAGAGTAATGGAACATGGACAAAGATCAAGACTAAGGATATTTTGCTTTTCTCATAGGGAATCCTAAATTGTCAACTATATAAATGTGTGTTAAATTAGTAAGATTAAATAAACATTACATTTTTTTTTATGTATTCATCTATTTGCTTGGAACAAAGTGACACAGGCTTTCAAATCCTCTGTACTGGAATTCACATATACTATTGCCCAGGTATATTTTGGCACACCTATCCCACTAAGTCTTAAATCATATAGGTCTTCTAATCACAACTCCACTCTGTGACACATAGTGTGACCTGTGTTGATCAGGGCGAAGGTTGCCTTTATATCTGGGCCTAATCTGAAGGGGCATGGTGGGCTAAGGAAAGATGGGTTGGAATGCCACCCTGAGCGATTGCCAGTGGCTAGACTTATTGCAAGCATTCCTCCCATCACCTTTTGTATATTTGATGTGATGCCCTAAGAGGCCAAGGGTATGCCCAGAAGTGAGTGGCAAGCTAACTGAGCCACTGGAACCAAGCTGAACCCGACTGAAGAGGCCCCATCAGGCTGGAACTTGTCTTGGATTGCTCGTTTTCCAGTTCAGAGAGGACTTGGCTTCATAGTTCTGGCTGGACTGTTCTAATTCGAGTGGGACCAAGGTTGATTTGCATATGGCTGGGTCTAATCTGAGGTGGCATGAAGAACAAAGTAAAGATGAGTTGTAATGCTATCCCAAACAATTTCCAGTAATTAAATTGCTAGCATTCCTCCAGTCACCTTTTGTGCGTTTGATGTAACGCCCTCTCGAACATGCAGCTGAGAACTAGTGGTAGGAAGGCAGTCAAGAACCCCTGAAAAAACAGCCTCAATAGACAATACTAATGATACAACCTTCTCCGTGTATCCCGGTGCGAGAGGAACTGGTGCTGCGTGCACATGCTAATGCCGTGCTGTCTTTCCAAAAGTGCCTACATGCAGCTGGTGGTAGTCAAACGGGAGAAGCAGGGAGGGGGCTTTCTTGTTAGGAGGGGGTAGTCTCACCACTGTGCTGTCCAGAAGACACAGGAAAGGAGACTGGGGATGTACTACCTTCCCATCATTCATATGCAAAGACTTATCTAAAGGGTGTGTCAAGGATTCACTTCAGTGTATATAAGTTGTATCCTGCAGAATCACAAAGAGATGCAATGGACAGGACTGCTGTGTTCATACCTCCTATACTTCTACTCTCAGGTAAATGTTTGGGGGGGGGGAAGGTTGTACCTTTCCTCAAAGGGGGGGAGAAAGTCACATGACACGTGAGAGATATTATGTTATGTTATATGTATTTGTATACCACCCAACTCACTTGGGAGGGAATGCTGGTGCTGAAGCAAGAGCTGTATAGGTTACGCCAGGGTTGGGGCTTGTTGAAGAGTCAGGTCTTCAGTTTCTTGCAGAATTTAAAAACTGAGGAGGAGGCCCTGATGTGCATGTTCAGGTCGTTCCAGTCTTTAAGTGCGCGGTACGAGAATGCACGACTGCAGGATGTGGTTCTGCCTATGCCCTGCGAGTAGGAGTCCAGTAGAGCAGATGTGCCTGGTAGGTTTACTGAATATTATGCAGTTGTTAAGGTATGTGGAGGCAAGATTGTGTAAGGCTTTGTATCTGTGCTTGAGGAGTTTGAAGAGTGCTTATTTGCGGATTCTGGGCCAGAGGAGCTCTTTAATATGTGAAGTGATGTGAGTGAAGTGAGTCTGGTTTCTGAATTTTGTATGGTCTAAAGTCTTCTGGTTAGTTGAGTGTTGATTCCTTCATCTAATGTGTTGCCGTAGTCCAGCTTGCTGGTGATGAGGGCTTAGGGGAATAATGTTGGCTTGACTACTGCGCAGATACCTCCCATACTTCTTTTTCTTCCACTTCTTCTAAAGCCTTGTTACAGTGAATAATTTCGCAATACTTCATTTGTCTTTCACGTATAATTTGTAATGCTATTTCCATAGTATTACATAGCAACTTAGTTTTCCCTGTGAAAATGCCACCTTCTACACTGTGTTCCCTTTAACAATGTAGCTTTCTTGATACTGACACCACCTAGAATCCCTTGCTACAATGCACATCAACATAGTCACTATCTTGAACAAATCTGTTTCAATGATTTCCAGGTGTGCTTTAAATCCTGTCAAGGTAGAAATTTGAGGCTAGCGTACAAAACCTTTCAGAATTGGTAAGTAAACTCAAACTGGTTACCGACCGCAAAAATGACGTTCCCGAATGTACCAAAAGCAATTGTATTGCGATTTATTGTTTGGAGCAGGCAAGTTACTGAATCAGTATTTTAGTGACTAGAGTTTGCGAGTCGCTGTTACTGATTCCCAAATACTGGTTCGCAAATAATATGTATCAACCATTCGCAAATAGCGAGTAGTCACAAAATGTTGATTTTGTACTTGCAAATCAAACCACCAACTCTGATCAGGTGGTAACCAGGTGCAACACATAAAAAAACAACCCAAATGCACTTGCATGATTGCGAGTAGGATGAGGATTCTCAATGCCCTTCAGAGAGGAGGAGGAGACAGGAACGGGTATTCAGAGTGAGGGTCACACTCTTCCAAAAAATAAGAGGAGGGAAATATTTGATGAATACAGGCTGATGAATGCAGTTATTTTAGACCTAATTGCAGAAATAAGGCCTCAGCTCGAGAGAAACACTCTCAGAAGCAATGTCATACCCACTCATGTGCAGGTACCATGCTCACTCCCTCTTTTAGGCTCTGGGCTTTACCAACGTGCCATTGCTGCTGCACTTGGGGTATCATAGAGTGCCCTTTCTAGATTTTTTTTACGGCTTTCCTGGATGCGATGGTACAGAGACTACATCATCATATAACTCTCCCCAGCACAGCACGGGAGTTGCAGTAAGCCAAATTGAATTTTTACTTCAATGCCCAATTTCCGCATGTAGTTGGATGTATTGGTGGCACCTATGTTTGATAACGCCGATTCTTATCTAATTATCTATAAGAACCTTCTGGTCGCCAAGATCTTTTTACCTGTTGAATAGTGTAAAGGAGAGAATCTCATCAGGTTATATATCAGCATTCATTTTGTCTGAAAGGACCACTGACTCCGAATTCAAGTTTGAAAATTTATTATCGCCAAAAATAACTGAACGTGCAAGCACCTCAACACGAGGTTAAAGAAATAAATGGGCACTAATACAAATAATAATCTACGCAGGAATCTCATCCGACTCAGGATAAGGAGAATAGAAAGTTCTAGAAGGATCAACCAGACTATGATTGCTCCAATTTCTAAGTTGCTCTTCATTGGACTAAACAAGCTTAAAATCAATTGCTGTCCCTACTCTAACGCTAAGTGACATCCCTGCATAACGATTTTCCCAGGCAAGAAAGAATAAAAGGTGTCAGCTGTGAAGACTTCCTAAGAAGTGCAATCACATAATACCTAAGCTCAGCTCTGTCCTTCTCTCTGGTCTCCCCTACCTCTTCTCTGGCCTCCTCCCTCAGGGCACTATCCCTAATACAAAACCACAATACAATTGTACACGCCTTTGTCACGCCTCCTTGGCCAGGTCTTCTTTCTTGTGCTTTTCCATCGAAACGGTTACTTCATCCTGGACGGTTGCTATGACCTTGAGTCCCAGGCACCTTCTCCGCTGAAAGTATCATCCCTAAATTCCATTTCACTCCCCGTACCATGCCTCCCATCTCTCTAGCTTTTGAAAACAAAGAGTTAGTCTTACTAACGAGACATGTGTCCTTGCACCTGCAACAAAAGATACGTTCAACAGAAACCTTCTACTGTGCAAATTAAATCTACCGTTTGTGCCCAGGGAGCCTTACCAAGAGAAACTTTTCTCTGCCTACAAAATAAGCTAACATAAGAATAAACCAGGCCTTCCCTAAGCATATATGTAGTCAGGCCTTTACATATAACTTTTAAACACACATCTTACTTTTCCCTATAAGCATTTTCATTACAATTCATATGCAAACAATGAATTACATGTGCAACTTTAATATGGTGCACGTTTAAACTACTGCAATTACATTACACACGAACTAATTTCTCTATGCATTATATTCACACAATTCAATAAGCATTTCATTACATCATTATCCTAACACCATTATGCTGCTGAGTTCACTTTCTCTCAGTGAACTATTCATTCTTTACTAACCATACATGAGTATACAACTAAATATAAATGAATATATGTCTGAATACATGTGGGTGCGGCCTATCAGTGATTATGATGCACCCCTACAATTCACAAGAACATTTCGCTCTATCAGTTCCCCCTTTGATGACTCCTGTCATCACATTTCATTCTACTCCCTCGGAGAAAGAACCGACCTAAACAGAACTTGTTGCCATCTTCCCTGATCTAAATTTCTCCATGCTCTTAAGCCTTTGATACTGACTGTCCTGCAGTCTTGCCAATCTCATGTCATTTTCCCTCAAAGCTCTCTTGACTCGGCCTGCTCGATACCACTTGTAGGCCTTGATCAAAATCCACAAGCCAACCACACAAACCACCAAAATAAAGAGGGGTCTCAGAAAGTACCCAAGGAATCCCTTTCCTAGATTCGCAAACCAACCTCCCACTTGACCAAAACCCTTGCCAACCTTTTCCCAGGCCCCCTCTTCGGTCAAATCCGCTATTTTGGTGTGGATTGTAGTGATGTTACTTATATATTTCTCCAGATCCTTGCTACGGTCTGGTATATAAGTGCAGCACTCTTGAACCTTCAACATTTTACAGACTCCGCCCTCTTTTGCCAATAGGACATCCAAAGCAAGGCGATTCTGCAAAACCATTCCCCTTATCGACAACATCTCTCCTTCCACCAACACCAACGACTTTGCTGTATTCATCGAAAATTCATCCACCACAGTCGCTAACCTCCGGATCTTCACATCATTCAAGACTACTCCCAGACTAGGTATCATAGCTCCAAAGATATCCCCCACAACGATTCCTGCACTTGCAGCTCTTCTCGCTCTTGAATGCTCTCCACCTTCTAGAAGATCTAAATCTTCTGTATGGTAAATCTTTGGAAATATTATTGACAAATAACATGTTCCATACCAATTTGCAGGCAACCTCACATAAGCATTCTTCCCACATACGTAATACACCGTTGGTATCACTTGTACAGGACCTTGGAGAAAATCTTTTGCCACATCTGCCATGGTGAAAACGTGATCACAAGTACTCTGTCCCACTGCTACCTTCTCGTAGTAAGTCTGATAACGCCTTATACACAACTTACCCCTCTGCTCCTTATCTAACGCTGTAGGACCATAGCTTCCCTTGGTCTTATGCAACTGCTCTTCCTCTGTCCAATCTGTCCTGTGATGCCCCAAGTCTCGGGAGTGAGTCAGCTTTCTATACCTATCCTCAACCTGATCTACAAACTTTCTCTCTACATCCGACATCAAACAAGTCAGATTGTGTCTGTGTGCGAATGCTGTATCCAATTCCAAACTCGGTATGAAGTACTTCCTCAGTCTGTCTTCTGTCTTATAATAGTCATATTTATTCAAATGCTTGTAAGCTGGGACTTCAGGAAGCACTGCGTCGAAATTGGAAAAGAAATACTCGAACTGATCTCTCTCATAAAATAAACTAAGCAAAAGACTACATGAAATACCATAAGTCAGTGGAAGATGGTGATACCTAATACCCTCGTCCACTGAAGTAGGCAACTGCATGCACACATAACAATCTTTCGCATCCATCACATCAACATACTCATACAACAACTTAGCATATGCATTCAACTTAAAATCACCTTTAGATAAATCTACATGTAATCTACGACTTTCTTCTAATAGCAAAGCTCTGTCAGCTGCCCTGTCTACCCCCTTCTGACTAGGTGTGATAGGTGTAGGTGTCCCTGTCACCTCCTCTACTTCTTGCTCGTGCGAACCAGTGTATGAGACTACAACTACTATGATTATAGAAATTATTACACTACTTATAAGAATGCCTACAATCCACTTTGATCTACGATTGGGATCTCCCGGCTCCATGGTTTCGAAAGTTCTCAAAAGTCTTGGTTATCGCAAAGAACTCTGAAAAAGTCTCTGTCCTTTAATTGTGACTTGCTTAACCAGCTCGAGCAACCATGAAATCTCCGGACTTTCCCTTTCCGATCACAATCTTATTTACACAGTCCAGAAAAAGACTTCCCTAGTTTTCGTTCCTCTTCTGTGGAAAGTCCCTAAGTTTATTCTTCTTCCACTCGGACCTAGGTTATCTTCTTCTTTTGGACTTTTATTTACAGTTTATAGTTGATCCACAATAAGATCCTCATTGAGCAATACCAAAACGTGATACAAAAGTTCAAGACGCAAAATCAGCACTTCATGTGAAAACGGCTCAACTCCAAAAGGCGGGAATTCGAGTCGATGCAGAACCAAGTTTCGAACTTCACTCAGAAGCGGGGATTCGGAACCGTGAGGGTCAGTGTTCCTTCTATCTCGAGCCCTGGCAACTGCAGCACCACCTTCACCACCACATTCGGGCTCCGACGGACCACTTGCACTGACCTCAGCCTTCCCGTGCTCACCACCCCCTGCATCAAACACAGTGTAAGTCCACTCAGGGGTAGAGTATCTGTGACAAGGCACTCTTGTTCTCTTTGACCTTCGCCGACTGTCTTGTGCTTGGTCTTCGTCACTTGCTTCAACACGAGGTTAAAGAAATAAATGGGCACTAATACAAATAATAATCTACGCAGGAATCTCATCCGACTCAGGATAAGGAGAATAGAAAGTTCTAGAAGGATCAACCAGACTATGATTGCTCCAATTTCTAAGTTGCTCTTCATTGGACTAAACAAGCTTAAAATCAATTGCTGTCCCTACTCTAACGCTAAGTGACATCCCTGCATAACGATTTTCCCAGGCAAGAAAGAATAAAAGGTGTCAGCTGTGAAGACTTCCTAAGAAGTGCAATCACATAATACCTAAGCTCAGCTCTGTCCTTCTCTCTGGTCTCCCCTACCTCTTCTCTGGCCTCCTCCCTCAGGGCACTATCCCTAATACAAAACCACAATACAATTGTACACGCCTTTGTCACGCCTCCTTGGCCAGGTCTTCTTTCTTGTCCTTTTCCATCGAAACGGTTACTTCATCCTGGACGGTTGCGATGACCTTGAGTCCCAGGCACCTTCTCCGCTGAAAGTATCATCCCTAAATTCCATTTCACTCCCCGTACCATGCCTCCCATCTCTCTAACTTTTGAAAACAAAGAGTTAGTCTTACTAACGAGACATGTGTCCTTGCACCTGCAACAAAAGATACGTTCAACAGAAACCTTCTACTGTGCAAATTAAATCTACCGTTTGTGCCCAGGGAGCCTTACCAAGAGAAACTTTTCTCTGCCTACAAAATAAGCTAACATAAGAATAAACCAGGCCTTCCCTAAGCATATATGTAGTCAGGCCTTTACATATAACTTTTAAACACACATCTTACTTTTCCCTATAAGCATTTTCATTACAATTCATATGCAAACAATGAATTACATGTGCAACTTTAATATGGTGCACGTTTAAACTACTGCAATTACATTATACACAAACTAATTTCTCTATGCATTATATTCACACAATTCAATAAGCATTTCATTACATCATTATCCTAACACCATTATGCTGCTGAGTTCACTTTCTCTCAGTGAACTATTCATTCTTTACTAACCATACATGAGTATACAACTGAATATAAATGAATATATGTCTGAATACATGTGGGTGCGGCCTATCAGTGATTATGATGCACCCCTACAATTCACAAGAACATTTCGCTCTATCATGTTCCCATATGCCTTACCTTGAGTACATATTTTGAATCAGAAAAAACAGTCATTCACTCAATAAAGAAGTGGTGTGTGATGAAAAATATATCATAACAGATCTTGTAGCAAATTACCCTGGCAGTACACATGACTCTTTTATGTTCAGGCATAGCGGCATTTAAACACGTCTTCTCAGAGGAAAGTATGAAGATGGCTATCTACAAGGGAAATATGCAGGGACGGACTGGGAATCAAAACCTGCCCTGGCAAAGTGCTCGGCCGGCCCCCCTGGGGGTTGGGGGTGCGGCCGAGTAGTTTGCCAAGGTTGGTTTCGGCCGATTTTGTTACAGGGGCCGATATTGCAGCTATGCTGCAAAAACGGTCCTGTAACAAAAACGGCCCCCAGGGGCCCAAAATCGGCCCGCACCCTGCAGCCCACCGGGGGGAAATGCCTGGTGCCCGCTACGGCCAGTCCGGCCCTGGAAATATGGCCAATGTATATGACATAAATGTCCTAAATGTAAAAGTTGTATATATTATAACAACATTTCCCAAATGTTTTCTAGGTGACAGTGATATGCCTTAAGATCATGGATATTAACACCATATCTACATACATACATCCAAAGTGAGGTACTCTACAATGCAACACACAAACAGACCCGGTGTGACATTGAAGGGATATTTGGTCTGCTGAAGAGTAGATTTCATTGTCTCCATAAAAGTGGGGGTGCCTACAAAATTCCCCAGAGACAAGTTGGAGGATAATCTCTACTTGTTCAGTTCTCAACAATGTGGCAATGCAGAAAGGGGTGCCAAAAATCAAGTCTGATTCACAACATAATGAAAATTAACCCCAAAACTCACCAGTACAGGCAACACGGGATGGCACATTGGCAACAGAAGGAAGAGCCAGACTTGTGCCCATTGCAAACAATTACTCTTAAGGTATGTAATGGATGCTGTGTGCTGCATTTTGAACAAAGCTAAACACAAGAAGTGCTGTGTTAAACAAATGCATCTTTATTGCTCAGGTTGTAAAGGGAGTTGTAAAAACTTTTTCACTGCTCAGAATGTTCAAATGAAAGTAAAACATCAGTACACGTTACAGAAATAGCAAAAATGACAAAACAATGTGTGGTGCAAATGTAAGAGTTATTACAGTTTGCATCGACTACAAACCGAACATTGTCGCACAGGTGTAGTAGAGCCTTCAGTATCAACCACAGCACTTCTTGATCTACTGCGATGCACATTCATTGCCTCATTCACAGAGACACTGCTAATACTGGATAGGTCCACACTTTCAGCTTGCGCAGCTGCTCCACTTCATGCTATGTGAGTGGTCTGTAAGCTCGCTACTGCAGTGGTTATTTGCACAAGGCCCTGTGCGACATCGCCACTATAGTGACCTGTTTCGACCAGCAGCCCTACAGTACGGTGTGAGAGTGTTGAAGTAGCCTGTGCAAGGTGTAGGAAGGTGGAATCTGACTATATGGTTGCCCCCACTTTTTTTTATGGTGTTTTGCTGGTTTATGACTTAGTTGGACTGGGATCCTGCTATTCAGGGCCCCAGTCTATCTGCTTTCTCTGTAAAATGGTTTCCATGTGCCTTAGGCACATCACTGATTGGAATCTGGAGTGCCCTTATAAGTCCCTAGTATATGGTATACTATGTACCAAGGGCATAGGTACCTCAGAGGCCTGCCAGGGGCTGCAGCATGTATTATGCCACCCCTGGAAGGCCATCCAAACTGACACCACAGGTCTGCTACTGCAGCCTGGGTAAGGTGGTGCATGCACCCCTTACTGTGATATAGGTTACCTATATCACTAAACGCATACACACATATAAACCTATAAGTCACTCCTAATGGCAGGCCTTATCAATCCTGAAGGCAGAGTGCGTGGTTCCTATGTGAGAGGGTGCCCCTGCATGAGCAGGGCCCCTCTGCAGCGGTCGGAGACCCTTCTCTGATTCTGTTTGTAGTGCAGCCTGACCATATACTCTTAAGCGCATTATAACCTCGCGTTAAATGCTAACTTTGGAATGGCTGCACCGAAACATGTCGTGTTTGGTGTCAAACATCTTGGAATACTACCCCCCGCCAATTCTGGCGGCGGGGGTAGCATTCCACCCTTCTAGAGGGAGAGACATGTTAACCCTGGCCTGGCCGGTAACTTCTTTCTAAAGCCTGGCATCACAAAATGGATGCTACTGCCACAGACACAAGTCTGGCCTCCTGCTGCTGGACGAAACTCCGGCAGGGGAGGCCTGGACAATAGGTTTCCTGTCCCAGGGAGGTGTGACCACCTCCCCAGACAGGATAATGTGTATTGGGGCTGGGCGGGAGCACTTTCTGGTGCTTTGAAGTCCTGCACTGGGGGCACACTTGGTGTCCCTGTGCATACCCCAGTTCAAACCGGATCAGGGGCTTGCAGCCCCTGCTTTGGCGCGAACTAGGGAAAGGGGTGTAGCCACCCCTCTGCCCTGACCCACCCATAGGTGGGGCCACAGAGTAGTCCAACCCCTATCTTTAGTATAAAGGTAGGAACCCAGTCCTTAGGACTTTAGATTATCCCTGGACGAAACTCTAAAACTGAATCCTGGACCTTCGACGCTCTACTCACGATTAGAGGACAGAAGAATCTCCCTTGGGGTCAAGGAGTGACTCCCTGCTTGGCAGGCACCAAAGAAGCATCTGTCCGGTTCGCATTTCTGAAGCTCCCGTCGGACGCCGAAGTCATCGCATCACCAGAGGTGGATTCTCAGACTTCCCCGAGGCTACCCTGAGTCCCCAGCAAAGCTGAGGCCCGTGGCTATCGTGGGTGACTTGAGACCATGACCCCTGGACACCGAGCACATTTGCAAGTGCATCCTTTTCTGGGTCTCCCAAGAAGTCGTGCTTTGGGCTCCGAGTAGCCCTAGCCTCCAGCACCACCTGCACCGAAGATCACTGGCCCCCACTCCACGAGTGTCCTGTAAGCCAGATCCACGTGCGGCGTCACGAGGCTCCTTCGCGGTCGCTAGCCCGTTGGCTAGTAGCCCTTAACGAAGGCCAATCCTTTTCTTACTTGGCATCCTGGTTGCTCCAGGCCTGCCCTCACTTACCCTCGCTGGGTGAGTTCCACAGACCTTGCTGGTCTGCACCATCGACGATCTACATCTTCACCGAGACTTGCCGTTGCCAAGGCTTGTTGGGTCCAATCCGGTCGCCGACACCTCAGCACTCGACAGACATCGTGTACCAGCCCGAATCCTGCTCCTGGTTGCCGACAACGCTTCCTGGACCTCGTGGCTGAAGAGTCAAGACGACTGTCAATGCACCTGAAGCACTCGACATCGGTGGGCATCTGTCCATCGCCTTCCTGGTCACTGGCTAGTGACCCAGACTCTGTCCCCTCTGCTTTCAGGTTCTTCAGAACTCCGATCCACTCTTGGATTCACCCGGACACTTTTCTCTTGGCCGCCAGCAGCACTTTGCAGCAGATCGCCATTCGAATCGACGACGAAACCCGACCCCGAAAGGCACCTATGCACCCTGCTACCCTGGGTGAGGTAACACGAGTACTCCGGTGCTCCCGTGGGTAGAGACTCTTCAAAGTCCTAGATCTCAAAGGGTTTTTTCCTAGTCCTCTTTTAAGTGTCCCTTTTCTCTATTTTCCCGATCCCGACATTTTCCCATAGAAGTCAACGGCGTATCGCGGTTGTGTATTTACACTGCACGCGTCTCCCGTAGGTCCCCTGTGTCACTACCTTGGGTGGTTCCTTGTGGTCCAAGCACTTCTAGAGGCTCTAGGCCTAGTGTCTAGTTCAGTCATGGTTCGCATACCACTTTATTGGTATATGGTTTGGTACGCCCCTAGGGCCCAAACGTGTATTTGTGCTATTACTGTGATTTAATAACTTATAACTTATGTATTTCGAACTCTAGCCTCATAAAGAGACTAGAGGGGTGTGTTTAGCAATAAATACATATATTTTGAATATATACCTGGTGTGGTGCTCTTTCATTTGGTCACTCAAGAGATTATAGACTGGTAAAACAAGCTGCTTTACATTCCTTCAAGACTTAGCCTGAAGGCTGCTCTCCATAGCTACCACTAGGATAGCTTTCAATAAGGTTGTCTTTAACCTATCTCCAATAAGGGGTTGTTTGGACTGGTGCAAGGTGCCCACTATAATTAGTGGACAGCATATACCAGGCCAACTTCTCACACAAGGCGATTAATAAACTGACTCAACATATCCATGCGGGAGAATAAATGATGATGACTACGTTTGTGCGTTGCATTGTCCTGTTGCATTTGGCCACACATATTGTTAAATAACCTCTGTCATAGGGTCCACTTTTGCCTCCAGAGACTTGTGGGAGTCTTCAATGGTTGTTGCTATATGTTGGAAGCCAGTTGTGATGCTTCTTTCTATTCCAGATAATTGTTTAATTATAATGCCCATTTTCTTTTGTTGTAGGTGCTGTACCTTCAGGATAAAGGCTTCAAGACCACCAAGAGCCTGTATGGTATCACCCATATATTGTGTGGACCCTGTTCTGGGATTAGGCTGCCTGACGACACTGCAATGTCTTACACCGATGCCCCTGTGCAGTTGTCTGTGCCTCTCTGCAGGTTCCTCTGTGACAGTTGGACTTCCTGCATCATCCACTTCTTCAATGGGCAGTGCGTGACTGCCATGTTTAGGACTGCTACTTTGCCTCTGGGATGTTGTTTGTGGCATAATGAATTATTTGCCATCTTCACTGCACATCTGTATGTCTTCCTGAACCTCCCCTTCGTATTCATGTTCTGTTTGTGCTGGAACATCTGTATAGAGATGCATGTGTAAATATTTGTAAATGCATATTATTTTGTACACTTTTGTTTGTATCATTTACAGTGTGATAGATTATGTTTGCGCTGTAGGCATTCATAATGGAGTAATACATATACTATAATGCAGCACTAGGGTAGTCCTCCTCCTGTTGCACAGGCCTCTGTTCTATGGGTTTGCAACTTCTCTTTGGTCCTGGCTCGGAGGTCGTACCACCTTTTGCAAATCTCTTCTATGGGTCTCTGTGTGACCCCCACAGAGTTGATGTGCTCCTAGATTTTTTTCCAAGTAAGACATCATTATTTTTAACACATTCTTAAATGAGTATTTCCAACTCATTCTTAGAAAATGTTAGTTTCCTCTTCCTCTCTCCTAGGTCCTTCTGCTTCTCAGGATTTCTCATACCACAAAGGTGACATTTTCTATTGCCAGGCATTGTATGTTGAATTCTACTGCCTTGTAGCTCCATTTTGTCATGTTTATGACTATGTTGTAGTGTTGTGCGTATGAGGGTTTTGGATGGTCTGTCTAGTGTCCTAGAAGGTCTGTGAAAGTTGCATGAAGAGTGTCTTTAGTATTTGGAGCATCACATTAGTCATGCCACTGTGATTTGCAGTGAAGGTTGGTTTGTCTAATCTGTTCATTTGCATCAGTCAGTGAACATTGGTTGTGTGTGTTGTGGGTTGCACTATTGTGAAGCATCGACTTTTAGGGTCACTAGTGTCTATAAGGGGTTGGGATAATCTATCCAAGGTGGTATGTTGGATCTGTGAACACTGGTTTTATGAGGCCTAGGTTAAACTATTGAAGGCATCATATTAAGAGCTTTATGACATTAGTGAGGTCTGGATTAGGTGTTTTGTATAGAATTTGGGGTACTATTGTGTAGCAGGGTCTTGTGTTGCATCTGTTTTGGAGCTCATTGGGCGTATGAGAGTGAGCTGCATTTTCAGAGATTATTTTAGGATTTCGGAGGTATGTTGGGAGAAAACTGTCTTTTGTTTTTAGTTTGATAACTTTCCAACTGCATAAGAAACCACCCCTTGTCATGTGATTGGTATTTGGCTCTGTGTTAGGGAATGAGAGGCTGGACTTCATATTTTTGGGGAAATGCTTGTATGATGGAATATGTGTGCTATATTTGTGTTGCGTTTGTTAAGAGTCCTAGTTTTGCTTCTTGTTGTAGGGGATTAGTTAGTTGGATGTCTTCTTTGCTGCTTTGGTGACGTGAAGGAATTTTGTTGATGACTCAAAAGTGCTCTGTTGGTGTTGAGGCAAAGGCTAGGTGAGTTCAGGTGGGTCCTCCTATGCAGCCTGGTGTCATGTTAGACACTGTTGCATGCGTCACTTTACCACCTGCATGAGTTTCACACTGATTTTAGTCATCACAGTGTAGACTACTGGTGCGTTGGGGCACGTGAGTTTATCCAGGCTATTCCAGTACATTTGTGACTTACATTCATGTGATAAACTACAATACATTCTATTGTGTCCTGGTGATGAAATTAACCAACTGATGGACTGTGCACTCTTTCACATGAGGAAACCGACACATGGACAGGAATGTGGACGTTGGATTTCTGAACAAATGCCAAAGCTCATGCACTGTGCTGTCGTAGGCTGGCTCGGAGACCCACTGTGAAGAATGCACTCTACAGGCTGGGTGCTGTACCCCTGTACCTCGAAGGATAGCTGTTGGCTTCCCAGTACTAGTGGTGGTAAAAGGTGCAATGAAGGACATACAATTATTTGCTTGATGTTATTATGTCTGCATCCCTGGACTCTATAAACACACAGATCAATTCTGATGCAAAGCCCCTGTGCTCCTCTGTGGTTGCTCTTCTGGACCAGATTATCCTTTGCTGCTGTGCTGCACATCTCCTGGGGATTGCCTGCTGTAAGTACTCTCCTGTTGCACACCATTGTGTTGTCTGATGAAATATATCACCTTGTGGGTGGAGGGAAAGATGTGTCTGTTGATCAGCGTGCATGCATACCTCAGTGTTTTTTGATCTGTCTGCAAGGGTTCTCTTACTGCTGTGCTGTGTGTGTTGGTACCTGTAGGTATATTGGATTATTTGCATGCTCGTGTGTATATCAGATAAAACGTATATGCCTTTAAGTATATGCTATAAATAAAGACAAACTTCCGACTATGTTGATATATAACGAATGAGAGATGCTTTGGGCATCTAATCACTCTACTTTTAGAGGTATGGGTTACCACCACACCTATTGTTACCGATCCCTTAAAATATACATGTATTGGGCTGTGGCCCAAAGGAGTAAATATCTCTCACCTGAATCTATTGACTTTTTGGTGTATCCTTTTGCATCCTATGGAGTTTTCACATTGTAATGTATTAGGGACTTCTTTACATCTTAAAACGTACACTGAATCATCTCCCATCAACTTCTTTGTCTCATAAATGCATTGTATACTGAAACAATTATTTTTTTCTTTGTTATTTTTCAGTGCAGCAGGTGCTTTAATATGATGCTTCTGTCACTCAGCAGCGGCCCCACCCCCGTCCTGACGCTTAGTTCGGGACAGGGGATGAAAAATAAAATGGTAATTAATTACTATTTTATTATTTATCTCTGGGGATTTTTAAGTGGGGCGACGCTCCTCCACTCAAACGGAGGAGCTGCTCCTTTTTAAAATGCAAGTTAGAACCTTTGGCTTTGCCAGGGTTTGTTTATGAAACTTCGAGCAGTGGAAGTTGGTTGGATGATCTGTAGTGTGCATGAATGTGCCTAGAGTATGGTCACTCGGGGAGAGGTTATTGGGGCCCATAGGGTCTCCTAAGGTGAACATGATAAAAAGGTAAACAAGGCGCCCTTGGGATCCAATGGTGTTTGCAAAATAAGTTGCAAGTGAAAGCACTGTGTATCTGCTTTGTGGGGGGAAAGGAGTAAAAAGGGGGCAACAGGCCAACACCCTTTGTGACTCATAAGATCTTTAAAACTGTATATATGTTCAGCAGCTCGATTCTACCGATTCTTTATAAAAAAATTTAATAAAGAAAAGAAAAAAGAACAGGCTACCTTTATTTGCATGCGACATGCCATGCTCCAGCGCTTATTTATAAATATAGCGCGAATTTGGCGCATCAGAGCGCTTTACACGAGCACCAGATTACATTGCACAAGCTTAGCTACCCCCCCCCCCCATTTTTTACTCACATCGAGATTAATGTAATGATTTGCCCAGAATCACAAGATGTTGAGGTGACGCCGGTACTCGAATAGAGTTGCCACATGGCCAGGTTTAAACAGTCATGACTGGTGTCCCGACCGGTACAAAAATTAGCAAACGAACCGCCCCCCATAACTTCCCCCAGGCATCGACGGACGTAACACTCGCTGTGGTCCGCTCGATCCTCCATTTGCAATTCTGTTGTGTACACTGTCTCTTGTCGTGCCCTCTCCCCAGGCGCTGCCATCACTCCAACTAATATGCCACGTTCTTCCCTCCCCGCTGACAACGTGCCAATCCTCCGTTGCCCGCAGCCCATCCATCTCGGCCCCCCCATCAGTCAGAGAGACAGGGGGAGCTCTAAGCTCAGGACAATGCAAGGACAGGAAGTGGACGTCCAAGGCCTCCTGGGGAGGGAGGCGGCCATCCGTAACCATGTACACAAACCACCTTAACAGAGCAGGTCTTAATCCTGACTGATGCCCGGCCCTCAAGTGACATTGTGTCGCAGTCACATCTTTGTCCGTCTGAAGGCAGGAGGCTAAGAGGGTGAGACAGAAAGGAAACCAGTTTCGCTTATTCATTAGAGTATAGCTCCGAGACTTAGAAGGCCTTCTGCAGACAGTTGTATGTAACACGAAGCGATTGGATACCCTCTCGAGTGATTAGAGAGCTATACAACTCAATTTAGCATAACATAGCGTAATACGAATGCCTTAAACTGGGATCCCTGCTAGGCTGATACGGACTCTCACCTGTCTAAGATTCCTTTAAAAAATACAAGACACTCCCGCATAGCTACAGTTCTAATACAAACAATATGACATGGCAAATTCTAACTAACCCATGAAGGAGGCACACCTTGAAAATACATGTGCACGTGCAAAAACATATGCACTTGTTTATTACTACACTGCAAAGGTCCAAACCCAGGTTATGATTAGGTATGGTCAAAATGTCAATTACGCTGGCGAAAAAAGCATAATGCCTGAACTTCGCCTTGTGCAAAGTTGGAAACTTTCTCAAAATTTCTTGTCGCTCTTGCATGCTGGGACCTCATTTGCACAGGAAGTCTCTAACATAGAGACTTTTTTTGTTCTAGCCAGTCTCCTGCTGCTATTCTTGAAGCTCTTTTAGATGAAGTGCGTACTTTTGTGAAAAATTTCACGCAAGATGCTGTCAAGACATATTTAGCCTACTAAAGGAGTAATTTTTCCTATTTTCGAAACGGAAATAGGAACATTTCCATAATTTTAAGAAAAAGTTGCGCAACTCAGTTTTTACCACTATCCAGCTTCACCGACTTAAGCAAACACTGCTTAATGCAACTCAAATTTCATAGAAGAATCACTTTGCAGACGAAGACAACATTGCCCATTCTCAAAAAATCTAGTTATTCTGATTCTTTTGCACTGAATGGATTTATCCCGGTCTGCTTTAGTTAGCATTGCAGACCTTTATTCACAAATATTGCAAATGAAAAAAATTGCATGTCATAGTCTATACTCTAGTAAAATTGAGCAGCGTGTTGTTAAGCCAAGAAGGCTAACAGCACGCTTCGTCACTTTAGAAACGCAGGGCTGCACCATATTAACTAGAATGTGGTGCAGCCCTGCTTTGTACCCTACGCTGGTGCTAAATTAAGCTGCCTAGTGCCAACGCAGGCACCCTTGCACCATAGTGCAAGGGTGCCTGTGTTGAGGGGAAGATTGTTTATGTGCAGGAAGGTGCCCCTTCCTGCACATAAACAATCGTTAATTGCCATTTTGAAACTTCTATGTGTGCTGCTTAATGCAGCACACATTGAAGTTGCAAAACGGCATTTTTATAAAATGATTGTTTTTGTGCAGGAAGAGGGACCTTCCTGCACATAAACAATCATAGGCAATTTGCTGTTTTTATGTGTGCTGCACAAGGCAGCACACATTGAAACATCAAAAACGAATAGAAATAAAGCATTTCTCCTCATTTCGCCTGTTTAAGACCAGGTTTTCCCTGGTCTTAATTTTGGCACTGCCTCCTATTTACGCTGCCCTTGTAAATAGGGGGCAGTGTCAAAATCAATGGGTGTTGCGGTGGAAAGCCCACCGCAACACCCATTGCCCTCCCCTTTCACACTAAACACAGCGTGAAAGGGTGCCTTATTTGCAAGGCAGCGTTAAGTGGCTAAACGCTGCCTTGTGAATAAGGCAAGGCCCCTATCGCCATCACAACGTCACTGAAAGTGATGCTGTTGTGGTGATAGGGGCTTGTAAATATGCCCCTTTGTTTTTTTGCACCTCTAGTGGCCATTGGTCTCTGGACTGTTGGCATTCAGAACGGGGCCCTATCCCTGCCCAGTTGGGAAAGGGATGCTTACGACCTATCGTTTGAATCACAGATCTCAGCAGTATCAGCCTCTCACTTTTAGGTCTCGCCTAGCGTTGCTGCGCACATGCGCAGCAACGCTCGGCGAGATTTATTGCTAATAAGTACTTTTACAAAAGGGCTTTAAGCCCCGCCCCTCATTTCCATTGGCCAGCGTCACCGTTTATGCTAAACGGTGGCCTGCCATTGGAAATGAGCTTTCTAGGTTGCCTCCCTTTGGCTTTTTGGGACAGCCCCTCCGGACTGGATGGCTTGGTTTACGCCTGTCGTGAAGCACTTTCTTATCTTCACGAGGCGTGTTATATAAACAAGCCTTGATCCAGTCCGGATGGGCCGTTCCAAAAGGAGGCAGGCACAACGCGCTTTCACTTTGTAATTCCTTTGCGTGGCGATAGCTTGTTTTTATTGTTTCAAGTTACTATCTAGACAAGGCTCACCACGCTTCACGCTTTCACTTTTAATATAGGGGGCATACGTTATTTGTTTTAAGAGCACTGTTATTTTCACAAGCGCTACTGTCTACTTGCTTGCTACTGAGGGGGAGTCGGTTACTTTTAACCGGAAGCTGGCGGAGGCTTGTAGGCGTCCGTATTGTCACCTCGTGCCCCGGGCTCAGCAGACGGTGAACTGCATCACCTAGTCGTGCAGAGCAGATTTGGGGCATTTAAAATTGTCAGCCTTACCGGCGGCATCATCTTTATTTGCGTAAGTGGTGGGGGAGATGCAATGCCCTTACGACAAACATGTGTAACGGTTACCGGTCCGATCCTCGGAAACTCTGCAGAAAGCCTATTCTAACGTAATCGATGTGACACACCAGGAAAAGCTTGGCTTTTTCAATCACATGACTGTCGACATCTGCTATTGCCTGGTCTGGTGTCGAGAAAAAAAAACTCTGTAGGCACAAAGTGCTGGTTAACAAATGGGAAAGGGGCAGTCCGAGTTAAAGAAAGCATTCCCAGTCTTAGCTGCAGTGCAACCCCACTCTCACGCCCCCTCCCCCCAAAACCCCAGGAGGGTACAGGGTACCGGGAGCTGTACGGTTCACTTGTGCGCCGTGTACATGGTCTAGACCGGCTTGCAGGACTGCCCCCATTGTAGTGCCGATCGCAGGTGGTAATTGGTGTTTAATGGATATGCCCACAATAACGTGCTCTGGTCTCTTGGGGTGCTGCTGTTTTGGGAGGGGCGGCCTGTAGCCTTAACCTGTGGTGTTCATTACAGCCACCGGTCATTTTACTGCTCCTCGCTGCCAGCACTCTGGGGGGGGGGGGTTAATTACATGAAACACATTCAGCATTCAGGTGAGCGTAAAACTAGCGGGGCTATCAGTGGCCGGTGGGGTCGTTTTGGGATCTCAGTCTTGCTTCGTTATGTTTTATATGTTCTTTGTACGATTTGTTTGTCTGTCACCAACCTGTGCAGAGATTTTAGTTTCACGTTGTACATATGCCTCTGTACGTCCAAACTTGCATTCTCCGGCAATCTCCACCGCTTTTCTAGAAACCTGGAAGTTGGTCGAAGTGTAACGTTTTCACTGCTCTCCCAAAAATCGTTGTTATCGATTTATATTCCTCCCCGACCTCGAAGGAATGCCAATAAGTTTTATTTTGTTGACAATATATTTGTGGTTTTTTTCTGCTAATTATTTTTGTAGCAGTAGTGAAGTTTTGAGGTTGGACGTAGGTAGTGGGCACCTCTGTTCCGTACATTGAAAGCGAAGCAGCACAAGAACACATGTTAATGGGGATGCGATTTTTGGGGGGAGGCCACTAAGAAAGGGTGAGCCCTAGTTGCAGGTTGAAATTACCATGGTTTCAACCGCTAGTTTCAAATCCCAGAGTGGGAGGGTGTTTTATCGTGACTTATTGGTGGAATCTGGTTGACTATAAGACAGTGATAGCTTGAGAGGGCCTTTTAGATTTTATCTGTAAGCTTTCATTCAGTACATACGTGTTTTGTGATGCAAGCCCCTTTTCAATTAATCTTGGCCTGATCTCAAAATGACAATGGCCTCAAATCTCTTCCTACCGTTCTTGCTGCAGCCCTTGTGTGATCCGCGTGCGCTGCTCACACAGGACCGATCTCACTAAAAAGCAAGCATTAGCAATGCAATAGGTCTTGCATTTGCAAGAGTTTAAGCTATTGGCATTGTAAATGACAATGCCTTTTATTTAAGTTTTTAAAATCAATACATAAATAAAAAGCAATGTCATTTACAATCACAATAGCTCAAACTCGCGTAAATGCAAGACCTATTGCATTGCAAATGCTTGTTGCTTATTGGAGTCACTTAGGACATGTTTGGACTTTCTGCCGTTCTCCAGTTGGAAAACCGTGGTCCGTGCTCTGTTGACGTCATGACCGGACTACGGTAGCTCTTTGCATCTCGGCTTACCCAAATACTCTGTTGAGAGATTGCAAGTGGTTCAGAAAGTGGTTTCCACCTTGATTGAAAGAGTACCTAAACACTCACGGGTGATTAGCACGCTTACAAATCCTGATTGATTGATGACGATGATTTCTATTCTCCCTGATTAAGTGACCTACCTTGGCTTCCTGTCCACAAAAGATAGGTATTAAAGGCCATGGTTCCAGTTTACAGAACCTTAAGGAAAGAAGGCCCAGGCTACCTGTAAACACTTTTACAATCGTGCTCCCCTAGTAGAGTCTTAAGATCTGTGAGCCTCAACTTTGATTGTTCCAAGAATAAGGCACACCAGAATTGGCGGATGTTCCTTTGCTTTCCAAGCAGCTATACAGTGGACTCTGCTTTTTATTGATCTACGTCTATCTCAATTGATGGCTGTCTATTGAAAAACACTGAAAACCGGGTTCTTCAATCAGATTTAGCTATCTGTTTGTTACTTCATGCAGCATTCCTAGTTCTGGTACACCCAGGTAGGGTAGCTGTTGCGCTCTATAAAATCATCATCCATTCATTTCCCACTTGAGGCATCACCTCTTGAGAGGCACGGCCACTCCCCATACTCAACAGCAGTAATAAATAGCATACTGCACTCTACACATCTGCACATGCTGGGTACGGTGGCTCAGTGGACTAACACATCCACTCCAGAAATCTGTGTTTGATCTCATGGCCACAGGTCTGAAAGTAGGTGGGTCCACTCAGCCTTTCACCCTTCTGAGGTTGATAAAAAGAGTACGGTTGGGTAGCAATAAACACCTGCTGTTCAGAGTCAAGGTGCCCCATGGTGTGAATGTGGTATCTATACAAATATATGCCCTATGTGCCATAAGCACCCATCTTCTGCTCCACACGCTATAGTTAATTAGAGAAAGAAAGAATCTCTCCCCATTCTGAGCTACAAACTTTATTTCATCTGATTTTAATGCACTGATACTAATATGTATATTGCAAGTCACCTAGAAGTTGTGTGACTTAAAGTATGATTATAATGTATAGCTAAGGGTATTTTAAATAACAAACTCTCCGCAATACTTAATAAGGGTATTTATTGTAAGTCACAGAGGAGTTCAATGACCACGTAGAAGAACGAGGCCTAAGACATAATTTCTTTATAAAGTCTAATTAACTCCTTATGGTACACTGACACCATTACCCCTCCAGCAATCAGTTTAAAACCTTGGGGACGGATTGTTCAATGCTTTGCGATGGTGCAGGTTCACAAAAAGTGACACACATCAGTGCAAATTCTAAGTAAACCAATTACTCTCTAGCACAAATCGTGATTTGTCCTGGAAAGTAGCCCTAAAGTAATTCAAAGTTGTGCTTTATTTTCTCTAAATTTTTTTAACTTTTCATGTGTGATGTAATGTACAACACTTACACAAACTGGAAACAATGTTAAACTATGTCTAAGCAAAGTATTATATACCGGAAGGGTACTATGGTATCCTAAAAACTCAGTGCCATAACATTCACTGAGAATGTAATGATGTATGAGAGCGCTGGACAGGAGGGGTGGAGTGGAGACAACTGGAACTGTGTGAGAACTACGAAGTTGTTGAAGCGTTTGAGAAAATTAATCTACTTGTGTCTACCTCTCTACATACCCTTGGATCTTCTTGAAGAGGGACACCTTATATATTTTCTACACTGGTGACGAGCATAGTATATGAACTTATGTTAATTATTCTGCTGATCTTACAAATCACATCAAAACCTAAGGTGAAACAGCGAGACTCTATCTTCAAATCCTTGATTGGCTCTGAACTCCTTGCTCAAGTTAAAGAGGTTGGGTTGCCTTCCCCAAACTTGCTCTTATGCTTCTATTTAAATTAATTGGTCTGGCCAATTAGTGGAGTGATTCACACATCAATCAATCCCAGGCTACATCACTCAAAGGGAGACTTCTCTCTTTTTTTTCCTCTTTATAATTTAAGCTAGCATAAATGCAAAACAATGTATTTTCAGCAGTTACCTATTGGCGCTTCCACACGCGCTCTCCTCAAGATTATGGGTGTGCGAAATTTGTGTAATTTGCTTTGGCAAAATCATATGAAATTAATTATTATTATCTATCATTTCATGCTATATTTTAGCAAGAAATGTGTCCTTGGGTCAATTTTTGGCGCAATGACACATTTAACGCTCACGTTCCATTGTTTGTATGCACTAGAGTGAATGGCATGTTTCACAGTAAATGTTTAGTAAAAATGGCACGGAATTATACAAGGTGGAGTAATGGTGGTATTTTGGGCATTTCAACCAGGTTGGGCATGCATCAGATGCCGCATTCGCACACTGCACTTTCGACCTTGCATCAAACGCACTGTGACATAGAGACTGGAATGCCCGCTGCCTAAGAATTCAACAGGCCTGGCTAGGCATTGTGGCAGAGCAACTGCACATCGCAGAGAACTCCCTGAGCTTTAGCCACACCGACGGTGAAGCGTGCTGTGGGAGATTTAGATGCTGTCAATGCTAGGGGAAACTGTAACTGAGGTAGTTCTGTGTAGTGTAATCATGAGGAATTAACAGAGAATTTTGCGAGATTATGTTTAATTATGTGAAAGAGTAATTCTGCATTTAGTGCTATTTTTTAGCGCAAAAATGCCTCCTTGTGTCCAAAATGGACGCGAGAATGCATTTTGCACTAAGAAATAGCGCTAAATGCAACAGAACATGAACAGCAAGCATGAGCAGCCGCTTGCATTCACTAAGTATGCTCTTGGGGTAGGATTTTTGCGCAAGTTACCTTTCGGCATTTAGCGCTATTTTCTTATCGCAAATACCCAAAATGGGCATGAAAAGACATTTTGTGCTAAGAAATATCACTACAGGTGCTTTTGGTCATTGAAGTTTCCCCCCAAAGTACTCCCGACATCTCACAATATTTTCTTAGCACAAAATTAAACCTTGTATCCAAAATGGATGCAAGGATGCATTAAGAAATAGTGCTGCATGAGGCAGAACTCAAATAGTGAGCACGAGCGGCGGCTCGCTGTCAGTAAAGGTGCTCTCGCATTAGAATTGTTTTTCACCAAATTACACGAGCAGGTGTAATGGCTTTATTATCGCTAATTCCGCATCGAAGAGTAAAATGGAATTACCATAATTACTCTGATTATGCCAACATATTTGTATTGGTTTGGCTGAACCCTATCCCCTGTGCCTTTAAAAAAGGGGTTGCTCTCTAAATTGTTGATGTCTAGTTTTGTCCACATCACTGTTCATACAACCCTTTGTCCCACCACTTCTTTTTTTTATTTTTTAGTGTGTTATATAGCGAATACTAGACCCGAGAAATCGGGTATCAGAGCTCTTTACATGAGCACCAGTTTCGTTACAGATTGACACACTCATTTTTGTTAGGCACGGGGAGATTAAGTGATTTGCCCAGAATCACAGGATGTTGAGCGTCGTTGCCGAGACTCGAACCTGGCTCCCCAAGCTTCAAAGTCGACGGCTCTAGCCGTGAGGCTACATCCTCTCCTCTTCTTATTGGTTACCATGCAGCATGCAACAGCCCCACCATTTTTTCTTACTATGCCAGGAGATTTGATGATGAAATGGACAAAGTTGAAAAAGATGGTTGGGCACCAGCAAGGATGTGTGCTATATCCTTAAGTGCTGAGACAAAGACCTCTCTCTTACTTAACGGTTCAGGGCCAGAAGGCCTGGAGGTGTTCAATTACCACCAGAACATAACAGTGAAGAAGTGTCTTATCTCGATGAATATGAGCTATGTGTTAAACAAACTTGATCTGCACTATCTTCTCAAGGTGCGCAAAATCTTTGAGATATATTACTTTGGGAAGAGAGTACAAAGAAGGAGTGAAATGGTAGAGAGTTATGCAATTAATGTCGGAAAGTTAGCATTCTCCTCTGAGTTTGGCTCAACCTTAGAAGAGCGAATTAGAGATCAGCTTATACTTGACTGCAAAATTGAAAAGGTAAAGGATGGGTTTTGGCAGTAGGATGATCCCGATCCCAACAAAGTACTAATAATAGCCCGGAGAACTGAACATTCTATTGCTTGTGTTCAAGAAACCAGGAAAGGTAATGGTCTCACTGACAAGATGTAAAGTGTAAAAGTCTATGGAAGCCAGTCAAAAGAAGGGTTTTCAAAGGAAATGTTATGGATGTGGTAATTTGGGCACATGGCCAATAACAAGGATTGTCCAGCATGAAAAGTGGTATGTAAAGGGTATGGGCGCAAGGATCACTATGCAGAAAATTGCAGGTGCAAGATTAACAGAACAAATATCAGAGAATATGTCACTGTGTTAAGAGCTGGACTGTGGGGAGATACTATTACAGGAAAAAGGTGGGAGAAAGAATGGGTCCCAGGACTTTGTGAAGGTGAAAGCGGTGGAAGTGTGTATGCTCTTTGATTTTGATGACAAGATTACGTTGGATCCCAAAGAGTTCTTTTATATTAACTTTTGAAAGTAAAGTGGTTCAAGCCTGACATCAACCCTTCAGCCTATGGTGGTGTACCTATAAAACCTGAAAGGTAGTCTAGGGTGAAATGGAATATAAACTGAGGCTCATCACTCGAAAGCCCTATATGTCAACAAAATTTGCCAATATAAAAGATGGATCATGAAGTAGACACAAGTCTGGTCCTGGATCCTCACAGGTATTCTCCTATAAAACTGGTGACCAGTAAACGTCACCAACATAGTGAATGCTGGTGGTGTAGCCATCAACAACATGGTGAATTGTGGTGGTTTAGCTGAGAAATTGCAGAATGAGTCTTCAGAGGTATTTTGTGATCTACTTGGCTGCACAAAATTGCACTGAGGAAGAATGCTCAGCTTGGTGCAAGCAAGGTGAGGCGTGTACCCATTGGAGTGAAAGTGATTGCCTTTGTAACACCTTTTGGAGTGTTGAGATACTTTAGGATGCCATTTGGACTTATTTCTGCGGTTTCAGTCTTTCAGTGGGCAATGTAGAAGGTTTTGAGGAGCATCAATCGAACCAAAATGTATCAAGATGATATCTTGATTTTTGGCTTTATTGACAAAGAACATGAGGAAAAACTCAGACATCTACTGTCAAGACTCAGTGACAATGGTCTTACTCTGAAAGGGTCAAAATACAAGTTCAAAAGAGACGAGTTTGTATATCTAGGCCATAGGATAACAGGGTAGGGTATGAAACCTAACGAGGAATTGGTTAAGACCTTTCAGGAATTACCTGTCCCAGAGAATAAGGATGAACCGATGAAATTTCTGGCAATGACTAAGTACTCTAATAAGTATGAATCTAAGTTTACTGTTTGAATCAGAAGTATGAGGCAACAACTCAAAATGAGGGCGGAATTCGTAGCGTTCTTAAACCTGTGAAGAGGAACTTGCGGATAACAAAACAATTTTGTGTAATGTCCCCAGTTTTCAAAGTTTTGATACCGTGTCTAAATCAATGGTGATAACAGATACCAGTTCAAAGAATTGGAGCAAGTTGAAGGTGATAAGGAGAGAAACATAATACTCATTTCTTGTTTTTTGAAGGAACCAGAGTTAAATTATTTGATAATGACTAAGGGAATGTTGGGAGTTTTCCAGGACAGTGAGGAAAATGAAGACATTTTTGTAGGGCAGAATGTTTGGAATTAAGGCAGATCACAAGTCTTTGAGAGAGATTTTTACAGAGAAGGGCACTAATGATGTGTCCAATACAACAAGTGAGTCGTTGCCTTTTAAGAATTTGACTTTAATTTATAATAAATTTTTGGTGAGAGAAATTTTGTCGCCGACTTCCTAACCAGGCTATGCAAGAATGATGGTGTCAATTAAGAAGATAATGAAAGTGATGAGGTTGAGGAGGTTAAGGTGTGTGATGTTTTGTGATAGCTAGGGAGATGAAAAAGGTGTAGTGGGTGAAGAAGAAGGGAGGAGAATAGTAGCTAGAGATGTGAAATTACAGTAACTGGCATCTAATTTAACAGGAGATTGGAAGTCAAAAACTGACTGTAGCCTTGAGTGCAGGAAGTATTGGGCTGTTGAAGAAGAACCTGAAGTTTAGAGGCTCTAGGTTTACCCTGCCAAGTGTGGTTAGGCGTGTTTTTGATAAATTTGGCTCACCAAGGCCATCTCAGCATTAGTAGAACTAAGGAGAGGATACAATTGCATTTTTGGTGTCCAGGCTTAGATGTTCAAGTGAAAAGAGCAGTTAAGGACTGTGTAGAATGGCTAAACAGTGACAAGATTTCTAAACCAAGAGTGCAATTCATGATTAAGAGAAGACTACCTGAAAAGCCTTGGGATGATATACCGTTAGATATTCTGGGGTTGGAAAAAAAGTCAACAATACATCATTGTGTTGGTTAGCATGGTCTAGAGATGGCAAGATGTTTGCAACATTTTAAGAAACTGGGTATTTGTTGCAGTATTCCCTCCACTTTTTGCCCGGTATTTGATTCAACTTTGACCAAAGTGCACTGGGTTTCTGTTGACCAGGTTCCCAGTTGCAGTGTTCTTTCCTCAAATCAATGCAGCTGGTCAATTGATCCCCAGTCGGCCAGGCCCTTAGTGCCTCTGTAAGTCCCTAGTAAGTGATTCCTCTGGTACCTAGGACATAAGTACTAAAGAGGGTCCTTAAGAGCTGCAGCATATCTTGTCCCACTCTAAGGGACCCAGCACAACACTCATGCAGACTATCAATGCAGGCTACGTGACAAGGTGCTCTAAAAAGTGAAAACATGAAATGGCACACACCCTATGTGCCATGTCCCCTAAAACTGCATGTAATATTTGTGAGTCAGCGCTACAGCAGGCCTTACGGCCCTAAGGCAGGGTGCATTATATTACATGTGAGCACATATCTGCACGTGGGAGCGCAGTGAGAGCACTGCTCAGGAAAAACCTTGCTTTATACTGCTACTCATTTTTAACTGCATTTTAAATTGCCAAATGATGAAATGTAATGAATCTGAACTTGTGAAACAACTAAATTGATAAGGGGAACAATGTCTAGAGTGGGGAACTGCTGTTCTAGTCCCTTTACTTAGCCCAACCATAGAGAGGTAGTCCTGCCCTCTCTACCATAGAGTTGCGAGAGAGCGGCTGGAAGGTTGGCACTCCAGTAGCTAGACACCCACCTCGTTATATGGCGGCTGCGGTGCGGGCGCACAGCAGATGCGCACAGCGGGCGTGCTGCTGGCACACCAAAGGCAAGCCAATCTGCGCCCTTCTTTGCCCGTCCTCGCCCATCTGGGACCAGGGGCCAGGAACCCTGCCCAAATTGGGCCAGACCATCATAAAAACTCAAAGAGACAGCTGCTGGCACTTAGACCTCACCCGGAGTCACGGTGTCCCCTCCTGCTCAGGGTGGAAAACCTAGACAAAAACAGAGAGATATGTGCTCAGTATGATAATGAATTAAAAAGGCACATCAATCGGTAAAAAAACATAAAATTCTCACAACAGGAGAAGGAACTATGGAAAATGGGTTTGAATAATAGTCGCTCACTTCCAAGGCATGCTACAGATATTAGAACACTGCTAGAAGAAGACCATTTGGATGTGCTGTTCATCACGGAAACAAGGCTCAATGACAGCTTCAACCCTGACATCTTAAGGGCCCTAAATAAGCACAAAGATATATGTGTAATGGTCGCACTCCGCTATTTTGAAAGTAAATTGCTGTGGAATCCTGTTATTTCAATTCCTTATGGTCTGGGTGCCAGTGGGTATCACCTCCTGATCCTGAGGTGTGATAATTATGGTACTGGAAACGTTCTCCAACGAGGAAAAGCGCACCCTCCCGGCACTCCTTGGAGAAGTAATAATTATAATTCGTTCATTCGCAGTTTTGAAATTTCTTATTTATTCTCCTTTATTTTCATCTGTCTCGTTTTCTCAATTATACAGCAATAATGTTAGCTTCACATTACACGGTGCAGCGGCCAGGGCAGCTGACTTCAGAGCACAGGGTTCACGGTTCAATCCCCGGCTCCGGCGGCAGCTCAGCTCAGCACCATGTGACTCTGGGCAATAGCTCACTTAATTTCCAGCGCCTTGAGACCCGTAAGGGTGAGTAGCTGCGCTATATAAAAAATGGACTTACTTACTTCACGTGCTGTATGCTTCTCCACATTATTGGCATAAACCCCGATGCATTTATTACTTCTCCAAGGAGTGCCGGGAGGGTGCGCTTTTACTCGTTGGAGAACGTTTCCAGTACGATCTTAATGGCCCTCCCTGCAGATTTCCAGATTCACAGACAAGATTGTGTAGAAAAAATGGGGGTGGGATTGCTATTATAATTAGAAGACGAGATCAGATGAGTCACATCCCCTCTCCCACTCCTGGAGTGTTAAAGTCTTCAAATTGACATAACACTCTCTCCTACTTGCACCTTTCCTGGAGCACTCATTTACAGACCACCGGGCACATGCATAACATTTGTGGAGGCCCTACCAGACTCTTTAGCCAGTCTAGCTATGAGGAAACCTCAATTCACTATCCTATGGGATTTCAATCTACACTTTGATGCACATGACTCCCCCGCCATCAAAAAACTTTCGCAAAACCTGGAGGCACTACAACTAACTCAACACATATTTACAACCACACATGAGAAAAGGCACACGCTAGACCCTATGTTTTCAAATGATTCTAAGATTCTGGTATCCACCAGATCCCCGTCCCCTGGTCGGATCATTGCCTCATCCCTTTTATGTTACCCAAACCATTCAGGCAGAATAACGCTAAGGTCCAGTCTATTCCAACAAGGAGTTGGTCAAAGCTTGTTCCTGAAGCATAGATTAAATCCCGGGAAGCCACGGCTCCAAATCTAAAGGGCAATTTAGAGGAGAGGTAACGGCAATGTGAGAACTGGATTCACAATCACTAGATATGTGCATCCCAAAAAAGGTAACCAATGCAAAAGCACATACTAGAAAAGCCCCCTGGTTCAATAAACACCTAATCTCCCTAAGAAAAGAATGTAAGAAACTTGAGGGGAAAGGGAGGAAGAAGTTTGAGCCATCCCTAAAAGCAGAATATAAAACTACTATCAGAATCTACCATAATAAAATGAAGAAACACAGGTTAAATTCTATGAGGAAAAGATTAAGCAGGCCTTATATTTCCCCAAGGAATTATTTAAGGTCCTCAAAGTACTGACCACAACACATCAGGGTAACACCCTCCCACAATCCACCAAGGAAAGATTAAATGAGATAGAGGCCTTTATTCCCAAAAACAGTTGTAGATATCTACGATCTGTTTCAGGGCAAGTCAGACCCTAGTCACAGAGAAGATACCTGGGAATCTCCTACAACTCCAGTGTTATTACAGTTCCCTCTGCTGAACAAAGGTGGCATACCATTAGGTAGCCTAATGAGCATAACTAAATCAGGATCCCCACTAGACCCTGCAGGCCCCCACATTCTCTCTAAAGGGACAGATGTCATTCTTCCTTCGCTAATTGAGCTACTTAACCGCCCACAAGTTACTGGATTCTTCCCAAAAAACTGGAAACATGCTGTGGTCCATCTAGACCCAGCATTGCCTGGCAACTGTCACCCCATATCGTTGCTACCTTTTGTAGGAAAACCATTAGAGAAACATGTCCACGGGGCGTTATCCAGTTTTTTGGAGGAAAATGACCACCTTCAAACCACACAGATGGGCATCGGTGCCCAGCACAGTACCGAGGCTGCCCTACTGGCGGTCACCGAGGAGCTTAAAGACACACTGGACAATGGTGGTTCTGCCGCAATTCTGCTCCTTGACCTAAGTGTGGAGTTCAACACTGTAGCTCATGCCATCTTGATAGACAGGCTCAGGTAAGTGGGAATCCAGGACAAAGACTTGAACTGGCTTACATCCTTTCTAAAAGACAGATCCTACCAGGTCATGGAAAACGCATGTCTGCCATCTATATGTGGAGTACTGCAGGGATCGTCACTCATCCCCACCCTGTTTAATGTCTACATTCACAGTTGGCAACAATTGTGCTGGAGTTTGGTATATCAGCTGTCTCCTATGCAGACGATACACAGCTGGTGGTTTCCTTTGGAAACGGCCTTAACCTTGAACATCAGCAATTGGTACCCTGCCTGGAAAGAGTGGCCAATTGGATGACTAACTGCTGCTTGAAACTAAACAGTGAAAAGACGGAACTTATGATTCTAGCGAATAATGCCATGCACAGACCTCTGACCATCTAGCCGAACTGGATGTGCAACCCCCCCGGACCCCAAATCCCCCATTAAGCATCTGGGGATGTGGTTGGACAGAGCCCTAACAATGGACCACCAAGCGAAAAAACTGGCTGGCACATGCTTCGGTCTACTCAGAAGGATCAGGAAGATACTAGAACTGATCCCGGAGCACTTAAGAAAAACAGTGATTCAAGCCCTGATAGTTTCCCCCTTGGACTATGGAAACTCTCTATGTGGGTTCACCAAAATATGTTATAAAAAGACTCCAGGTCGTGCAAAACGCTGCAACAAGGCTTCTCCTCAAAATCTAAAACCATGAACAATTTAGGGAGTCTCCGAAATGGCTCCACTGGCTACCTGTTGATGCAAGGATTACATTTAAATCACTTTGCGTTGCACACAAGGCAATAAAGAACAAAGGCCAAGCTAAACTTAGAGGTCTGGTCTTCCCCTATGTCCCTGCCAGACGCCTAAGTTCGTCCCAAGAACACCTCCTAAGAACCACCAGAATTAAAAGAGTGAGATGGGGCGAAAGATCATTTACACATCTGGTTCTAAAGTTATGGAATGGTTTGCCACTCAGAATAAGACTACTGGAAGACAAACTCACCTTTAGGAAAAAACTCAAGACATGGTTATTCTCCCAGTAACCTCTTATCAGGCATAGTCGCCCAGTCCAGTACTCTCACCAGCGCTGGGAAGCCCTCGGGTAGCCTTGCGCTTCACAAATCCTAAACATAAACATGAGCAGATATGCTCCTGTGCTGGCCAGTTCCATTACTGACTGTTCAAGTAAACAGGGAAGCCATCTTAGGGTATGCACTGGGCACTGGTCAAAACAAGTTTCTCAGCTACATAATGGCTTCACTGAAACATATGGTGTTTGGTATCAACCAAACCCCACTCTAATTCCAGTGATGGATTTATTTAATACCTGCACCCAGATGATACCATAGCGGTACCCCATAGAAGCCTACTAGCCCTCTGGTGTGCTGGCTGACTGGTCCAGTCCAGCCTGCCACCACAAATGAGTTTCTGACCCCCCTTGGAGGTGAGAGCCACGCTCTAAGAGGTCAGAAACAATGCCTGCTCTGGAGAGAGGTGTTTACACCTCCTCCCCCAGGAAGGCTAGTAAATCAGCATATCAAGGCAGGAGACTTCAAAAGTCTCTGCGCATTTGATATGTGACCCAATGCTTCCTCAGACGGGGGAATACCAACCCCTGCCCTGGGCCCATTTGCCACCAGGTCAGGCTGGAAATTTAGCTGTGCAGGAGGTGTGTTGTACTGCCCGCCGGGACACACCTGAGACCTACAGCGAGAGTGGCCCAGCTGTCCCCTTTGCCCCTCTTCTCCCAAACAAAGATTAAAAGTGAGCCTCCGACCACCGTAACCTCACACCTCAAAGAGCCTCTGCACCTGCGCCCCACAGCATGAGTCTGAAGGAGGTGACAGTGCCCATGGGCCCTGAGACCCACAAGAGCTGAGCCAATCCTTAAGTCTGGCCAGACTGGACTTCTAGTCGTTGCCTACAGCCTCTTTCGGCAAGTCCCATCCAACCGCGAGTTATCCCCCAGCACCCAATCCGATGCCAAAAGACACCACTGCACCTGAGCCCCACATCCCGAGGGCAAGCGGACCAAGAGTGTCCCTACGTTGCTGAGCATCTAAAGGGTCGAGCTCCTTTGTGAGTTCCCCCAGACTGGCACCCCCAGTCCTTGCTTGGAGCCTCTTTCTGATTGGACCATTCCCCATTGAGAGTGAATGGGACACCTGACGCTGTATCACATCTGTACACCTGAATGCCCCAGAGCCTTCCAAGAGGACCTGTTGGTGTAGACTAGTACCTTGCCCCATACTCACCTTAAGTCCAGGAGAAGGGTCTCGAAATAGAAGAGTTATTATTATAAATTGGTGTTGGAATTGGGGTTGGGTTTCTTTATTAAGTTTGTGTCTCACTTTCTGCCTTTGTGTGTGCAATAAATGCTTAGCACTACCCTCTGCTCGCCCACACTACCACAAAAAGAGAGCATTTAGGTTATCATTTTTGCCTCTGTCAGCCAACTGAGGTTTGCCTGGACTTTTACATGGTGTACCTCATTTTAGTCCACTATATAAAGAGCCAGCTTCCTACAAACATGAGCAATATTGAGTGAGGTGTTTAGCAGGGAAAGTTTGCAAGGCACCATCTTAACTGACAATGGTGTCATATATGTGTCGAGAGAGTTTGAGGAGTTTTCAAGGAAAAAGGGAATCAGGCACCAAAAATGTGCTCTCTATCAATTCAGAGGATAAAGGCATAGTGGGGAGATTGAATTGGATTCTTATAGAGGCAATACAGGTTCCAAGAGCTAATGGGAAGATCTGGAGAAAAGGATACAAACATATATATTGAGTCCACATTCCACCACAGGAAAGGTTCTGTTTGAGTTATTCAGGGGAAGGAATTGAAGCAAGTTGATGTGCCTTGCATGGATAGATGAATAGGAAGAGAATTGGTCATAATCAAGAATGCAGTGGGGAGGAAAAATGGTCAAAGTTCTTTGTGCCCTTGAGGGTAGTTACATTGTTTATCAATGCTTTAAAAACTGAAGATTCCTGGTGTTAGAATTTCAAAAGTGTGGTTATTGTCAAACCAAATGAAGAGTATAAGAATTGTGCCCCCGGAAATGAAAGAGTGTGAAAGATCATGCAAAGTGGTCTTCTTTTTACAAAACAGTCAAGCCCTTGGTGTGACAATTGATTCCACATTGAGAGAAAGGGCAGAGTCTGAGAAGAAGTAACAGAGAAGAGTCATGACCACTCACTCAGTGACTCACAAAGCTAGCAAACCTTTCCAGTCATTTACAAACTCTAAGACCTATTCTCATTTACCCCATGACCTGGAGTGATACGTTGGGGGTATGTAAAAGAAAGCTGGCTGTGCCCAACATTTCTGAAATATCTCAATAAGATTTTAAAGTAGGGCAAGCCACCAGGAGCAGAGGAAATATTGGTGAGCAAAGCATATTATGAAATGATTGTTGCATTTTCAGACATTGGCGACATACAACATCAAATAGAGCAAGTCACCAGGAGGGTTTTTAAAAAATGTGCTATGTGCGCTCGCATTGGTAAACCTACAATAGCGTTTAAAGAAAAGAACATTCCAGCAATTTAACCTTATTTAACCCCCCCCCCGGCCGCTAGCAACCTCCCCCCCGGATTGGGGGGCATTCTAGCTTGTCCAGGGGCGCCCATTCCTGGTCGCCCCTTTTCGCGAGCTTCGCTACGGGGGAGGGGGCCGTGTTTCCCACCCCGGGCGGCGTTTGTCCTGGGCCCCCATCGGCTCCTTCACCTTCCCTGGCCCGGGCTCCTTCTTGCCCTGCTATAATATTCTTTCTTATGACCACAAATGGGGCATCCCTGGTCATTCACATTTGATAATCCTGTCCATCTTAATGTAAAGGCATGCAATGGTGGTGTCCCATATCCAAACTGAACATACAGTTTTTGGGCAAGATTGGGCTCAATTACATCAAGAAGAGTTTCTAAAAAATAAGTATCCTTCACTGCTAAAAAGGTATTTATTAAAGAACCTTGTACATGCATTAAAAGATTATTAAACTAATATAATTTAAATTGATTCTTTAATTCTTTTGAACTTATGAATGAGAGTAATCCTCAGGGTCAAGCCAAAGATTGGCAAGACCCATCCCCTCAAATGAGTCTTTAACAAATTTGATCCAAAGGATTTTGGGGGTTAGGGGATATTTAAGTATTTCCTCCAGACTACTACGATACTGCGATAGTTCAGGGGTAACCCACTAACGCCTTCAAAAGGCCAGCGGTTGAAATTAGATCTTTTCTGAGATCGGCCTGAGCCCTAAGTCCAATCTTAACGAAGTCAATGGAGTACTAGCTGGTAGACAAAGAAGACACCTCATGAACTTATTTTCGACCATTACCAGAGAATTTGGATCTTTAAACCCCCAAATCTCTGCACCATAAAGGGCTACAGCGAGTGCCCGATAGGCATACAACTGGAGGACAGGGGAGACAGATCTACATAGGGACCCCTTTATGTAACTTTTGCAGCCCCCCCATATGTTGTTCCAATTTAAGTCTACGGTATGCTAACTATATTCATATGAAAACAAAATTATTCAATTTTGACAAGAAGTGAAGTCATTCAACTATTGGCAAGAATATTAGATGATTACCAGTGTTTCCCATAATTTGTTACAAATTTGGAGGGACTTGTGCATCTCGTTATGTCCTTGTGTAGCTTACATTTAGCTTTTCTTTAGCTAGATATTTAGGGGGTCAATGTTGTTTGGTTTAGTATTTGAATGTTGGAACTCCTGTTATTATTATTATCATCATCATCATCATTATCATTATTATTATTGTTATTATTTTTATTATTATATTTGTTGGCACCTGTTCTACAGGTGCACTTCCAGTACAAATCCTATGCTAGCCATGAGGCACATAACCTTGCATATGACACAAGAGTGTGTGCATAGTGCAAGGCAGCCTACAATGCGCCGGCACTTGAGGAGGCAGCAGCAGCACCATAACTTAGTAGGTCTCGAGCTGTGCTGCTCTCTCCCTTTCACGCAGCACAGAAACTTTGGTTGGCGCAGTGCACTGAACGAATTCTGAGTAACTCTGGCCCTTGCTGCCTTTCTCTTTCGTATGAAAGAGATATCAGAATTGTCATGAAAAATAAAAGCAGAGAGCATAGTTCAAAAGTAAACACATCGAAAAGCATTTAATAATATGTTGCAAACAATATTCGTATTAGTTTAGTGTACGTCAGATTTAAAAAGGCTGAAGCTCAGACTGTGTAGAAGCATGCATAGAAATTCTGTTTGTCCTGTAATTACTTAAAGTGCTAAAAATAAACAGAGTGCCATACATATCTGCTTTCTTCTGATCAGAAGAAGGGAATGACAGTTCTCATTTAATTGTTTAAAATGCAGCTACAGTGATGCTCTATGAGCTGCCTTTCACCTCCGTTGCTGACAGCAGGCCTTATGACACCATAACTCAACTGTAATAAGTTAATACAGTTGAGCAGCTATGTCATTTTTTTTTATTATAGGTTCACAACTGGACTGCAGTAAGAAAGTAGAAACAGGCAGTGAAAATAAATAAATGTGGCCCAAGGAAACCTTACTTAGAAACACTGTACTAATATACGCAGATAGGTCAAATTCATCTCTATTACCACAGTACTGCATAAGCTACATGGGAAAATAATGTTTTGCTTCCTCACAGAATGCTTGTAACAATTACTTTAAGAAAGAAAATATCTTTCTTAGTCGTCAGCTATCTCTTCAGCATCATTTTTTCATGCTATTCAAATTTAACCCCTTGTTTACTGGTTTTGTTTGAATACCTTTTATTAAAACAAATAGAAAATGAAAAATTATTGTTGAATAAAAGGCGAACATCATGATTCACTCAAAACTTCAATTCTTGTGAGTCATGGTCTCTTCCCACACTGAACAATGGTACAAAATAGCATGTTACACTTTGCACACCAATATGTAATTTGAGATGTCACCAGTGGTGTCATCAATGATGTTATGTAACATGTCATGAGTGAAGTAATTAGTGCAGTCATAAGCAGTGCATGGTGATGGTGCAAGTTATAGTTAGCTCAGTAAACTATAACTGAGGGTTTTAAACATTAATATTTCACCATACTTCAACACCTAACTATAATGCCACTTTAACCATTGTTTGTGTTATAATGTAACATAGTTTGTGTTATAATGTAACATAGTTATATAAATGTTACTATTTTACAATGAGTGAGCTGTTATGCAACTGAGAAGATGGCTGGGCTGAGTAAACATATGTGGAAAGGAGATGCTGTACTTATGCAGATGTTTCTCTCTTTAACTATTGCTAGCCCTTTTAAAAATACATATGCCTCAAATTACTAAAAACTCACATCTCCCCTCACATCTTCAACCCTCTGGTTTCATGCCTGCATTAGCATCTCCATGCTCATTTACTTCGCCTGCTCCCCAGGAAGGGCTTATGTCAACAGCTCCTATGCAAAAAAAATGGCATTCAAGAGTACCTTCCTCTTGCATTGAATACAACTCCAGTTGTAAAACTCTGTGATGATGATGCAGTTGTTTACTAGGAAGCTAGCTGACAGACTGCTGCTTTTGTTGGAAGTACACGGTTGACTGCATGTCAGAATGTTTTACTGAAATGGATGAAGAAGATATTTGAGAAATAATCAAAATTGTAAACTCATTTTAGCTTTCTAGATCACTAACCATAATTTCTATGACAAAACAAACTCCCTCATTTTGTTAATTTCTAAAGGGAATGTTTAACGTTTTACAGCTTTGATTACATCAAGATGGCTTCAGTTGTGCACATGCCATAAATGCTGAATGTAAGCACTCTAGTTGTTCTTTAGAACACTGTGGCAGGCTATAGTAGAACACTTGGGAATCAACTGTTAGACTGCTGCTGCTATTTGAAGTACGTTTTTCTCAGAATATCAGACTTTGTTCTCACATGGCTGAGGAAGATAGTGTGAACTAATAGAAAATATGCATTTTAGCTTCTTGAGCACCTTCCAAAACCTCTATGAGAAAATCGTGGTAAAAAACACTTATCTTTCAAACACGGTTTTTCAAATCCCAGCTGAGGGTTAGCATTTTTCACATGGCAAAATCACCTTAGAACACACCACAATTCCTAAACTTAGCATGGTATAACCAACAAATGATTTATATTGTGACAAAAATCTATTATCTCCTTTATATGTGCTTCCTTTTGTGTCCCTCAAAGCCTGGCATTCACTTTGAAGCATTTCACTGGGGATCATATCTCACAGTCTAGTAATGGCTGCCACAACATATTGTCTACGTTGTGTCCAGCCAATCAATCTTTGTGAACCCCCACCCTAAAAATGTCCTTTGGGTTCTGGGTGTGCTCACCTTGCCCCTTTAAATATTTATTTTAATTTATTTTCAGAACGCTAGGACTATGTCCCTGACTCCTGTAATTGCTACCACAACATATTGTTCAGGTTGTGGCTAGACAATCAGGATTGACCTGTCCCCATTAAAGTGGCCAAACAGAGCATACCTGGACCTCAACTGTCCAGATATCACTACCTTTTTAACCACTCATGACAACCTGAGCACTTTTTTACATGCAAATTGCTCAAAAACGGCCTAACAGATTTACAGGAAGTAATGAAAAGCATGATTTCTGAGTAAATTTCTAACTTTTTCCTAAATTTGGTGTAATTTTATTTTGCCCTTTTTAGGTCGAGCATTCGAGACCTATTGTAATTTCTTATGTTGGGTTAAAGCCATCCCCCAGCTTTTGATTTGTTTGTTTCAGTGTCCCTAAAAAATCCTTGCTTGCCAGTGGTCAGTCCTGCCTCTTTGTCCCTCCTTTCTCTCTTCCGTTCCTCCCATGCAGCAGGGACTAAGTACTGTCTCATCACACTACAGTTCTTTGTCTGTTCTCTGGGGGACTACTTTATTTCTTTGTTTCCTGCTCTGTTTCTGTTTGCCTGTGTGTAGTTTCGGCACCATAGCTGATTACATTTAAATATAGTTTTCCTCCCTCCCACCTCCTCCTAATTCCACAGTTTTATTGGGGGTACTTTTTTCGCCATGCCTCCCTCTTTGTGGTTATATTTTTTAGGCTTTTAAGCAATTTTCGCTTTTGACCGTCATTTGGGCTTCTTTTTAGTAGGATGTTAGTTTGGGTTTGGGCTTTGTTTTACGGGGGATTGGGCTTGTTTTTTGGTAGAAGAGCAGAACAAGCCTTAGCAGCGCAAAAAGCTGGCAGTGAATGTCCGACTTTTTGGCTTTGCCAGTGCTTGTTTTATGTTGAAGTTATGACATTTCCATGTCTAATCAAGAATGGCAATCCATTGGGCATGTGTTCCCCATTCCCATCAACGCTTTCCACAGTTAAATAAAAACAGCCCAACGAAGGTGTTACTTTTGTTAATATCCCCATGTAGAAACCATGGGAGTCTGTAAAATATGCGTGCCATACCAAACATTCTAATCAATTTTGCTTGCGGCTGTAGTGTGATGAATAAGCCCTGCTTGGTCTCAGGAATTTTTGATTTATTTTGGACGAGTTATTTGGTCAATTTGGCATATTTGCAGTTCTACTTTCGAAACCCTAACATATAAAACCTTCTAGCAGGTTATTGGGCGCCATTGCTGCTAGCGCACACGTCTGACACAGACCATAGAGCGCCTCCAGAAAGCGACTTTCTGGCTATAGAATTTTTTGATTTCCACACAACATGGCGCAAAGGAATTTCGCCACCTGTCACCTGCTAGCTTTGCTCGTCCTTCCATTTTGCTTGTGTCAGGATGAATACGTGGAGGTGAGGCGAAGAATTATTAAGCCTGCGGCTTCCGTAGTTCAAAGTCGTCACCAACAACTGGACGATAGAGTCTCCGGCAGGGAAGAGATAGGCGCAAGGCCTCAGCTGGGGCAACCCCAGGGCTTTAAGTGGGCCGGATCTGTCCGGGTCTGAGCACCGGCAGTTATGTTCAGGGGGCCTCGAAACGGGTCTCTATCGGGCTCTAATTTCGGGCCTAGCAGAGGTAGTCCATTTTCTTTTTTTTTCTTGCACCAAACTTATTTTGCTCTAGCTGGATTTGCCAGGCTAGATCCTGAGGCCGCTGACCTTTGTGCATGCTGTAGATCAGGCGCGCAACGCCCATTGGACTGGAAGGGCTTCAGCCCCCCCCCACCCCCCGTGTGTGGCAGCCCGGGCTGAGACAGCTTCCCGGGCGCACACACAGCCGCGCCCGAGTACTTCACAGGTCTTTAAAAGACCACATATATGTTAACGAGGCTTTGTTGTTTTCCACCCCTCCTTGTACAGAGTTTGAATTCTCATGCACACTTATTTTCTCATGGTTTTTACTGCTGTCTCAAATAGACGGAAGTCTCTTGGGTGAAGGAGCAGTAAGGAATCAAATCTTTGCCTTCACCTTAAGCTGTAAACAGTGTGCTCTGCTACTCTCGTAGTATAACTTGTTCATAACCACTTCTCTGGCGTATTTCATTATTTTTCTCCCTCTTTTCATTCTTTTACTAAGCAAGGTTTGGGCTCCTTTTCACCATTTTGATTCTTTTAATTTACTTTCTTTTGTCCTTTGATTTATTTTTTCTTCTTCGATTAATTTTCTGTCCAGTTCTTTCTATCACCTTTGAACGACTCTCCATTTTTTGTTTTTTCTTTGTATTCTTTTTTTTACTTTTCTCTTATTTTAATCTTCCGTCGTTGTCACCTTTGATTCTTTTCCTATTCATTTATTTTTCTGCCCTTAGAATCGGTTGTTATCCAAGTCTTTTTCTGTTCTTTGATTCTCTTTTAGCCCTTGGATTTGTTTTGTTTCCTTTGCTTCTCGATCTTTCCATGCCTGTTTTGTTCCCTTCAGTTCTTTCACTGTCCCTTGATTCTTTATCGCACTTATTAACACCCTCAATCGATATTTCTGCGGGGTTTATGTTTCTGTAAACACTACTATTGTCGTGTTTTAGAAAAACGGCGTAGCATGCTATCCCTTTGTGTTACCAGCCAACACTTTACTTTTTTTTTTATACCAGACAGCCAGCTCTAGGGAAAATCTGAAGTGTTGAAGATGGGAAAGAAGAACGAAATGGCAAAGCAAAATCCACACTTTGCTCTTTGCAGACAACACTTTCAAAAACAGAGCAGGTGCAAGGAAATAACATAAAAAAAGCCCATTGATTTCCAAGAACAATACTCTGCGATCAGGCACCTAAACACAACAGATTCATCATTCATACAATTGGCACAGCATGCAGTCAGGTTAGCTCCTTAGCAGGATAACAACGAATGCTGCTTAGATATAGGAGTCGTTACCATGACTTACTGTGATATCATTGGCAGAAAGAGTGGCCCATGAGATCAGAAAAATCCCCTTGCATGCCATGGTCGCTACTGCATGACGGTGGAAGATTATAGTTCCGAACATATTTTAGTAATTACCAGCCCTCTCTTTCAAAACGTAAGAACACCTCTGAAATGCCCCACACTCTGCACTGCTCAACAGGCAGGTCAGTCTAATAGACGTGCAGATGTTGTACTCGTCAGTTTCTTCAACCTGGGGGATTTCACTGTTTGACTTAAAACATAATAATTTTGAGGAGTTATGCTGGTTGATATAAATGAAATCGATACCCATTTCTGGTGTGTGCTTTCTTTCTGCGACATGCTTCCACCAACCATCTGGAGGACACTTAAAGTGAAGACATGTTTAAAGTCAGGGATGTGGCCATAGTAAAATGTGCTAGTCATTTATGTCAAATGAATGCATAAAGTTCTTTTTAGCGAAAAGGGCACACAGATCAGTAAGAACAGGGCTTTAAGTGGGCTGGGTCTGAGCACCGGCCATACATATCTTTATTTAGACCACGCCCCTCCTTGGATAGGCCACACCCCTTTAAGAGGTTTGCCCCGCCCCTTTTAGAGCACCCCCAGTTTTTTTCCCCCACTTAAAGCCCTGGGCAACCCCATGTTGACAGTAGTTCCTGCAGACTGGGAAGGGCAGAGACCAGAGGTAGAGGATTGTGAAGAGACTGTCCCTTACTGAACCACCACAGAAATGCTTAAAACTGTGAGATGTTCACGTTAGATTACTAACCACACCGTCTTTCAAAAGGGCGAGTTTAAAACAGAACGAATTCGAGTCGGTGCTTGTGTCTGAGTTGTATTACCGATATGCTTGCAGTCCCTAAACATTGGTACAGAGCAGAGGAGGGCTAAAATAGCTGCCGTACCGGATGTGCATGGGGAGTAATGGCGCAGAGCGCCTGTTTTATGCTCTGCATTTCCTAAAGTAAATTCATTTAACCCGATAGTTCTCCGAAACAAAAAGAGGTAAACCCAGCTCGTTGTTTTCGAGCTGTACTATGTGAAAATAAAGCACTAACTGAGAAAACAAGCATTTGCAATGCAATAGGTCTCGCATTTACGCGAGTTTAAGCTATTGGCATTGTAAATGACAATGCCTTTTATTTATGTTTTGAAAACCAAATCAAAATAAAGGGCATTGTCATTTACAATGCCAATAGCTCAAACGCGCGTAAATGCGAGGCCTATTGCATTGCAAATGCTTGTTCTGTATTGCCTCCTAAAATTTCCAATGAGAATTGAAATTTCGTCTTGGGACCTTTCTTTTTCTTGGCCTCCACTTAATGGATCACCCCAAAACTTTCCAGAAAACAGTTGAGATGTATGAACATTTTTTTTTTAAGTTTCATAAAGAGCCATCAAACAGCACCAACATTATTAGTGAAACAAAAAATATAAACAGCTCCTTTCTCCATTAGAACAAAGCCCGCACTCGCGTTCAGGATAAAATCATGTTTAATAACATGCCGCACTTAATCACTATCGCAGGTGTTAAAAATACAGGAATGCATTTCGGCTGTCGCAGCAGCCTTTTTCAACCTAAAATACACCATGTTGATACGAATTTTAAAAGGCTATATAAAGGGTGAAGGCTGCCCAGGCTACACCCTTCATGGTGCGGCAGAAACTGTCTTCATCTGTTTGCTCCAACCCGGTGGGAGAAGCTTTTCTCTGGTTCTGCTGGGAGAGAGCAAACCTATGTTTCCTGCCTGCAAAAGTGCGGGCAGGGAGTTGGAGTTATCCCTGTCTGTGCTTTTGCAGACAGGGAACTGCAGTGTCCTGGGGTTAGGGTCCCCAGGACACAGCTGCCATCAGGCTCCGAGGGATGGGGTCCCTGTGGCCAAAGGATGGCTGGTGGGGCCTCACCCCCCCAAAAAAAGAGGGTTGGCCCTGGGGGGGAGAGGGTGGGGGGGAGGGGGGGGGTCCCTCAGGGCCCTTATATGGCTAGGGTAGAGGGCCCTATGCCCCGTCCTTAAAAAAGATTATTCGCCCTGGGGATGGGGTCTCCTGGGTCCTTAAGTTGTTGGGGAGGGTGCCACATGCATCCTCCCCAAAAAAGAAAATTCAGTCCCAGTGGATGGGGTACACGGGGCTCTTAAGTGGCTTGGGGAGGGGGGGGGTACTACGCACATATCCAGAAAAAAGAAAAAACAGCCTACTGGGGATAGGGCCATTAGGTGGCTTGAGGTGGGGAGGGGTCCTACAACCCCCCTCTCCTTTAAAAAAAGAAATCGTCTGGGAGGGACCCATGGACGGCATGTATCCCTCCCTAGAAACTAAATATCGGCCCTGGAGGATGGGACCCATCCCCGGGACTCTTTGGTGGCTCAGGGAAGAGGGGCATATGCCCCGACCAATAATAAAAGAACAAAAAACAAAAATAAATATAAACTGAGTGGAGTAGCCACTCATTTCACATTTACTGCTTCAGATGGGGAGCACCCCATAATTTCAGCAAGGGATTATTTAAAAATATTTGGGGATCCTGGTAGTGCCCTAATTATATTATATTACATTATATTATATTACATTACATTACATTGCATTATATTATATTATATCCTATTATATTATATTTTATTATATTATATTATAATATATTATGTTATATATTACATTATATTATTTTACATTATAATATATTATATTATATTATATTGTATCACATCTTATTATATTATATTATATATAATA